>CM062296.1:426721742-427468558 GCA_031216915.1 Pictodentalium vernedei | reverse complement strand
GCATGCATGACATCACTCTAGTTCTAGTTTTTCATAAACCTTTCCATCCATTTTTCTCATGAAGGGGGGAGGGGGGGGGGGGATTTTGCTATCTTGTGACATATGTTTGCTTAGCTCTTTGTCAATGATAGGGCCTGGTCTTCTTCTGAATGCAATCTTCTCATCCTGTAATTTCCAGTTGATAAGTAAAAGCTGTCGGAGATAAGAACATTTAGGTTTCATAACTTGAATTCTGTTGAATTCTGTTGAATAGCCACTTTGCCAGTGAAAAATATTATATAAAGGTCACTTTCATGTAATTTTTAGAGATAAACTAGACATATCTTCTGTTATATCTTGTTGACAGAACTCCGTGGAGCTCTGTCAAACAAGATATAATAGATTAAATGTATACCATGGGATCCACTGAGTGCTGAGGTCAGATAGGACGATATTGTTGGCCATTCACTGTTTGTCAAAGTAATTTTTCAATAATTCACGAGCCTTTTTTCACTCAGTTACTGGTGTTTATTCTATAACCCATATGTAATTAACAGGTCAGTTTGTACTGCACGTCGATGATGTTTTAGTCAATATTCAAATACATTTGGTCCCTCAAGCAGGATGTAATTGAATATTGACTAAAACATAGAGAACAATATTCAAATGTAATTGAATATTGACTAAAACATAGAGATTTTCCGTATAACTTTATTCTATCAAGCGATTTAGAGTACTGACACAAAACAGAAAAAACTAATCACCAAATCACAGCTCAGTGCACTCGGTTCACAGTGTATAGAAGTCAACGGAGCATCATGCTACAGGCATGACCAAAACAACAGTACAAAAGTGACCAAAACAATTCCCAACATCCTCCAGGGGAACCAAACTTTAAATTTGTATAAATATAAACAGAGTAAGAATACACCTGTACTAAAAACACAACTTACTGATCAGTATGTATTTTGTCTGATGCTCTAATAGCGGCTTGTCGTTTAGGGTGGCGTGATATAGGTTCTGCATCTGAAATATCAACAACTTTCATGGATTGTGGTTCGGCCTGTAGATCAGCACAAATTTCTTTTAATTTGAATTGTTTATTTCCGTGCTGGCAGACGATATTACTTCGTATAGCGGATGGTAATTTCTGCATAACTAGAGATGACAACATGTCACTGTATGAGATCTGTCCCTCATGCATCGTGTCTAGGGATCTGATGTGAGATTCAAGTTCGTCACAGAATTTTGACAGACTGTGTATGTTGTTCTGTGGAGGGGTCGGTGACGTTAAAGCATGCAGATGTGCATTAATAATCTTGTGTGGCTGTCCATAACGTTCTTGTAAGATATGGACCGATTGTGTGTAATTGTTATTCGTGAGTGGTGAGCCACTTATGCAAGATGCTGCTTGACCTTTCAATAGGGACCGAAGATGTTGAAACTTTTGCACAGGAGGTAATTCAGAATTAGGGACAGAATGAACTGCTGCAACAAACGAGTCCCAGAATGTCTGCCATTCCATTATTTCACCATCAAAGTTCAGTAGTACCAATTTCGGAAGTTTAGCACATTTGCAAAATGTCAAGAATAACATTGGAATCTGGATTTTGGGGCATCTTTTTATGGTCTGTAATAATCATGTCGTAACTCAATTTACTCAGTTTTGTCCATTCGAGTTTTCCGTGTGTATTCTTCAGTGCATCTGCCTCAATGGCAAACTGTTCATCATCTGTGATCGTTGATAATATAGAGTCATTTAAGGCTGACAATGTATTAATACGTATAGGTACTTGTATTGACAGAATTTCCAACTCCCTGTAGTCGGGTGTTTTCTCTAGAAGAAGGGCATCAGCTTCTTTGGTCATCCTGGTAGCGTGGCCTCGAATAGCTCCTCGTTTCCTTATGAGTAAGAAGAATTCTTTTTCGTCATCTTTGTTCATCTTTTCTCGGCTTGAGGGACCAAATGTAATTGAATATTGACTAAAACATACAGAGATTTTCCGTATACTTCATTCTATCGAGCAATTTCGAGTACTGACACAAAACAGAAAAACTAATCACCAAATTACAGCTCAGTGTACTCTCGGTTCACAGTGTATACAAGCTTGAACACACATTAGAAGTCAACAGAGCATCACGTTACATGTGCAACCAAAACAACAGTACAAAAGTGACCAAAACAATTCCCAACAACTGTACTGTGAAAATTGTGCTTCTTCATTAATCATTTCTGCAAAGATTAGTAAAATCATTTTTAGGATAGCCTTTTTTAAACTTTTTCCTTTCATCACAGAAAGTTTGTAATCCCTCATTTCATAATGCTGAATGAGCACATTTCAATGATGATGATGAGCGTAAACTATTTTTAAAAAAACCCAAATCAGTGGGATAAATTATTACGTATTTGTAGTAAATATTGCTGGAAAATTTTCCATGATGTTCATGGTCATCATTAACCCTTTAACCTGACACAGCATTTTTTTAAATAAATTAAATTTCACATTTTTCAAAAAAACAAATTTCACAATTATTCAATAAAACCATACGACTATGGAGATCATTAGAACCAGCTCAACGAGCTTGTTCTAATGATATTCATATTTGTATGATTGTATTGCGAAACTTACGAGATATTTTAGGTTGTGGTAGGCTTAATCTGGTTAATTTTTGCCATTTTTTGCAGCTATGTTAGGTAAAGGGTTAACAGGCCTGCTAATTTTTATTTACAGAAATGGACCCTGAGATGTGGTGTATGTCTGTTGCCAAGACTGACTTTCCTGGAAGCTTACAACCACTTCCCAGTGGCTTTACCTTAAAACCTACTGCGCCAGATGTTAAAGATACAGCCCAGACCCTGTCAGCATGTGTAGTTTTAATTAGCTACCTTCTTTATTTATGCAAGTGGTTGACAGAATGAAAAATAATACTCATCTTTCATTTCCGGTGCTTGGATAATTTTTTAAAATCCCACTTTCTAAACATTAAGTCTCTAACAACTGATGTCAAATTTAAGCATTCATATGCTGTTTTTTGAAACAGTTTGGTCTGACTGAACTTTGTCTTTCAAAGTCAGAAATAAGCTATAAGTTTTTCTTCTTTTTTTTCAGCTTCGAACCCCCCGCCATGCCAATATAAGTTATCATATGTCTATGACATTTTTACCCTAAATATCACTACTGTTTGACGATGTTTTCCAAACTGTTGTATCACACCGGGTGAGATTTTTGTGGATCAAAAGTCCATATCACACTCTTACGGAAATCAAAAACCAATATCACACTCCCACGGAAATATCCGAGAGTTTCCGTGAATAGTTTTCATAACTAGGGAAGTCGTTGTTGTTTCGTCTGCCGGGAAGAATCTGGGTATCTAATTTATAACGGCCAGTGAATCGAAGTGAGCAAATTATGTTACTATTTGCATGTCATATGATAAACATATCATCATAACAGTGTGTAGATCTGTGTCGTCGCATCACGTCTCCTTGAGGTGGCCAGATTTTCGGATCACACTCGCTGCCTACGGCAGCTCGTGCGATCTGAAAATCTGGCCACCTCAACTCGATGTGATACTATGACACGGATCAACACACTGTTATGATAATATCTATTTCACTTAATATTATTGGCAGATGCTTTTTGCAATAATTTTTCTTAAAAAAAATTACTAATAAAAATGTCCATTTCTTCTTTCAAGCACAGCTTTGATTACTGGATCTAGTTTGATGATCTTGTTCCAACGAGGGGGTCATTCGGTATGTTTTGGAAGCAAAAGCTGAAAATCTAACCAACTTTGATTTGAGACTGAAAAATGATGCACAGAAATGTTAGCTCTCTTAGTTAAAGGTTATAGGTTTGATACAATATTTGAAACTATCTTTCATCTTCAGACTGTGATAAATATCAACAATTGGTCATTTGCTGATGTTTTACCTAACATACAGAATGGCCGCCATGGACTGGTCACTTTCCATGGGCTGAGCAGTATTTCCACGGACGCAATAATATTAGATTGCGAAC
The DNA here is from genome assembly GCA_031216915.1 of Pictodentalium vernedei. Taxonomy (NCBI): domain Eukaryota; kingdom Metazoa; phylum Mollusca; class Scaphopoda; order Dentaliida; family Dentaliidae; genus Pictodentalium; species Pictodentalium vernedei. Next base: position 427,464,557 of record CM062296.1, on the reverse strand, counting down.
ACTAATTACAGGAATATTCATCAAAAATTTAATTAATGAAGCACCGGGTACAACCCGGTCCTTCATTAATTAAAATTTTGCTGATGATGATTTTTATTACCTGCTAAAGGTGTGCATGGACATCACGGCCCACACGTGGATTTCGAGCAGTCCACAATGACTGTACTGTAATGCCCATATCTATCAAGCACTATTCACAGCAATCATCATTCAAAATATTTCTTCAGTGGAATCATGGGAGTTGTCCTTGTTTATTGTGGTAAACAGGTTCTGCTTTACTGGTAAAATAGGACCTGGAACTAACACCTTGGTGTGGAAGTCTACTACTGTAGGCATCATAGGCATAAACAATTGGCTAAACTTGACTCCCTGCCTTGTTGCAGCCATCATATAAGGTGCAGAAAGGTGACCTTAAACACTAATAAATATAAATAAATAAATAAATATTAAGCATTTAAAATATCATTTCTTTTAATTTTTCCCTTGATATAGATTATGAACCCTCAATGGACCAAGGTTCCAAAGAAGGGTTATAAGCTATGTTTTAAGGACCAAAAAAGAGAATTTTCAACTATTCAAAATTTTTGTGTGCAAATGCCGTCTGCTAACAGTGTAAGGTAAAAGGTTAAACTCAATAGTGTTATGAAAAGTGAAATGCTTATGAACCTTTTACCTAACGAACCAGCAGCATCCACCCATGTAAAATGAAAATTCAGCAGTTGAAAAAATTATTTTCAAAAAAATGTCAACGAAACCATATCATGTGACTCCTTATTAGAATGAGCCTTTTGAGCCCGTCCCAATGAGGGGTCACATGATATGGTTTTGTTGAAAATTTTTTGAAAAATTTGAAACATTAATATTTGAAATAATAAATTTTTATATCTGCATTGGATAAAGTATTGACTGGTAGAGTACTGGAAGCACATATTTGGGTTTTTCTCTGAGGAGCAAGTACTGTAACATAAAGGATTCATATTCGGTGAGTGTGTTTCTTATTATCTTTGGAATGAAATAATTTAATCTGTATGGATTTGACTTGTCATGTGCACTCTCCCATAAATTGTAACAAGGCAAAGTCATGTGAAGAAAATTTGGTGACCAAAAATAATTTAGCACTATACCAGTTGAAGTAAAATTTAACAATAATTGGCTTTACTTTTTTTTGTGCAAGATAAAACAAGAGCTATTGCTGAAGGCAATTATACCCCCACTGCAGTGCTGGACCGATGAAGTATAAATCAACAAGTAATAAAAAAATAAATAATCTGACAACACCGAGAATCATTCTAGTCTTGGGAAATGTTACAATTTAATTACATACCAAGTTCCATAATAATTTACTTAAGTTATGAAAGTTATGAATATTCTTGGATGGACATCACACACGGACAGATGGATGCATGGATGCACAGATGGACAGACGCATGTAATCCAGTATACCCCCCCCCCCCCCCCATTTTCCTTCGAAAGTGGGGGTATAATTATTGATTATCTTCAAGTGGATAACTATTTTAACCCTTTACCCAACATAATGGCCAAAACCGGCCAATGCTCTTCACAAAAACTGCCAATTAATTTTCGTTATTTTTTTCATTTTTTTGTCTCCAAAACATAGGTTATGACCCCACTTTAGAACAAAGCTCATCGAGCTCATTCCAAAGAGGGGTCATAACCTATGTTTTGGAGACAAAAAATGAAAAAAATTAGTTATTCAAGAATTTGTTAACAAGTGTTGTCTGCTTTTCATGTTAGGTAAAGGGTTAATCAATATCATCTGAAGACTCAAGATGAAAGATTTTTTGAAACTGTTCCTCACATAAAAAATAAATCAACAATCTTTGCATCAAAGAAAGAAAAATGAAACTACATATCATTACATGTTACTTTATATACTTTACATGTATTATTAATTTTCATATCGGCATTAATTTTGTTCATGTGATACAATTGTTAAAAATTTGTTACTTCAGTCTCATCTTAATATGACATTTAGTTTCAAACCACTACATATAGATGTAGTGATCATTTGATTCATCCCACCCCACCCCCCTCCCCCCTCCCTTCCACCCACAAGAGAACAATCTCAAAAGTACACCCAAATACATTCTGGCCGAAACGTCCGCCCTGTCCAATATTTCTGTCCGAAACGTCCTAGTCCGAAACGTCCTAGTCCGAAACGTCCGGTCCGAAACGTCCGTGTCCGAAACGTCCTACATTCCCAACTTTCACCTCAAAGGAATTGAGGTAACTGGTTTTGTGCCTACATATTTATTCCCAAACTGCCATTGGAAACTATGCAATTTCAGTTAAGTTGTTCCCCTTACTTGTTTGTAAATGTTTTCAGAGCCAGGATCTATTATGCAAAGAGACTGGTGTCAGAAGCAAATAGTGATTGGTCCAAGAGTGTCAAATGGGAATAGAGGCTGCAGAGTTGGGGAGTGGCTGGCAGACTTCAGCCCTCCCCCCCCCCCCCCCCCCCTCCCACACACACATTTTTAGCTCAACTTTGACGAAGTCAAATTTGAGCTATTGTCATGGCCCGTCGGCCGTCGTCCGTCTGTCCGTCTGTCCGTACGTCAACAATTGGCTATGCCTCGGGCTAGAGGTCGTATTTATGAACCGATCTTTACGAAACTTCTTGTGTACCTTTGTTATGACCCTGGGACGGGAACGAGTGTTTTTAGGTGTGGTCCAAAATTCAAGATGGCTGCCAGCGGCCATTTTGTACCGATGATGCAAAAATCAGTTTTTTGTACAGAACTTCTGTATGAAAGTTCTGATTTGAATAAAGTTTTGTATAAATGTTTAGTACCATGGGATACATCACATATAATACGGATTTTTTTTCTCGTGCGTAAATTATGCAAATTAGACTGACTTTGATTTATTTAGTGTTACTTTCAGAGCTGTAAGTGCCAAGCTGCTATGGCTCGGGCTAGAGGCCGTATTTATGAACCAATCTTTACGAAACTTCTTGGGTACCTTTGTTATGACCGTGGGATGAGAACGAGTGTTTTTGGGTGCAGTCCGAAATTCAAGATGGCTGCCAGCAGCCATTTTGTACCGACGATGCAGAAATTTTTTTTTTGTACAGAACTTCCATATGAAAGTGCTGATTTGAATAATTTTTTGTGTGAATGTTTAGTACCATGGGATACATCACATATAATACAGGTTTTTTTCTCGTGCTTATATTATGCAAATTAGACTAACTTTGATTTATTTAGTGTTACTTTCAGCTCTGTAAGTACACATGTCAATACGGCTCGGGCTAGAGTCTGTATTTATGAACCGATCTTCACGAAACGTCTTGGGTGCCTTTGTTATCACCTTGGGTCGAGAACGAGTGTTTCTGGGTGCGGTCCAAAATTCAAGATGGCTGCCAGTGGCCATTTTGTATCGAAATTAGGTCCAATCAGTTTTTTGTCACAACTTCTACACAGCTCATATTTGTGAACTGATCTTCACGAAACTTCTTGGGTACCTTTGTTTTCACCTTGGGACAGGAATGAGTGTGTTTTGGGGTGCCTTTGTTATCACTGTGCTATGAGAACAAATATTTTGGGGTTCAGTCAGACCCACTCTGGGACTCCAAGATTTTTTCTAGTTTAGCATCTGACTGTCACCCACCTTTACAATACTTTACCTATACATTTGTTACAGGCAACGCTCAGTATTTATGTACAGACCGTTACAATACTTTATATGTACCTTTGTTATCAGGTCATTACCTAGATGTTTGTCATTGCTGTGTCACATACTATACATGTACATGTCTTTGTCTTGACAAGTTGAGCTACAGTGTCATTGACACTTTCATTTTGTTTTGGGCCAGCAGTGTTCAAAATATTTGAAAACAGTAAACAAATGAGCCTCAAAAGTACTCATATTTCTTTTCAAATAAGCTATTTTTCAAACCAGTGTGTGTGCATCACAGTAGAATTTTTCACTGCAATAGCATGTCATATTACACATGGAGGACTATTGTGATCTGGGCAATTTTAGGACATTTGTAGACTACTGGCACATGCCCAGTGCCAGTAGTACACTAACAAATCTGGAAATAAGCAGACTGTCATCTGCAGAATGAGTTCCCCAGAGGGTGGATTTGGTAATGCTACCCTGCACAGCAGGTAGCATTTCCAAATTACCCCCTGTGAACCTCAATCTGAATCAAGGTCTCAGGCTTAAACAGAAAGAGGTAAACAGAAGATAAATTGGGTGATTCTAGCCCAACGTATAGGATAGCATCAGCCTCTGGGGTCCTCATTCTGCAAATGACAGATTGCTTATTTTCAGGCTTGTACACTAATACTCTATAAAATCATCTGGATCTCTTCTCCATGAGCATGTTTCATAAACCATTGTTTGAACTTTCCCAGTGTGCTCATTCCAATGAGGAATCATTACCCGTGTTTGCAAGAAAAATGCAGTATTATCATCATTTATCAGAACCATTCCAGAAAACTATTTAGAACCATCAGCTGAAGTTTTGCTTTTGCTCTTAATTCCCTTTCTAAGAACTTACATTATCCAGGGAGCATGGTAGCTCAGTGGTTACAGCATTGGATTCCAAACTAAAAGGTCAACAGCACCATCCCACCAGGGCTAACTGCAAGCCCGGAAATAAACAAGCTGTCGTTTGCAGAATGAAGTCCCCAGAGGGTGATGTTGCTGATAGTATCCCATGCAGTGGTCTAGAATCCCCCAATTTATCCTCTGGATACCTCTCTGCTTAGACCTGAGATCTTGATTCTGACTAAGGCTCACAGAGAGTAAATTTAGTAATGCTACCCTGCTGTGTAGGGTAGCATCACCAAAATTCACCCTCAGGGGACTTCCTTCTGCAGATGACAGTCTGCTTATTTCCAGGCTTGGGTAACCACATTTTGTCCTTGGGCAAGGCACTTAATCCAGATTGCCCATGTGGGGGCATGGTGGCACTGTGTACTAAGGCATACTGTACAGAGATGGTGCACTTGTCTTCAACCACAATACTAACCCTGTTTGTGCAGAGTTAGTGCATTGTGGAGTCTGACAGTTGCTTGCCACTGCTCTTTGGTTCTCTCTGGGTACTCCGGCTTCCTCCACCTGTAAAACTGTCTGACACAAGGTGACCCTGGCTGTTCAAATTGTCATTAAACCCAAATAAAATAAAAAAAGAAAAAGAAATTATCCCAGTAAAACTCTGGTGCTGTCTTCCCAGCAAATTACTCAACCTATAACATATGTTAAAACTATCCCATTTAACCTGGCTGTCATTCAGCAACAAACCAGGAATAACTGAGAATAGTCACAACAGATTCAAGATTTATAATGCACATGTGAAGAATACTGGTATGGCACTTTCTGGATTTGTCGGACCACTTCCGATGGCCTTTAATGACAAAAAAATTTGATTTTTTTTCATTTTCTTAATAAAATATTTAAAAGAACTTACTGGGCACTTTCCAAAAGTGCAACCGATGAAAGGTTTGTTTATTTCCTGAGGAGTAGTATTTGGTATTATGGGCTGGACATCTCAGCCTAGGTGCTAGAATGTTGAATCTAATAATATTAACAGGTTGAGTGCTAGAAGCCACCATCTTGGCTCTACTGAAATGTGTTGAAAGCCCATTTAGCAGCTTTACATTGTTTGCATAACTTTATTGTTTATTCAGTGGTAGAAAAAGTGTTTATATAAACTTGTTTTTTTTTCGGCTAAGTGGAGAGTCCCGTAAATTTTTAAAAATAATTATTTAAGAACAGAATCTTGATAAACTAATGCTATCCTTGCTGGTAGCAGAGTATCTATGAAAAAATGATACAAATCACCTTTTAAAATTAATTTAGCACTCTATCAAGTTAATTTGTTGTCAAAAGGCCTGCAACTCTTCTTAAATTGCTCTTTTGTCATCTTTGAAATTTTAAAAAAGAATTACTTAAAAAAGGTTGGCAGTATAAAATCAAGTTAACCCATTTTCAAGCATCTTACATTTAAAAAAAAAATGGGTAGTTTGCATTAATGCTCTGATCCAGTTTGCTTATTATATTATTATTTAGAGTGTCATCCAAGTTATCTTTCAGTGATCCAAATAACGGGCACCCTGTGAAGCTCCGAGTTTCGATTTGATTTTGAATCTCAAGTTGCTATTCAATTCAGTTTTAAATCTGCTGTCCGATTTGTTTCCTTTTTAATCTTTTCACAGGAATATAGCACGGTATCAGTCATCTATAGATATAACATAAATAGATTTCCAAGTGGGAACCCCGGGACGTGAAGCAGTGCTTGTTTACTATGACCTAGTCACCAAGACTTGGGATGGAAGTCCTCTGAAATGGGCAACATTGGTATAATCAATTGACTAAACTTAACTTTTTCTCTGTGTTGCAATCTTGATTAGCCGTGTGTGGAAATATGTGACCTTAAGCACCAATAAATAAATAAATACAATGTAACATAAATAGATTCTGCACCCATGCCACCACTAATTCCAATCTCACTCGTCACTACCACTGTTGAAAGGAAATTTAAAGTTTCCAAACAATGTCGATGATAAATTGTTGCTGATGGCTAGCCCTGTGCTGTGTGTGATTCTTGCACATGTTCCTGTTTTGGACCTATAATCCTTACTGGGTAATATTCCAGCTACATTATCAAGGCATTGCATGTAGTTGGAATATTGTATCATTCGGGACTTGCGCTATCATAGTCATAAAAAAAAATCTGGTTTACACCCCCGTCCCCCCATCCCCAACCTCCCCTCCACAACTGGTCATCTTGAAAACGTCCTTGATTTGATTCAAGGTTCGATTTGCTTTCAAATAATAACCCTGATTCAATTTGAATTGAAAATGAGTTATTTGCAGGGCCCAACAAATAGTATGGAGATCTCATTTATCTTATGGAAAGGTAGAAAGTTTTAATTAATGACAGTTAGCATAGAAGACAATGAGAATAAAATATGGCACATGGAGTGTTGATTATCACTGAAACAAATTTGAAGAAGAGACAGTAATGCTGAAAATTAAGAACGGGTCTTTCAATATTCTGTGTGAAAATGCAATCAATGGTTACATGTATTTTTCTTCTTATATATTGAACAGTATATTTTTAAATATTGCTAGCAATATGCAGCTATTATTATTTTAATAAAAAAAAATATTTTCTTTTTCACTCATTTTATATAATAAAAATATTTTTGTTACAATGGTTGTAGTTTTCTTTCTTTTCATATTTGTAGAATACTCATCCATACAGTTGCTTACCAAATCATTCACCTGAAAATTTAAAGTCTGACGTTGAACCCATACCCTTATAAAGCAGTTGATCCCTTCCCCAACTCAAAAATAAACCACAGGGGTTTTTTTTAGCTCAACTTGACAAAGTCAAGCAGAGCTAATGTCATCGCTCTCCGTCCATCGTCCGTCAACACCATGTTTTGGTCTTCTCCTCCAAAGCCACTGGGCCAATTCAAGTGAAAGTTTGTGTGAGTGATGGTCCCAAAGGGGCATTGCATTTTTGTTCAACTCAACATGCCCAGCCCCATAGGGAGGGAGTGGGAGAAAATGCTCCAAAATATTTTTAAAATCTTCTTCTCAAGAACCAGTGTGTACAATGACTTGGTGTTTGCTATGGAGCTTCCTTTTGAGGTGTAGAATCAAGTTTGTTCAAACAAAGTTAGTGAAGCAATATTTGTCCCCTGAAAAATTTTTTGGGGGACTATAGAAATCAGTGGTGTCTGTGCGTGTGTGCGTGCATGCATCTGTCTGTCCATCCATCCATCCATTTGTGCGTCCATCCCACTTGGTGTCCCCATGATAACTCCAGTTTGGATCATTTGATTGGAACCAATTTTGGTATGTGACCTTCGTGGCCCAAACCACAGGTCAAGTTCAAATATGGGTTCGGCCAGATTATTTTTATTAGAGTTATACCACTTTTTCGACTTAGAAATTTCAAGATTTGCGGTGTCTGGATAACTCCAGTTAGGATTATTTGATCGGAAAGAATTTTGGTATGTGACTTTCTGGCATAATAATAAGGTCAAGTTCGAATATGGGTTCGGACCGATCATTTTTACTAGAGTTATGCCCCTTTTTTGACTTGTTTTTTCGGGGGACATGTGGCCGAGCGGCCTTTTATTGGCTTTGTAATGGGATGGGGCAAGATTTTTGGCCCCACCCGAAATTTCTATTTTCTGAACCGATGGTCTGGTATGAACCAAATTTGGTATGTGGTATTATTGGGTCATAAGTACTTGACCCATACAAAAAAAAATTACCGCAACCCCATGGGAACCCTGGAAGCTAAAAATAGAAATATTTTCAAACGCCCATATTTCCCAAACCACACAGAACAGAGAGCTGTTATTTGGTATGAAGTATCCTTAGGACCAGTAAAATTGAGTGGTAAAAAAAAATGCCATCGGGTATGTTGGGGTGTTCTGTAATGAGCATTGAGAAAATGCTGAGTCAGCATATTTGCAAAAATTTTAAAAATCTTTTCTCCAGAACCAATCATCAGAATCTTTTGATATTCGGTATACAGCATTCACAGGGGGGTCAGATACAAGTTTGTTGAAATAAAGCTCATTGGTTCATATTTGGGCTCACTACAGAAGCCCAAATTTTTAACATAGGGTAATACATGGAATATTCTTTAAAAATCTTCTTCTTCAGAACCACTAGTCAGAATCTTTTAATGTTTGGTATACATCATTGTTATGAGGGTCAGATTCAAGATTGTTCAAACCAAGTCCCTAGGTAAATATTTGGGTTTCCTACAGAAGCCCAAATTTTAACTTTGTTCAATATGGGGGATAATTTAAAAAATCTTCTTCTTCTTCAGCTCCACTAGTCAGAATGCTTTCATATTTGGTATGCAACATCTCTAGGGGGCCGGGGGTCAGATTCAAGTTTGTTCAAATCAGGTTCCTAGGTATATATTTGGGCTCGCTATGGTAGCCCAAATTTTTACTTAGTGCAATATGAAAAAATTTATTTAAAAATCTTCTTCTTCAGATCCACCAGTCAGAATGCTTTCATATTTGGTATACAACATCTCTAGGGGGGTCAGATTCCAGTTTGTTCAATTCGAGTGTCTGGGTTAATATTTGGGCTCCATATGGGAACCTGAAATTTAACTTAGTACAATATGAGGGAATTTCTTCAAGAATCTACTTAAGATCCACTAGTCAGAATGCTTTCATATTTGGTATATAACATCTCGGGAGGGGGGGGGGGGGGGGGGGGGGGGTCAGATTCAAGTTTGTTCAAATCGGATCCATGGGTTAATATTTGGGCTCGCTAAGGTAGCCCAAATTTTAACTTAGTGCAATATGAAGAAATTTCTTTAAAATTTCTCTTCTTCAGATCCAACAGTCAGAATGCTTTCATATTTGGTACACAACATCTCTAGGGTAGTCAGATTCAACTGTGTTCAAATCAAGAGCCTGGGTTAATATTTTGGCTCCCTATGGGAGCCAGAATTGGCCATTTTGCTGAAGAATTAAAAATTTTGTATTCAGTACCCTCTAGAGGTGTGTAACTAAGATTAATCCACATAGGTTGTATCAAGGGGCTTCATAGGGGAGCTCTACATTTTACTTTATGATCAACTGAAGAAACAGCATGATGCCCGGATTATTTTTGCCACTCCTGGGGGGACTCAAGGATTGACAGTGTAGCCTATGGAGATTGCTTGCTTAATGTACTCATTCTTGAGCTCTGTTTATATTGTGTTCTGTTCAAGATGAGTGCTTCAGGCCCTGCGGGGCCTCTTGTTTATTTATTCTTTTTGTTTTCGAAACTAACTTTTGACCCTTGGAAAGTTCAATTTTTGGAAGAAAGGTTTACAAAGGAAATGGGTCTTCACTGTTTTATTCCTTTTTAAAAGTAAGAACAGAAACGTAATGAAACATGCATGTTTTGTTTTCACAAGATGACTTGAACAATCACTGATTTCCAATTTAAAATCAAAAGTAATGCAATATGATTTCACTGGCTCATTTTGTGCACATTTGATTAAGAAGTGAAAAGGCCCTCAACAGGGGATAACTCATTTGATTACTTTTTGGAAAAGCAAACAAGTTATAAAAGAAGGCTAGCATCAATACTTTCCCCTAAAGAGAAACTACTATTAATCCTCTGCAGTCTGATGTCAAAATGGCAGTTTCCAACAGCAAATATTTCCCATATTGCAGTTTGATATTTAACCAATTATACCTCAGTGAGCTCTGTCAAACAAGATATAATAGGTTAACTAGTAGAGTGCTAAGTTATTTTTCATTATCACAATTTGTTCATGTGTCTTTGCATTGTTGCAATTTATGGGAGAGTGCCAAAAGGCACTCTCCCACAAATTGTAACAAGGCAAACCCATATTGACTAAGTAAATGCACTTCTAATGTAATATAAAGCACATCCACAGAATACGGCACGCTTATGCTGAGGTACCTGCTCTTCTTATTAAAGCCCTGATAGTGGCTTCTAGCTTCCCGTGGGAACCCCGGGAAGTAAGCAGCACTTGTTTACTGTGGTAAACCAGTTCCGCTTTACTAGTAAAATAGGACCCAGTCACCAATGCTTGCCTTGGGGTGAAAGTCCTCTAAAATGGGCAACATGTAGATCAACGATTGACTAAACTTGACTTCATCTCCATGTTGTGTCACGATTAGCCATGGTGCATAAATATGTGACGTTAACCACTAACAAACAAACAAACAGTGGCTTCTAGCACTCTACCAGTTAAATTCCTAGTTAAACAAGACAAAAACGGAGTGATTGCAGGAAACTTTGTTACCCTCCCTTAGTACTGTGGGTTACGGGGCTATATACGTAATGGAATTTTGTTTATTTTGAAGTTTCCACCCCTCATACTCCTTAAATTCAAATTAAATATACACAAATTATACATCAAAATGAAGGTGAAGATGTATAGAACACGAAACACATATGTGATCAACTCATAGAGTTGACAGCAGGCACTACTAGTTCTGGGGGTGCTACTAAATAACGAAAACAAACGAACATAAACGAACACAAACGAAAACAAGTAAAAAATGGCAAAATACAGGCTAATAAAATCTTTTAAATGGGTAGAGGGTGTGTGTTCGGGTATGTTTTACTCATGTGCGAAATGTTATCCACTTTTGATGAGTATTTTGGTCAAAAAGAGGATTTAAAATTCCAAATCGGACTTTACGAAAAGGTCAAACTCTCGAACTTTCATACTTTCACATTGTGGGTGGAACCATTGTCCACTAAATTCGTATCCTATACTCTTGATCTCATGACAGTCAGCGCCACATACTCCACAAGGATACAATGGGGAAGACATTGTAGTAATCGGATCAAAGATCAGACTGAAAATTTTGGACGGAATGGTTTCACGCGCCGAAGGCGCGCATGGACGGTCCGGGGAACAAGCCCCTTTCGACCCTGAAAATTTTGGCAAATGAGCTATGTTATATACTGATGGGTATGCACATAAGTTTGAAAATTATTATTGCTAGAACAACCAAACTTTTGTTCAAAATAAACCGGTTATCAAATATGCAAGCCAATATCATGAGTTTTCTTCAAATGATCCTACATTATCGTTATAAAAACAAGCAAGCCAGACTTACTAAGAAAACTGCATGTAAATGAAAGTGCCAATGACACTGTAGCTCAACTTGTCAAGACATGAACATGTATAGTATGTGACACAGCAATGACAAACATCTAGTTAATGACCTGATAACAAAAGTACATGTAAAGTATTGTAACGGCCTGTACATAAATACTGACCATAGCCTGTAACAAATGTATAGGTAAAGTATTGTAAAGGTGGGTGATAGTCAGATGCTAAACTAGAAAAGAAATCTTTGAGTCCCTGAGTGGGTGTGGCTGAACCCCAAAATATTTGTTCTCATAGCACAGTGATAACAAAGGCACTCCAAAACACACTCATTCATTACGTGTACAGTACCCTGGTCCATGGTTTCCGGCGCGCCGAAGGCGCGCCAGGGGCGTCCTGGGTTCCCGAAGGGAACCCTTTCGACCCTTTTTGACTTTTTTGTTATCATTTCATTCATGCCACCGAGAAAGAAGCAAAGGAGCCAAGGAGGACGCCAAGACCCAGAAAGTTGTTGTGGAGTTCTGTGGAGTTCGTTCTTGTTCTCTGTTGTTGTCCCGTCAGCTGTCATTAGCAAGTATAATTAGCTTCGAGCTTCTGGGGTTGGGTCCGTCTTATAAGCCTTCATCGACAAGTATAGTCTGTCTCAGGTCGAGTACACATCCAGTAAGTAGTTTTCCAGCCACGAACGCACAAGAGACTAAAACTAAAACGGCCCTTTGCAGGGTCACCCCCAAAAGAGTCAAACATCGCCCGTTTGACTAGAGGCCCTGCATATTATTAATCCATAGCGGTTAGCGGGATGGGACAAAAACAGGACAGAAGAAGAGCTTTAAGTTGGCGTGGGGTAGGGGGGGGGGTTGCAGGATCGACGACACTTGCATCCTTGAGGGTGGTCGACCACCCTGTGGGATGAAATGAAGGATGAGTAAATCCGTATCGGTTAATATTCCATAGCGGTTATTGATCCGTAGCGTTTAGTGTTCTCCATAACGGTTACCAAACAGCAGATTTTACTTTCTGTAGCTGTTAGTTTCTCCATAACGGTTACCTGGAAAGAAGATAAAAAAAACTAAAGAGCGGGTGTTTGTGTGTTTTTCTCTGTGTGTTTGCGTGGTTGTTGGGTGATTGTACTTCTGTTGACTGTTGTTGGAGCTGTAGTATGCTTGGTTTCCACATGCCAGAGCGTCTCCCTGAGTCCGATGCCAACCGTAGGGTCGCGGTTGGTACCCCTGACATGTTTCGACTTTGCCACTTGCCCTCCGTTGTGTATGCGTGATTGTTGGGTCAGAGTTGGTGTTCGTAGTCGTCTAAGTTGGCCGTTGGAATTTTGAGTGGTTCGACCTCCCTGTGACAGCACGTCTCCCTGAGTCCGTGTCCAACCGTAGGGCCGCGGTGGCAACTACTGACATGGGGAGGTCTGGCCACTCGCTGTCCCTTATGTGTGCGTGATTGTTTTGTTAGTGGTGTTGTCGGCTGTTCTTTGAGAGGGTGGTGGGGATGGCGGATGGGATGGGGAGGTGGGATCCTCTGTGGCTGGCATGGGGGGAGGGGGTTGAGGTGTTTTTAGGCGTTTGTTTTTTGTTTTTTTTTTTTTATTTATTTTGTTTATTTTGCGGGGCTTGAAGTTAAGGCGCCGGTATTCCTCCAGATCCGTGATTAGATCACTGTTGCGTTTGAGGCGATTGAGAGTTTTGTTGGCGGTCTTTTGTAGTCGGGCTTCTATTGTATCAATGTCGGCCTCCTCGTGGAGGTCGGCGGTGCGAGTCCAGGGGTGGGCCCTAAGCGCGACTCTTAATGCGTGATTTTGAACACGTTGGAGTTTATTTAGGTTAGTTTTACTAAGGTTACTGGTTACTATGGCCCCGTATTCTAGGACCGGCCTGATGAAGGTTTTGTAGAGTTTTAGGAGGATCTGTTTGTTGGCTCCCCAGTCTTTGCCCCGGATCATCTTTAGGAGGTTGATACGTTTGCTGGCCTTAGTTACCGTGTTAGAAATATGCTGATTTAGGTTTAGTTTACTGTCTAAGGTGACCCCAAGGAATCTAGCTTCGTTGTAGGTTTTTAGTCTGGTGTCGTAGAGGGACACATCGATGCTGGGCGTGGGTGTTTTGTTGCTGAAAATTAGTTTTTGGGTTTTCTGGGGGTTTAGTTTGATGCGCCATTTGGCGCACCAATCTTCTAGATCATCAATGGCATCTTGTAGCCTGTTTTCGATAATATCCCGGTTTTTGCTTGCCGTATACAGGGCCTTGTCATCCGCGAACTGGGAGATTTGGACGTGGTTTTCTGCTACTTTATGGATGTCGTTTACATATATTATAAAAAGAAGTGGACTGAGGACTGACCCTTGTGGAGTGCCAGCCTCCAGTGCCACTTCTTCAGAGATTTCGCGGTTAACCCTGACTTTGATTTTCCTGTCGGTCAGGAAGGAGGATATGATCCGCAAGATTTTATTCGGAAGTTCCATTTTAGCCAGTTTATATCTTAGACCGTTGTGCCAGACAGAATCAAAGGCTTTTTCTACATCGAGGAGGATGGCCGCCCCGACTTCTTTTTGGGACATCGATGTTTTCATGTATTCGATTAAGCGGTATACATGTTCAATGACTTCTTTTTGGTTTCGGTAGGCCCGTTGCCATTTGTTGAAGAAGTTATTGGATTCTAGGTGATAACGGAGTTTGTTGGTTAGGGCGCGTTCAAACACTTTACCGATGCAGCTTAGTAAGCTAATTGGGCGATAACTACTTGGGTTTTTGCGGTCCTTGTCGGGTTTGGGGATCATGACTCCAACCGCTATTTTCCAACATTTTGGAAAGTAGCCAGTTGAGAGGCATAGATTGCAGATGTCGGTGAGACGGCTGATATAAATATTTGGAGTTTGTTTTAGAACTTTGTAAGATATTTCGTCCTCCCCGGGGGAGGACGAGCTCTTACATTTTCGTATTATGTCCATGATTTCGGTGTCCATAATGGGGCCTGCAAGGTCTTCGTCGTCACCATCTTCGTCGGTGAATTCGAACTTGGGTTCGAAGATGTCTTTGTTCTGATCGACAAAGGCATCGGCTTCATCGCGAAATTCGTCATCGAAGTTCTTCCCCTCGTGTGGGCGGTGAGTTCCTTTGAGGAACTCGGCAAACGTGTTTGCTTTGGATTTGTCATCAAGGGCGGTTGTTCCGTCCTGTTTGGTTAATGGGGTGGTGTTAGATTTGTTGGTTTTCTGGCCTGTCATGGCTTTGAAGCTATCCCAAAATTTTTTGGGATTACTTTGATCGTTGAGGTGTCCCGTGGCCTTTTCCCATCTTACTTTGTTGTCATTTTTAATTGCCTTTTTTACTAGGGTATGGAGGCGGTTGTAGGTTGTTTTGAGGTCCCGTTTGATGGCTGGGTCTGTTTCCTTCTGATAGGCCCGGATGGCCTTTCGTTTTTCTTTAATTAGAGCTAGCGTGGGGGTGAGATGATGTTTTTACGGGGGTGTACTACTTTTTTCGGGCATAACTCGTCAAGAGCCGAGTTAATACACTCGCCTAGATTGGAGCAGGCTATTTCGAGCTCATTGAAGTTTTCTGGGTCATTTACGTGAAGTTTCGTTTCGACTGCAGTTCTGAATTCGTCCCAGTCGATTTTATTTAGGTTTCGTCTGCGGATTGGATCGTAGAAGTCCGGTCCTTTCACACATTGGTAGGTGGCATGAACTGGGAGATGGTCACTGCCCATGTCGTCATCGCCGACGTAGAAGTCGTCGATGTTGTTTATTAGGGAGTTGCTTATAACAATGAGGTCGAGTATGTTCGGTCTACCATTTGGGTCGCTACTAATATAGGTGTGGGATTCGGTGTCGTTAACTACGTGGAGGTCGTATTTTTCAATGATATTGAAAAGCGCGTCTCCGTTGGGCCCTGTGCTGTGACTCCCGAAGAATTGGTGGTTGGAGTTGAAGTCGCCAAGGAATATACAGTTTTTGTATTTATCGGTAAAATATTCAAAGACATTTTCGCTAACTATTTTTCTTGGGTCGTTGTAATACGAGATTGTGGCCGTTTTCTTGTTATCGGCCCTAATCTCGATCGCCACCACCTCCGCGTCCAGGTGGTCAACGGGGATTGTTTTAAATTTCAGATTCAGCTTTACCAGCAGAGCAACCCCCACCCCCCCCCCCCTCCTTGGCGTAGGGGGCGATCTCTCCTGACAATGCTGAATCCACTGACGTTAAAATTCCTGCTAGGCTTCATCCATGTTTCATTTATGGAAATTATGTCCGTATTATTAAAGTAATTAATTATTTCGGATTTTTTATTTGTAACGCTTCGAGCGTTCCACTGCGCTATTTTTACTGACATGATTGGTTGAGCTTGTTGACATGATTTTAGTCGGTTTATTATTAACTGTTAATTATGCCTTAACACCTTTTGATCGCGGCTTCGATAATTGACGGATTAACTTGGGATTTGAATAATCCCGAAGCCATCTTGCTGACATTCTTGCAAATGTCAGAAAGGTTGACTTCGTATTGTTGGCTCAGTACTGAGTGCATTGCTCCCGCTAGGAGGGAGCATATGGTATGGGGGGTCGAGGCGTTTTCTGGTTTATTTAATTTTAATTTTTTAAGTTCAATGTTTTCCTTGACTTTTTTAAAGTGGGCGCAGCCCCTAAAGTTACTGGGATGGTTCCCCCCGCAGTTGGGGCATTTGAGGGCCGTTGGCCTGCATGAGCGAGAGATGTGGTTTTCTCCGCACTTCATACATACCATCGGCCCGTTGCATTTATTGGCTATGTGCCCAAATTTCTGGCACTTGTGGCATTGGACAGGGGGTGGATTGCCCCTGTACTCCTCGGTAGCGTGATGCCTACCATTTATTCTGATCCCTGAGCTCATTAATTTTAGTTTTGTTGTCCTATCTGGGCATGTCACCTTGATCTTCCAGGTTTCCCTCCCTGTGGCCCTGGATTTGAATCTTTCCCAACTGCTGGTTGGGACGGCTTTGTCAATAGCGGGTTTTGGGGTGTCAGGGTGGACCCTTGTTACTACCACAGTCAGATTGGTTTTGGGAGGGGGGGCCCTGTTGCCTGATGGTTTGGGTTTGGCTCCCATATCTTTTTGGTCTTTTGCATATTGTTTGGCCATGTCAGAGTAGCTTGAAGAGTGATTAGGTTGGCTTGGAGGTGAATTGGGTGTGGGCGGCTCTTTACTGGCTGAGGGTGGGTTTGCTGGCGTCGTTAATGATTCTATAGTTGTTGTAGTTGAGGGTGGGGTGGGTGAGGTTGGTGGGGTGTTATTTTCCGAGTTTTTCACCTTCTTGTGGGTCTTGTCCACTAGGTATGTAACCCCCTCGTCATTTTCCACTTCTTGTGTCTCCGTTTCCTGCCCTGAGAATCTTCTCTTTCTTTGGGGGGTCCCATTTGATCTATTGAAGCTGCCCTGGCTGGACGCGCTGACTTGGGTTTCTGGAAAAAGTTGACTGAGAGTCCTGTCAGGACAGAACTCATTGAGGAGCATGGGATCCCTGGGATCGACTTTGCTGCTTTTATTGTTCCTGCTGTTGTTTCGGTTTTGCCTAAATTTCTTTTTACTGGCCTGGATGAGAGCACGGGCCCCATGAGTAAGGTGAGTCTTCTTTGGAGTCTTTGGAGTCTCACTTTTCCCCTGAGGTCCGAGTTCAGAGCCACAGTTCTTGTTGTTGTTTGTCGAATCGTAGTTTTCAGAGTGTTGAGTCTCCGCCACAAGTGTCTCTCCCATTGGGGGATTCACCCTAGGCTGAGACTCAATCCTCTGAGTATTCGTCTTATCATTATCATTATTGCTGATGGTGATGATGTCCCGTGGCCGAATCTCAATCACAGGTGTCTCTCCCCTCGGGAGGTCCATCTGTGGCTGAGACTCAGTCCTCTGGGCATCACCTAGCGGTTTTTGATACTCAGAAAAGGCAGTTAACCTGTCTACAGATTTTTGTAGATTTTTAATCTGGTCTATGAGGGAGGCCTTTTCCTTGCTGTGCTTCTCCTCCATTCTGAGGACATCAGCTGCATGCTTCTCGTCGGCCGCCTTTTGAGTCTCTATTAGCCGATCTAGCTGGTTCCTTATGGCTAAATAATGTTCATCACTTCTCTTACTGCCCTCCTCTAGCACCCTAATCTTCTCTTTATCAGCTTTGGCCTCTTCCCTTGCCCTGGCTAGTTCTGCCTGAGCATTCCTAGCATTGATTATGCCCAAATCATGGCCAATGCTGAGTCTGCTGTTGGAACTGGACCTAGCCCTGGCTCCCCCACCTAAAGGTTGGGTGTGACCCCTGAAATCCCCATCAAGACTAAACTTTCTCTCACCCTTGCTGCTCTTACTTTCTGTGTTCTTGCTCTCACTATTCTTGCTGTCACTTCTCTTTTCTTTCTCCTTTCTTCCACTCTCACTTGCTGAGAATCTTGCTGTTGTTCCGAACGATGCCATCTTGTTTTTCAATTAGTCTTTGAACTTCCAAAGTTTTATGAGAATCAAATTGTCTAAGTCGGTTTGTGTAATATGTGTTAACTCTTTTCGAGACAAAGACAAAGATTTTCGAAAACTTTTTCTCTTTCTTGAAAAATCGAAAAATGGATGGCTGCTGTATTTTCTTTATCAAACTTGCGAGTGACCGAAAAATCGAAAAATCAAATCGAAATGGAAAATCGAAATCGAAATGACCGAAAAAAAAAAAAAAAAAAAAAAAAAAAAAATCGTGTACAGTACCCATATGGCACTCCAAAACACACTCATTCAAGTTCCTGTCCCAAGGTGAAAACAAAGGTACCCAAGAAGTTTCGTGAAGATCAGTTCATAAATACGAGCTGCATAGAAGTTGTAACTAAAAACTGATTGGACCTAATTTCGGTACAAAATGGCCACTGGCAGCCATCTTGAATTTTGGACCGCACTCAGAAACACTCGTTCTCGTCCCAAGGTGATAACAAAGGTACCCAAGAAGTTTTGTGAAGATCGGTTGATAAATACAGCCTCTAACCCGAGCCGTATTGACATGTACACTTACAGTGTATAAGTAGCACTAAATAAATCAAAATTCATCTAATTTGCATAATTTCTGCACGAGAGAAAAAACCCGTACTGTATGTAATGAATTCCATTTTACTAAACATTCATACAAAAATTTATTCAAATCAGCTGCTGGTGGCCATGTTGAATTTCGGACCACACCCCAAAACACCCGTTCTCATCCCACGGTAATAACAAAGGTACCCAAGACGTTTCGTAAAGATCGGTTCATAAATACGGCCTCTATCATGAGACGTATAGAAGTTGTGTACAAAAAACTGACCAGACCTAATTTCGGTACAAAATGGCCACTGGCAGCCATCTTGAATTTCGGACCGCACTCAGAAACACTCGTTCTCGTCCCAAGGTGATAGCAGAGGTACCCAAGAAGTTTCGTGAAGATCGGTTGATAAATACAGCCTCTAGCCCGAGCCGTATTGACATGTGTACTTACTGTGTGTAAGTAGCACTGAAAAATTCAAACGTCATCTAATTTGCATAATTTCTGCACGAGAAAAAAAAAACGTATTATATGTGATGTATCCCATGGTACTAAACATTCACACAAAAAATTATTCAGATTAAAGCTTTCATGTGGAAGTTCTGTGCAAAAATCTGGTTGCCCCTAATTTGGAACAAAATGGCTGCCAGCGGCCATCTTGAATTTAGGACCGCACCCCCCCCCCCCCGCCCCGTATTATATGTGATGTATCCCATGGTACTAAACATCCATACAAACAATTATTCAAATCAGCGCTTTCATGTGGAAGTTCTGTGCAAAAAACATATTTCTGCATCGTCGGTACAAATTGTCGGCTGGCAGCCATCTTGAATTTCGGACCGGACCCCAAAACACCCGTTCTCGTCCCACGGTCATAACAAAGGTACCCAAGAAGTTTCGTAAAGATCGGTTCATAAATACGGCCTCTAGCCCGAGCCGTATTGAATTGTTGTCGGACAGACGGACAGACGGACGACTGGCCATGGCATAAGCTCAAATTTGGGTTCGCCAAAGTTGAGCTAAAAATCAAAAGTGCGTCGCTTATTACAAAAACAACTATGTTGTACATCAGTAGAATTGTTTGACAAACAATAAAACCTCCAACATAGCAGATAGGTAAGAAAAAAAAATTAAAAAAGATCCCAGTTAAAAATAATAATAATGATAATAAATATATAAAATATAAAAGAGACAAAATTTCAAACCAGTCATTTATGCAAGCGCTAAACCGATTCAATATATTGACCGCTAATTAATTATCCGCTGTAGATTCTTGTTTTCGTTATTTAGTCGTTTCTTGTTTTCGTTATTTAATGGGGCAGGTCATTGCGACTAATTAACGAACACGAGTTCTGCGTCACGCAACACATTTTAAATCCTCTTTATAACCAAAAACTCATCAAAAGTGGATAAAATTTCGCACATGAGTAAAACATACCCGTACACACACCCACTACCCATTTAAAAATTTTTATTAGTCTGTATTTTGCCAATTTTACACATCCACGTTGTGGTGTCCAGGCCATAACTTTTTAATGTAACTTACACAACGTGTAGACTGCCACTAGACGAAGTGTCACATTCAGAAATCATAACTGACCCACCAAAGTCAAGTTCACAGATGGAAGTTTGCACATGGAATGAGCATGCACAACATATAGAGTACCAGTAGACATAGTTCAGCGATCTGAACGTAGTGGCTACCCCTCTACGTTCAGTTTCTCCCCGTTCAATTCTATAGAAAATATTCCCATCAAGTTTTTATTGGAACTCAAAACTCGAAAATAGGAATATATATCAAGCTTTCGGCCTTAATACCGACTGTGTTCGACAGAACACATATTTCCTTAAATTTGGGCAGAGTTTATTGATCCAAACTATGTTTTATCCTTTAATTATCGATATCTGAAGACTCGCGAAGCACCCCAAGGGCAATACAGTACACAATCCCAAGGACAATACTTTTGTTTCTCAGACATCATTCCTATCCTCATCTGGGATACATGAACATGTAATAAAGTAAATAGATATTAAAATTTGACTGCATATTCAACTCGTCTGTGTATACCGACCATGGCCATCACGTCGTAACAAACTCTCGTTTGACATGTTCATGTCATTCCATGTGCAAACTTCTATCTGGGAACTTGACTTTTGGTGGGTCAGTCATGAATTCTGAATGTGATACATTCTTAAATGTTTTGATTTTACTTCCAGGCCATCTTATATTACTAGGAGATTTCAATATTCATGTAGATGACCTAAATGACAACAACGCTAAGCATTTTCTGAATCACATTTCCTCTGTAAAATTATGTCAGCTCATCTCTGGCCCAACTCATCGATCTGGGCACACCACTGACCTGATTATTTCAAGAGAAAATGATGAAATTCTATCTGTAAATAGCATTACTGATAAACATATCTCTGATCACTTCTTAATTTTATGTGATGTTTATATTGCTAAACCTGATTCAGTAAAGAAAACAGTAAAACCTAGAAAAACCCGAAATATCGATCGAAAAATTCTCGTCGGACCTGTCCATAAATCATCTCACGGAAATTATTGAAAACGAAACTGATGTTTGTTCAAAAGTCAATACACTTTTCGAAATTCTCAAAAACGTATTAGACAAACACGCCCCAATTCAGACTAAAGTCATTACCATACGCCCAAATACTGGATGGTACAATGGCGGGACAAGGCAAATTAAACAAATGCGTAGGAAAGTCGAGCGCAATTTTATACAGTCGGGTCTTCATGTCCATCGGGATATATATAAAACATTAAGAAATAAGCTAAATATATCTATTAAATCAGCTAAAACTGACTGGGTGAAAACTACCATTGCCTCGTGCGAAAATAATTCCAAACAAATCTTTAAAATAGTTAACAATCTTTTAAACGTAAACCGTAAGGATGAGCTTCCAGAACACAGTCATCTTTCTGAGCTTGCCTCTAGATTTTCAAACTTTTTTAAGGAGAAAATTGCAAAAATTAGAAACGCATTAGAAAACACAGGTACAGACAGAGACGATAATGTTGAAGGTGAATTATCTGATTCTGGTATAACCATTCTAAATGACTTTCACCCACCAACCATAGAAGAGGTAAAGTCCATTATTTTGAAAGCTCCTTCAACATCATGCTCTCTTGATCCTCTTCCAGCTTGGTTGCTGAAAGACGGTACCATCCTGGACAACCTCATTCCAACTATCACCAATATTTTCAGGTCATCTCTTGTTTCAGGAAACGTGCCAACAGTGTTTAAGCACGCCCACGTCATCCCTCTCCTGAAGAAACCAAGCCTTGACATAAATACTCCAAAAAAATTTAGACCTGTCTCCAATCTTCCTTTTTTGTCCAAATGTCTTGAAAAAGACATATCTCAACAAGTAGCAAACTTGAAACATTCCAATCAGCATATAGACCTGGGCATAGTACCGAGACATCATTAATTTATGTCAGCAATGACATCCTAAGTTCGATGGACTCACGGAAATTAACACCATTTGTGTTGCTGGATTTGTCAGCAGCATTCGATAAGACTGACCAGGAAACTCTCCTGTCACGACTAGAAACACTACTAAACATTCGTGGGACTGCTCTTAATTCGATTAGATCCTACTTATACGGTCGCACACAATCCGTCAAAATTTGTGACACCATTTCTGATCCCATATGTCTTCAATACGGCGTTCCACGGGGCTCAGTTCTAGGCCCCCTTTTGTTCACCGTCTACACATTGCCGCTTGGTGATCTTATAAGGAAACATTCTGTGAATTTCCGTCTCTATGCCGACGACACACACTTATATCTGTGTGTAGATCTCTATAAAGTAAATGAATCTCTAGCCACACTTGAAGCATGCATTGAAGACATTCGGCAGTGGATGGGTGAAAAACTTTCTTAAACTGAATGATGACAAGACTGAATTTCTACAAATAGGCACGAAACACCAGCCAAACAAATCTTCCACTATTTGTCTGAAGATCGGTGTTATCAGCATAAATTCCAGCGAAACCGCTCAGAATCTTGGGTTTGCCTTTAGTAGTCACTTCGACATGGGTAATAAAATTACCAAAGTTAGTAAAAATTGCTTCTTTCAGATTAGAAACATCAGCCAGATCAGAAAACTATTGGACAAAAACACACTCAAAACTGTTATGCAATCTATGGTCATGTTTCGTGTAGACTATTGTAACTGACTCTATTCTGGACTTCCATTGAAATCAATAAACCGACTTCAGCGCATTCAAAATACTGCAGCTAGGATTGTCACCGGCACTAAAAGAAATGAACACATTACGCCAGTTCCCAAATCATTACATTGGCTACCAATAGATTTTCGAATCAGATACAAACTTCTAACGACAACACACAACATCATTCATAAAGACAACGCCCCTACCTACTTAAACAAAATTATAAATTTACACAAACCCTCCCGGAATCTTAGGTCGTCATTGGATAACCTTCTTGACATCCCACGTGTGAGATCGGAGGCAGGTAATCGATCTTTCGCTTTTGCTTCCCCTTCACTGTGGAATGTATCGCCAAAGAACCTACGAAACATCACCAAAAACTGAAGGCTTCAAAACAGGTTTAAAGACTTATTTGTTTAAGATAGCTTTTGATTGTTAACCACTCTTTCTTCTTTTCCTTTTTCTCTGTTTTGAAATGTAAGCGCTTTAGAGCAGATTTTTATTTGAATTAAGCGCTATATAAGTAAATTATTATTATTATATTGAGAATGAAGAGAGTGGGTTAACATTGAATCGTAGCGCCATATCTTCTCCACTCGAATTTTTTTTTTTTAATTTTTCCAAATAGCACAAGAAATACTTGCATACTTTCATCACATGGACCACCGCGTGGAAACCGTTGGCACATGTGATGAAAGTTTGCAGGCGCTTCTTGTGTTTTGACCTCAGAAATTGGAAATAATGGTTAAGTGAAAAATCTGCACCGCAGCAATTTAGTAGTACAGCACCCTACACACACTGTAGTGTCAATATGTCTTTCTGTTTGATCGCCTCTATTCGTGATTTCACTACCGACCTTGCTAATAGCACATTATCTTTTGCATTGCACAGTGCAGACATTCTTGTAGATTTCAGTTAAACTACCTCATTCTTCCGCAGTAAGGAGCACATTAACTGACGAGTATGTTCTCCGCTAATTGTGACAGGACGTATAGTTTCAACTGTAGCAATGAAACTTACACAATATAAATACCACCACTAGGTTATGCCACATACAAAATTCCTGACAGCCTTTGAAGGTCAGGTCTTGGTAAATGTCAACAGATGGAATCGGCAAACACATCAACTTTTTCTATACATGCCATAATTTCTTACTGAAAAGAGATATCACAATAAAAGTTACACAGCATGTGTACAGCCTCTAGTGTGTCGCATACAAATGTCATGACCAACTCAAGGTCATAGATAGAGATCAACATACAGAATATGCAAGCACTTCAACGTACCCAGACCCCTACTCCACCAAGCTATGTATAATGGGCATATGATTTTCCACTTGGCGGATCTCTTGTTTATTTTTAATTTACTTATTAACCTTGTGACAACTACCTTTCCATTACGTAAGTGCTGGTACTTACCTTTTTTGTTTTGCTGATCAACCTTGACATTTAACCTGCTGCCCTCTTAACACAGTTTTTTTCAGAGAAATTTCGATAGGGTCAATGTGCAATATGTCTCTATTTGTGACAGTTCCAGTGGTGTTTACCGAAATGCACATTTAAAGAATTTTGAACAAGTAGGATTCAAAATATCAGTTACAAATAAGTCAGGCTGATGTGATATGGGTAACGTAATGGGGATTATTGTCATGGTATGCTCCGCCTGATTGTTGTGTACATGTATGTTTACTGGATGTCTCCGAAACTGTTGAAGTAACGGCGGCCAAATTTACACATGGATTTAAGATTTTCATTTTAGGCCCAATTACTCAAAGGTGGTGGGAAAAAGTTCAATGAGTAAAATGTTTACATTTATAAAAGTTAAAACAGTATTCCCCTAAAGTACTCCTTGCTTCAGATGGACGCAGAAAACAGCATCAAATAACTCAATGGCAATGCATCATTCAGTGTGTCCTTTTTAAAACGATTGTCTGTGTATATGTGTACACACGTTATCCCAGTAGTCCATAATCTGATAAAAGTATTGTGGCTTTGCGATTTTAATCTTTAACCTATTTACCTTTAAATTCAGAACCGATAGAACAGCGGTGTTTAGGCGGCCATACTAAACATCGAGGGATACCGTGGTGAAGGAAAGTAGGGGTGGGAATGGGGTTGAAAACTCTGAAAAGGATATGTGGTTGTGTATTGTGAGTATATAAATAGATTTAAGCAGTATGTGCATGGTTTAATGCCATATTTGAGAATTATACGTGGGTACTAAAGTAATAGCGTTTGCTGAAAAAACTTCCCCTCGGTATTCAGTAGGCAGCTTGATAATTAGTATTTACAGCGGCTGTATCTCGATAAGCGACAGTGTGAATTGTTAATCACACTGACTTGTTAATTAGTTCTCTTTGTGGCTGTCTGCAATTGTAATCAAAGCCTGCTTCCCAAACTCAACACACATATTATGTACCAGGCATTTGAAAGAGAATGCGCTCCACAATCTTCATAAGATACACAACAAAGAAACCACAAATAACATGATCCGCATTACCTTCAATTCAGATACAGGGCTTCTAACGACTGAGGCCCCTGTTGCACACCAAGAAATTTCAACTTACCTATCGACGTTTTACAGAGACAGCAAATATTTGGCATTGACATTTTTACCTAAGCTAAAATCCAAAGTATTCGAACCAAGACAGACACATACTGGCATCCCAAATTTATGGACAAATAACAACTGCGAGAGTAAATATAATATTATAAAAATTGGAAAATGAATGGAGAATTTCAAAGTTGTCAGACTTGACTTTACAGACGTGAAGACCTTGTTATGGATCAATATCTTTACATAAGGAATTAATATTTTCGGATGTGTTTTTTCATTCGTCAACGATGTAAAACAAAACTTGCCGGAAGTCAAGAGACGTGGCCATCACTCAGGGCTGACCAACGAGATCTGGTATTTAGTATTTTTCTTCTTAATACCAGAACCGTACAGATTTCCCCAGAACCGCCCTCGAAAAAACATTTCACGCTGTTTTCAGAGAAAGTATTTCATTGCCAGTTTGTTTTGGGAGGCAAAGGGAAGCTGAAATTGAATTTATTTGCAAATTCATCCCCGTGTCGGCATTTGTTTGGCTGGTCACAGTCCTTGCTATTTGTGTGACTGACCCATTGGATTAAGGATCCTTCTGATGAACGAACATAAACGAGCACAGACGAACACGAAGTAAAAAAAAAAGGGGGGGGGGGGTATAAGTTAATAAAAGTTTAAAAGGGGAAGAGGGTGTAAGTATTGGTATATTTTACTTGTGTAAAATTTTATCCGCTTCTGATGAGTATTTTGATGATTAAGAGGATTTAAAATACGTTACGTGGCGCAGAACTTGTGTTCGTAAAATCGTCGCTGTTGACCAACCCTACTGAATAATGAACACAAGGAGCGACGGTGCGTAATTAATTAACTGTCAAATTGATTTGGATTATCGTTTGCATAAATAGGTCCTTTAAAATGAGAGAATTTTGTAAAAAAAAAATTAAGCCACAGAACAAGTTAGTGCTCTAGAATGAAAAAAAATGTACCAGTTGAACACAAATACAGGTCACTTGAGAAATAGGCCCCATTATGGGGTGTATCCTATCATTGTTTCTGTTTGCATTGTACGTCAAACATCTGGAGATGAACTGATAAAGTGCAGATAAGGCAGGAGTCTGAGAGACAAGTATCCCGTTTTGTTTTCTTTGCATATGACATGGTACCAGTATCTGAAAGTGATGAATGATTAGACAAATGGATGGCAAATGTTCGAGGCGTGAGAATGTATGGTGACTTAAAACAAATGAGAATGACAGTAGGGTAATTCCCGTTGGTCGTAAGAGTTGGCCGTCACAAAGGTGACGAGTGGAGGATGCTCTCTAGATTTTGAGGGGGAAACGAAAAAAGGTAGCGAGAAACGTGGTTTGGCGAGGGTTTGGTGATCAGCACAAGTGTCACGGTTAGTAGTGTATAAGAAACCACACAGAAACAAAGTGAATGATAACAGGAAAATGAATTTCCATTCTCCTGGAACGTCTAGGAAGAGAGAGCTTCAATAAGTTGTTTTGAGGTAAAACCAATTTGAGATTATTTGTCTTCGAAGTGTAACATATAGCCATAATAGTGCAGAAGCAACCCCACTGAACAGTTGTTAAGAATCATTGTATTGTGTACAAAAGTGTAGATAGGTGGATAACGGACTCGAACAGTTCTGCAGTACGTGGTGTAGTTAAGGGTGTGCATGGGTAGGAACAGTATATCATGTACTCGAACGTTCCCATTGAGAGACATTTGGTTGACCTTTGGGGGATTTTATCGGAACAGATGGAACATGTGTTTTTCGCTCCATCCAGTTAGATCCGGTTCTGGCATAATATTCGGGGACGTTCGAATCTGGTCAGAAGGAAAAGAGAATAAAGCGTCCACTGATTTGGAACTACATTTGGACACAGTCACTAACAGATTCTATCTGTTTGTGTCTGGATTGTATCAACTGTTGTCAGGTGTTAGTGCTCGGTTTTAATCATTCTCAAACTTCTACTTAATAGTTTATTAGTTTTTTGCACAGTTGTCTTCAAACGAGTAGGACGCCGGAAGCCAAGTTGGTCTGTTAGGCAGGAAATATAAAAGGTATCAGGTCGAGACTGGAATGAGTATATTTGCAACCCGCCTGTTCTGAAAATAATAAAATTGAGACTATAAAATGGAGCTATGTCAAGTGAGTTTTATGGATTTATTTCCCACTGTTTTTTTAACATTTCTGATTTTTATGCCAAATCGACTATTCATAGTTTTACTTTTGTGATGACAAGTTTAAGATACAAGATGTTGTCTCCCGTATATTGTCGCAATGCGAAAAGTATCATTTGTAACAGGAGTGGGGTGAACGACTCCCCAGGGGCTAGAACCCTGGCCGAAATCTCCCTGTTGTTCTTCAGATTCGTACGATCTGGGTCAACTAGCAAACTATGGATAAAATATAACTGAACTCCAGAGGCAGAATAATTATTAAGTTATGTGTTGTGGTCTGGATGAATACACAATAAAATAGAAAAAAACAGTTTATACATGGTTTATTAAGAAGCCAAAAATAGTATGGTATGAAATGGACATGAATATGAATGACGGATCAAAAACCACGAGTCCACTACACTTTTTACCAAACAAGAGGGTTAGAATTCCACCCAACATATATATTAACGTGAATGGTTCCCACAGAACTCGGATCTGGAGAGAATCAGTGTCAAGAAACGTTGATTCTCACCAGGGCCGAGCTGAATGGGTCAGAAAATGGCGGTATCTATTACGGTTAACCTTTTTACAGGTTACAAAGCATAGATATCTAATAATAGACTTTTTTCAGATTTCTATGTTACAAAGTGTCCCCATAACTAAGGGTATGTTTCAGTGAACTATTCCGGTTTACTTAGTTTACTATCCCATGTAAACCTAAACTAGGTTTAGAAATCACAACAGAACGATATGTTTAATGCGAATACTAGGAATGATATTTGTTTGATGCGCAAAATCAAATGACAGGACATGTTGTTTTAGCGTGATATGGATTCATCACAGCGTTGATCTCTTTTCCTTTATCTAACTAAGACTAAGACAATAAATGTTGTTTTTTTTTAGCTGCTAACAATCATCATGTTGCTTCTCTTTGAATTATACCGGATGATCTTTGCGTTGTTGTCGACC
The DNA here is from genome assembly GCA_031216915.1 of Pictodentalium vernedei. Taxonomy (NCBI): domain Eukaryota; kingdom Metazoa; phylum Mollusca; class Scaphopoda; order Dentaliida; family Dentaliidae; genus Pictodentalium; species Pictodentalium vernedei. The sequence goes on along the minus strand of CM062296.1, from coordinate 427,436,039 downwards.
TGCATTTCTATAAACTTGTTCCAGTCCTCATGAGGGAAGCAGAGGCAGTCAATCTGAGAGTGCCGGCAGCCGACTTAAGGACTGACATCCGTGTGCGATACACTTTGCAAGCAAAGAAAATCCAAGAGTACTGGGATGACTACATGGCCAATCCTCCAAGAATGTCCACCACCAACTTCTTGAAGAAATGTGGAGTGCTGTACGCAACAAAGAGGCACGCACCGAATCCTAGAATCCAGAGTACCACGGAAACTGGTATCGAATGAAAAAACTCTGTTAATTATTGGTCATTGTTAATTATTGTTCATTCATTTCATGTTCAAACATATTATTGTATTGTTATTTGGTTATTTTTTGTTGATGTATTTTTGGTTTTTATTAGATGTTAATTAATTAAATCATCAATTTTAAAGTTGTTGTTGTTTATCATAATTATAATTCAAATGGCAGTCAAGGTTGTCCTTTATATCCCGGGGCGTAGGCCTATTTATTATTATGACCGTATTATAAGTAATAACAGGTGGATAATTCATTCTGAATTATTCACGTGTTATTACCAGTAATACAATCATAATTAAGTAAAATGACAGGTTATTAGTACTCATAATCCAATCCAAGTCCAATATCATAGTCATGAAAAATTGGGGCGGGTTATCCCGGGGCGGGTTGTCCCACCTGGCTTGGGGCGGGATGTCCCTGGGGCGGGTTGTCCCGTTCCCGTTAAAAAGGCCCTCACCAGAAACTTTCCAGTGATGGTGTCAAAAATTGCGTGACTGCTATCATGGAAATAACATGGCCAAAAAGGAAGTTGTAGCAATTTTTTCTGAGAGAAAAACACCCTTTCAGTTGAGAATCGAACATTTTTGAAATGCCGCTTTTATGGGCTAAATAAATGTTATTAACTTTTTTATAGTTTCTCTCCCTTGAGTTATAGCATTTTTTCATGAACCTTGCACTGTTTATTTCTTTTTGACACTCGAAATTGAATGTTTTTTTATTGTCGTTGTGCGAGGCGTAGAACTTTTATGTGCGTTTCACTGCGCATGTCAAGAATAGAATGATAAACGAGATAACCCTGCGGTTTAGTTGGTTTAATCCAGAATGATAAACCTGAATATAAACTGCTCAATAAAACGACCTGGTTTTTATTCCGTGTGAGCATGCGTATACACAAGGAATAAAAACCAGGTCGTTTCATTGAGCAGTTTATATTCTGGTTTATCATTCTGGATTAAACCAACTAAACTTCCTACAGATAACTCTGCTCTCGAGGAGGTTTAGTTGGTTTAATCCAGAATGATAAACCAGAATATAAACTGCTCAATAAAACGACCTGGTTTTTATTCCGTGTCTCTACGCATGCTCACAATAAACCAAGTAAACCGGAATAGCTCACTGAAACACTAGTACCTAACATTCAATTTCGAGTGTCAAAAAAGAAATAAACAGTGCAAGGTTCATGAAAAATGCTACAGCTCAAGAGAGAGAAACTATAAAAAAAAAAAGTTAATAACATTTATTTAGCCCATAAAAGCGGCATTTCAAAAATATTCGATTCTCAACTGAAAGGGTGTTTTTCTCCCAGAAATAATTGTTACAACTTTCAGAAGATCCTTTTTGGCCATTTTATTTCCATGATAGCAGTCACGCAATTTTTGACACCATCACTGGAAAGTTTCTGATGAGGGCCTTTTTAACCATGGGTTTCTAAGATTGTTTAAAAATGAAAGCAGGGATATGTTTCCCACGCTTTGGATGCCCCCCCCCCCCCCCCCCCCTCCTAACAATACTTTCATGTGTAGCGTTTCCAAGCAACATCAAACGGGTTTATGTGGAATAGTATTCACATTAAACATATCGTTCTGTTGTGATTTCTAAACGTAGTTTAGGTTTACATGGAATAGTAAACTAAGTAAACCGGAATAGTTCACTGAAACATACCCTAAGCTAGTGTATGGTTTAAGTTTGGACAGCCAGATCAAAGCTTTACCCAAACATAAAGTGGACGACGAATTCGAATGGAATGGTTTAACGCGCCGAAGTCGCGCAGGGACGGTATGGGGAACAAGCCCCTTTCGACCCTCAGTGACTGTAAATGACTAATTTCCAGTTGTCTACTCGTGTTGAAGGAGGAACAGGTTCAGCTACTCGGCAGGTTCACCGGTTGTGGCGTGATGGTCTCTTTGACTGATGTCGGTTGAACCCTCGGGTGAGGACCAGTGTGAGAGGTTGGGTCCTCTCACAAAGGTACTACCTCTCCCCGAGGGTGCAGTCGATCTGAATTTTCAGGCAAGTATAGTCTGCCACTTCGGAGATGATATTTAGTGATGGCCATCACTGGCAAGTATAATCTGCCTCAGGCTATCTCTGTTTGGTAGGACGTCTTTGAAGGAAACAACAACGACCCCTTTCGGGGACCACCAGAAAGAAGACCCGAACTTCCCTGGTTCGGGGGCAGGCCTGCATTGTAATCCTATCGGGTTGGGACAAGAGATGCGCAATGCGCTTACAAAAAGGGGCAGAGGCGGGACGCAGGATCAACGCTCGCCTCCCTTAAAGTGGTCGACCACTTTTAGGGATGGAGTGGAGGATGTTCAGGAACCATGGGGGTTACCGTTTCTATAACGGTTAGACTGTCCATAGCGGTTATTGGGGTGCAGGTCAAAAAGCATCTTCTGTGTACCTGCTTAAAAGAAGAAGGCAGAATTAGTTTTCATTAGAATATGTAAAAATAAAAAAAGATAAACGTGGCACATTATGTTTTAATTGGTCGGTGAAGGCAGCACAATCTGGTAGAAGGCCACAGTTAAGCTGTTAATCTGCCTGTTAGCTCACCTTCTTAGGCTGAGAGTGAGTTCGTAGCGGGAGGGTAACAGGTTTAGACACTAAACCACACCCGAGGGTGTTTCTGTTATGCCCTTCGCTGGTTTCGACCATATTTAGATTAGTTTGAGTTTATTTGGAGGCGCCTGGTATCGCGAGCGTTTTATGTGGGCTGAGCTTCCCCGGCTGGAAATGAGATTGCAGCTGGAGGGTAACAGGTTTAGCACACTAAACCACACCCGAGGGTGATTCTTTCCTGTTGTACCCATCGCTTGTTCCGACCTTATTTAGGTTAGTCTGAGATTATATGGAGGTGCCGGGGATCGCGAGCGTTTAATGTGGACTCCTTCTTTCCCCGAGCGGTCCTAGTTTTGATCGGAATCTTTGGGCTTTTGTCGGCCAAAAATTCCGATCAAAACCAGGACCGCCCGAAGAAAAAAAAAAGAAAAAAGTCCACATCAAACGCTCGCGATCCCCGGCACAAACACAAGACGCGGTGGAATTGTAATATTTATACACCTGAAGTAATCTTAGTTGAGTTCGTGAAGGCAGCCCTTTCTGGTAGAAGGCCACAGTTAAACTGTTAATCTACCTGTTGACTCACCTTCTCGTTCCCTATTTATTATTTAGTTTTTTTACAATATTTAATCGTGATGTAATCTTGGTTGAGTTGGTGAAGGCAGCCCTTTCTGGTAGAAGGCCACAGTTAAGCTGTTAATCTGCCTGTTAACTCACCTTCTCGTTCCCTATTTATTATTTAGTTTTTTACAATATTTAGTCGTGATGTAATTTTAGTTTAGTCGGTGAAGGCAGCCCTTTCTGGTAGAAGGCCACAGTTAAGCTGTTAATCTGCCTGTTAGTTCACCTTCTCGTTCCCTGGTCTTTTTGAGCGGTCTTAGTTTTGATTGGAATTTTGGGGCTTTTGTCGGCTTTCGCAAATGGCTCCAAGTTCGGAGATTAGTTCACTGTCGGCTAGCCGGTCATGATTTTTCGCGGCCAGGGTGGCTAGGCGATCTTTGATGGTGGGGATATCGGCCCTGTCGTGGAGTGTTTTGATGGGTGTGTCCCAAGGGGCACGGAGGGCGACCCTGAGCGCGTGATTTTGAACCCTTTGGAGTTTACTCATACTTGTTTGGTTGAGGTCAGTTAGGATGATTGCCCCGTATTCGAGTACTGGGCACACAAAGACTTTGTATAGTTTGAGTATGGTGGACTGGTTGGCTCCCCATGAAGTTCCCTTTAGCATTTTCAATAAATTACGAATTATGAGCGAGACCGCTCTTATATAGTATAATTTCGCGGGGAAAGATTTCAAATACTGGAATCTGATTGATTTCACCTCGACAAATGAAACAATAGCAAAATGCACTACGGCGTAAACCAATGATACATTCATTCATTTTAAACATGGAAATGACTTGAAGCCAACAAAAATAGAATTAAACCTCTGTTATGAGCAGACGAGTTGTATAACAGAGTAATTTAGAACTTTTATTGTATATTATTTTTCAACTGCTGTTACCAAATCCGTTACACATTAATACAATAAGATTCATATCTATTTATTTTATTTGCAACGGTAAGCGAGGTAAATAGGAGTTACAGTCACATATTTGCAGATTCGGTGTTCTTGGCTGATAAAACACATGATGAAAAGTTCCAAGGCAAAAGAAGGTTTTGTTTTTGCTCATAATTCAACAATGTCCATAAATCACAAGCGCAAATGGCAGAGAAAAACTGAAGTTAATAGAGTGGCTAATTACGGAATTAACTCTCGGATTTTAAAAAAAAATTGTCATGATTCCTGATTGGATGGTATGGATCTTACAACAAAGAAATTTAAAAAAAAAAATTAACAAATATAAAAAAGAAAATAGACAGATTCCACTCAAAGGGGAATCAACGGCACCACAACACAATAATGTCTACTAAGATGATTCAACAAGATAACTAATTTATTATACCAAGACATCCGAGTTGTTAGAACAAGATCACCAAATTGTTATAACAAGATGGCTATGTGTTATAGCAAAATAGGAACAAGGTAGCTAATCTGTGGAAACCACCTTCGTGGTTATATACCCTAGTGTTTACCTATCATAGTGTATTAGCTCAACACAATAATGTATATTAAGTTGTTTTAACAGGATAGCTAAGTTGTTATAACAAGATAGTTATGTACTTTAGCAAAATAGGAACAAGATAGCTAACCTGGAAACCACCTTAGCGATTACCTAGTGCTCCCACATAGGCAATCCGAATGTCGTATCGTTCACAAGGACACATCACAGATGACGAGGGCCAGGACCAAATTGTCGACCTTTTGATCCCAAGTCCAGTGCTCTAACAAATCAGCCACCGTGATCCCGGAAACGCTGATTGCCAATGTACTTGTTAAGTTGTTATAATAACTTAGCTATCTTGTTAAAAAACAACTTACCTATCTTGTTATCACATCGTAGTTATCTTGTTACAAAAATTTAGCCACCTTGTTGCTATCTTGTTATAACAACTTAGCTATCTTGATATAACAATTTAGCAATCTTGTTATAACAACTCGGGTGTCTTGTCATCACAACTTACCCCTTTTGTTGCTAACTTGTTATTACAGCTATCTTATAGCAACTTAGCGATATTATGACCACTTACGGTTACTTGCCTATCTGGTTGCTATCTTATTATGGAAACTTAGCTATCTTATGACAACTTATCACTCTTGTTGCTATCTTGCTATAACAATTTAGTTATCTTGTTATAGCAATTTGGCTATCTTGTGACAGCATACCTATCTTGCTGATACATGTTATAACTACTCTGTGATTTTGTTACAACATGTCTTCTCTGTTATAACAAATTAGTTCAATATTGGTACACCAATTAACCTATCTTGTTAGAACTTAGCTATCTTTTTATAACAACTTAGTAGGATGTTATTGGTTGGCGCAAATTGGCTGCTGCGTGCGTCAATCAGATGCCATTATCTTGTAAAGAGTTTTGAGTCCATATCTAGCTCCATACTGACACATACACTGAAACGGAAGTGAATTGCACGTTGTTTTTGTTGATGTTTTTCACATCCACAAATTAAATAAAAGCACACAAGATTTTCTTAGTTCTTTACAGATATATTTTTCTTTCAAACAGACAGTAATAATTATTTCTCGAATCGATGTATATAATAATTATCATTAAGACTTTCTGTATGCTGCAGTCTACATTCGTTTTTATGATAAAATTTCACTAAATACCGAAATCTCCTATATTGTTGTAAAGTATAATAATCATTCTTCAGTCTGTATCTGTATGGATACGCCATGTAGTCCCTGCTGGGCTAAAACATGACGAAATAGAAAGCGGGTCAATTCTGATGGTCAGCCGACTCAGCTAGGGCAGATTTGAAGCCCTGTACTCTGCTAGCTGCTCTTTTCGTCCAGGTGGTTCCAATCGGTCGGGGAAGATTCGGACGTGGTGGTGGGCCGAATCTTCTCATTATGAGTTTATTTTTTTTAAAATTTATATTTTATTCAGTTATTTAGAAAAAGTTATTATTTGAATATGTTTTAATGATTTTTTATTAGAATTTTATATATTTTGTGGAAATTTTTTTTTTTAAGCTGCAACTGAGTGCTAGCTTATAAGTTATTACACACTACGAACATAACACACAAAATGATATAATCATACTCGACTTCTCAAAAGCCTTTGATACAGTACCACACAAACACCTTCTGTATAAACTCCAGCATTATGGCATCAAACGCCCCATCCATGATTGGCTCACCACATTCCTCACGAAACGACACATGCAGGTAGTTATTGACGGTGAAGGCTCCACATCGGTCCCAGTTGAGTCAGGTGTACCACAGGGTACAGTCCTGGGCCCCATACTGTTCTTATGCCACATCAATGACCTGCCGCTTTCAGTAAATTCCCAGGTAAGATTATTTGCTGATGACTGCCTGTTATACCGCCCGATGAAATCACAGGCTGATCACAGTATTCTCCAAAATGACTTAATCCAACTGGAAAAATGGGCTTCAAACTGGGGCATGAAATTTAATGCAAAAAAATGCTACCTCATGTCCACTAACGAAAAGTCACCCCATTTTTACACCCTGGATAAACAAATTCTAAAACAAATTTCCCAATCACCATACTTGGGGATGATACTATCCCAGGACCTGAAATGGATTCCCACATATCCAAAATTGTAAGTAAAGCCAATTCAACCACTGGCTTCTTGAGAAGAAACTTAAAATTCTGCCCTGAGAACTGCTAAAAAACAGCATATATTGCAATGGTCAGGTCAGTGATTGAGTACGCATCAACAGTATGGGACCCTTACCTACAAAAGGATATTGATAAACTGGAACGGGTGCAAAGAAAAGCTGCCAGGTTCATCACAGGTGACTATCACTCAAGAGATGAGGGCACCTCCGCAAAAATGCTTCTCAAACTGGAATTAGATGCCCTCCAGATTAGACGCAGACATAAAAGGCTCACCCAATTCTACAAGATTATTGAGGGGTCAGTGCCAGCCATCCCCCCAGATAAATTCCTGCAAAAGCATAACAGAAGGCAAGTTAAAAGCAAATCATATACTGATTGTGTCACTCAAAACATCGTTGATAGACACACATCTAAGAATACCAGAGCCTATAAAGTCGGAACTGCTAAAACCGTAGAATACCGGAATTCATTTTTTATCCGCACCGCTGTTGATTGGAACCACTTAGGCAATAATATAGTGCATATGCAGACAGTGGAGGGCTTTCAATCTGCCCTCTCGAAAAGCCACTAACGGCTCCCCACCCGGTGTTTTTACGCCAAACGGCCCTACACCATACAAATACAGATACAGAGAAGTAATGGAATTTTGTTTATTTTGAAATTCTCACCTCTGATTTTCCTTAAATTCAGATTAAATATACAAAAATTATACATCAAAATGAAGGTTGGTATGTACAGAAAACAAAGCACATATGTAATCAACTCATAGAGATGACAACAGGCACCACTGGTTCCTAGAAGTCTGCTATCGTAATCGGAATTACACCCAAACCATCCCCTGGCCAAACCGTCCTCTGCAATTTGCCCCAAACCGTCCACTACATTTTGACCCAAACCGTCCTCCAGTGAAAATAAGTGGAAAATGAAAAAAAATTGAATGTTTCTATAATTTTTTTAACATGTTGAATAAACTTTGATACTATTATTGTGAGAACATGTTTTTTTAGTTTACATTTGATTATATTTTAGTAGAAGTTCTTTGATTTTTGATTGTGAAAACACAAGTTGAGTTCAATTAATCAATGGTCACTCACTGTTTGTTATTTTAATTATTACTAATTATAGTAATTACAAAGATTGTACCGGTGTTGTTGTTTTTAGGCAATGTCTTCTTTTGGAAGACAATGATAGTTGCCCAATTAGTGATTCGTTCCTGAATGATTGGAATTTAAAACAGTTCAAGTTGTTTAAATAACTGTTTCGTTTTCAAAGAAGTAGCCTGACCACATATGGCAATAAATAGTCCTTGTGGACCACTGTTGGACTGCTAATAAGGCAGGAGATTAAATAAACGGCAGTGTTTCTCTGCTAATAAGGCAGGAGATTAAATACAAATCAATACCATGCTACCACCTCAATGCTGAAGTGATTGCAGCTGAAATTGAACTTGACCAGAAACACGTGGCCATCATATCATATTATAACAAGCCACAAGCAACAGTAGACAGTAAAGTATTTGAATTTTTTACTAACAAGTACAAGCACTGCATATTCTTGGGTGATTTCAATTCCAAACACCAGGTATTCGGTTGTCATAAGACTGAGCCTAATGGTGATGCCCTTTTCCACATCATTGAAGAACTCGATCTATTCAACAAATGGCAAAGAGCGTATAAGAGTCAGAAAGAGGGAATCAAACACATATATAGACTGGTCAATTATATGAAAACAGCATTTAGTCAAAACGAAATCAGAACAGCGCTTTTCTTGGATGTAGAAAAGTGTTCGACTCGGTATGGCACAATGGCGTAAGATATAAACTAGCAAAAATGGGATTACCCACCAAAATTCTGAGGATCATATCATCATTTCTAACTGACCGAAAAATCAAGGTGAGGGTTAATCACGAGGTGTCAGAGGAAGTAATACTCGAAGCGGGATCACCACAAGGGTCAGTTCTAAGCCCGCTTCTTTTCATAATATATGTGAATGATATAGACAAAGTAGGGAAAAACTTTGTTGAATTATCGCAGTTCTCAGACGACAAAGGCATTTGGACGACCAGCAAGTCCAGAAACATAATTAAAAATCATCTACAGGATACCATTCGCGATCTTGAGAACTGGTGCGCCCTGTGGAGCATCAAACACAATGCCGCCCAAACTCAAAAAGTTACGTTCTTCAAAAAACATTTATACGTCTGGCACTAGAATACGGTGCCATGATAACAAGTGACCTGAGCAAAACCAACATTCAAACCCTACAGAGGGTTCAAAATTATGCCCCGCGAGTGGCACTATGCAAACCGAAATGGACACCGATAAAGGAACTTCAGGAGCTAGCAAAAATAGAAACTATTGATATGCGATTAAAAGACCTACAAAACAAAACCCTCAACAGACTCCAAGATAGTCTGCTGGCTCACTGGCGGGGATATCTGACACAGAAATACGAAACTGAGGAATATCGTGTTCTTCCAGAACCCATTCAGTGTCACAAGTGTCAGAAATTTGGGCACTTGTCACACAAATGCAACTGGGAGCAACAATGTATGAAATGCGGTGACAAACACATCGCGAAGGCATGTAGTGCTAAAACCCTGAAATGCCCCAATTGCGGTGGTCATCACCCCAGCAACTACCGGGGGTGTAGCCACTTCAAAAAAGTTAAAACAAACATCTAGCTTAAAGCTCTAAATGTAAGTAATGTCGAGAACTCATCTTCCCCTTATTCCACGTGTACACTAATGGCTGGCTCTATTTTCATCACAATGAAGAAACACTTGGACACCAGTCTTTCGGACGTTTGCAGAGAGATTAGTAAAACAGCCTCTAAATTATATAATACATTTGAATAAAGATTTAACAGCCCTTTTAAGGGCTTGAGGGTGTGTGTCTGTGAGAGGGTTTTTTTTTTGGGGGGGGGGGGGGGGGTGGAGGAGGTCATTTGGAATTCCCGAAGGATAACCAGATACCTCATAATCACATACGGCATCCTATCTCCCAGAAGGCTTGATGGATGACTCCCGGTATTTCAAAACTAAACTGTTGGAGCTTTCTCCACTCCTTTTTTGTAACCGCTATGGTCATACATCGGGCCGCTACCAACCCGGCATTGCTGTTTGGTTTTCTTTTCTCTTCTTCCATTAAATTTGCCATTGCACAACATTACATTCTGGCTCGCCACCATGGTGGGACTCAAACCTCTACCATCGCCAAGCTGGAACCAAATAGAGCCCACTCTCTAATAGTTTTAATGGCGTTGAGGGATTGAAGATTTACAATCTAACACTCCAACATAAACTGCCGGGAATTCTAACCGCGTGCATACCCCCCTCAGATCCCATTTGAGGCAATAGGAAAGCTAGGCCTGTGTGATCCAAGTGAAATAAAATAAGGTTAACTGGGTCGCAAGGGATTTGTAAATCCCACATTGTCCCTGTGCGCATTCGGCACGCTAAAACCTTTCATTCATTCATCCTGTTTGACAGTCAGTGAAAATGGATTCTGATGCGTGTGTCCTGCTCGAGGCAGTGTACTAGTCAACAGCAATGCCTTCAATGTGACTTCTGTAACAGATGGCAACATCGTCTTTGCCAAACTGGCATCACACAGACTTTTTATCGCAGGCTGATGCATGGTTTAGAAACTCTAGATGACTGGAAATGCTATGCTTGCAATCTGCCGCAAATTATCAATCTCCCCCAGATCAGTGACAATGAGAATTCCGCTGCTGCAATACTGCGAGAAGAATCAGAAATTAATGAGAAAGACATTGATAAACAGCCTGAGGACATACATGTAGAGCCTCCTGCCTTAGTTGTTGACAACGATGGCCCTCCTGCCGAAAATCCATTTCATAGACATCATTATTAAATGAGAGTGTGGAATCACTGGATCACTGCTGGTAATTTTCAATGTATGATAACAAAAAATTATATTTGTATACAGAATCCCCCCTCCGTAAAGAAACAATGCCTGTTTAAAAATATTATTTTCTGTAATCATGCACTGAAAATCAATGCCGGTAATTTTCAATGCGTGATAACAAAAAGTAATAATTGTAAACAGACTCTCCCCCCCCCCTGCCCCCCCTGCCCCCCTGCCCCCCCCCCCCCTTAAAGAAACAATGCCTGTTTAAAAATCTTACTTATATTATTATCAAAAATATTGTTTTGTTATCATGTATTCATGTCATATAATCATTATTATGTTTTGTAAAAAAAAACCCTTTGAAACGTAGTTGAAAATGAAAAAATCATTAAAATCAATAAATAAACAACCAGTTTTATGTTATTATTCTACCACTCTTCTCTCTCATTCGCTCTTTTTCTGAAGTATGGTTTGGGTCTAATTGCTCAGAGGACGGTTCGGTCTCTGTGGAGGACGGTTCAGATTAGATTGGAGGACGGTTTGAGTCAAATTGCTAGAGGACGGTTTGGGTGTATTCTCGTATTCGTACCAGAACTGATAATAAAATAATATTTTGCAAGAACAACTCGTGGCCAAATGTGCTTCAGATATTCAATAACAAAGCTAGGGATTCAAAACACTGTCGAGTGCAGTGATAGGACTGCATTTTGGAAAAGGACAACAATGTCTGCATTTTTTATTGAAGACGGTTTCCATGCTCGACAGACATGCACAAATCACTCGATACCACAAATTTCAATCGAAAAACAAAATTGTAATTGTAAGAAATTTCAACAGGTATCATGATACCTTGTATTGAATATGGCAACTGAGCAGTCTCTATCTAATAATAGTATACTGTATTAAGGCGATCTTTCTCATTATTTGATTTTAGATGCTGTATATAAATGCATTTTCCGGCCGACGATGTCGACCAGAAATCGAAGTAAATTCATATGTAAATAAAAGCAAAGCAAAGGTTTTGGAATTTACCTCCATGCAGCTCTGTCACTGTGTTTTGAAGAATTCTGATACCCTAGTTTTGTTCTTGGATATGTAAAGCACATTTGGCCACAAGTTGTTCTCGTGAAATATTATTAAATAATCAGTTTGGTATGAATACGGTAGCAGACTTTCAGGAACCAGTGGTGCCTATACGGTTGACTCTTAGTTGATTACACATGTGGTTCGTGTTCTATACATCTCAATCTTCATGTTGATGTACATTTTGTGTATATTTAATTGAATTGAAGGAATATCAGAGGTGAGAATTTTTTAAACAAACAAAATTCCATTACTTATATAACCCCCTAATGGGTTTTGATAAGAATTTTGTCTATTTTGTGAAAAAATATTTCTTACCTCTTTGCTTGAATGTAATCCATTAATTAAAAATCCAACATTTTAATTCAAAACATTAAAAACAGAAACATGTCCAGTCACTACTAGAACTATTCCATCAATTGACTTAAAACATATTGTTCAATGTCTGCCAGAATTTTTTTAACTTCGACAGTGACTTCTCTAAAATGAGAAATGTTCTTTGTTGTTGTCACTTGGAAGTTTCTGGCGAGTTTGTTTAGCTTTAGCGGTACTTCGCAAGTTGTTTCTCTCATTGTCAATGTCCATTTGTTTTTATTATGATATTCTGTAGAGATATCTTTATTATTGTTGATTGACACTTGGAAGTTCCCACAAGCCTGTTTCTTTCTTTACTACAGTAACTATTATTCCCCCCTCGCTCTATGACCCCCTCCCCCCATGATATACCTTACCTGACGTCACATAACCTGAAGATGAATTAATAAGCAAATAACTTTTGGGTCGCAAGAGATTTCAAATCCCACATCGCCTTGTGCACCTTCTGTGCGTTTTCATTCATTAGATTACAAATCCCACATTGTCCCTTTGTGCCTTTGGAGCACTGAAACTTTTTATTCATCATTCATCCTGAATATGAAACATTGTATGCCAAATATTAAAGGAAATAAACTGCAACAGACAAGGAAATAGATTCACTATGGACCAACTATAGAGACGTAGATGTGACCGAATGCCTCCATCTTTATAAATAAAATTTACAGACTTGGGAAAAACTAAAAAATAACTTCTGTAATTACATCTATTTATCTTTAACAGATTATACTTGTACCACCACCAGTGTTATGTGTGACATTTTGAATATATGTGTATATGTAAAATTGTAGTGTTTGAGTTTTTTGTTGTTAAGTTGTGAAATAATGTTATCTAGTGTTATTAGAATTAATAAATAATTACCTTAAACTGCTTGTCCATAGTATTGTCACTTGTCAATTATGTCATTTGCCCCCCCCCCCCCCCCTCCCCCAGACAGAACATGAATAGACTAATTAGCAGTAAATCACTGAGTACACAGGCCGAATCTTCCCAGGGCCCAAAAATCCAAGGCCAAATCTTCCCAGGGCCAAATCTTCCCGATCCCGTTCCAATCGACTGCTGTGTGCGCAAAGCCAATGGGTCATGCTAAATAGAGACTGTACCAAAAATATGTTTTAAGGTGCTACATAAGTACTTTTGTAACTTCCACCTCTGATATTCCATAAATTCAAATTAAATATACAAATTATACATCAAAATAAAGGTTGGGAGGTAAAGAACCTGAAAAATATAGGTAATCAACTCATAGAGTTGACAGCATGCACCACTGGTTCCTGGAAGTCTGCTAGCATATTTGTTTGTACCTGAACAGATAACAAAATAATATTTGCGGAGAACAACTTGTGGCCAAATATACTTTGGATATCCAAGAACAAAGCTAGGCATTCAAAGCACATTAGGATGCAGCGATAGGACAGCATTTGGGAAAAAGACAACACTGTCTGCATTTTTTTAATTGAAGATGGATTCCATGTTCAATGGACATGCACAAATCTCTCGTTACCACAAATTTCCGTGGGAAAACAAAAACATAATTGTAAGAAATGTCAGCAGGTGTCATGATACCTTGCATAGAATATGACAACTGTGCAGTCTCTATATAACAATAGTATGTTGAATTAAGGTGATCTTTCTCATTATTTGATTTTAGATGGCATTGTATATCGATGCCTTTTCTGTCTGATGACCTTGACCGGAAATCAAAATAAATTTACAATATAAACAAAGCAGACAGTTTTTTAATTTACCCCCACGCAGCTCTGTCATTGCATTTTGAAAACTTTTGATGTCCTAGCGTTGTTCTTGCATATCTGAAGCACATTTGGCCACCAGTTGTTTGCCTGAAATATTATTTTATTATCAGTTCTGGTATGAATACGGTAGTAGACTTCCAAGAACCAGTGGTGCCTGCTGTCAACTCTGCGAGTTGATTTCATATATTTTTCACGTTCTATGCATATCAACCTTCATTTTGATTTATAATTTGTGTATATTTAATTATAATTTATGGAATAACAGAGGTAGGAATTTCAAAGTAAACAAATTTCTCTTACTTATATAGTGCCTTAAATAGTCAAATTAATCATGTAATATAGTTGGTAATGTCGAATTATGAGTGTATAACAGTAAAACTTTGAACAATGAGACATTTAATGGTAGTGAAATCTATGAGTGCATCTCTATTTAGTATGTAATTATTAATTAATTGCAAATCCCAACTCCAGTTGTGACTAAATAGTTTTATCTTATTTTCAGTTCATTCTTTCCTTTTTGTTTTAAATAAGTATAATTCAATTGATATCAGTTGCTTGATTAAAATTACCCGGAAGTTTATCAAGGGCACGCTTAAAAAAAATACTTTTGGACTCTGTGTCAAAACCATATGAATACATGCTACAAAGTCGTAAAAAATGCAAAACCCATGTGATTGATAGTGTTGAAATATGTATGAATATGCTTATGTAAACACAGAAAAAAAATTACTGACTGTCAGATCTATGTTATGAGTTTGCTTTATGTCGCGTCTAAATCTATGTTAGCAGTTTTGGACTTTGTGGTTGATTGATCATAGAGTAAGTAGGCAACTGTTAATCAGTAATTAACTGCAAATCCCAAAATCCAGTTATGACTGGATAGTTTATCTTATTTACAATTTGTTCTTTTTTCTGTTTCAAAAATTGTCTGTATAATTTAACTGATACAAGCCAATCTATACTTATCAGTAGAAGCATATATAAATACAGTTATTTAACGAAAAGTTTCCTGGTTCTTCAATAAGGTTCCACTTGAAGACTTATGGTCTGTATTAGAGACTGTCTAAAAACTATGTTTTATATAAAGTCATCATGTGCATAATTCATATAATTTGAACTGATTATGTTGGAAAATGCATGTATAAACATAACTGTTCGAAAAAAAAAAACCCAAAGCCAATTTCAGGTTGTATTAATAGCTACCGTTCATAAAAAGTTAACTCTATTTGGTATGTGTTAATTAAGGCCAAAGGCTAATAGAGTCTGTGGCTGTTAATTCACACAAAATGTGCTTCAGATTGATCCGTTATTGAAGTTAGTAAGACACATGGGTGGTGTCAGGTCCATGAATGGGCAAGTCTGCCCAACCAACAACTGGATAAATTAACCCTTTACATATTGAAATGCCTTTAATTTATAGAAACTACAGAATTTGAGATTGAACCCCGGGGTTGTGTATATTCTCGAAAGAATTATCTCCTTTTTGATTTGCAAGTTGGATTTGCTTCATGAGTTCTGGGGGTGAGGGGAGGAAACTGCTCATCACAGACAGATAAGGCAGAGCATGTGATGGTACTAAATGATTAGGGGACCAGGAAGAAATTCTATCTAAACCACCAGCCCACATAATCATAACTCCCTGGTTTGACTTTCTGGAATCTCTTGGCTGGAATGTAGTATTTAGAATTTCAATATATTTATCTGCAGGCCCTTTTATGACCTCGTAAACAGATGTGATTGGTTGTGACACAACTGTACACACAGCTTGCAGTCCAAGCAGAAGAAAATGTGTCAGGTTCTCCAGATTTTGCACATGCCAATATTGCATCTGAAAAATTTGGGCTGACAAGTGGTATGCTGGTTTTCTTATGGAAAGATTCATAATAATCTTGATGATTTGACATCTCAAGACAGGATCAAACTCTGAGTTCTTCTGACCTTCCTTCGTATAGACAGGGCATTGAAAAAACAGTTCCCATCCACCCATAGTGCAAAGGGCAAATCAAGCTTCTTGAGAATCTTATTAGCATTTGCTTATCTTTTACCTTCCCTGTTTTTTCCATCGCACTGTCTTTGAAAGTGTGCAGAAAAAAATAATA
This sequence comes from Pictodentalium vernedei, assembly GCA_031216915.1. Classification (NCBI taxonomy): domain Eukaryota; kingdom Metazoa; phylum Mollusca; class Scaphopoda; order Dentaliida; family Dentaliidae; genus Pictodentalium; species Pictodentalium vernedei. Next base: position 427,419,806 of record CM062296.1, on the reverse strand, counting down.
TAGTTTGAGTCGTCCAAGCACTGTCGCTGAGTTGGTTTTCCACTGAGTCATCCTGTATACTATCCATCCATCCAGTCACATTAAGGGTATTAAATGTAATCTTTGTCCATCCATCTGGCCATATAACTTTTGATTTCCAGTTGATAACTTTTTGTATGCATTGCTATCATTAAAAAGTGTATACGGAGACCAAGTCCGGAAAAAATGTATCCAGAAATATCTTCAAAGAAAGAAGCCAGGCACATCCTGTGAACGGATTGCCTCCCATTTTGAATCTTCTATTTCCATTTATGTAAGTTTTGATGCCTCACAATGGTTATTTTGGTGAGTATGCAAATTAAAATATATCTACTGGAACATGAGGAGCCAAATAATGATATAAAATCAGTATAGATATGTATCAATCTGTTTTTAGCTCAACTTGACAAAGTCAAGCTGAACTATTGCCATCACTTCTTGTCCGTCGGCGTACGTACGTATGGTTGTATGTACGTACGTATGTACGTACGTCCACAATTTCCTTTGGCACACCTCACAGGTCTCATTTATGATCAGATCGCTTTGAAACTTTCTATGCTTGTTTGGAGTGACCTCTAGATGGGAGCTATCGATTTTCTTCAATTTCTGTCAAAAAATTGTTGCCGCGGCCACTGTTCTTAGAACTTAGTTTAGTCAGACCACAATATTTCCCTTTGGCACACCCTACAGGGCACATTTATGATTGGATTGCTTTAAAACCTGGCATGCATGTTTAGGGTGACCTCCAGATGGGAGCTATCGATTTTCTTCAATTTCCGTAAAAAAATGTTGTCACGACCAACGTTCTTAGAACTTAGTTTAGTCAGACCACAATATTTCCCTTTGGCACACGCTACAGGGCACATTTATGTATGGATTGCTTTGAAACCTGGTATGCTTGTTTGGGGTGACCTCTAGATGGGAGCTATCAATATTTTTCCATTTCCGTCAAAAAATGTTGCCATGGCCAACGTTCTTAGAACTTAGTTTAGTCAGAAGAACTCAATATTTCCCTTTGGCACACCCTACAAGGCACATTTATGATTGGATTGCTTTGAAACCTGGCATGCTTGTTTGGGGTGACCTCAAGATGGGAGCTATCGATTTTCTTCCATTTCCGTCCAAAAATGTTGCCACGGCCAAAGTTCTTAGAACTTAGTTTAGTCAGACCTCAATATTTCCCTTTGGCACACCCTACAGGGCACATTTATGATCGGATTGCTTTGAAACCTGGCATGCTTGTTTAGGGTTACCTCTAGATGGGAGTTCTCGGTTTTCTTCAATTTCCGTCAAAAAATGTTGCCGCGGCCAACATTCTTAGAACTTAGTTTAGTCAGACCACAATATTTACATTTGGCACACCTTACAGGGCACATTTATGATTGGATTGCTTTGATACCTGGCATGCTTGTTTGGGGTGACATCTAGATGGGAGCTATCAATTTTTTTCCATTTCCGTCAAAAAATGTTGCCGTGGCCAACGTTCTTAGAACTTAGTTTAGTCAGACCTCAATACTTCCCTTTGGCACACCCTACAGGGCACATTTATGTTCGAATTGCTTTGAAACCTGGCATGCTTGTTTGGGGTGACCTCTAGATTGGAGCTATCGATTTCCTTCCAATTCTGTCCGACAAAAAGTGTTGCCACTGGCAACAATCTTTGAACTAAGTTTAGTCAGGCATCAATATATTCCTTTGGCATGCCCTACAGGGCACATTTATAATCAGATCGGTTTGAAAGTTTGTATGCTTGTTCGGGGTTACCTCTAGATGGGAGCTATTGATTTTCTTCGATTTCCATCAAAAAATGTTGCCACTGGCAATGACCTTCGATGAACTTAGTAAAAACTTAGTGCAGTTAAGCATCAATATATCCATTTGACACACTTGCAGGGCACATTTAAGATTGGATCGCTTGCAAACTTGGAGTGCTCGTGTGGGGTGACAACTACATGGGAGCTGTCGATTTTCTTCCATTTCTGTCAAAAAATGTTGCCGCTGACCTTTAAACTTAGTTTAGTCAGACCTCAATATTTCCCTTTAACACACCCTTCAGGGCACATTTATGATTGGATCACTTTGAAACTTGGTATGTGTGTTTGGGGTGACCTCTAGATGTGAGCTATTTTTTAATTTCCATAAAAAGTTATTGTCGTTATCACCAGCCTTTGAACTTACTGCATTTGTGCATAAACTTATCCCTTTTGCACTCTCTGTAGGGTATATTTATGAATTTTCATACCCCCCCCCCAAAAAAAAACTAGCAAAAAAAAAACATTGCCACAAAGCAATGACCTTCTACTTAGTGCTTTTGTGCATTAACATCTTCCTTTGGCATGCCTCAGAGGGCACATTCATTATCAGGTTGTTTTGAAACTTCGTATGCTTATGCAGGGTGACAAAGATAGGAGCTATTGATTTTTTTATCCCCGCATTTTTTAAAATGCGGGGATATTGTCATGATCTCTGTCCATACGTCCGTACGTCCGTACGGCTGTACGTCCGTACTTCCGTACGTCCGGTTTTGTAATTCGAAACGCTGTAACTTTCTACAGTTGTTCGATAGGGTCTGTGCAACCCAAAAATACAACTTTTAAATTTTTGTGCCACCAGGTGGCTTCTGTGGAGCCACTTGAAAAATGCGTTATTTTTTCACTTTTTTGCTGAATAGTCCCAACCTATGTAATTCGGAGTTCTAAAATTACACTAGGGTGTTGCTAAATGATCTGTAGATATGTAGGAAGGTTTCAGATTTTTCGGGTGCCACGTGGCTGTGCCACCGTAGTCACTTTTGTGTTTTCTTAGACCGTTTCCGGCAAAAGGCTCGTAGGATATGTAATTCGAAATGCTAAATCCATGCTCAGATGTTGCAGTAGGGTCTATAGATGCACACGAAGGTTTCGGATTTTTTGGGTGCCACGTGGCTGTGCCACCATAGTCACTTTTGTGTTTTCTTAGACCGTTTCCGGCAAAAGGCTTGTAGGATATGTAATTCAAAACGCTAAATCCATGCTCAGAAGTTGCAGTAGGGGCTATAGATGCGCAGGAAGGGTTCGGATTTTTCAGGTGCCACGTGGCTGTGCCACCATGGCCACTTTTGTGTTTTCTTGAACCGTTTCCGGCAAAAGGCTCCTAGGGTATGTAATTCGAAACGCTAAAACCATGCTTAAATGTTGCAGTGGGGTCTGTAGATGCACACGAAGGTTTCGGATTTTTCAGCTGCCATGTGGCTGTGCCACCATTGCCACTTTCGTGTTTTCTTAGACCGTTTCCAGTGAAAGGCTCCTAGGGTATGTAATTCGAAACACTAAAACCATGCTCAAATGTTGCAGTAGGGTCTGTAGATGTGCACGAAGGTTTCAGATTTTTCAGGTGCCACGTGGCTGTGCCACCGTTGCCACTTTTGTGTTTTCTTAGACCGTTTGTGGCGAAAGGCTCCTAGGGTATGTAATTCGAAATGCTAAAACCATGCTCAAATGTTGCAGTAGGGTCTGTAGATGCGCACGAATGTTTCGGATTTTTCAGGTGCCACGTGGCTGTACCACCGTTGCCACTTTTATGTTTTCTTAGATCGTTTCCGGCGAAAGGCTCCTAGGGTATGTAATTCGAAATGCTAAAACCATGCTCAAATGTTGCAGTGGGGTCTGTAGAAGCACACGAAGGTTTCGGATTTTTCAGGTGCCACGTGGCTGTGCCACCGTTGCCACTTTTGTGTTTTCTGAGACCGTTTCCGCTGAAAGGCTCCTAGGGTATGTAATTCGAAACGCTAAAACCATGCTCAAATGTTGCAGTGGGGTCTGTAGATGCGCACGAAGGTTTTGGATATTTTTATACTGTACCAATGACCCAGACATAGCTGGTGCTAACTCTTAAAATATAGGGCCAAACACAAATTTTGCCCCCCAATCCCCCAAATTTGCATCTAAAACTAAAGAAAACATGTCCTGAGAGGCCCTCCACACTTTGCCCCTACTGCGCATGCGCAGTGTCAAGGACGTTCCGAAATTGGCGCCATTTATCATTCTAAGTTTGGCCCTTCATCAGTTAACATCTGACTGATCTTTGTGCTTTTAAATCTCAGTTTTAATGATGCCAGACACATAAATATTAGTGAAATGGTGATTCTAAGGAGGATAGAAAAGGAGGAGAGGAAAAGAATGTGTGACAGAATATTATCAGGGCTGTAACTTAAAATTTTTTAATGAAATTATGTTAAGTTACCTATTTTCAAGGCAGCAGCCATTTTGTTGTCATTCTGATTATTCAGTTACACTGTTTTTTCAAGTGTTTTTCCTCTCTCCCTGTCCTTTAAGTTCCCCCTTGCTATTCTCCCATGCTTTTGGCATAATTTCTGTAATTATTATTACTAAAATTTCTTGGGAGTTTAGCTGAATAACAGAATGAATTCTGTTCTTTCCCCATGTTTACGTCTTCACCTACGGGTGGTTAGGCGTTGTGTTCTGCATCTACCATCTGATGTTCTGCAGTTTCTTCCCTGGAAGTCTCTGTTTTGCATCAGATGGTGTATTTTTGGTAACTGATTTCGGGCCTGGGTGCCTGGAGTCTTATTTTAGTGTTTTTACACTCATTGTTTACATTTACAACAGCCCTCTGTGTGAGGGGGGGATTTCTAAATAATAATATCTTTATGTTATTTCAATCATAACTAGATACATTATTATTGTTCGTAAGTGTTGAATAAATTGTTTAAAATATTTTAAAAATTTTTGTCCACACTTAGGCTTGGGATCCATTGGGGCTCAACGTTACTTTTCAGAAACTTGGGCTGTTCTGAAAATATTTTTTCAAAATATTTTGATTTCAATTATTTTTTCTATATTAATGGATCATATTATTATTATGTATTTTGATTGCCAGGGGTTAGTGCGAGTACCAGGACTTGTTTTCTTTTCACATTGAAAGGATATTGATCATTTGTTTTAAGAGGAAGTCTTCCTCTAACCTTATTATCATTCTATATGTGGTCAGTGTACTCGCATTAACTCCGGTTCTGTATCGTATGATTTCGATGACAATATGGGAAGCGTATGTCACGGTATGTTGTTGGGGATTTGGACACTCCGGTCCTTTCCCCGCAGGGTCACTCTACTTTATCAATTTCTATTTCAGACGATCAAGATTAGGGTGATGTATCTGTGATATCTTCCAACAGTGTGCCTCCGTCGTCACAATTAATGAAGGGCTAGCGGAAAAGTGCTCATGTAATACGCCAATTGCCTAAGAGGACCCTAGTAGGTTCGACGGCCTTTGACGTCCGCTAGCTCGCCCGGTGTAGCGTCCATTCACCGAATGGTTCGGCAGCCGGGTTCGTCCGTTGTGGTCTAGAAGGAATTTTGGGGTGATGCGAGCACTATAAAATTAACTTAATGCACACCCAGTGACGGCGGATCGGAGGGAGAACGGAGGAAGCCTTTTAGTCCGGTTCATAGCTCGTTCCGGTCCATCCGGACGGCAAGCGAGAGAGGCCCCTCTCTCGTTCAACAACATCTGGCCCCAGATGTTGTGGTACAAATGTGTCGTTAGCGGAGCATACGTCCGTCGCTCGGGACGCTCCGTTGTATAGGCAGTCCGCTGAGACTGCTAAGGCTTCCTCTTCTCGTCAGCGCACACGACCGCACCTTGGCTGCGTGACCGCCGATATATTACCAGCTTCGCCGATCAAGGATTCTTCGGCGACCAGGTCACACCATCCGGCAGCCAGGGATTCGAGACCGATGGACTCCGGACGTTCGCATAGGAAAAGTATGCGGGAGCCATCTGATGCGGAGCTGCCCTCGGCGAAGCAGCGATAGACTGCGCCTCCGCAGGTCTCGACGCCGGACATTCTTGTGCACATAGCACAGCTTATCGCAGCATCCCAGCAGCCGACAGAAACGGTGTCGGATCGAGAATTATCCGACAGCGCTGGGTTGGTAGCCGGGGACTCGAGGCCTGCAGACTCCGGACGTTCGCATAGGAAGTATGCGGGAGTCAACGTACACGGAGCTTCCAGCGGCAATGCATCGTAAGTCCGCTACTGCACAGGCCTCGGGAACGGACGTGCTTTCCTTAATAGCACAGTTTATCGCAGCATCCCAGCATCAACTGAATCTGTCGCATATATTTTATCCGACGATGCTGGGTCGGGACGCTCCGCGGAAGCGGGTACGGACGTCCGAAAGTTTCATCCGGTCCGACGGGATACCGAAAGGGATTCGGTGGATTTCAAGCTTTCCCTTTCGGAACAACATATGCTGCGATGCCGGATAAGAAACTGATAGCGTCGGTGGACTTGGAAATTTTTGGTTCGGTTCAGGGACATCGTCCCTCAGTTCCGACATAGTCCAATAATGTCACACAAACTTTCGAATTATTGAACGACGCTATATATATTATTATTTTATGCTTGCTATCCAAGCATTTCTGGTTTCTTGTTCGAAGAGTTATGGAGATGTCTTTCAAAAGTGTGCCTCTGTCGTCATAGTTAATGAAGAGTTAGCGGCAATAAGTGCTCATGGAATATGTCAATCGCTTACGGAGTGACATTCGCTAGCTCACCCGGTGTAGCGTACATTCATCGAATGGTTCGGCTGCCGGGTTCGTCCGTTGCGGTCTAGGAAGGAGATTTGGGTGATGCGAGCACTTTAATTTCTTTAGTACTCACCCAGTGACGGCAGATTGAGGACAGATCGGAGGAAGCCAACAACATAGGGGACCGCATGTTGTGGTTCAGATATTTTACATTCGGAGCATATGTCCGTTGCTCGGGACGCTCCGTTATATTGACAGTCCGAGAGACTGTCTTTAATGCTTCCTCATCCTCACAGCAGGGCACACGACCGCACATTGGCTACGTGACCTCGAGTATCCGATCAGTTTCGGCATTCAGTGATTCCACAGCGAATAGGTCGCGCCATCCGGTAGCCAAGGGACACGAGGCCTATACACTCCGTTCGCTCGCATATTGGAAGTATGCACGGGGTAACGATCTCGGAGCTTCCTGCGGCAATGCATCGTAAGACCGCTGCTCCTCAGGCCTCAGTGACGGACGTGCTATCCGAGTTAGCACAGTTGTTTCGCAGCATCCCAGCAATTGACGGTTTCTCGGTCGAATCAGGAATTATCCGACGGCGCTGGGTCGGTGCGGTCCGCGGTTGCATCAAGCTACGGACGACCGAACGCTTTATAGGGTCCGACAGGATGGCGAAAGGGATTCGAAAGATTTCGAGTTTTCCCTTTAGTAGTATCGGAAGATGCCTTTCATATCTTCTGGCATTTCTTCCAGTGATTATTTTTCGGACTTCATTGCTGCGATCTTGGATAAGAGACTTATAGCGTCATTGGACTCGGATTTTTCGATCGGTACAGGGACTTTGTCCCTGACTTACCGACGCAGTCCAATATTGTCATTACAACATGTGTTTTATTTTTCGACGCTATATATTTATATATATATACAAGCCTGCTACTAAGCATGATAGTTTAGTTTCTTGTCCGCGTGGCTCATTTCTGCCATTTTATCTTTTTTACATATAGTTTATTTTGGCAGAGCAGGGCATACCGAGAGTTCATATGCGTCTAGACGGTGTGATTAAAGACTGCATATATTCTTTTTCACCGTTTATGTCTTTTCCAATTTCAATGTTGGGAACGACATTATGTATAGTAGACTTAACTTAGACGCTTTATTATACGTAATCCGCCTTACTGAGGCGTTATCATTACGTCTTCAAGAAAAGATTTACGGGATATTATTCTCAATGTAATTTCTTTTGAGGGCAGTAGTTTGTTCACGTATAACTCCGCCCTTCAGTGGCTGATTGGAGTTGGTTAGACGTGATGCAGCCCTAGCTACATCCACGCGTGGATAGTAGGTTAAGAACTCTCTCAGAGTCGCTTCGTTCTCGGAGGAGCTTCTCTTCGACGGCAACTTTCCGGCAATCCATGAATTGCTTGATTTATACATTCTCTTGTCTATCTAGTGTTACAAGAGATTCAGACTGGGGCAAACATTCGGTGGTTGACTCAGAGAGTGCCGCCGCAGTTGCCAGACCCGAGTGTGGCTGTTATGACGGTTGCCAGTCAAACAGATTGGGATATTTACTGATCTCTACGGATTCGAAGTGCCAGGGTCTTTGGGTTCCGCAGTCTTTTAGCTATCAGTTAACTTCCGCGGAATAATGTTTTTTAGGCTTGCTTTATGTCATTGCATGAACATTATTCAGAAACGCATGCCCAAATTCCTGTCCTTTAATTCGACAGTAGTGGCGTATCTCCGGAACCAGGGAGGCACTCTTTCGTTTCCGTTATTCAATTTAATGGAAAGAATCCGTCTGTTGGTTATAGTACACCAAGTTCAGTTTTGGTCCGTCATATTCTGGGTCGTCTGATTGTTTTATCGCACTCCCGTTCTCTTACGGGTCGCTTGTTGCTGTCAGAATGGACTCTCAACAAACAAGTATTCAATCAGATTTGCTATCTATGGGAGCGCCCAATGATGTTTTATTTATGACACAGCTGGCTAATCAATTGCAGACGTATGTGTTGGCTTGTCTAGATCTCTGAGCTAATACTGTTAACGCTCTATTGATCTATAGGACGGAATGATAGGATACGCGTATCCTCCGGCGCTGTTGTTTTTAGCAGGTATTGCTAAGATAAACAACCACAATACATTTCTGTTGATAGCATCTCTATCTTCACAGAGATCATGAGTAATTTACTCTCTTGTCTACTGTGGATCTTAACGTGAAATCTTCCTCTATGTGAGGATCTTTTTTCACTGGGTAAATCGTGTCATCTTTATCACAACCAGCAAGGTCGCAACCTTCATGTATTCCGTTGTGTGGTCTGTATTGCATTGTAAGCACTGTACTGGACGAGCTTTGGACGCGATTTCTTACTGTAGGAGATCCTCTTCTTCGCTATTCTATGCGACTAAAGTGGAGGCTCTTCCGTCGTGGTGTAGGGATCATTATGTTCATATGGTTGATCCCTCCATACTACTCATTGCTATTTTTTAGTATACTTGTTTCACAAGATCTACTGCAGCCTGTTGTTATTTAGGTTATAGGTTTATGTTACCTCATACCTATGCACTCTACGATAGTTTACAATTGAGTCTTTTGTCTCTTTATCTAAGTCAGTTAGTAACTTTTTGATAAATAGACTTAGAATCTTTAGATTAAATTCCTATACGGATTTTAACTTCAGGTTCTTATTTAGCTAAGTAATCATTTGAGCCTCTGGAAACAGTAGTTTTCAAATTCTGACCTTTTAGACAGTAATTCTGTTGGTTTCTCTTTTACTGTAGAGTCAGTGAGTTTCATGCACTATCGATGGATGATTTTCACTTTCATAGTTTCGGAATCAATACTTCCGTTACTATTTAGGTTGGATTGTTGTATAAGAGTTAGGCTCCTATTATCCGGAACCTATTATTTTAAGGTCCTTCCGTCTTCGTATGGGCATAGGCCTTTACTCTTTCCGGGTACAGTTTATGTATTTATAAACAGATATCTGTTTATTACAAGGGCGTAAGCTTCTTCTGTCTTTGATGTCTAGTAGAAGGACGTTACGCTCCATTTTATTGTTAATGGATTCTATTAACTAGCGTACTGCTTATGGTATATCATTGGCTTAGCAGTTGTGCTTAAGATTTCGGCTCATGAAGTAAGAGTTCTTCTACTTCTTGGGCTTACATTAATAGTGTTGCTATTATAGATTTTTGAAGGCTGCTCATTGCGCTCAGCCATCCATTCATGAATTTTATCTCAGAAATATCGAGTCCATTTCTGGAGACCTCTATTGTTAGGTCTATTATCTACTGCTCAGAATGTCATTCACTTAACAGTTGCTACTATAGCTAGGTAGGCTGTCTGTTTCGGCAGTGTCTCCGTTCGGCTGCCCTCTTCGCTCTGGGCTATTTGACCCAGGGCAAGAAAAAGGGGGGGGGGGGGAGGGTGTTCCCTTGGGTCACCTGTTTTTACTATGAAAACAAGGGGATACCTCCTCCGAAGTTAGTAATTCTGAGCTGTTATTGGGATGGTTGTTTAGTGAGAAGTTTAAGTTTATAAAATTCATTCAAGTCTTAGTTTTTAAAGTATAGCTTTTGAATATTGCATATGTCAATGGACATGATTATGCAATTCTCACACACTTTTAGGAGTATAAGAGTCTCTATTCTCTAGACTTACTTTATTATTGGCTTACTTTAAAAATTATTAGTATAAGGATTATTGGATATTAATAGAGTACATGGATGTATGAAGCTCAATTTTTGGAAGGTGTTGTATCTTTCTAATTTATCATAAATAAGAAAGATACATGTAAGGCCTATTACTTCTTTTCCCTACAGGGATGACTCTATTTTATTTTATTGAGCGTATTCCATTTTGCTCTATGTCCTTGGCCCTCCAGCCTTTTTACTATTCAGCTATGTCTGGGTCATTGGTACAGTATAAAAATGTTAAAAAATTTATAGTAATTTATATATTTTTTATACTTACCAATGACCCAGACGGGGATGGCCCTCCCAGGAGTTGGGAACTCTTGCCTCCCCGCTGAGTACATAGCGCTTACCAGGCACTGGTTATTAGAATGATAAATGGCGCCAATTTCGGAACGTCCTTGACACTGCGCATGCGCAGTAGGACCGAAGTGTGGAGGGCCTCTCAGGACATGTTTTCTTTAGTTTTAGATGCAAATTTTGGGGATTGGGGGGCAAAATTTGTGTTTGGCCCTATATTTTAAGAGTTAGCACCAGCTATGTCTGGGTCATTGGTAAGTATAAAAAATATATAAATTACTATAAATTTTTTAACTTTTCAGCTGCCACGTGGCTGTGCCACCGTTGCCACTTTCGTGTTTTCTTAGACCGTTTCCGGTGAAAGGCTCCTAGGGTATGTAATTCGAAACACTAAAACCATGCTCAAATGTTGCAGTAGGGTCTGTAGATGTGCACGAAGGTTTCAGATTTTTCAGGTGCCACGTGGCTGTGCCACCGTTGTCACTTTTGTGTTTTCTTAGACCGTTTGTGGCGAAAGGCTCCTAGGGTATGAAATTTGAAATGCTAAAACCATGCTCAAATGTTGCAGTAGGGTCTGTAGATGCGTACGAATGTTTCGGATTTTTCAGGTGCCACGTGGCTGTGCCACCGTTGCCACTTTTATGTTTTCTTAGATCGTTTCCAGTGAAAGGCTCCTAGGGTATGTAATTCGAAACGCTAAAACCATGCTCAAATGTTGCAGTGGGGTCTGTAGAAGCACACGAAGGTTTCGGATTTTTCAGGTGCCACGTGGCTGTGCCACCTTTGCCACTTTTGTGTTTTCTGAGACCGTTTCCGCTGAAAGGCTCCTAGGGTATGTAATTCGAAACGCTAAAACCATGCTCAAATGTTGCAGTGGGGTCTGTAGATGCGCACGAAGGTTTTGGATTTTTTAGCTGCCACGTGGCTGTGCCACCGTTGCCACTTTCGTGTTTTCTTAGACCGTTTCCAGGGAAAGGCTCCTAGGGTATGTAATTTGAAATGCTAAATCCATGCTCAAATGTTGCAGTAGGGTCTGTAGATGCGCACGAAGGTTTCGGATTTTTCAGGTGCCACATGGCTGTGCCACTGTTGCCACTTTCATGTTTTATTAGACCGTTTCTGATGAAAGGCTCCTAGAGTATGTAATTCGAAATGCTAAAAGCATGCTCAGATGTTGCAGTAGGGTCTGTGGATTGCAGGAAGGTTCGGATTTTTTGGGTGCCATGTGGCGGTACCACTGTTGCCACTTTCTTGTTTTCTTAGATCGTTTCCAGCGAAAGGCTCCTGGTGTATGTAATTCGAAATGCTAAAACCATGCTCAAATGTTGCAGTGGGGTCTGTAGATGCGCACGAAGGTTTAAGATTTTTCAGCTGTGCCACCGTTGCCACTTTCGTGTTTTCTGAGACCCTTTCCGGTGAAAGGCTCCTAGGGTATGTAATTCGAAACGCTAAAACCATGCTGAAATGTTTCAGTGGGGTCTGTAGATGCGCACGAAGGTTTCAGATTTTTCAGCTGCCTAGTGGCTGTGCTGTTGCCACTTTCACGTTTTCTTAGACCGTTTCTGGCGAAAGGCTCCTAGGGTATGTAATTCGAAATTCTAAAACCATGCTCAAATGTTGCAGTAGGGTCTGTAGATGCACACGAAGGTTTGGGATTTTTGGGGTGCCACGTGGCTGTGCCACCGTTGCCTCTTCCATGTTCTCTTAGACCATTTCCGGCGAAAGGCTCCTACAGTATGTATTTCAAAATGGTAAAACCATGCTCAAATGTTGCAGTAGGGTCTGTAGATGTGCACAAAGATTTCGGATTTTTCAGGTGCCACGTGGCTGTGCCACCATTGCCACTTTCGTGTTTTCTTAGACCGTTTCCGGCGAAAGGCTCCTAGAGTATGTAATTCGAAACGCTAAAACCATGCTGAGATGTTGCAGTAGAGTCTGTAAATGCACAGGAAGGTTTTGGGTTGTTTGGGTGCTACGTGGCTGTGTCACCATTGCCACTTTTGTGTTTTCTTAGACCGTTTCCGGCGAAAGGCACCTAGGGTATGTAATTGGAAATGCTAAACGCATGCTCAAATGTTGCAGTAAGGTCTGTAGATGCGTACAAAGGTTTCAGATTTTTCAGATGCCACGTGGCGGTGCCACCGTTTTTCTTTCATGTTTTCTTAGATCATTTCCGGCGAAAAGCTCCCAGAGAATGTACTTTGAAATGCTAAAACTATGCTCAAATGTTGCAGTAGGGTCTGTAGATGTGCACGAAGGTTTCAGATTTTTGGGGTGCCACGTGGCTGTGCCACCGTTGCCACTTTCTTGTTTTCTTAGACCGTTTCTGGCAAAAGGCTCCCAGTGTACATGTATGTAATTCGTAACGCTAAAACCATGCTCAAATGTTGCAGTGGAGTCTGTAGGTGCTCACGAAGCTGTGTCACCTGTGCCACTCAATATGATTTTAGTGTGTCATATAATACATTTCATCTTTGTATCAAGCATTCATACAAAGTCAAGGATGCAAATGCGGGGATACACTATAGTGTGCTTTGCACACAAGTGACACCATCTAGTCTTTTTATTTCCATCAAAAACTGTTGCTGTTAGCAACAATCTTTGAATTTATTTCATTTGTGCATCAGCATTCTTTGACATGGCCTACAGGCCACATTTATCATAGGATTGTTTTTAGCTCAACTTTGGCGAAGCCAAATTTGAGCTTTTGTCATGGCCCATCGTCCGTCTGTCCGTACATCAACAATTGGATACGGCTTGGGCTAGAGGCCATATTTATGAACCGATCTTTACGAAACTTCTTGGGTACCTTTGTTATGACTGTGGGACGAGAACGAGTGTTTTTGGGTACCGTCCAAAATTCAAGATGGCTGCCAGCCACCATTTTGTACCAACGATGTAGAAATCTGTTTTTTGTACACAACTTCCATATGAAAACTCTGATTTGAATAATTTTTTGTATGAATGTTTAGTACCATGGGATACATCACATATCATACAGGTTTTTTTCTTGTGCTTAAATTATGCAAATTAGACTAACTTTGATTTATTTAGTGTTACTTTCAGCACTGTCAGTGCAAATGCCAATACGGCTCGGGCTAGAGGCCACATTTATGAACCGATCTTTACGAAACTTCTAGGGTACCTTTGTTATCACCGTGGGAAGAGAACGAGTGTTTTACTAATTTAGGGTCCAGTCCAAAATTCAAGATGGCCACTGGCAGCCATTTTGTTCCAAATTAGGGGCAATCAGATTTTTGCGCAGAACTTCCACATGAAAGCTCTGATTTGAATAATTTTTGTATGAATGTTTAGTACCATGAGATACATCACATATAATACAGGTTTTTTTCCTGTGCATAAATTATGCAAATTAGACTAACTTAGATTTATTCAGTGTTACTTTCAGCACTGTAAATGTAAATGCCAATTCTGCTTGGGCTAGAGGCCGAATTTTTGAACGGATCTTCACAACTTCTGGGGTACCTTTGTTATCACGGTGGGATGAGAACAAGCGTTTTGGGGTCCGGATCGAAATTCAAGATGGCCACTGGCAGCCATTTTGTACCGAAATTAGGTGTAATCAGTTTTTTGTACAGAACTTCTATACGGCTCAGGCTAGAGGCCGTATTTATGAGCCGATCTTTTTGAAACTTCTTGGGTACCTTTGTTATCACTGTGGGACGAGAACAAGTGTTTTTGGGTGTGATCCGAAATTCAAGATGGCCACCAGTAGCCATTTTGTACCAATATTAGTGCAATCAGTCTTTTGTACAGAACGTCTGTATGAATGTTCTGATTTGAATAAATTTTTGTATGAATGTTTAGTAACATGGAATACATCACATATAGCACAGGTTTTTTTCTCGTGCGGAAATTATGCAAATTAGATGAACTTTGATTTATTCAGTGCTACTTATACACTGTAAGTGCACATGTCAATAAGGCTCGGGCTAGAGGCTGTATTTATCACGAAACTTCTTGGGTACCTTTGTTATCACCTTGGGACAAGAACGAGTGTTTCTAGGTGTGGTCCAAAATTCAAGATGGCTGCCAGTGGCCATTTTGTACCAAAGTTATGTCCAATCGGTTTTTTGTCACAACTTCTATACAGCTCGTATTTATGAACTGATCTTCACGAAACTTCTTGGGTACCTTTGTTTTCACCTTGGTACAGGAACGAGTGTGTTTTGGGGTTCCTTTGTTATCACTGTGCTATGAGAACAAATATTTTGGGGGTTCAGTCAGACCCACTCTGGGACTCAAAAGATTTATTTTCTAGTTTACCATCTGACTGTCACCCACCTTTATAATACTTTACCTATACATTTGTTAGAGGCTTCAGTCAGTATTTATGTACAGACCGTTGCAATACTTTATATGTACCTTTGTTATCTGGTCATTACCTAGATGTTTGTCATTACTGTGTCACGTATTTTTCATGTACATGTCTTAAGTTGAGCTACAGTGTCATTGACACTTTTGTTGAACTTGGTGTGCTCATTAGTCAAGAACTCTAGATAAGAGCTGTTGATTAGCATTCATTTCTGTGAAAAAAGTTGCCATTTACAATAACCTCTGAACATACTGCATTTGTGTATCAACATTCTTCCTTTAGCCAGTCTTACAGTTTACATTTAAAAATGCATGGAATTAATACTCTGACGTTGTGCGCACGCAATGCTGTTATGTTGAAATTTCATCAAATAACATTGGTACCAATGATCTTCAATTTTGCCATTTCATTTATAACTTACCAAGTTCAAGTTTGTCAAGTTGAGCTACAGTGTCATTGATACTTTCATTTGAAGCTGCTAACCTCTGATGCTGGATTTTTTGCTTCAGTTATTTAATACTTGGTTTTCAAAAAACTTTAAAAAGTAAATGCTGACAACTCATGAATATTTAAACTCTTAACTTAACTGTTTATTTTTCTATTCACATTAAAAAGTCAGTACATTTCTTGGTTAAAGGACAAGTTTTTTGAATAATTCTCGGATTTGGTTAAACTGTTGACTTGGAGTTGTTTTGAGGTAACTCAAATGGCCTCCCCTATTAGTGGTAATAAGAATAATAATAACATGACTTTCTCGAGCATTACAATTCGTATTAGTGGCCTGCCAGAAATGATTAACAGCACTCTGTCTTATTAGCTGCACTAAACTACCTCTCAGGCCACATCTAAGATCTCGGGCTGTTAATCATTTCTGTTGGGCCCTTGAAAATCATGTTATTAGTATATTATTACCACTTCACAGGGCGTTCTCTACCAGATTAAAATGATTTTACCTTTACGGTAAAAGTGTATAATGCACAGTCTCAAACCGGAAGTTGTGTGTTAACCTGGTTAACGGCCCGCCTCCAGATAAATATTTTGAAAACGCCTCGGCTCCGGTTACAGTTTATATAATCTGTCATACCAAATGCTCCACTGCTTCCGAGATGATGAAACGCACTTAACTGCAATGAATGTTAAAAAAACACGTGAAATTTGTGTGATTTCCCCATTACTTCGGCGATGAAGCATTCAAATTGTCAAGGTGAGTGGAATTAATTCCTTAAGGTAGGTTTTTGTTAGTAGATTTCGTGAGAAGGCGAATTTTTCGTGGCAAACAAAAATATTTAAATTAGGCTATCATGTGATTGACCACGTGACGTTTTGTTTATCTAGAAACAGATGACACATGTGTTTTGGTTAAATGTCATTTTGAAAACTCGGGATGTCACAATCAAGTGAACTTGATGAAGAACATTTGGATTTAACCATTTTAGAAGTGGTAATAATAGTAATAAGATTTTGTTCGGCGTCCCTGTTTATTAACGGCCCTCCAGGAATGATTAACAGCCTTCGGGCCGTTAACAGCCCTTGACTTTGTCTCGGGCCGTTAATGGACCCTCTGGCTGTTAATCATTCCTGTTGGGCCGTTAATAAACTGTAACGCTCTCCAAAAGCATGTTATTGTTATAATAACATGAATGAACATGTAGGTAAATGAGCCAGATGGTGTATGATAACAATGCATCAGAGATGTTATATTTTTATACTGTACCAATGACCCAGACATAGCTGGTGCTAACTCTTAAAATATAGGGCCAAACACAAATTTTGCCCCCCAATCCCCAAAATTTGCATCTAAAACTAAAGAAAACATGTCCTGAAAGGCCCTCCACACTTCGCCCCTACTGCGCATGCGCAGTGTCAAGGACGTTCCGAAATTGGCGCCATTTATTATTCTAAGTTTGGCCCTTCATCAGTTAACATCTGACTGATCTTTGTGCTTTTAAATCTCAGTTTAAATGATGCCAGACACATAAATATTAGTGAAATGGTGATTCTAAGGAGGATAGAAAAGGAGGAGAGGAAAAGAATGTGTGACAGAATATTATCAGGGCTGTAACTTAAAATTTTTTAATGAAATTATGTTAAGTTACCTATTTTCAAGGCAGCAGCCATTTTGTTGTCATTCTGATTATTTAGTTACAGTGTTTTTTCAAGTGTTTTCCTCTCTCCCTGTCCTTTAAGTTCCCCCTTGCTATTCTCCCATGCTTTTGGCATAGTTTCTGTAATTATTATTACTAAAATTTCTTGGGAGTTTTAGCTGAATAACAGAATGAATTCTGTTCTTTCCCCATGTTTACGTCTTCACCTACGGGTGGTTAGGCGTTGTGTTCTGCATCTACCATCTGATGTTCTGCAGTTTCTTCCCTGGAAGTCTCTGTTTTGCATCAGATGGTGTATTTTTGGTAACTGATTTCGGGCCTGGGTGCCTGGAGTCTTATTTTAGTGTTTTTACACTCATTGTTTACATTTACAACAGCCCTCTGTGTGAGGGGGGGATTTCTAAATAATAATATCTTTATGTTATTTTAATCATAACTAGATACATTATTATTGTTCGTAAGTGTTGAATAAATTGTTTATAATATTTTTAAAATTTTTGTCCACACTTAGGCTTGGGATCCATTGGGGCTCAACGTTACTTTTCAGAAACTTGGGCTGTTCTGAAAAAATATTTTTTCAAAATATTTTGATTTCAATTATTTTTTCTATATTAATGGATCATATTATTATTATGTATTTTGATTGCCAGGGGTTAGTGCGAGTACCAGGACTTGTTTTCTTTTCACATTGAAAGGATATTGATCATTTGTTTTAAGAGGAAGTCTTCCTCTGACCTTATTATCATTCTATATGTGGTCAGTGTACTCGCATTAACTCCTGTTCTGTATCGTATGATTTCGATGACAATATGGGAATCGTATGTCACGGTATGTTGTTGGGGATTTGGACACTCCGGTCCTTTCCCCGCAGGGTCACTCTACTTTATCAATTTCTATTTCAGACGATCAAGATTAGGGTGATGTATCTGTGATGTCTTCCAACAGTGTGCCTCCGTCGTCACAATTAATGAAGGGCTAGCAGAAAAGTGCTCATGTAATACGCCAATTGCCTATGAGGACCCTAGTAGGTTCGACGGCCTTTGACGTCCGCTAGCTCGCCCGGTGTAGCGTCCATTCACCGAATGGTTCGGCAGCCGGGTTCGTCCGTTGCGGTCTAGAAGGAATTTTGGGGTGATGCGAGCACTATAAAATTAACTTAATGCACACCCAGTGACGGCGGATCGGAGGGAGAACGGAGGAAGCCTTTTAGTCCGGTTCATAGCTCGTTCCGGTCCATCCGGACGGCAAGCGAGAGAGGCCCCTCTCTCGTTCAACAACATCTGGCCCCAGATGTTGTGGTACAAATGTGTCGCTAGCGGAGCATACGTCCGTCGCTCGGGACGCTCCGTTGTATAGGCAGTCCGCTGAGACTGCTAAGGCTTCCTCTTCTCGTCAGCGCACACGACCGCACCTTGGCTGCGTGACCGCCGATATATTACCAGCTTCGCCGATCAAGGATTCTTCGGCGACCAGGTCACACCATCCGGCAGCCAGGGATTCGAGACCGATGGACTCCGGACGTTCGCATAGGAAAAGTATGCGGGAGCCATCTGATGCGGAGCTGCCCTCGGCGAAGCAGCGATAGACTGCGCCTCCACAGGTCTCGACGCCGGACATTCTTGTGCACATAGCACAGCTTATCGCAGCATCCCAGCAGCCGACAGAAACGGCGTCGGATCGAGAATTATCCGACAGCGCTGGGTCGGTAGCCGGGGACTCGAGGCCTGCAGACTCCGGACGTTCGCATAGGAAGTGTGCGGGAGTCAACGTACACGGAGCTTCCAGCGGCAATGCATCGTAAGTCCGCTACTGCACAGGCCTCGGGAACGGACGTGCTTTCCTTAATAGCACAGTTTATCGCAGCATCCCAGCATCAACTGAATCTGTCGCATATATTTTATCCGACGATGCTGGGTCGGGACGCTCCGCGGAAGCGGGTACGGACGTCCGAAAGTTTCATCCGGTCCGACGGGATACCGAAAGGGATTCGGAGGATTTCAAGCTTTCCCTTTCGGAACAACATATGCTGCGATGCCGGATAAGAAACTGATAGCGTCGGTGGACTTAGAAATTTTTGGTTCGGTTCAGGGACATCGTCCCTCAGTTCCGACATAGTCCAATAATGTCACACAAACTTTCGAATTATTGAACGACGCTATATATATTATTATTTTATGCTTGCTATCCAAGCATTTCTGGTTTCTTGTTCGAAGAGTTATGGAGATGTCTTTCAAAAGTGTGCCTCTGTCGTCATAGTTAATGAAGAGTTAGCGGCAATAAGTGCTCATGGAATATGTCTATCGCTTACGGAGTGACATTCGCTAGCTCACCCGGTGTAGCGTACATTCATCGAATGGTTCGGCTGCCGGGTTCGTCCGTTGCGGTCTAGGAAGGAGATTTGGGTGATGCGTGCACTTTAATTACTTTAGTACTCACCCAGTGACGGCAGATTGAGGACAGATCGGAGGAAGCCAACAACATAGGGGACCGCATGTTGTGGTTCAGATATTTTACATTCGGAGCATATGTCCGTTGCTCGGGACGCTCCGTTATATTGACAGTCCGAGAGACTGTCTTTAATGCTTCCTCATCCTCACAGCAGGGCACACGACCGCACATTGGCTACGTGACCTCGAGTATCCGATCAGTTTCGGCATTCAGTGATTCCACAGCGAATAGGTCGCGCCATCCGGTAGCCAAGGGACATGAGGCCTATACACTCCGTTCGCTCGCATATTGGAAGTATGCACGGGGTAACGATCTCGGAGCTTCCTGCAGCAATGCATCGTAAGACCGCTTCTCCTCAGGCCTCAGTGACGGACGTGCTATCCGAGTTAGCACAGTTGTTTCGCAGCATCCCAGCAATTGACAGTTTCTCGGTCGAATCAGGAATTATCCGACGGCGCTGGGTCGGTGCGGTCCGCGGTTGCATCAAGCTACGGACGACCGAACGCTTTATAGGGTCCGACAGGATGGCGAAAGGGATTCGAAAGATTTCGAGTTTTCCCTTTAGTAGTATCGGAAGATGCCTTTCATATCTTCTGGCATTTCTTCCAGTGATTATTTTTCGGACTTCATTGCTGCGATCTTGGATAAGAGACTTATAGCGTCATTGGACTCGGATTTTTCGATCGGTACAGGGACTTTGTCCCTGACTTACCGACGCAGTCCAATATTGTCATTACAACATGTGTTTTATTTTTCGACGCTATATATTTATATATATATACAAGCCTGCTACTAAGCATGATAGTTTAGTTTCTTGTCCGCGTGGCTCATTTCTGCCATTTTATCTTTTTTACAAATAATTTATTTTGGCAGAGCAGGGCATACCGAGAGTTCATATGCGTCTAGACGGTGTGATTAAAGACTGCATATATTCTTTTTCACCGTTTATGTCTTTTCCAATTTCAATGTTGGGAACGACATTATGTATAGTTGACTTAACTTAGACGCTTTATTATACGTAATCCGCCTTACTGAGGCGTTATCATTACGTCTTCAAGAAAAGATTTACGGGATATTATTCTCAATGTAATTTCTTTTGAGGGCAGTAGTTTGTTCACGTATAACTCCGCCCTTCAGTGGCTGATTGGAGTTGGTTAGACGTGACGCAGCCCTAGCTACATCCACGCGTGGATAGTAGGTTAAGAACTCTCTCAGAGTCGCTTCGTTCTCGGAGGAGCTTCTCTTCGACGGCAACTTTCCGGCAATCCATGAATTGCTCGATTTATACATTCTCTTATCTATCTAGTGTTACAAGAGATTCAGACTGGGGCAAACATTCGGTGGTTGACTCAGAGAGTGCCGCCGCAGTTGCCGGACCCGAGTGTGGCTGTTATGACGGTTGCCAGTCAAACAGATTGGGATATATACTGATCCCTACGGATTCGAAGTGCCAGGGTCTTTGGGTTCCGCAGTCTTTTAGCTATCAGTTTAACTTCCGCGGAATAATGTTTTTTAGGCTTGCTTTATGTCATTGCATGAACATTATTCAGAAACGCATGCCCAAATTCCTGTCCTTTAATTCGACAGTAGTGGCGTATCTCCGGAACCAGGGAGGCACTCTTTCGTTTCCGTTATTCAATTTAATGGAAAGAATCCGTCTGTTGGTTATAGTACACCAAGTTCAGTTTTGGTCCGTCATATTCTGGGTCGTCTGATTGTTTTATCACACTCCCGTTCTCTTACGGGTCGCTTGTTGCTGTCAGAATGGACTCTCAACAAACAAGTATTCAATCAGATTTGCTATCTATGGGAGCGCCCAATGATGTTTTATTTATGACACAGCTTGCTAATCAATTGCAGACGTATGTGTTGGCTTGTCCAGATCTCTGAGCTAATACTGTTAACGCTCTATTGATCTATAGGACGGAATGATAGGATACGCGTATCCTCCGGCGCTGTTGTTTTAGCAGGTATTGCTAAGATAAACAACCACAATACATTTCTGTTGATAGCATCTCTATCTTCACAGAGATCATGAGTAATTTACCCTCTTGTCTACTGTGGATCTTAACGTGAAATCTTCCTCTATGTGAGGATCTTTTTTCACTGGGTAAATCGTGTCATCTTTATCACAACCAGCAGGGTCGCAACCTTCATGTATTCCGTTGTGTGGTCCGTATTGCATTGTAAGCACTGTACTGGACGAGCTTTGGACGCGATTTCTTACTATAGGAGATCCTCTTCTTCGCTATTCTATGCGACTAAAGTGGAGGCTCTTCCGTCGTGGTGTAGGGATCATTATGTTCATATTGTTGATCCCTCCATACTACTCATTGCTATTTTTTAGTATACTTGTTTCACAAGATCTACTGCAGCCTGTTGTTATTTAGGTTATAGGTTTATGTTACCTCATACCTATGCACTCTACGCTAGTTTACAATTGAGTCTTTTGTCTCTTTATCTAAGTCAGTTAGTAACTTTTTGATAAATAGACTTAGAATCTTTAGATTAAATTCCTATACGGATTTTAACTTCGGTTCTTATTTAGCTAAGTTATCATTTGAGCCTCTGGAAACAGTAGTTTTCAAATTCTGACCTTTTAGACAGTAATTCTGTTGGTTTCTCTTTTACTGTAGAGTCAGTGAGTTTCATGCACTATCGATGGATGATTTTCACTTTCATAGTTTCGGAATCAATACTTCCGTTACTATTTAGGTTGGATTGTTGCATAAGAGTTAGGCTCCTATTATCCGGAACCTATTATTTTAAGGTCCTTCCGTCTTCGTATGGGCATAGGCCTTTACTCTTTCCGGGTACAGTTTATGTATTTATAAACAGATATCTGTTTATTACAAGGGCGTAAGCTTCTTCTGTCTTTGATGTCTAGTAGAAGGACGTTACGCTCCATTTTATTGTTAATGGATTCTATTAACTAGCGTACTGCTTATGGTATATCATTGGCTTAGCAGTTGTGCTTAAGATTTCGGCTCATGAAGTAAGAGTTCTTCTACTTCTTGGGCTTACATTAATAGTGTTGCTATTATAGATTTTTGAAGGCTGCTCATTGCGCTCAGCCATCCACATTCATGAATTTTATCTCAGAAATATCGAGTCCATTTCTGGAGGCCTCTATTGTTAGGTCTATTATCTACTGCTCAGAATGTCATTCACTTAACAGTTGCTACTATAGCTAGGTAGGCTGTCTGTTTCGGCAGTGTCTCCGTTCGGCTGCCCTCTTCGCTCTGGGCTATTTGACCCAGGGCAAGAAAAAGGGGGGGGGGGGAGGGTGTTCCCTTGGGTCACCTGTTTTTACTATGAAAACAAGGGGATACCTCCTCCGGAGTTAGTAATTCTGAGCTGTTATTGGGATGGTTGTTTAGTGAGAAGTTTAAGTTTATAAAATTCATTCAAGTCTTAGTTTTTAAAGTATAGCTTTTGAATATTGCATATGTCAACGGACATGATTATGCATTTCTCACACACTTTTAGGAGTATAAGAGTCTCTATTCTCTAGACTTACTTTATTATTGGCTTACTTTAAAAATTATTAGTATAAGGATTATTGGATATTAATAGAGTACATGGATGTATGAAGCTCAATTTTTGGAAGGTGTTGTATCTTTCTAATTTATCATAAATAAGAAAGATACATGTAAGGCCTATTACTTCTTTTCCCTACAGGGGATGACTCTATTTTATTTTATTGAGCGTATTCCATTTTGCTCTATGTCCTTGGCCCTCCAGCCTTTTTACTATTCAGCTATGTCTGGGTCATTGGTACAGTATAAAAATGTTAAAAAATTTATAGTAATTTATATATTTTTTATACTTACCAATGACCCAGACGGGGATGGCCCTCCCAGGAGTTGGGAACTCTTGCCTCCCCGCTGAGTACATAGCGCTTACCAGGCACTGGTTTTTAGAATGATAAATGGCGCCAATTTCGGAACGTCCTTGACACTGCGCATGCGCAGTAGGGGCGAAGTGTGGAGGGCCTTTCAGGACATGTTTTCTTTAGTTTTAGATGCAAATTTTGGGGATTGGGGGGCAAAATTTGTGTTTGGCCCTATATTTTAAGAGTTAGCACCAGCTATGTCTGGGTCATTGGTAAGTATAAAAAATATATAAATTACTATAAATTTTTTAACTTTTATTTGCATATCTTGATTTAGTGTTTGATTTGCTGTATAGTGGAGGCCACTTAATTCTATTGGACCATTAGTGCACATTTGACCTGTTAATTCAATATAGGTTGTTAATTATTAAATTTCTATCAATACTCCTGTAAATTGGATAAAAATCTTGTTAGTAATATATCTCAGCAATACTATGACAACCACTGAATTTTCTATATTTAATTGATCTTTTTACCCCAAAACATCCAGTGTATGTATTTAATCTATTATTTCTTGTTTGACAGAGTTCTCTGAGTTCTGTCAACCAAAATTTAATAGAATAATCATATCAGTGATTAAGAAAAAATGCTCATTTTATACTAGATTATAGGAAAATTATCAAATTCCTATTTATTGAATGCTCCTGTTAATTGAATATTTTTCACTAGTAAAGTGGATATTCAATAATGAATTAACAAAATTTCATTGTCTTTCATTTATGATATACTACTCAAAGTTTGCTAAGCACCACATATTTGACACATCATTGTGGAATTTGCTTGTGACATATTTGCAAAATTTTTGGTGGATATGATTGAGGAATGTATTGAGATGGTCCCCAGTGTTTACATTAGCTCTCTTGACAAGCAGACTTTTTGTGACAGTCATGGAAAACATGTACCCCATGATTTTCATGATGTTTTCATGTACTGTCTTCATGAACATGACATGTATAGGGTATTCAATCTTCATTTTAACACAAACCCTTGTGATTTAGTGATTGAATATGGCGAATGCAAATGTAAGAAGACATTTGTCTGAAGCAGAAATGTGGCAGGCTGTTGGGATGGTGGAGCAAGGGGCTACGCATCGTCAGGTTGGTGAAGCCCTTGATGTGCACCATATGCTGATCACCAGAATCTGATCAAGATTTCAGCAGTATGGCACACCAGTTAGATGGTATGATGGTGGCAGAGATAGGGCAACATCTGCAGCTGAAGATCGTTTTTGTGATCATTCAGGCCCGCAGGAACCGCTTTGCAACAGCAACCCAGCTTTGCAGTGACCTTCAGAATGCATCCTGGGTAAATGTTTCGACACAGACTATCCAGGCAAGGTTGCACGAATGTGGTCTCAGATCGAGAAGACCATGTATTCGCATTCCGCTGTCCAAGAACCATTGCCAGACACGATATGACTGGGCCATTGACCATGTTGGATGTACCAGAGAAGATTGGCGACCTGTCCTTTTTACAGAAGAGTCAAAGTACTGCCTAGACTACACAGGCGTTCTAGGGTATGGAGAAGTCCAGGAGAGCGATTCCATGCAGCCAACATTGCTGGACGTGAATGCTATGGTGGAGGGTCAATAATCGTCTGGGGTGGCATCAGCTGGGATGGAAATACAGAGCTCCGTGTCCTTGATCGTGGTACATTGACTGCACAGCAGTATGTTGATGAGATCCTGGATGCCCACGTCAGATTGTATGCAGATGCAGTGGGTGATAGATTCACTCTGATGGACGATAATGCCCGTCCTCATGTTGCCTATGCTGTCCGGGAGTACCAACAGGGGAGGGGATTGAGCGTATGGACTGGCCAGCAAGATCCCTTGACCTCAATCTAATCGAACATGTCTGGAATGAGTTTCAGCTTGCAATTTCATCCCGTCCAGTCAATCCAAGAAGTGTCCAGGAGCTTGGTGCAATGATGGTCCAAGAATGGAACAAAATCCCACAAAGGACCATCAGGAACCTGACTGGGACCATGAGAAGGCGTTGTCAAACTGTAATTAACAGTAATGGGTCTCATACTCGATATTGAACCCATACCAGTTCGCTCCGTCAGGTTTTTGGCAAATTTGAAAAAGTTCCTCTTTTAACAATAATAACCATTTTCCATGGTTATCATATTCAAAAGCTAAAAAATAATGTCAAACACAAACAAAATCTTAATTTCTGTACTTAAATCATTAAAGATATAATTAAAAAAAAAATATATATACACTTTTCATTACAATATTTCGACTAAAACGTAAAACAGGTAGTTGGATATACTTGGTGGGTAGCAAACTTTGAGTAGTATATATTGATTTATGAATGTAAGTGCATCACATATCAATCCGATCAATCTGATTTCAGATATCAGACCAAATATCAATCTGATCACAGTCAGAGCAGGAAAGAGACACATTTGTGATCATAGTACATGTATTCAGAGTCCTGCAATTTAGAAATGTGATTTCAATTTGATTTTCAAATTAATTCAGCTGAATAATGAAGTTTGCGATTTCTTGTTTTCTCTAGGGTGTACGCAGATGCGATTACATGGTATTATTCAACATTTGGAAATAGACAAATGGACTCGACTCTAGTGCAGTTTCTCAAAAAAGAATTTGCCCCTCCCTCTCTCTTGCTCAAAGCATTATTAGGAAAATTGCGTGTAGTGAGGGTTTTCCATTGACAGCTGTTGATGCGAGTCGCTGAGAAACTGGAAATTTACAGAATGTTTCGCAGTGAAGTTTACAATTAATATGCATGAATTAGATAATGTTATCAACCACACAGTAGAGTTCCTTTCCCTGCACTGTAGAATATATGATATGAGGGCACAAACCATTCTCAAACTAGATGGACATGGGTCGAAAAAATGGATTATTATATTATTGTCATATCGAGTCTGTATGCATGCATCAGGCAGGATTAAATGTTCACTCTAAATGCAAAAACCTGAGTGCATGGGTGGGAGGAGTCTGGGAACTATCAGTGCCCTCTTATTTATTTATTGGGGTTTAATAACACTTTCGACAGCCAGGGTCACCTCATGTCAAGACAGTTTTAATGGTTGAGGAAGCCGGAGTACCCGGAGTGAACCACTGTCAGACTCCTCATTGTACTAACTCCACACATGCAGGATTAGCTTTGGCTGAAGACAAGTGCACCATCAATGTGCAGTAGTACGTCTTAGTACACCAGTATGCCACCAGGCCCCCATGTAGGCAATCTGGATTAAATGCCTTGGCAAGGACACAACATAGTTGGCCCTGGCGGCCAGGTGGAGATCGAACCATGAGCCTTTTGGTTTGAAATCCAGTGCCATAACCACTGAGCCAACACGCTTCCACCCTTTTAGTTAGATATAAGTATCTTAATGGTATTAAATGTTAATGCTTATTTCTTCGAATCTTTCCCAATCTGTCAAATACAAGTAGATAGAAACTTGGCATGATCATTTTTTGCCACTGCTGATTCAATTTGATCACATCTCAGTGATTAAGTAACAAATCAAGTCAAATTCAGAGGCTCATTCGAGAATTAATTTGAAATTTAAATCTTTGCATGTACTCTACTAGTATGAAGTCCAATTGTTGCAAAATTTGCATTGACAGGTTGAGCTTTTGTATGAATTTGAGTCCTTGTAACCTTGATGAGAACAAAATAAACTCTTGGTCGCTTGAAATTATGGTTCTGGGAATCTCAATTTTGAATCGAATTGAATCCCAAATTGAATCAAACAGAATTTTTAATTGAATCGAATCCCACTGTTCTTGAAGTTGAAGGTAGTACACCTTCTTACAACCATAAATATTGCCAGTCTCCACTTTAGCATTATATTTAACTGCAACTCGTCTGGGTTTTGGCAAATCATTAAAAAATGTGCAATAGCCCAGTACGGGATGGAAGTAGCTTTGGATGCAGAGCCTCTCTGGACTCTTCTTCTATCATCGGGTCTCCTGTACAGCTCACGGACCAATCATGACACACTTACCAGACTTTTGATATTGAAAAATGCAGACACCCAATGAAATGTGTACCTTTTTTCAAATCCAGGCACACTGTTTTGTTTTTGTACACCTACCACAATTTGATTGAATTCATATCTGTATGTACTGGTATGTGATAAGAATAAATCTTGTCGCTTATTGATTTGGCTTTGCATCAGCTAACACTTTTATCTTGCTGTGTTTCTCAGGCTTCAATGATAATATTGTACTAAAAAAATTTCCAACTGTACTCAAGAATCCAGCCACCAAGGCTACACTTTCTATCACTTGCACAACTTAGCTGTGCTCATGATAGAAAGTGTAGCTTTGGTGGCTGGATATCACATAAATAATAATCACAAAAAACAGGACGATTTGGCATGTTGCAATTAAATAACAATGCCGGCTTTGATGACATAGTATCTTTCATGTTGTCTACATTGAGCTCACTGATAAAATCAAAAATAAGTTGTTGGTTCTGATGTGATGGTGACAGTGTTAGTGCCAAATAGTGTTTTCGTCTGCACATTAAAATGAAATCTCAATTTGAAAAATTGCGAGATGCACAATTTTTATGCCCACATGATGAATAGTCAGGGGGCATATTGTTTTACCCCCGTCCGTGCATCTGTCCTCATCCATATGTCTGTTTTCCATCCATCTATCAGCTTATAGGGTACCTTGTTTGTCCGGCTAACTCCACTCACAGTTTTCAAGCTACGACTTTTTTTATTTCACAGGATGTTTGTACATATACCAGAGGTGTGCATATTGTCAGGACTTTGATTTGCTTGAATATTTTACAAAATTACAGGTTGTTGAACTTGGTCAATTGTTTTGTAGAATTTCACCTGTATGATACTTGGTTTTTGTGTGGTAGACTTTTTGGGGCATCATATGTGTCTTACAGACACAGCTCATGTACGAGTAGCAAATCACAGTTTGCTCTTCAACCTCCTGTGTCCATGTGCTATATGGGGGAATACTTCAGTCTTGTGCGTTTACTGCTTTTGAAATGCAGGCACACTAAGGTGCACAAGTACAGTTAAGCATCTCAAAAGTCTGACTTCACCAATTAGTCAAGATTTTGAAAATAAAATGCTGCATAATCAAGACAACATCAAAAGAAACCAAAATGACAATAACGTCTTCGATTTAATGTTCTCGTATTTCCTTTTCAACAGGTGAGATTCTGTAGTGTTGTGAGAGGTAAGCGGACAGGGAATTATGACCGGACCATGACCATTCATGGTCTGATCGAAGTTCTCTCTATGCTTTCGTTATCAGCAGTACTGTACTGTGCATCTCAAATAACAAAATATATGTTTTATGTTTAAGGTGTATGTAATCATGTCAGAAGAATGTAATCTTGTAGATGAAGCTCCACCAGTTAAGAAACCTCGACTCGAACAGGAATATGATGACCCTGGAAATTGTGAACAAAAAAGAAAAGAAGAAAAAAGTTCATCTTCAGGTGTAACTCATTCCAGTATATCAGAAAAAGAAGTGGGAATAAATGAATACATTTGTCAGAATGAAGGAATAAGTGGGATATTAAAGCAAAGGTAATGCATTTTTTATGAATGTCAATCCTTTCAGCCCAGTAGTTTTTGATCAGTTGACGGTATAATCACCAAATTGATTAACCCTTTACCTAATAAATCGGCAATATCTTCCTGTGTTATTTATAAATTGAGCATTTGAAAAAAATTATATATTTTCGAAAAAATTCCACAAAACCGTATCATCTTACCCCTCATTGGAATGAGCTCAATTGAGCTCATTCCAATGATGGGGTCACAGGATACTGGTTTGTTGGAATGTTTGAAAAAAAAAATTGTGTTGAGTAAAGGGTGAATTGATTCCCCAACACAACTAGTAGACAATTTTTCAAAAATTTCTCTTGAATAACTAAATATTTCATTTTTGCCTCCAAAACATAGCTTATGATCAGTCATTGGAGTGCACTTGATCACTGATTATACTGAATTTCATGTACAATGAAGCTCAATTATGGCACTTGAATGGATAATTCTCAATTGAGTAATCCTATTAATTGCATGTAACTTCCGAACACCAAACCATTTACCATACCTTCAGTACAAATTTATATATACATGTAGGCAACAAAGGAAACTCCTGCTGGTTAAATAAATAAAAAAAACTTGTGATATATAGAAGAATTGCTCTAGCAACCACTGAGTTCTCTATATTTATAAGCCTGTTTGGCCACTATACATCCAATATAGCCTTCCATTCTACCGTGTCTTGTTAGACAGGGCTATGAGCTCTGTCAAACACGATATCACAGAAAAATGCTCTGTTTATTACTGGAATACAGAAAAATGAGCTAACACATTGAATCTTTTTCACTGGCAAAGTAGCTATTCAATCTGTTGCAACCTTGAAATTCTCCAACTCACTCCCAACTTATCTAACAGCTGACACATTCAACAATGGCATAAAAATATGTCACTACGAGATAATTAATAATCTAGATTCCTTTGAAAAGTACAGGAATTTTTTTTCCACATGTTTAATTATGTAGAACCTATGACCACTTTGTGGATTTTTGGCTTAAACACATAAATTATTATTATAAACATACTGACCTTTATGTATTATTATGGTAGACTATCACCCTCAGAAAATAATGTTTTTCTTATGCATGTGATAATCTACCATTAAACACATAACACACACCAAACAAAGGTCAGTATTGGCATACGTTTGAACCCCTGCCATGCTATTTGCAATCAAACCAGAGTCCTTTATTGATTCTATGGCACCTGGGAATGGAAAAAGAGACTTTCTCGCTGATTTTCAATAAAGTGTAGTATGTACATGTAGAATTATGGGATGCAATCTTCTGATGCTATTAATAATAACAGAGTATTCCATGAGTTCTGTATTGCCCTCACATATTGGTTACATGTAACTAGCGTTCTCTTTTTACTTTGTGCTGTCTGTCGGTGGCCGAGTGGTGTGCTTGGTTTGTATAGTTTCACTAGTCAGTTTTGTGCTGAAGGAAACTCATGCATGAATTGAAATTCACCTTCTTCTGTCGCAATATAAGCAGCTTCCTTTCTTGATTCTGTGGCTCTCCAAAAATTTGTAAAAGAGACATTCAGGCTTGTCATTTTGAGGCGGGCGATCACCCTAGGACGCAGTTGCCCGCTCGCGTTCAAAATTCCGTGGATGGTAAACGTCTGCCTAACCCTGCTTTCTGTGTCCCACTAATTCAATCAAAGGCACCTCAAAATCGGCCTCTCAAATGGCAATTTTTGTGGATTGAAGGAGGTCACACAATACAATTTGTGAAGTTCATTGTGTGTCGTTGATGCAGTCATCCAGAGACACTAAGTAACTTTCCAAATACGAGCGAGAGGTCTCACAGTTCCAAAGTTGTAATTAGTTATTACATTGTACATCTGACTGTGACAACTCTCGTGCCACGCGCGATTACAGGACATGTCTAAAATCAAAGCCAGGACGATTCGTCCCCCAAATCTGATTGATCCGCCCCAAGTTATCGGCATCTGGCAGTGAGCACAATGCACTGGCTTGTACAGTCATCATGTAATATATAGATACTGGCTTGGTTATTTGGATGCAAGATAACTATAACACTCACTGTTTGTGGGTGTCATGGGTAACCTGGTATCTTGCATCCAAATATTCAAGCCTGCATCTACATGTATACATTATGTGATGATGTACATCTTAATTACACAAACATTGTACCTCAAAATGATATTCGTTGTCTACCCAGCAGGCAGAAACAAAATGGCTCCCACAAACCATAAATGGCCCTCCTGGGGTAATTTTAGGGGAACCCAAAATGGCCTTCCTGGGATAATTTGAGGAAAACCATAATGGCCTTCCTGCAATTTTCAAAATGACAAGCCTGGACATTCTCGCTGATTTCCCAGGATATGTAGTAAGTATACTTAAGTGTTGCTATCCCCTGGTACTGCTAAAGGTCACTATGTTTTTAGCTCACCTTGACAAAGTCAAGCTGAGCTAATCCCATCACTCTCCATCCATCGTCCGTCCATCCGTCATCCATCAACACCATGTTTTGGTCTTCTCCAAAAATACTGGGCCAATTCAAGTGAAAGTTTGTGTGAGTGGTGGTCCCGGAGGGGCATTGCATTTTTGTTCAACTCAACATGCACAGCCCGATAGGGAGGGGGTGGGGAAAATGCTCCAAAATATTTTTAAAATCTTCTTCTCATGAACCAGTGGGTACAATGACTTGATATTTGTTATGGAGCTTCCTTTTGAGGTGTAGATCCAAGTTTGTTCAAACGAAGTTCATGAAGCAATATTTGGCTTTGTAATGGCAGGGGTAAGATTTTTGGCCACGTCCAAAATTTCTGTCTTCTGAACCGATGGTCCAATTTGAACCAAATTTGGTATGTGGTATTATTGGGTCATAAGCACTTGACTCATGTAAAAAAGAAAATTCCTGCATCCCCATGAGAACCCCAGATGCAAGTGTGTTTAAGTAAAGCCCATTGGTTCATACTTGGGCTCAATACAGGAGCCCAAATTTTTAACTTAGGGCAATATAGGGAATATTCTTTAAAAACCTTCTTCATCAGAACCACCAGTCAGAATCTTCTAATGTTTGGGATACATCATTGTTATGAGAGTCAGATTCAAGATTATTCAAACCAAGTCCCTAGGTTAATATTTGGGCTTCCTATGGAAGCCCAAATTTTAACATAATTCAATATGGGGGATATTTTTTAAAAATCTTCTTCTTCAGATCCACCAGTCTGAATGCTTTCATATTTGGTATACAACATCTCTAGGGGTGGGAGGTCAGATTCAAGTTTGTTCAAATTGGGTCCCTATGTATATATTTGGGCTTGCTATGGAAGCCCAAATTTTAACATAGTGCAATATGAGGAAATTTCTTTAAAAAAATCTTCTTCTTCAGATTCATAGTTGGAATGCTTTCATATTTGGTATACAACATCTCTAGGGGGGCGGGGGGGGGGGGGGGGGGGGAGGGGGGTCATATTCAGGTTTGTTCAATTCGAGTGCCATATGGGAACCTGAAATTTAATAGATTCAAGTGTGTTCAAATCGGGTCCGTATGTTAATATTTGGGCTCGCTATGGTAGCCCAAATTTTAAGTTAATGCAGTATGAAGAAATTCCAACAGTCAGAATGCTTTCATATTTATTATACATCATCTCTTGGGAGGTCAGATTGAACTTTGTTCAAATCGAGAGCCTCGGTTAATATTTGGGCTCCCTATGGGAGCCAGAATTAGCCCTGTAGTTGAAGAATTAGAAATTTTGTATATCATTACTCTCTGGTTTATTATTACACTAGAAGCATTTACAGGCCTGGCCATTTGAAAAATGTAGATGAGCTACTATTGCCCTCCTTAAATCACCACAGGAGGGCGATAATGGCGGTCCTTAATTCACCTCTGGGAGCCATCAATCAAGAAAGCCCTATCACTTTTAAGTCCAGTGACACCTGGAACAAAAATGCAGGCGTGTGAAAATCACACTCGCAGTTTCCATTTCACATTCTTTACTTTATTTAGGATTTTCCCAATGTTAATTGTAATCGGAAATTAATAAATAGACTGCAATTTTATAATTTTCCCTGTCGTTTATTCAAAGCTCACGGGTATGACTTAAAACACAGCGTGATATTGCTCAAAATATTCCGGTCAATGCGATGCAGTGTGCATGGACTCCCAAGTGTTAAACTTGAAAGTGGAACTTTTTTTCACTGAATCGATAAGAGGTTATAAAAGAAGCACCGTTTAGCAATGTTGTGCTTGTTGGAGAAAAAAATCACCATCGAAATAAGTTCTGGAAAACACACTGCAGTATTCAGAGAATGACTGAAGTTCAATGGCAAGCAGACCTTTTTGTTATGTCAGTGAATGATTTATTAAAAGGGCACCGTTTTTCGTGGATGTGTTAGTTTAAACATATTTTATTTGCTATAAATTTGCAAAAAGGATTGGAGTACAAGTTACACAACTTATGTTAACTCCTCTCCATAAACACAACAGAAAAACAATACATAGATGCGGTTACAAGATATATAGATTGGTTCACAAATGAATAGGGATTTACACTATTTACAATTGATATGCAAGTTGTTGAAACAGGCAGCCAAGTACGTAATAGGGTCTCGACTCATGTGTTGATATTGTTTGGGAAAGTAACTTGGCCAAAACTGATTTTATAATAAGCTGACTAGAACCAATAATAATATACGTTGTTGGTTTTTTTAAACAATTTTTAGCTCAACTTTGATAAGTAAATTTGAGGTTATGCCATGGCCCGTCATCCGTCTGTCCATCCGTCCATCCATCCATCTGTCCAGGCTTAGCAGAGGTACATTGTGGGGTTTACAATTTAGGGTCAGTGGTAGTTGTGGGGTTGGGTTAGTACAGTGGCCACTTGTGGGGTTATTTTTTGCACTATGGGGTTAATATTTTGACCTTGTGGGGTTAGGGTTTAACATGGGAAAACCCCCGCAAGTAAGAACGTGTAAGAACATCAATCTGTCCGTCAACAATTCAATATGGCTGAGGCTAGAGGCCGTATTTTTGAACCAATGAAACTTCTTGAGTATCTTCGTTATCACCGTGGGACGAGAACGAGTGTTTTTGGGTGCAGTCCGAAATTCAAGATGGCCACTGGCAGCCATT
This sequence comes from Pictodentalium vernedei, assembly GCA_031216915.1. Classification (NCBI taxonomy): domain Eukaryota; kingdom Metazoa; phylum Mollusca; class Scaphopoda; order Dentaliida; family Dentaliidae; genus Pictodentalium; species Pictodentalium vernedei. The sequence continues at coordinate 427,385,799 of CM062296.1, read as the reverse complement.
TTGTACCTTAGTTAGTGCAATCAGTTTTTTGTACAGAACTTCTGTATGAAAGTTCTGATTTGAATAAATTTTTGTCTGAATGTTTAGTAACATAGAATACATCACGTATCATATGGATTTGTTTCTCGTACAGACATTCTGCAAATTAGATGAACATTGATTTGTTCAGTGCTACTAATACACAGTAAGTGCACATGTCAATACGGCTCGGGCTAGAGGCTGTATTTATGAACCGATCTTCACGAAACTTATTGGGTACCTTTGTTATCACCTTGGGACAGGAATGAGTGTTTTTGGGTGCTTTGTTATCACTGTGCTATGAGAACAAATATTTTAGGAGGCCTGGGGAATCAGTTGCTAAGCCTGTTTATAGAGAAAAATTCCATAAATCAGTTTTGCAAATTAATAAAATTTGTCTAATCTATATTGGCTTCTCATTGTCACATTTTCTCCCTTATTGACTCGTCCGGTGGATGGTGGAAAGTCAATTTGCCTGATAGACTATGTGACCGAGGATTCGTAGTGGTCACTATTCCATTTCCCGCCCAGTAAGATAGTTTGATCAGTTTATGCACAAATACAGTAAAACCATTCAGCCGATTTTTTGCTGGGTCTTGCAGTTTGGTTTTCCAGTTTGTTGGAAAAATCAGCCCCGAACTGGAAAACTGAAAAAACTACCCTATCCTAGTGACAAATTGCTAAAGAATAGTCCTGTACAAAGTAGAAATTAAGGCAGCCCAAAAGAGGGTTATCTTAACTTCTTCTGGGTAGCGTTTTTGTCTCATGTTGTAGCAAGAGAATACCAAAGTAATAGTGATTTGCTTACCTGCATTTCTGCAAAGGCCGAAATTAGCATCCTGTAATACTACAGCTTATTCCACGCGTTTCCTCCATTAAACCAATACAGTGAAGCCCTCATAATTATATCTGTTAACTGAATAACCCTGTTAATTAAATATAACTTCCAAACTCAAAACCATTTACCATGTCTTCAGTTTCAATTTGATGTGTTAATTTCATATAGGTTATACAATAAACTCCTATTAATATGAATAAAAAAATTTGTAATCTACCCTGAAATTTTCTTGTTTATCACACAATTCCTCTTGTTCACCTGTTTCCACATTCAATACAGGCATTTAACTTAATATACCTTGTTTGACCAGGGGTAGAATTTCTCAAGAATCTGATTCTTGTGATGATTCTCGCAAATATCTTTCTGAACAATAGAATACAATGAGAAGTATGTTATTTTGATTCTTTCAAAATCTTCTGAAATTCTGCCCCTGTTTGACAGAGCTCCCTGAGCTCTATTTCCACATACAATACACGCATTAAAGCTATTATATCTTATTTGACAGAGCTCCATGGGCTCTGTCAAACAAGATATGATAGAATAAATGCTCATTTTATCTCTAGAATAAGGGAAAGTGACCAAATCCCTGTTAATTGAATACTCCTTTTAATGGAATAATTTTCTGTCAAACTGACTATTCAATTAACAGGGTTCCACTGTAATATGATATAATAACACTGTTGGAAAGGGCTCAGAGAGTACTTTCCAACGATGTGTTACACCACACCATTTGATTTCAGAACTCAAGAGAAACATTTTGTTTTATCATTATGAGATTGGTTGAGGTTCTAGAAGAGTTAACGAATGAATACCAAAGGTAGTTCCAGTATTCTGTCTTGCTGTTTGTCTAAGTTGACTGATGTACGTAAATGAAAAACTGGTTAACCTCTTTTTTTACCTGCGTCGCCAGCAGCAGAGCAGGTCTAGTAACCGCTTGACTCCGTCCGTCCATCAGTCTGTCTGTCAGTCCATCCGTCCATCTGAAACACTTCTTCTGTCAAAGTTTTCTTGGCTTCTATGAAAGGGAATGATTTTATATTTGGTCTGCTGCTTCATAATGATGAGTTGTATTGTGTATCTAATTTTCAAATCTGCCGTGCAGCCACTTCCTGTTTGCCGATACTTTGAAACTTGACTGTACTCACTGAACATTGAAATTTTTCGTCACACTTTTCTCGGCTTCTATGCAACGGATTCATTCAATATTTTACCTGGAGCTTGATAATGTTGGGTTGTATCGTGTGTGAAATTTTCAGATCTGCCGTGCAGCCACTTCCTCTTTGCCGATACTTGAATCAATTGTATGCAGCGATGCAGGTCCTGACCCGGTGGTATTGGTCTTGTTTTTTTTAGGCTAGCGATAAGCAAACAGATATTCAAATGATCATTTGCCCAGTTTGTAGATGCCTGTAATTAAATAAATAAATGAGTAAATAAATTCTGAAGAAGTTTCTGAGTAAAGAGGTGTGTGTTTGAAGGGCTTATTTATATATTTGTTGTCCCATTTACTGGATGAGTGCTAGAAGCCAATATCATGGCTCTATTGAAAAGTGCTGGAAGCCTCTTTAGTGGCATTCCCTGTGTGCTTTAGCTTATTGTTTGCTCAGCAGTAGAAGAATTTTTTTTTATATATAAAAAGGTTTGATTTCAATTTATTGGAGAGTGCTCCTTGGCACTCTCCAACAAGGTGTAACAAAACAATTATTTATGACCTAAACTTTGCTAAACTAAGGCTACTCTTGTTAATGGCATGGTATCTAGGGCTGCACAGTATATCGATAAACCGATATATACCGGTATTCAAACCAATATCGATTGAATATCGGTGTAATTACAAAAATATCGGTTTATCGTCATTATTTATTTACCCACAATTTAATTTTCAAGATGTCTTGAGTTTTTTAACTGTAGCCCCGAATGAATAATATTATCCCTTTATTCAAGGAATCGTCTGCTTGCACCCTCGTAATATACAAAATCAGCAGTTGAAAAAATAAATTTAAAAAATTTCAACAAAACTATATCATGTGACCCCTCATTGGAATGAGCTCATTGAGTGCGTTCCAATGAAGGGTCACATGATATAGTTTTGTTGAAATCTTTGGGGGAAATCTGATAAACTAATTTTGAAAATAATAAATTATGCTATCATCTTTGTTGGGTAGAGGTTTTTCAAACTGCATCATCAAGGCAGGCTAATTTGGTCCGAATGTGATGCCTCGAGTCTCGATTGTGGTACTTGTGTTCATATATCTGAACAGTTTTCGATATATCGGTATACCGCGGTATTTTTTTTAATACCGATACCGGTATTCAGTTTTGAATATCGTGCAGCCCTAACGCTATCCTGATAAAAAAAATATCCATATTTCAAATCGCCTGTGAAAAATAATTCAGCACCTAACCAGTTGAGATGTCTATTTTTATGTTGCTTTAATTATATGTAGGTACAGTGATTTTATTGTGAATGAAGTAAATCTAAGTGGTGAAGTAGTTCACCTCACAGACCTGGAAACACCACCTGAAATCACAAACCCAGGGGTAAGTAATATTTACTTAAGTCTGGAAATTACTTCAGTAAGAGGGCATGCTTTGATAGTTATTTCCTACTAAAAATATCTTTCAATCATATGATACTGAATTTACCTGATTGGTTGAGGACAGATGTAATGTAAAATGGTGAGGCTTATACAATTTGGGAGAATGATTGTTTCATTTAATCTGCCATTCATCTTAAAAAGAAATGGAGCAATCATTTTTTCCTTTGTCTAGTTTATTAAACATGGTACAAATAAAGAAATTTTTTTGCATTGCCCTTTCTTTAACTTTGGTGATGAAATGATGTGGAGTAACACACAGTTGGAAAGGGCTCAGAGAGCCCTTTCCAGCAGTTTGTAACTTCACAGAATAACATCTGTTTAATAGAAGAATGTTTTGAAATCAGCTGAAGTATTCGAAGATGCTCGTTTCAGCTTTTGTACTCTCACTGGAACATGGTAAGCATCTCAACCAGTGTTTTGGTTTGCATCATGTCATGATGTAGCTATAGATGCCGACAGTGACCTTAAACACCAATAAAGATATAACTAAGTAATAACACTGACTGAGATGCTTTGGCTCTTCTTTGTGGTGTGGATTAGTTACTTCCTTGGTCAGTATGGCAGCAGAAAGTATTCCGAGCTAGGCGATGGAAACTTCTGCCTCCTATTCAACAACCTCGCATATTATTTATAGTAATCTCCCAGGTTTTAGTCCACTTTCAGTCACAGCACCCAGCTGGTGAGATATGTGCACAATGCAGACTAGGGTTGGGAGATTCACGTCTTTTGCTCGATTTCAGTCTCCATTCAAATGGGACAAATGGTTTCACATGATATGAAATCTCAAACAGAATCATATTTCCCTTGGTTCTGTCAATGGTACCGATTATTGAGAATTATCTCCCCTTTATTCCAGGTGATATTTAGTACACAAATATGTGTACTAGGCTATTGCATGCTGTGATATGTTTATATGAATCCAACTAGTGATTATTGGAAGATATAAGAATACGCCCTGCAATCAGAACTTTTTGTAGCTCATATAGGGGAGATAATTATGAATCAAAATCAAAGATGAGAAGCATCAAACTTTACAATACATTTAGAATATTGCATACATTTGAATTCTTCACAAATAACCCAATGGATTTTGAATCGAATCAGAGAAAGGTTTTCAAGTAGAATCAAACCTTGAAGCTTTGCCAGGCCCTAATGCAGAAACATGTAGTATACAATCAAATTCAGGCATGGGAATAATTACAGATCTCCCATTATAGTTAGAATACTTGCTCAACTGAAACCTCTGGTGAAAATATATCTCTTGTAAATTTCTGGTACTTATCAGAATTTAAAGAGTAATACCTAGAAGTTTGAAGTACAGTCATGTTACCTCCGATGTTGTACAATAGGTGCTCTATCATGCATAGTGCCAATAATTGTGAAGAGAAAAAATTATTCAACCTGAGCAGCTTCTAGTCAAGTGTCGTCGTCCTAAATGCTTGACTAAAGTGAACTGCTTGGTCATACATCTTCTAAATTTTTGGTGGTAAAAACATTCAATCTCATTTGCCAGGCTTGTACATGTTAACCCAAAAGGGGATTCTGACCAATTTTTAGTTCCCTACCGGCATCGCCGGAGGGGACTATAGGTTTGCACTCTGTCCATCTGTCAGTCTGTCAGTCTGTCAGTCACACTTTAGTTTTCCAGACTTTTTTTGGAAATGCTTCAACCGAATGATTTTATTTTTGGTAACCTACTATAGAACGATGACTTACAGATCAAGTTTGAGTTTCATGCTGATTGCATTATTCTTGTGTGAGTTATGGCCCTTGGAAATATGGAAAAGTGCCAAAATATCAGTTTTCCAGACTTTTTTGGGAAACGCTTCAACGGAATGATTTCATTTTTGGTAACCTACTATAGAGCGGTGACTTACGGATCAGGTTTGAGTTTCATGCTGATTGCATTATTCTTGTGCGAGTTATGGCCTTTGGAAATATGGAAAAGCGCCAAAATATCAGTTTTCCGTACTTTTTTTGGAAATGCTTCAACGGAAAGATTTCATTTTTGGTAACCTACTACAGATCAAGTTTCATTTGTACTATGTCCATCCGTCAGTCTGTCAGTCACACTTTAGTTTTCCAGATTTTTTTTTGGAAATGCTTCAACCGAATGATTTCATTCTTGGTAACCTACTATAGAACGATGACTTACAAATCAAGTTTGAGTTTCATGCTGATTGCATTATTCTTGTGTGAGTTATGGCCCTTGGAAATATGGAAAAGCGCCAAAATATCAGTTTTCCAGACTTTTTTTGGAAAATGCTTCAACGGAATGATTTCATTTTTGGTAACCTACTATAGAACGATGACTTACAGTCAAGTTTCATTTTCACTCTGTCCATCCATCAGTTTGTCAGTCAGTCTGTCAGTCACACTTTAGTTTTCTGGATTTTTTTTTTGGAAATGCTTCAACCGAATGATTTCATTCTTGGTAACCTACTATAGAACGATGACTTACAGATCTAGTTTGAGTTTCATGCTGATGGCATGATTCTTGTGTGAGTTTTGGCCCTTGGAAATATCGAAAAACGCCAAAATATCAGTTTTCCGGACTTTTTTGGAAACACTTCAACAGAATTCATGCTGATCACATCTAGGTTATAACATTTGTATAATTATTAATGCTCATTAGTCCTGTAGGGGACATTGTATTGCTTCAGTGATACACAAGCTCTTGTTTATGTTAAAATAAGCATAACATCAGCAGAGTTTCAAAACAAAATTGACAAAGATGTGTGTAAAAATTTTTATTGTCTAGAAATCACTTTAAGTTGTTGAAGATAATGGTCTTTTATTTCAGAATTTAGATGCAGCTCATAAGTTATTATCAGAAGAAACCATTGAACAGTTGAAATTGGTTGACTCAGGGGATAAAGAATCTACTGTTATAGAGGTTAGTCAGTGTTTCCTTTCTGCCACCACAAGGCAAGTCAACCCTTTACTTAAAGCAGTATTTGCCCACGTAATTTTCAAATTAAGCAGTTGTAAAAAAATGTATTTCTCAATAAATATCAACAAACCCATATCATGTAACCCCTCATTGGAAAAAGCCCATCAAGCTCTTTCCAAAGAGGGACCACATGATATGGAGTTGTTTAAATTTTTTTTTAAATTTGGAAAAGCAATAATTAAAATAATAAATTTTGATGTTCTGTGCATTGGGTAAAGGATTAAAAATAGTGCACCTAGATTTATTAAGATACACTGTTGGGAAAGCTACAATTGTCACTGCAGATACTCAAGCTTTTAAAACATGACATACAGTGGTGGAAATAACTTGTATTATAATAGCAACAAAAAATTACACCAAATCTTACAGTCCTTCAATTTTGAGGTGCTATGGCACTCAAGCCAGAAAATAAGCAGACTGTCATCTGCAAAATGAGGTCCCCAGAGGGTGAATGTAGTGATGCTATCCTGCACAGCAGGGTAGCATCACTAAATTTACCCTCTGTGAACCTCAATCTGAATCAGGGTCTCAAAACTAAATGGAAAGAAGTACCCAGAGGATAAATTGGCCCACTGTATGGGATAGCATCATCAAATTCACCCTCTGGGAACCTCATTCTGCAAATGACAGGCTGCTTATTTTCAGGCCTGATGGCACTACCTGAAAATCCTGCTAAAGTCAGTGCATTAATTTTATTCCAAAAGGCATAAAATGTCCAATGGATAGGTTGTTGAAGCTGTTAACAAATCCACCTGGAGACGATTCCACTCTGTGTACATTGATCCAAAAACATCAACGCATCAGTAACTCCTTTGTCAGCTTTGAAAAGGGCAGCAGTGTGTTTGTAGCATGAGCATACAACAGTACATGTAACATGAGGGTAGAATTGGTATGTTGATTTCATTTTTCTCCTGCATCAGATTCACTTAATGTTTATTTGTTACATTATATTAGTTCAAACCTGTCATCATCTCATGTTGATCATTACAGTTTAATCTGAATAGTAAATTGACATCATATTTCAACAATATTAATTTGAATTATAACTAAATAACACAATTAATGCTGCTGAAGGCATATTGTTTGATGGTGTTTTTTCAGGAATTTGTTTCACTAAACAATCCAAGTTTAGACCTTCGGTCACTTCTTAAAGTGTGTCAGAGGCATGGTTAACCAACTCTTGTCAGTTTGAGTTGAGTTGTAAAATCTTCTGTTTTGCACTGAGTGAAACAAAGCCTCATAGGCATGACTGTTTGTCAGTCAGAGTAGCAGCATCAACTGTCTGTGAATTTCAGTTTCAATTCTGGAATTTTCTCATGCAGATATTAGTTGTGTGTAAATGGGTTAAAAATATATTGTGCTACGATTTCATGACACACCAGAAAAGTACCTGTTCGAAATACATGCGAAACTGGAAATAATGTTTATATGCACGGTTTTATTCGATAAGTAGCAAGTTTTGTACAAATCTGAGTCAAAATACACAATACTTTTTCATGAAAATTTGGGCAGGTGAAAAACAATAAACAAAATGTCGAAAGTTTTCTTTATGAGATAAAATCAGTGCATGATATTACATCGGGAAATCAGCATGTTGACTTTCAGGTCACATGTCCATTACCTTATGTACAGTGTAATTTCTAAAGCAGATCATTTTCTCTTACACATAGTAAGAATTGACCAGTCCTTCGAATTCATTAACCTTTTTAGACTTTAATTATCCTGACGTTCAAATGTCACTGGGAATTCAGTTTTTTCAATGTTTTTCAAAATGCGACGTCAAATGTTGGAAAGTACAAATAACAAGATATTTTTCTCATTAGTGATTATCTGGTTGAGGGCTAGATTATTTTTGGTGGTCTGAATTTGATATTCAGATATGTTTTATTACAAATTATTGGAGAGTGCCCACAGGCACTCTCCAATAATCTGTAATAAAATAAATTTATATAAACAAAATATTATTTGTGTTTGATTGAATATGAAATAAAAGCAAGGGAAGTGTTGGCTTTTGCTCTGGTATCCTCATTTTTTTGAAAGCCTTGATAGTGGCTTCGTGCACTCAACCAGTTAAGAAGTCTTGACAACAGAAGTATATTAGTATTTTAAGCTGCGATAACATTTGGCTCAACAGTTGTCACTGAGCACTATCCAGGAGAAAATAGGAATTGAGGTTAAAACTTTAAAAAATCGAAAAATAATAAAACAAATGACCACAAAGTATCAAGACACTGTTTGATTTCGTATGTCATAAGACATATAAAAGTATCAAAGGGTTAAAGGAAAAAATAAGAGAATAATTCAAAATAATTTTCACACACACAGGAGACTAGTCTTATTGTTATATCCTACACTGTTCAGGGCTTATATTTCAACGAGAATCCGAGAATCGATTCGCACAAAGATTCACGCAATAAAACTGGCGAGAATCCATGTAGATTCTCGCTGCACCTCTGCTAGGATTCGCGTGAAAAAATTGAGTCAGTTTAACCCTTTAACTAACACAGCGACAACAAATTAACCAATAGAAGGCTAACATGACCTGAAATATCCTGACACTTTGTCAATAAAACCTTACAAATATGGCTGTCATTGGAACCGGCTCATTGAGCCGGTTCCAACGACAGCCATATTTGTAAGATTTTATTGGTAAATATTGTTCATTTAATTATTTTATCATTTATTTATTATTTATTGTTTAAAAATTATCAAACTTAGTTTTAAAAATTAAAAAAAGTGTGTTGGGTAAAAGGTTAACATGTGTTATCAGTATACAACAGTGGTTCAACCATTGTGGCGTCATGGGCTCCTGGGACACTCATAGTAGGTATGGATTCTCGCAACCATTTTCACGAGAATCCAAATGGATTCTCACAAATTTAGACCAAATATAAGCCCTGCTGTTTGAACTTTTGTTCATAGTTTCAAGTGTCTCACTTTGATCGATGAAACACTATGAAAGTGTCACTTTTACAGCATGAATCATGAGTGGTTAATGTGTTCCCCAATAAAACGTTGCCATACTTTCACGACAAACAATAAATTCAGAAAAATATTTCAATGAGAAATAATAAAAAGTTCCATGTTTTCCTGACTTCCACGCAGCTGTTGTCATTCAACAAATTAACAAGTTTTAGTCAAAATTATGGTTGTCATTGTCAATTTCATGTAAATTAAATTTATATCTTTATTGTCCATGAGAAATATGATATTATTCACATTACCGACTCAGCATTCATTTAAAGTCCGTGTTTAACAGATGTACAGAATCCATACAGATTCAGTAAATAGCAATATGCAGTTGTTCAGTGCACGCTTTGTTTTGTCTTTGGATTTTGGCGATATAAAAATGTGCTAGTGTGACACCATTCCTTCGAAGTGGCATCACTCACAGGATGATTTCAGATTCTGTCCATATTGTCCTAAGTTTAAACTACATAAAGGTCTATCGTTGCCATGTCCTATTTTAACGCATATAGTCGAGCTCTCAGTATTCAGAATGTTGTATAATAACATAAATTAGAAAGTTTCTTTTGTTGCTTGGTCAGTGTATCGTACCAGAGTACACAAGTTTGGGTGCTATAGACCCATAACATCCAACAAAATAAATGTTCCATAGTATCAGAATGGGTCCATCTATTCTCAGATATATCAAAAATTATTTTACTATAGAGTTACACATCTTGAGCCATAATTTGGATTTCCTGGGGATGCTTCATGCCTTGAAGATATTATACTCAGATGAATGACATGGTGACTCTCTGTAAAGTGCTGAAGCTATACTCTGGCACCCATTGGCTGAGAATCTCACTGTATATGATGATGTTTTTCCTTAATAAGGCAAGTTGTGAGTATGTGTTAACTGGTCAATGACAAAGGTATCATGTTCCAATAAGACTAAAATCTTTGCCCTCTGATTGGACAAGAGTCCGCACAGTTTTTCTATGTTTACATGTCTATTAGCATATATTACCATTTGATGCCACTACACAAAATATTTAAAATGAAGTTACCCATTTCTCAATTATTTCATTAACCCTTTGATACTTTTGTTCGTCTTATTACGTACGAAATCAGACATCGCATTTATACTTTGGTACATCTTTTCATGTACTTTCTGCTTTCACTTTGTCAGCTGTTGTCTGTTTGATGATTTAACATTTCCAAGGACAGTCAACAGCAGTTATAAGTTATTGTCTGTCCAGAAACCCACCTGGCCCGCACATATTTCGCCTTTTCTCAGGTTCTATTCGGTGTTCAGCTATAGATGACCACTCAATTTAAAGAAGATGAGTAGGGAAAACTTTCTGCGCGTTTACTTTCGACGTTTGAATTTCATTTCCCTACTTATCAGTCCATGTTTACATTCAACGGCACTTCAGCGTCTCTTTTGCACTGCAGCTGACATTGTTGTTTATCGATGACGTAACGAGTGGCATATTCTATTTTCACTTCAGGGAGTTGAGGCAAGTGACGTCACGCGCCGAGCTGCCTTCTCTTAATGGATTTTGGAAATAGACTTCATAAAATCTTGAACCGTTTGAGCTGTGTTGTTTCTCCTGCTAAAGAGTCACACTCACAGTAACACTTTGGCCCACAACAAATCGATGTGCATAAGTGTAAATTATAGTCAAAAATAAGAGAAATTACAGGAATTTAATAAATAATATCCGTAAATATTGGCCTTTTCTGGAAGCGAAATTAAGAGACTAAATAAACACTAGGCCAAATATTAACGAAATCGATAGCCGATAGTTTTTTTCACACTGCCTTTTTGGGCGAAAATAGTTTCAAATATCCACGGTAAAGTGGATATGAATTGGAAAGCTGGATCGATTCGACATGTCCGCCGGATTTCATTTAAAATCACCGGTAACCCTTCACCAGGCATGCCTGCCTAAATCCAACCGCACGATTTTGTGATAAACTCAAGCGATGTTCGAATTCCCTCCATGTTACGGTATTCGGTTAATAAAATGTCGCAATGGAACATAGGCGTGTGGGTCGGGGCCGTCATGCACGCTAAAAACTAAAGTGTTAAAAACTACACTTGAAGTGCTGTATTTAACACTTACTAAGAGCTGAACTAGCACTTTGTTCAAGTGTAGATATCCCAGAACTTGACAGGTGTTACAATAATACCACTTGACAAGTGTAATGTCGCGACACTTAAAAGAAAACAACGCAGATGACGCGGATCAGGCTCGAACTCTCGAGCCTGATCCTCGTCATCTGCATTGTGTCCTTTTAAGTATGTACCCACCAAGCGAAAATCAATTTATGGACGATTCTGGAAGAACCACCAATGCTAGACACATGGGAAGTGCCATTCATTCAAGTTTCAGATGTCTGACGATTGTAATGTCTAAGTGCTTAAAGCATTGCACTTTGCGTGTTAAAATCAAACCCTAAGAGTTAGAATGGGTTTAACACCTTGAAAGTGTCAGTTTTAACACTTTAGTTTTTAGTGTGTGGTATTCTAGCCCCCCCCCCCCCCCCCCCCCCCACCCCCCCCCCACCCCTCGCTGAACTGAACCAGAAAAAATGCGTTTTTTTCGGGCAAATTTGATTTTTTCCTCCAGCAAGTTTGTGTTGGACGGTGCTTTGACCCAAAATTATGATTAACTGTTTTGGAAAAAAAAATCATTTTTCTCAATGCAATTGTACCAGCAGTACTTAGCAGACGCTTGACAGCCTATAGTTAGTTAAAAACAGCCGGAAAAATCCCTTTTCTCTTGACTTTTCAAATGTTTTAGTTATTGAAAATTTGTTTTGACGGCTTGATTTTTAACCTAAATTGGCAACCTCCTTCATTCTTTTGGGTTTTTTTAGGGGGGGGGGGGGGGGGGGGGGGGGGGGAGGGCGTTACCGTGCCCCATGAAAACGTTTTGAAAAAAAAAAGATTTTCCCCATGCAAGTGCAGCATATTTTGGCTACCTGAAATTTTGTTGAAGACCGGCTGCAGAAATTTACCTTTTATCGCGTGTGTGTGTGTGTTGGGGTGGGAGTGGGGGGCCTGAACTTGCACAAAAATATATTTGAACCCAAAAAGTTAGATTTTCTTCTCAACTATAAGTGTGTTTGTAGGTGGGTAGCTGGGGAGGGAGGGGGGGTAGGGCTCTCATTCCAACCTCGGCGTTACAGGCCCATTCGTTTCCCGGGCACAAAAATCCAGCCGGCCCACCTTAACAGAATTGGTCCATACATGTACGCCTGTACTAGACCCGATACTGGAATCAATTTGTGAGGGGTCTTCACGTCGCCATATTTTGTTTTAGTAGGGGCGTCCTTCATTTCTCAGATTGGACCACTGAATTACACTGGTATTTTTCCTTTTTCCGTCCATCTTGCTTACCTGTGAAACGAAATTTGAAAATACTAACATTGGAAAGGAGATGGGGATTGCCTGTTTGTTTGTGTGTATGTGTGTGTGGGGGTGGGGGGGTGGGGGGAGGGGGGTAAATGGGCGCAGGTACACTGAAAGAAATGAAGGTTCTTCACGGATAGAACCAGTTTGGGTTCTAAAAGCACCTTCATTTTTTGCTGTGTATTTTCTCTCCCTGGTTGTTGAAGGGGAGGTGGTGCCCCCATAGCTAGAGGTGTTGGAGTGGGGCTGGAGTGGGGAGGAAAAGGACATGCGGGAACAGGATTATGTGCGAATGAGATTGCACAACTTGTTCTATGTAACCTTCCACCTGTTTGATACTTCACACTAAGTTCACAGCCTACTACAGCATATTTGGCAGCAATGCAGAATCCCTAACAACAAAACGACAACCCATTACTCATAATCGACTCGCTTGACTCAAGGAGCGATAGAATTGATCGGTTGAAAGAGTAACCCCTGTTTGTGCTTGCAAAATCCATTTTCTTATGAAAAGCAGGGGCGCCAAAGGATATCTGGGACCTCTATGTTAGCATGCATTGAGAAAATTGACCCAATGCTTCTGGGCTAAATATATCTACGCAAACACACAGACTGACTACAACTGTATAACATTCTAGTTAGGCCTACGTGGTGCGATTGCCAGGATCATACCAGCTGCGAAGCTAAAAACAGCACCCCTGTACCCTTTCTGTGGGCTATGCCTTTCCGACCAAGGACATTGGTTGGAGCGTTGACTAACATCCAACTGAGATCTAAGACCGAAAAGACACAATTAACCTTTTTTACTGGCGTTGAACGTCAATCTCAATTTTTATATTGATCACCATAGGTCGTGGTCTGTGCCTGTCTTAGGGTTTAGGGGACATGTGTACATGGGTGGACATTGGGGATACCTCCCCCCCCCCCTCTAAAACCTTTCAAACGTATTTTGAAACAAGAAAAAAGTTCCCCTAATTGACACCAAGTGTTTGTAGGGATGAGTGGTCATAGATGTAATTGTTTTCGCGGGGATCGCGGTGACTCAGTTGGTAGAGGTGCAGGCTGCAAACCGAGAGGTCCTTGGTTCGAATCGCACCTGCGGCAACCGCGTTGTGTCCTTGGGCACGACACTTCATCCCCATTGCCTTCTTGGTGCTACGGTGGCGCCGTGTACTAAGGCGTACTGCACGTCGATGGTGCACATGCCTTCAACCAATGCTAACCCTTATCGGGTTGGTACGTTGGAGAGCCTAGCAGATGCTCGCCACTGCTCGGTGGTTCTCTCCGGGTACTCCGGCTTCCTCCACCCGTAAATCTGCTCGACACAGATGAAAGTGTCATAAAGCCCAATATATAATAAATAAATAATTGTTTTCGCATAAAATTTCTCCAAATCCTTCAAAAAGCATTTTGAAGCAAAAACCTTCTCATTTCCCTAATTGCCACCCCCCTCCCCCCCCCCCCCCCCCCCCCCCCCCCCCCCCCCCGGGTGGACTGTATTAAAAGACATGTTTGTCTTAAGTGTTGCATGTGGTAAACTTAATGACCAATTGGTTTTTTGAGTGTTACGATACATAATGAACCTCGAGATGGGACTATTTGATGGAACTGAAAAGATGCAATTAATTCTGAATCAAGTGCATGCTTGCGTCTGACGGTAGGGGCCCCATCAGGCCCGAAGGTAGTGGGGTGTTGTGGGGGCTAGGGGAACCGCCCCCTCCCTCATGATAGTGTCTGACGGAAATTTTTGCCTCTTTTTCGGAAATTTTTGTCTCTTTTCAGTCGAATTTTGACGGGTTTTTGGTAATTTTGGCTTCTTTTTCTGGAATTTGTGTGCAAAATGGAGGTTTTGGGGGCATTTTTTTTAAAAATTTCAGAAATTTTGTCGGAAATTTTCAACCTTCGCCCCCTCGTCGGAAAAATTTAGTTTCGGCTGGCTTAGGGCCTTGCCCCATTGGGTATAATAAAAAAGGAAATGTACAGTTCTCGAATGGATACAGAATTATCACATTCGCGAGGATGAAAAATTATACTCGTGAGAATGTGTTTATTTTTCACTCTCCCCAATGAAATGATTTCGGTATCCATTCAAAAAGTTATATATCCTCCTTTTATCTATGTATGGCATTATCACTAATGGAATAAAACTATAAAATAGTGTTGAGACAGACATTTCTGGTCTTTGTTAATCTTACCACTTTAGAGGACCCCTTATTTCAAGCAATTCATAAGCACCGATTATCACCTCTTTGGGTTATATCAGCAAGTAATGGTCCATAAATTTCTATTTATTCCCTGATGGGAGAGGGGGTTGGGTGCAATAGGAATGATGGCCCTCTCTTATGATAACCATGGCAAATCAGCGGCTGGCCAATGAGTTATAAATTTTCTTGACAGGGATGGGATTGTCATGCAACTAAATTTGCTGAAATTACACATGTAGTTAGAACTCTCAGGATTTTTTAGGACAAATTTATGAAATTAAAAGAACACAGAGTAAACCCGTTGGTTGACATATAGTTTAATTTCATAAATTTACACGAAAAGGTCTTTCAAGACCATTTTCATGTACATTTATAGAAATAAAAATTTCACAATTCTGTGCATAAATTTGCTGAAATGTCTCATCCCTGTTCTACTGTATAAAAGGTGACTTAATAAGTGTGTTCTCTATGGACTCGGAAACTACTGGAAGGATCCCAACCATTTTTGGCATATGAGGTATTTGGACCCTAAAATCCCACCCCTGACCCAAACCCTCACTGGGACCTTAACCCCCTCCAGCCTTAACTTTGGAACTACTCCTACTCTGGTGGCACCCCTAACCATCCCTGACCCTAACCATGCCCTAGCCGAACCATTTTGGGGGTTTTGTTTAGGGGGTACTCTTATTTAACTCCCTAAATTAGAAATACCTCCTAAACATGAGTTGTACAAAAATTATACCTCCCAAAGGGCAAATGTTGGCCTGCATGGATGGATAGATAAGACAGACAGACAGACAGACGTAAGAAACGGACGGACAGATAAAGCAGCTACTATATGCCCCCCCCCCCCACCTCCCCCCCCACCCCCAATTTTTTGGGGAGCATAAAAAATCGCCATTCAAACTTTTATGTGTGCAATTTCTGTCACAAAAAACATAGCTTATGACCCCTCATTGGAACAAGCTCGTTCTAATGGGGGTTCATAAGCTTTGTTTTTGAGACAAAAATTGAAAATTTTAGTTATTGAAGAAATGTTTTGGTGGTATCTTCTACAATCCACATTTGGTAAAGGGTTAAGTGTCTTGCATAAGGACACAAAGTCGACGATGTGGGTCATGAACAAACCATTAACCTTCAGATTGCAATTTCAATGAGCCACCAAGCTCCCCATTCTGTTGAACACTTCCAACTGATATCTGGCAATCTCCAATGACCTGATTAATTTATGAAAGACACATTTATTGAGTTCCTTCTCTTTTGCATTAGAAATGCTATTATGTTTAACACTATTAGAAATGGCTCTGAAAGCCCCCTCCAATATATGTTCAATTATACTATCATATATAAACTTCACGAGAATGGTGGAAGCATTATGTGAAATTTGGAACCTTGCATGAAGTAATTACTGATTCTGAATATTTTCCTGGTTGGGTACTGGTCTGAATATTCCCACAGCTACTTAATTAAAATAAGAGAAACAAAATTTTGATCAAACAAGTTATTATTCAACAACAAAAATAAATATGAAACAATAAAATATTAATTTAATTTATATCACATTTACTTGCACATAAAAGTATAAAACAATTTAAATAAATTTTGAAATTTTTTATCACATAAGCAAATGACATTTCTATCACAGATTCATTTCTTTGTTTTTACCATTTAAAGACATTTCTGTTCATCTATGGCTAATTATGGCTGCAGCAAAGGTATACAGTCAACTTTTGCTGATCGTTTACTTTGAAACCATATTGCCAATTTCAGTGCACTTCAATGAAGGCAATGTATGCCAGCACATTTTTCATCAGTAAACCAGATATCAGTCAACAAGCACTGTTCGGTGTCATTGGCTTCTGAATGGGACAAATGAAAAGTTAATCTGAAAAAACAACTTTCATCCCCAGTCTATCCTAAACAAAAGTATCCAGAAGATGATCAAGTGTGTTATCAAAACATGTACATATTTTCAACATTCTCCATATGGTGTTAAATGTGTATTCTACCTTGATCACAAGATTTGTAATGAAAATTGAAATTGAGATGGCAATTTCAGAGAAACGTCTTTCCAACTAAAGAAACAGGCAATGAATTGTTTTGTCACTAAATATAAAGCTTCAGTGGTTGATTGTCGAATAATGCCTCTTATTATAAGAATACGGAATGCCTGTTTTGAGTAATAATTGGAAGGTTAAATTATCATTGGATTTATTTATTTATTTATTGGTGTTTAATGTCACATACTTGTGCACAATGGCTGATCGTGAACACAACATGGATATAAAGTCAAGTCAAGCCAATCTTTTATACTATGTTGACCATTTTAGAGGACTTCCACCCCAGACATTGCTTACCGGGTCCTATTTTACCAGTAAAACAGAGTTTGTTTATCATAGACATAGTAAGCAAGCACTGCCTCACTTCCCGGGGATCCCCGGGATCCCCGGGAAGTGAGAGACTGCTTGTTCACTATTGTAAACAAGTTATGTCTTACTGGTAAAATAGGACCCAGTCACCAATGCTTGGGGTGGAAGTCCTCTGATATGGGCAACATTGGGTATAAACGATTGACTAACCATGACTAAATTAAAACGAAACCAACCCGGAAGCAAACAATTAGCAGACGTGAATATGCCGTGCAGTGCGCAAGCGCAATGGCATTAAAAAAAATTCTTACCTTTTCGAAAATGAACTGTCCCAGTTACGTCAAATGAGCGTCGTTGAGAAATGGATGCTGTTCCAAAAATACACGCTAAACTACATTGAAAATGGGAAAAAATGATGATGGAATTTCCTTCACATTCGCAATAAAAGTACGCGAATGTGATGAGTAGAAAATCAATTTCAAATAATCCGAACCTGAAACTTAGTAGATATTTTGTGTATTTTTCTTTTCATCGCCCTGCCAATTTCATGCCCGGGTTTCTGAACGGACAATAGTTTTTGAATATTTTAAAAAATTACCGATGGAAAAAGCATACTTTCATTCTATGTAATAATAACACTTTGGCCAGCCGCTGATTTGTCGTGGTTTTGTGAACAAAAGAGTGTGAAAAAAACCTGGAAGCTGCACCAATATTTACGCCATAATATTTTGTTCATATAAATTTGTTTTATTACAAATTATTGAAGAGTGCCTGTGTGTACAAGATTTGATGGCCAAAAATAATTTAGCACTCTACCAGTTAATGTGAAAAATATCTTGTTATTTGTACTTTCTGAAGTTTGACCTCGCATTTTCAAAAACGTTGAAGAAACTGATTTCCAGTGACGTTTGAATGTCAAGATAATTAAAGTCTCAAAGGGTTTAAACAGCAAACTGCTTCATTTTGTAGAATTTGTGAAAAATTAGCAGCAGGCAATGTTCTGAATTGAGTGTTGTTTAAATTACAAATCAGTTTACAATTTGAACGAAGATGGAGTGACCCCAACCTTCATCTGATTTATTATTTGTCCATTGCTGTCATGGGGTAGATGGGTAGATGAGAGGTTTATTTACTAAACTTGTTATTGTTAAAACTGCAGGTTAACCCTTTCAACACTGGTGGTATCTTCCATGCCAGTTAAATAGCTCAACCTCCATTATTTGGGGGTAGAGCTATTAATATTTTCAACGTGCAGCCTGAAGGCTGCACGTTGAAAATATTAATTGTTCTACCACACACATTCACTTATTAGCCATCCTACTTAATGAAATTATGACGCATCGAGTTCCTGGACCGGAAAAGCGGTCTCTCGTGTTGAAAGAGTTAATCAGTGCATACCACCACATAATGGGTTTAAACATTTTTATGGAAACAAAACTTTATTTACAGGTTGCCAATGATAAAGATCTGCGAACAAAAATACACCAGGCTATAAGAGATGGTTTCAGCAGCCAGTTATCCAGTGAGACAGTGGAAGGTCGTGGAGAAACAAAGTCCATTAAAGTTAAAAAAACGAAACTGGGTGGGTGATACCTTTATTGTTAACCCTTTGCAAAATGTAGCATGCAATACCTTTTGTACAATACTGTTCTGAAAAATCACTATTTAAATGCCTCAAGAACATTACTTAGGGCCCCAATATTGAAACAAGCCCATTGAGCTCTTTTCAATGAGAAGTCATAAGTTATGTTTTTGAGGCCAAAAAATGAAAAATAATTAGTTATTCAAGAAACATTTTTTAAAGTACAGTGGATCCCGCTTAATTGAATATGGCTTTTGTCAGAAGAAAATATACAAATAACCGGAGTATACAAATAAGCGGGATCCTGTAAGGGGAAGGAAGGGGCAGGTAATTCTGGTCGGACTGAGCATGAAATCTGAATACATGTATCTTTCATTCAGTGATTCACCTCAATGAAGTGTCAATATTATCAAAATATGTGCATTATGTATCACTTATAGATTGTTTTAATAAAATGAGAAAAAAAAAATATCCCATATGTGCATTGACCTTCGTGTTTTTATTACTCCATGTACCACAGTAAAAAGGACAATTGTAATGTTGATGTACCCAAACTTCGCAGTATTATGGTAATTCACCATGTTTCAAACACATTTCCTTTGCAACACATTCACATTCAATACCGCATGTACACAATAGGGCTGTGTGCAAATCACACATATGGTGAGGCCAGCGACCAATCTTTTGGGTGAATTCACAAAGAAGGATAACTTGAATGCTTCCCATCATACTTATTTTATTCATTTTATCCATATAAAAATATTAAAATCCAAACACCGAGTCAATGTTGCAGAAACGTGAGCTTCATAACTATTTATACATAAATTAGCAGTTGCATCATTTTGAGCTGTTCCAGAGACTCCCTCGATAAAATTATCAGTTGAAAAACTTGCTTGAAAACCCAGTTTGTGTGTACACGTACTGATCTCAGGGACTTGGGCGTTTTTGTTCCATGGAATGTTTTTGTTAAAAGTTGGCCAACAAATGATATCGACTTAATTTATATTTCATGTTGGGCTTCATATTCATCGGATCTCAATGTGTATACGTGGACTTTATTGGTCAGTTTTTAATAAAAACCTTTCATGAAATCAGAACGCTAGAGTGGGGGGGGATCATCTTTCAGAAAATATTCAAGGAATTGTCAACGAAATGTTGAAGGCATTCACCCCCCACCCCCACACTTAATATATATTTCATGTTGGGCTTCATATTCATCGGACTTCAGTGTGTATACCCCGACTCAGCACTAAGCGACTCTGGCGTTTTTGTTCCATGTGAACGTTTTATTAAAAACTGACCTACAAATGATGCCGACTTCATTTGTTGGTCACTTTTTAATAAAAACCTTTCATGAAATAAGAACGCTAGAGTGAGTAGTGGGATTATCTTTCAGAAAATATTCAAGGAATTGTCCACGAAATGTCGAAGGCACCCAATCTCCCCCCCCCCCCCCCCCCCCCCCCAAATTAATTTATATTTCATGTTGGGCTTCATATTCGTCAGACTTCAGTTTGTATACCCCTTCTCAGCACTCAGCAGCGACTCTGGTGTTTTTGTTCCATGGAATGTTTTTATTATAAATTGGCCAACAAATGATGCCGACTTCATTTGTTGGTCAGTTTTTAATAAAAAACTTTTCTGAAATAAGAATGTTAGAGTTGGGGGTGGGGGGGGATCATCTTTCAGAAAATATTCAAGGAATTGTCCACGAAATGTTGAAGACACCCATCCCCCTCCACCCCCCCCCCCCCCCCCAACTTAAATTATATTTCATGTTGGGCTTCATATTCATCGGACTTCAGTGTGTGTATGCCTACTCAGCACTAAGCGACTTAACATTTTTGTTCCATGGAACGTTTTTATTAAAAACTGACCAACAAATGATGCCGACTTCATTTGTTGGCCAGTTTTTAAAACCTTTCATGAAATAAGAATGCTAGAGTGGGGGGGGGGGGGGGGGGGGGGGGGGGGGGGGGCAGGGAGGATCATCTTTCAGAAAATGTTCAAGGATTCATCTTCAACATTATGGGGCCCAGTTAATGTATTCCGTAATAACAGACTGTCTTCCAAGTATTTTTAAAACACCCTCAGTCATTTTTATGCGTACCCATACTATGTATGGTACACATTATGCCGCCATCCGGGGTGACCATCCATCATTCATCCATCCTTTGTCCATCCGGCTGTCCGTCCATCCGCCCATCTGTCCATCCGTCCGGTGTCCGTATCCATTTCTTTGGCATTCAATAACTTGAAAAATATTGCTTGGATTGTCAAGTTACTTTACATTTGTGTTCAGGTTACTGATGTGCCGAGTTGTATAGTTTTTGGTGTAAATCGGATAATTTGATCCTGAGATATTAACCCTTTATCCTTCAAATTGAAAATTTCTCCAATCCCTTTGGCATACGATAACTTGAAAAATATTGCTTGGATTGTCAAGTTATTTTATATTTGTGTTCAGGTTACTGATGTGCCAAGCTGTATAGTTTTTGGTGTAAATCTGTTATTTTGATCCTGAGATATTAACCCTTTATCCTTCAAATTGAAAATTTCTCCAATCCCTTTGGCATTCGATAACTTGAAAAATATTGCTTGGATTGTCAAGTTACTTTATATTTGTGTTCAGGTTACTGATGTGCCGAGCTGTATAGTTTTTGGTGTAAATCGGATAATTTGATCCTGAGGTATTAACCCTTTATCCTTCAAATTGAAAATTCCTCCAATCCCTTTGGCATTTGATAACTTGAAAAATATTGCTTGGATTGTGAAGTTACTTTATAATTGTGTTCAGGTTACTGATGTGCTGAGCTGTATAGTTTTTGGTGTTAATCTGATAATTTGATCCGGAGATATTAACCCTTTATCCTTCAAATTGAAAATTCCTCCAATCCCTTTGGCATTTGATAACTTGAAAAATATTGCTTGGATTGTCAAGTTACTTTATATTTGTGTTCAGGTTACTGATGTACCGAGCTGTATAGTTTTTGGTGTAAATCTGTTATTTTAATCCTGAAATATTAACCCTTTATCCTTCAAATTGAAAATTCCTCCAATCCCTTTGGCATTTGATAACTTGAAAAATATTACTTGGATTGTCAAGTTACTTTATATTTGTGTTCAGGTTACTGATGTGTTGAGCTGTATAGTTTTTGGTGTAAATCTATTATTTTGATCCTGAGATATCAACCCTTTATCCTTCAAATTGAAAATTCCTCCAATCCCTTTGACATTTGATAAGTTGAAAAATGTTGCTTGGATTGTCAAGTTACTTTATATTTGTGTTCAGGTTACTGATGTGCCGAGATGTATAGTTTTGGGTGTAAATCTGTTATTTTAATCCTGAAATATTAACCCTTTATCCTTCAAATTGAAAATTCCTCCAATCCCTTTGGCATTTGATAACTTGAAAAATATTGCTTGGATTGTCAAGTTACTTTATAATTGTGTTCAGGTTACTGATGTGCTGAGCTGTATAGTTTTTGGTGTTAATCTGATAATTTGATCCGGAGATATTAACCCTTTATCCTTCAAATTGAAAATTCCTCCAATCCCTTTGGCATGAGATTACTCAAAAAATATCTATCCGATTGTCATGTTACTTTATACATTTATTCAGGTTACTGATGTGCTGTGCTGTATAGTTTTTTATGTAAATCTGATAATTTGATCCGGAGATATTAACCCTTTATCCATCAAATTAGACACTCCTCCAATCCATTTCTATATGTATCCATACCTTGTATGGTGTACATAATGTCGGCATCCGTGGTGGCCCTCCATCATACAGCTTTCTACTAGTTGCACGTATGGGTACACATCTGACGATTTCATCGGCCTATTTTTTTAAGGCTGTCAAATGTCTCAAAATCGTCTTTTCCAACAATATTTTGCTCCATAAATTTTCTTAGTGTCCTTAACTCAGCCCTGACTTCAAACCCCATCACAGGTAACTCTGTGTCATCATCGTCATCATCATTGTCAGATTCGGACTGATCCTGACCATTGCCATTGTGCTAAAATTCCAGCACAAATTTCCTGATCAGTTACTGCCCCAAAACATTCCAACTCATTGTCCTGATCAACAAACGTATTAAACATTTCTACCATCGGGGGAGCTATCTCATCTTCCACCATTCTGATAGAAACTCATCCCCTGGAATTACAAATCCTGCTTTCCTGAAACAATTCTGAATGGTGACTGAGGTGACTTCCCTCCATGCAACATGTAGCATATGTGCAGCATCAAGCACATTCAACTTTTTCGCCAGCTGATTTGCACCAAGCTCAGCTCTACTGTCTATTGCCTCTATTATTTTTTGAACCACTTTTTTCCGATAAATGCATTTCAAGTTCCTTATAATGCCCTGATCGCATGGTTGAATAACTGATGTATTGTTAGCTGATAAAAATACAATTTCAATGTGGGAAAGGTTTTTTCCACACTCTTTTGGGTGTGCACTGCAATTGTCTAATAAAAGAAGCACTTTTCTCTGTTGTTGTTTCATATCAGTGTTAAAGTTTTTCAACCACTTCAAAAAAAGGTCCCCTGTCATCTATGCATTTTTGTTGCCTTCATAAGTAACAGGCAGTGATTTCTTTCCTCTTAAACAATGTGGGTCTTTACTTTTACCAATCACAAGCAGCTTTCTTTTATCATTTCCACTCATACTGTTTGCGACTAATGCAGTAATTCTGTCCTTTGCTTTTTTACTTTCAGCTAAAACTTCACTTTTTTTGTTAAAGTCCCTTCAGGTAATGCCCGATAATAAATCCCAGTCTCATCTGCATTGTAAATGTCATTGGTATCATATTTTTTCAATAAATCTGGAAGAACTGATTGAATCCAATTTTCTGCTGCTGGTTGATCGGCGTCTTTCTTTTCGCCATGCATTTTCTTGTAAACTATGGCATTCCTGTCTTTTTATCTGCATAGCCAGCCATTAGTTGGCGTGAAGTCTTTTTCTTTTAATTCCTTGGCCAAATGCAGTGCTTTCAAAATTGGCCCAGACAGGGGAATGTCCTGATTTATGGCCTCTGTGAACCATTTTGAAAGGGCAGACTCCACATTTGAAGCCTTTCCAGAGTCTCTTCCACTCAGGGTTGGCATTTGAAGTATATTCCTCCTTTATTTCATCTTTCTTTCCCCTTATTCTCGAAATCTGTGGCTGCAAACAGCCCATTTTCTTTGCTATTTCTGCCTGGGGTACTTTTTGTTCCAATAATTTGACAACCTTATACTTATCGGCAAGTGACAAATCATTTCTCTTTCGCTTTGTAGCCATGTCAAAGTTTTTTGTACTGACCACCCATTGCTGCACTGACAAGTTATATGCAAAAATTAAACAGTTGTTAACACAACTTTCCCCAAGCCCCAGTGATAGAGAAAACTTTTGAACAAATGGCTGTTTTGCCAGTTATTTACTTTGAAGTGAAAAAACAATACAGGTCATAAAAGGTGGCGGTTTGATTAAATGAAGAACAAAACACATGTCTGTAATGATGTTTTAATAATTACGGATGAATGAGTGAAATGTGTCCATTTCTTTAACCCCCCCCCCCCCTCGATAATTTCCCCAATCCCAGCATGCATGTAAATTGTAATAAAAATATACAGCCATCTTCACATGTGCTCCAGACAACAATCCAGAGATGATTTCACTTTTGTTGGTTAACAAAAATAAAGAATTATTATCATTCTGTGATTTTTAAGTACATACATGATACTATTCACAGTATGTTATTCACAAGTAAGGCAGAATCAAATGTCATGTTATTCTTTGTTAATATTTGAGAACAGTCGCATGTGGTATGAAAATGTCCATGTAATCAAAATTAAATTTGATGACGATGATTTTCAAAGTAAGCTGAATAAAGTTAAATTAATTCGATAAAATATTTCTGAACATTTTTTCGTCCACAGCCTTTAATGAAAATATTCACATACGTAATTTTGGTGTTAAAATCCCGTCAAATTTGTATACAATTAAATGGGGTATACAATTATGCGAGATACAATTAACCGATCAATTTTTTGTAGCGTGAATGGCAAATGGATCGGTTCAGCAGAATAATATACAAATAAGCGGGATATACAATTATCCGATATACAATTAAGTGGGATCCACTGTACCATACTCAAATTGTGTCTGATAAAAAGTTAATCGGATTAAACTGAAACCAGTATTGAGACACAAGTGATCTCTTTTGTGCCTTTAAATAGCTATGGAAAGAAATTTTTTAACTAGCTTTTTATATTCTATTATAGGGGTATTTGTACTATCACTGTTCCTTTCCTTCAACTTTTTAGCATGTTTTGAAAATCTGAGTTTCTTTACAGAAAGATGGTACACCATTTTTGAGTCTGCAGCAAATTTACATGTCTCATACAGATTATGGACATTTTGACAAAATTAGACACCATTTTTGTGTGCCCAAAAATGGAATCCATTGATTTGTAGCTAAAAGTCAGTATGTTTTAATATTTTTAATCCCAAGAACTCTGGTAAAGCAACAGAATTTTCTCCAATCGCTCTGTTTTTCTCTTAGTTAACTATGAATTTAACCAGTTATACCTTATTTGAGCTCTGTCAGACAGTGTATATTTGTTTGGTTAAATATCATGCTGCATTATCGGATATCTTTCCTGTTGAAAAAGATCACCATTTGACATCAGGGTGCAGAAGGTTAATGCCTTTACACATCATTCCTTTGCGATTCAGCTGTAAATGTGTAATAAACTGAAATATAACAAACAATGGCTAAGGCCACACAAAGTAGATCTTCTGTTTCTCGGGCCATTATTTGTGAAATTGCATGCGGGCGAGCGTTTTTTTATTTTATTTTTTATTTCAGTAATTACTTCTTTGCCATCAAAAGTTCATGTTCTTGGTTCAAGTTTTAGGCCTCATAACCTACAGA
Source organism: Pictodentalium vernedei (assembly GCA_031216915.1). Classification (NCBI taxonomy): domain Eukaryota; kingdom Metazoa; phylum Mollusca; class Scaphopoda; order Dentaliida; family Dentaliidae; genus Pictodentalium; species Pictodentalium vernedei. Next base: position 427,359,944 of record CM062296.1, on the reverse strand, counting down.
ATAGCATGGTGGTGGTGTATTTCATCCCTTGAGTGCAAGAAGGCTTTGCAATGCTAAAGCATTGCAAAGCCTTCTGGCACTCAAGGGACAAATTCATCAATTTTTTTAACTTGGGTAAAATATCAGACATAAACCATTTAATTTTAATTTTTTTTAAGTTTAAATTGGTTATAAAAAGAGAGCATGCGGCAGCCAAAAGGACCATGCGGAAGGGCCTGAGAAACAGTTTTTTTAGGCCTAAAAGCACTAGATAAATACTAAGACTAAAGTTATTTGTACATATTTTTATTTCAGAATGATTATTCAGTGATGGTTCCATATACTTAAGATTTTACCTAACATTACAAGCAGACAAGACTTGCAAAAATAAATAGCATTTTTCTAATAGGGCTGTTACAGTTGGTAAAGGATTAACTAAAAAGTGTGTACTTTTTTACAGGTGATAGACAAAGTCGATGGCCTGCCAACGTAGCAGACTACTGTAAATTTGTTTTGTACAAAGAAAACAAGGATACTATGGATACTGTCAGCTTAATTGCTAAACATCTCAGGTGAGAAAATAATTTATTTCAACTCCTTCAATTACTCAACGCATGTCACAGCTGTGAAAATCAAAAAATATTCTCAAACCGCTTCTGAAAAAGATTTTTCTATTTCAAATCAAGCCTGAGATTCCTGGTTGAAAGAGGCTCAGCGTGTTTGTTCCAGTAAGAGGTCATAGTTTGGAAGAAAAAAATTAAATATTATAGTTGTAAGGTTATTTCTGTAAATGGAACAGGTTTTCAGTGATTTGTTAGGAAAAATATTAATTTTTTGACATTTTTTTATGTTTTGTTTAGTTAGATCATTTACATTTTTTTTTTGAGTTTTCAGTTCCAAATGTCCAATTTCCCCAAACTCCATGAATTTTAGAATATTTCATGAAAAGAATTTGATTTTTAGAAAAACTAGTTTTGTGTTTCAGCTGCTCCTGAAACTTACAAGAAGTATTTGATTTTTGTGAAAGACAATCCTTCACCTAAAACATTCACAGCAAATAGCAAATAAAAAATTACTGAAAAAATTAACTTTCAAGCTAAAACTTCAGAAGCAACTGAGAATACTGGAGGATCATAGTTTTGAAACAGAATCACTCAAATTTGAAGCTGATTTTTTTTCGTAAGAGCTGGGAACAGTAACATTCTTTGGACTAATCATTGCCATTGAAACAGGCATTATCAGTGTGTTTGCTTGAAACCTAACAATGGTAAAACTCTTTATTTAACTCTTAGAAACCAGAGAATCAGAATGAATTTATTAGTCCTCTACCGGCAACGCCGAAGGGGAGGGACTATAGGTTTGCACTCTATCGATCCGTCAGTCTGTCAGTCACACTTTAATTTTCTGGACTTTTTTGGGGGAAATACTTCAACCGAATGATTTCATTTTTGGTAACCTACTATAGAACGATGACTTACAGATCAAGTTTGAGTTTCATGCTGATTGCATTATTCTTGTGGGAGTTATGGCCCTTGGAAATATGGAAAAGCGCCAAAATGTCAGTATTTTTATACTGTACCAATGACCCAGACATAGCTGATGCTAATTCTCAAAATCTAGGGCCAAACACAAATTTTGCCACCCAATCCCCAAAATTTGCATCTAAAACCCCAAAAATCATGCCCTAAATGGTCCTCCATACTTTTCCTCCACTGCACATGCGCAGTGTCAAGGAGGTCTCGAAATTGACGCCAATTATCATTCTTTGTTTGGCCCTTCATCAGTTCACATCTGACTGATATTTGTGCTTGTAAATCTCAGTTTAAATGATGCCAGACACATAAATATTAGAGAAATGGTGGGTCTAAAGAGGAAATAGAAGGAGGAGAGGAAAAATGAGTGGCAGGAAATAATCAGGGCTGTAACTTAAAATTTTTTTACGAAATTATGTTATGTTGCCTAATTTCGAGGCATGTGCCTGTTGTTGTCATTCTTGCTATAAAGTTACACTGCTTGTTCAGTGTTTCCTCTCTCCCTTTCCTTTAAGCCCCCCCCCCCCTCCTGGGTAACAGAATGAATTCTGTTCTTTTCCCCATGTTTACTTCCTCACTCATGGGTGTTTAGGCGTAGTGTTCTGCATCTACCATCTGATGTTTTGCAGTTTCTTCCCTGGAAGTCTCTGTTTTGCATCAGATAGTGTGTTATTGGTAACTGATTTCGGGCCATGGTTATCGGTGCCTGGTGTCATGTTTCTGGTGTTTATACACTTCTTGTTTACATTGACAACGGTTTCTGTTGAGAGGGATTTTCTTGTCTTTGTATTAGCTTAATCATAACAAGATACATTATTATTATACGTAAGTGTTGCATTAATTTTTTTGTAATATTTTAAAAAATTTTGTCCACACTTAGGCTTTTTGGGATCCATTGGGGCTCAACGTTACTTTCAGAAACTTGGGCTTTTCTGAAAAAATATTTTTTCAAAAAATTTTTTTGATTTCAGTTATTTTTTCTATGTTAATGGATCATGTTATTATGTATCTTTGTTTTCAGGGGTTGGTGCGAGTACTAGGACTTTTTGTGTTCTTTTCACAATGAAAGGATATTGTTCAAATTGTAATAAGAGGAAATCTTCCTCTGACTTTCATAATCATTGTATTAATTGTAGTCAGTGTACTCCCACTAACTCCTGTTCAGTATGTGTCAATTGGGATGACAAACATTGGAAACGTGTGTCACGGTATGTTGTTAGCGGGGAAAAGGCCATGCCGGTCCTTTCTCTGCAGGGTCACTCTAGTTTATCAATCTCTATTTCAGAGGAACAAGAACAGGGTGATGTTTCCGTGATGTCTTCCAAAAGTGTGCCTCTGTCGTCACAGTTAAATGAAGAGCTAGCGGCAAAAGTGCTCATGGAAATACGTCAATTACCTAAGAGGTCCCTAGTAGGATCGACGGCATTGGCGTCTGCTAGCTCACCTTGTGTATCGACCATTCATCGAATGGCTCGGCAGCCGGGTTCGTCTGTTGCGGCCCAGGAAGGAGATTTGGGTGATGCGAGCACTATAATAAGACAAAGTGCACACCCAGTGACGACGGATCAGAGGATAGAACGGATGAAGCCTATTAGTCCGGTTCCTAGCTCGTCCAGGTCCATCCGGGCTGTGAGCGAGAGAGGTCCCTCTCTCGTACAAAAACATCTGGGACCAGATGTTGTGGTACAAAACGTTTCGCATTCGGAGCATACGTCTGCCGCTTGGGACGCTCCGTTATATAGACAGTCCGGAGAGACTGTCGATATGGCTTCCTCATCCTCACGTCAGCGCACACGACCGCACCTTGGCTACGTGACCACAGATATCCAGCCAGCTTCGCCGATCAGGGATTCCACGGTGACCAGGTCACGCCATCCGGTAGCCAGGGACACGAGGCCTGTAGACTCCGGACGTTCACATAAAAGAAGTATGCAGGAGTCAATGTACACAGAGCTTCCAGCGGCAAAGCAACGTAAGACCGCTACTCCACAGGCCTCAGTGACGGACGTGCTATCCCAAATAGCACAACTTATCGCAGCATCCCAGCAGATGACAGAATCTCTGTCAGATCAGGAATTATCCGACGACGCTGGGTCGGTACGCTCCGCTGAAGCATCAGGTACGGACGACCGAGAACTTCATAGGGTCCGACAGGATGGCGAAAGGGATTCAGAGGATTAGGAGCTTTCCCTTTCAGAACAACATAAAGCTGCCGTAGATTTTATCCGGCATTATCTTCCAGAGGTTGTTCCCTCGGACCAGAATGCTGCGATGCCGGATAAGAGACTGATAGCGTCATTGGACATAGAATTTTTTGATCGGTTCAGGGACATCGTCCCTGAGTTTCCCGACACAGTCCAATAATGTCACAAGAACATTTGAATTATTGAATGTCGCTATATCTAAGCTTGCTACCAAAATGAGCAAGGCTGGTTTCTTGTCCGCAAATGCTCTAAATCTGCCTTTCATCAATTCAAGGAATAAATTCGAAACGGCAGGACAGGGCATACCGAGAGTTCCTCTGCGTCTTGACGACCAGGCTGAAGACTTAGAATTGTGTATACCGTCGTCTATGTCAATTCCAACCACGACATTGGAAACGACAATAATGTCTAACAGAGTTAACTTAAACGCTTTATCATACGCAGATCACCTTACTAAGGCGTTATCATTACGTCTTCAAGGGAAAGAATTCCAGGATATACAATCCTCATTAAGAGTTCTTTCAAGGGCAATAGCTTATTCCACGTATAACTCCGCCCTTTCAGTGGCAAACCTGGAGTTGGTTAGACGTGACACAGCCCTAGCTACATCCACACGCGTGGATGGTAAGGTGAAAAACTCTCTCAGAGTCGCTTCGGTCTCCGGAGAGCTTCTCTTCAATGGCAAGCTTTCAGCAATCTGTGATAAGATAACTAAGAAAGCTTCGGATTCTCTGCTATTCAAATCCGCTTCTAAAAAGTCGGATACAGCAGAAAAGAGTAAGACAGGCACTTCTGGGACAAGTATGCCCAAGAGAAGTTCCTATAGAGGTTCCTATGCGTCCTCTAGGTCTTATTCTAGAGACCGTCAAGGCAGCGGCTCACGTGGGGGACGTTACTCTGGCCGAGATAACCGGTCAGACGTCCCTAGGTCGACTGAGCGAGGTGCGGGTCATGGAGGACGTAGTTTCTCCTTCCGCAAGCCTCGCAGATCCAGGTGGTGATGGTTTGAACCTCTATCGTGTTCCGGTAGGCGGAAGATTATCAAGTTTTATAAACGATTGGGCGTCAATTACGGACGACACCTGGGTTCGAGGGGTAATTTTGGAAGGACTAAGAATATCCTTCAAACGAAAGCCTCCATTAACTCGAAGTCCAAAATGGACTCAGCTTCCGTCAAATCCGCAGAAAAGAGACGCTCAGGGATTCGACAGCCATCTGTTTCTGGTTCTGAAACCAGACGGCTCGTTCCGTCCAGTCATAGATCTGAGCTGGATAAACAAGCTGATCGTCGCTCCGAAGTTCTATACGGAGACAATTTGATCAGTCAGAGCGAGTATTCGGGTGAACGACTATGCTACAAGCATAGATCTCAAGGATGCGTACTTTCACGTCATGGTACATCCGACATTCAGAAAGTATCTACGCTTCGCAGTCCTAGGAGTCGTATATCAGTTCCGAGCGATGTGCTTCGGTTTGAACCTAGCGCCCTGGGCTTTCACTCGAATAATGAACTCGGTAATGATATATTTCCGAGCTCGTTCGTCTGCGGTAACATCGGTCTACCTGGATGACATTCTTCAGAGGTACGGCATCGAGTTAATGCTTCAGAACGATGTGCAGAATCTGCTTCTATTACTCCGACGTCTCGGTTTTATAATAAACGAGGAGAAGTCGGATCTGGTGCCGTCCAAGTCATTCACTCATCTGGGAATGAGCTTCGAGACGCACAACAATCTCGTTCGTCTGCCGTTAACCAGAGCGAAATTAATCAGTTGGTACGCTCGCTATTGTCTTCACTCAGACAAAGTCACAGCGAAAGAGTTCATGAGACTGATAGGTCTGTGCGGAGCCGCTGCGGATCTAATTCCGATTCGGCGGTTACGAACTCGTCCTCTCCAAATTTTCTTGACTCAGAATTGGAGTGTAAAGATTCATTCGCTCGATATAGACGTTCTCTTGTCAAATCAAGTGAAACAAGAGATTCTGACTTGGGCAGACATTCAGTGGTTGACTCAGGGAGTTCCGCTGCAGTTGCCGGATCCGAGTTTTACGATTATGACGGATGCCAGTCAAACAGGTTGGGGTGCAACATTGATCCCAACGGATTCGAAGTGCCAGGGTCTTTGGGATCCGCAGTTTCTAGGCAAGCACATAAACATCAAGGAAATGATGTCAATTTGGCTTGCACTACGTCATTGGATGAACATTATTCAGAAAGCACATGTCCAAATCCTGTCCGACAATATGACAGTAGTTGCGTATATTCGGAACCAGGGAGGCACTCATTCCGTTCCGTTATTCAATTTAACGGAAAGAATCCTTCTGTTTGTTCTAGAACACCAGGTTCTACTTTCGGTCCGTCATATTCCGGGTCGTCTGAATGTATTAGCAGACTCCCTTTCATGGAAGGGTCGCTTGTTGCCGTCAGAATGGACTCTCAACAAACAGGTATTCAATCAGATTTGCTACCAATGGGAGCGGCCAATGATAGACTTATTTGCGACACAGCTCAACAATCAGTTGCAGGCGTATGTGTCTCCATGTCCGGATTCCCAAGCATATGCAGTAGACGCTCTATCGATCTCGTGGGACGGAATGATAGGATATGCGTATCCTCCAGCGCCGTTGATTCAGCAGATATTGCTAAAGATAAAACAATCTCAATGCAAAATTCTGTTGGTAGCATCTCTGCCTCCACAGAGACCGTGGATAAATCTTCTCAGGTGTCTGCTGTGGGACATACCGCGGAAGCTTCCTCCACGAGAGGATCTTCTTTCGCAGGGGAAATCACGTCAACTACATCACAATCCGCAAGGTCTCAACCTTCAAGTACTTCCGTTGTGCGGTCCTTCTTGCACGGCAAGCATTTTACAGGACGGGCAGTGGACGCAATTTCTAACTGTAGGAGGACCTCCTCTTCGCTAAACTACGCGGCTAAGTGGAAGGTCTTTTGTCATTGGTGTAGGGATCATTCTGTTGATATGTTTGATCCCTCCATTCCAGACATTGATGAGATCAAACTGCAGCCTGTTACTATTAAAGGTTATAGGTCTATGTTATCTGATACCTATGCACACCATGATAGTTTACAAATTGGATCTAATGTCTCTTTATCTAAATTAGTCAGAAACTTCTCGATAAATAGACCTAGAACCCTTAGATTAATTCCTAAATGGAATTTAGCTTGGGTTCTTCTTAAATCAAAAGAAAAGCCATTTGAGCCTCTTGAGACAGTGGACTTCAAATTCTTATCTTATAAGACAGCATTTCTATTAGCTTTCTCTTCCGCTAGAAGAGTCAGTGAGCTTCATGCACTATCTGTGGACGATTCTCACTATCGTAGTGTCGGGAACACTATTACCTTTACTACTAATGTTGGATTTTTGGCTAAGAATCAGGCTCCTAATAAATATCCGGAACCTATTGTTATGAAGGCTCTTCCTTCTTCAGACGGGCATAGGCCTTTACTCTGTCCGGTTAGAGCTTTACGTATTTATAAACGAAGATCTCAGTTTATCAGAAAGGGACGAAAGCGCTTCTTTCTGTCTCTGATGCCTAATAGAAAGGACATTACGGTCCATTCTATTGCTAGATGGATTCAGTTAACTATCCGTACTGCTTATGATAATCTATCTTCAACTCAGCAGTCTGTACTTGAGATTTTGGCTCATGAAGTACGAGCTCTTTCTACATCTTGGGCTTACGCAAATAGTGTTGCTATTACAGATTTAATGAAGGTTGCATATTGGTCTCAGCCATCCACATTCACGAATTTTTATCTCAGAAATATTGAGTCCATTTCTGGAGACCTGCATTGTTTAGGTCCATTATCTGTTGCTCAGAATGTCGTCCACTAAACAGTTGCAGCTATAGTTATGCAGGCTTTCTGTTCCGGCAGTGACTCTGTCCTGCTGCCCTCTTCGCTCTGGGCTATTTGACCCAGGGCAAGGGGAAGGGGGGGGGGGAGGGTGTTCCCTTAGGTCACCTGCTTTATAGTGAAAAGCAAGGGGATACCTCCTCCGGAGTCAATAATTCTGAGTCGGTACCGGGATGGTTTTAAAGTGTAAAGTTAATGTTTAAATTCATTCATGTCATATTTTTAAAGTGTAGCTCGGTGTGAAGCATTTGTACATGTCACGTGTCAAACGGGCGTTAACTGGTAAAGTGCTGAGTTTTTTCTGACAACAAATCAAAGCTCATCTTATACTGCTCTGTTACATTTAATTGGATAGTGCCTTATAGGCACTATCCAATTAAATGTCAGAGAGCAAGGTATTGTATAAAAAATCTGATTCATATCAGGGACAAGAAAGGCTTCCTCAGGCAGAATGTAACTACAGACAGTTATTGCCTGTCACTTTTAGTAAAGCCCAAAATAGGGCTTCCAGCACTCTACCAGTTAATATACAATCCTCGGACACTTTTAATGAGTATAAAGAGTCTCAATTCTCTGGACTTACTTTATTTATTGGCTTACTTTAAAAATAATTAGTATAAGGGGTTATACTGGTTGGTAATAGAGAACATGAATGTTATTATGCTCAATTATGGAGGGTGTTGTGTCTTTCTAATTTATCATAAATAAGAAAGATACATGTAAAGCCTAATACTCCTTTTCTCCTCGAGGGGATAACTCTATTATGTATAGTTGAGCTTATTGGATTTTCCTCTATGTCCTAGGCCCTCCAGCCTTTTTACTATTCAGCTATGTCTGGGTCATTGGTACAGTATAAAAATTTTTAAAAATTTATAGTAATTTATATATTTTTTATACTTACCAATGACCCAGACGGGGATGGCCCTCCCAGGAGTTGGGGAACTCATACCTCCCCGCTGAGTACATAGTGCTGACCAGGCACTGCTTGTAAGAATGATAATTGGCGCCAGTTTCGAGACCTCCTTGACACTGCGCATGCGCAGTGGAAGAAAAGTATGGAGGACCATTTAGGACATGATTTTTTTGGTTTTAGATGCAAATTTTGCGGATCGGGGGGCAAAATTTGTGTTTGGCCCTAGATTTTGAGAATTAGCACCAGCTATGTCTGGGTCATTGGTAAGTATAAAAAATATATAAATTACTATAAATTTTTTAACTTTCTGGACTTTTTTTGGAAATGCTTCAACAGAATGATTTTATTTTTGGTAATCTACTATAGAATGATGACTTACAGATCAAGTTTGAGTTTCATGCTGATCGCATTATTCTTGTGTGAGTTATAGCCCTTGGAAATATGGAAAAGCGCCAAATATCAGTTTTCCAGACTTTTTTTTGGAAACGCTTTGACGGAATGATTTCATTTTTGGTAACCTACTATAGAACGATGACTTACAGATCAAGTTTGAGTTTCATGCTGATTGCATTATTCTTGCGTGAGTTATGGCCCTTGGAAATATGGAAAAGCACCAAAATATCAGTTTTCCAGACTTTTTGGGGAAACGCTTCAACAGAATGATTTCATTTTTGGGAACCTACTATAGAATGATGACTTACAGATCAAGTTTCATTTGCACTCTGACCATCCGTCAGTCTGTCAGTCACACTTTAGTTTTCCGGACTTTTTTTGGAAATGCTTCAACCGAATGATTTCATTTTTGGTAACATACTATAGAACGGTGACTTACAGATCGTGTTTGAGTTTCATGCTGATTGCATTATTCTTGTGTGAGTTTTGGCCCTTGGAAATATGGAAAAGCGCCAAAATATCAGTTCTCCTGACTTCTTTTGGAAATGGTTCCACTTAATAATTTGATTTTTGGTATTTGATTTTAGAATGATGAGATATAGATAATGTGTAAGATTCATGCTGCTCACATCTAGGTTTTAACATTTGTATAATTATTAATGTTCATTAGTCCGGTAGGGGACATTGTATTTCTTCAGCGATACGTGAGCTCTTGTTGAACATGACATACCGTGAAAAACTTACAGTAAAGCAGGTGCTTCTAGTCAAGTGAATTTTCACAAGCACAAAACAAAAGTTGTTCTCGCTCCACTAGTGAGTATAACAAGATGTGATCTGTGTCAGTGAAAACAGCGATCAGCTGATTGTGTAAACAGATTTTTGGCGTGGTATGGGCGTCGGTTTGGATCGTTTCAGTTGCAGCTTCAAATGAAAGGGGTATAATAAAATGAAAATCTTATGTTTTCTTGTAAATACCGGGATTAATCTCATTCGTGAGTCAGAGAATTTGTATTTTCACTCGCAGCAAGCTGCTTGTGAAAATACGAATTCTCTCACTCACTCCTGACATAAATCCCAGTATTCACAAGAAAACATTAGATATCCTCTATATAGCAGGGGTTTGAACAAAGTGGCTGATTGGTGTAAATGGTTTAGTATAGTTTTGCTAGGTGGTTGGTGCCAAAGGAAACTCTTCGTGGATTAATAAAATGGTAAATCTGAGTTGAAAACAAAACTTCAGGTAAAGAACCATATTTTACATTGATTTTAGCATACCGTATTTACTCTATGTATTGGGACACTCTATGATTTGGGACACACATTTTTTTCAGAAAACTATATTTTTTTTATGCTCCAAAGTTTGGGACATTCAGGAGATTTGTTTCCAGTTGGCCCGTCGCTAGTAGCAGACGACACTCATAAAAAAATTCTTGTGTAACTAAAAGTTTTCATTTTTTGCTTCGAAAACATAGCTTATGATCCCTCATTGGAACGAGCGCATTCCGCACGTTCCAATGAGGGATCATAAGCTATGTTTTGGAAGCAAAAAATGAAAATATAAAAAAAAATTGGACACCGATTTTTGTATATAGTGATGGAAAACGAATCACATATTTTACATTGATTTTAGCATATTTCATTTTTGCCACAGAAGACATTTATGTTTCTTTTTTCCAGAAATAAACCCAACAGATTTCAATATGCAGGAACAAAGGATAAACGGGGCAAAACTACACAAGAAGTAACAGTTTACAGGTACATATTTTAACACAACTGAAATGTTCTTAGATAGATGTTGCAACTGCAAACAATATTCAGTTTTCCCAATCCAATTTGACGTCAAAATCATATCACTTCATAACCTTGTGGCAGAAACACTTCTCTTCAGATCAAGAATTTTTGTACAATACACATTTCAAGGAATTATGATATATTTTTCATTATCTTTTCGCAATCCAGACCTGAATCTTCTAACATCTTTGTCAGACTACAAGTGTACTTTACAATCAGATGAGACAAGATTTCCTACTTTCAAATTAAATAATATGTGCTTCTCATGTTCTGTGAAGAGTTAATTGAATAAATTCTTTTCACAAATTACCATAAAATGGTTTGGCTTTCAGGTTGTCAGGAATGTGTGATATATAATTCATTTGTTAATAAATTTCCAACACCTGTTCACAGTCTCTATGTTTTTGAATCACAATCTCCCACTGTAACAATAGTTTGTTTTCCAGATATTTGTGCAGTACAGATATCCAAGTTGGCCTCCTTTTATATTACATTGTGTTTATATATTTGTAATCTCAGAAAATGGATATACCTATGGATTAAAATATGAAATTCTTGTGTGTGCAGTCCATCAAAGAATCAACACTGATAAAACTTCTCCAACAGTCCATCAGTGAACCGACATTGATAAAACTTCTACATAATTACCAGCAATCAGGCATACCCATACTTCTCAAATCTCTTGTATTAATTTTTTTTTTACTGAATTATTTACTTTTCAACTTATATTTATAATTGATTTTTATATGAAATTCTTCTCTGCTCATTAACTCTCCAATGTTTGTGAACTAAATTATTTACATGATCACCAAGCCAGAAAATAAGCAGACACTCATCTGCAAAATGAGGTCCTCAGAGGGTGAATTTAGTGATGCTACCCTGCATAGCAGGGTAGCATCACTTAATTTACCCAACATGAACCTGAATCAGAGTCTCAAAACTAAACAGAAAGAGGTACCCAGAGGATAAATTGGCAAACTGTATGGGATAGCATCATCAAATGCACCCTCTGGGGACCTCATTTTGCAAATGTGAGACTTTTTATATGGCCAGTCATATGACTCTGAGCGGGCCGTATTATGGTATGGCAATGTCCATCCATCCGTCTATCCATCCATCCATCCATCCGTTAGCTTTTGTTTATCCATGCGATAACTTGAAAACAATACATCCAACAGATATTTTTTTTTATGGTTGATTAGTCATGACTAGATGATGATTCCTTTCGATAACCAGCATTCTGGTATATCCAGTATGGCCACCATGGCAGCCATCTTTGATTTTCAGGGACTTTTGATTGTCCACGCGATAACTTGGAAACTATAGATCCAACAGATGCTGCTTTTTTATGGTTGATTAATCATGACTAGAGGATGGTTCCTTTCAATAACCAGCATTCTGGCATATCCAAGATGGCTGCCATGGCAGCCATCTTGGATTTTTATGGACTTTTGATTGTCCATTTGTTAATCCAACAGATACTGTTTTTTATGGTTGATTAGTCATGACTAGAGGATGGTTCCTTTCAATAAATAGCATTCTGGCATGTCCAATATGGCTACTATGGCAACCATCTGGGAATTTTGGTGACTTCTGATTCTCCACCTAATAACTTGAAAACAATATATTCAACTTTATTGGATCGTAAGCCAGGAAAGTACAATTATTTTTGAAGGAATTATTGACTTTTTGTTCAACTACTAAAAATTTCTTCACAAGCGCAATTTCTTCATAGACAGCCGTATATTGATCCACCGCCTGGTGGTGCACTTGTTATTTTCAGGCCTGATGATTGCTAGTCAAATCCCTTCTATTCTTCTGTATGAAATTATAAATTCATGAATTGCTGATGGTACCTTATGCACTCGAGGGATGAAATGCTTATACAGTTACTTACCAGTGTAGGGAGTGCTCACTGATATTCATCGGTTCAATCCAATCTTCTGTCCAATCTTCTGTCCATCAGTCTGTCTGACCAAAGTTTGTTTGTTCATTATAAACAAAAGTAGCAGATTTAACTTAATTTTGGTCTTTTGCTATATATTAACGATATCTTTAACAAATTGAAAAGCCATTATTTCATGAAAGTTAAGGGAGTTATTGCCCTTCATTGTATTTTGCCCCAAATTTCATTGTTTCTGCAATAACTTGAACAGTAGACCTCATATTTCATTAAAATTTAGACTGCTTTCTACTAACATTGTTTTGGCCAAGTTTAAAAACCACAGTGACTTTTCAAAGCCTTTTCTTTGTTGAATTTCACAGAAAATTTATTTGTTTATACAATAAATTGAACAGTAAATGTCATATTTTTTACCTGCGTCGCCAGCGACAGAGCAGGTCTAGTAACCGCTCGACTCCATCCGTCCGTCAGTCCGTCCGAAACACTTCTTCCGTCAAAGTTTTCTTGGCTTCTATGAAAGGGAATGATTTTATATTTGGTCTGCTGATTCATAATGATGAGTTGTATCGTGTATCTAATTTTCAGATCTGCCATGCAGCCACTTCCTGTTTGCCAATACTTTTAAGTCTGTTCATCTCTGTAATCAATTGCATGCAGCGACGCAGGTCCATACCCGGTATTGGTCTTGGCTTGTTTAAAAATTGATTTCGTACTTTTCCTTAATAATGTTTTAAACAAGTTAAAATCATGATGCCTTGTTGGAAACTGAAGGAGCTTTTGCCCTTTGTTGGTTCTGTTTTACTTGCATTTTGTTGTTTATATGATTATTTGAAAAGAACATATCAGATATCAATAAATTTTGATATGCTTCTTTACAATAACTTTGGCTTTGATTGGATCAGATTTCACCTTGAATTGACTTAGAAATCAGCCAATCAGAACAACGAATCAATTTGTTTATCTGAGAAGCTTTGGTTCAGAAAATTTTTAAACATTTTTGCTACACTTCGACAGTCTACCTCCTGTAGCACTGTAGTTGCTTCAAAGCAAGTCTTGGCTTCCTAAATAGGCAGCCAGAATTTGCCTAGAAACAGTTGTTAATGTTCTTAGAATTGCCAAGGTTCATAGAACGTAACTTTCAAGTTTACCCATAGACTGCATGTGGGGACACCTGTTCTGCTGCAGTAAAAAGTGTTGAAAGTTGGAATTAGGCTTTTACGGGTTAGCTGTATATTTGGAACAGTAAACTTAGAATAATTAGAAGTTTACTTTTTAAATCATAACCAGACATGTTAACCTCCAGAATAATGTTTCAGGGAACCTGAGGGTGATTTTCAGGGAAATGGGATGGATTTCAGGGAAAAGTTCGTGCGGGGACAAAATAAAACAAAAAACTTTCAGTTCATGGACCACCATTAACACCAGGAGGTTATATCCAGAACTAGTTGTCAACTATGCTGATGCATTTATGCTATGTTTAAAAATCATAAAATAACTGTTGATTTAACCCCCTCTCCCAGGATCCTCTTCTTCATGAGATCCCCCCTCCCCACCACCACCCACCCACACTGTCCCACAGAGTACCTCCACCTGTGGTTTGCTCTTATCAAAGTCTACTTAGCTAATAATTTCCCAAGTCTGGAAATGTTAACAGGAAAAGATGTCCTAATTTTCAGTTACTTCAAAACATTTGGACTTAGAAAGTATCTTTATCAAACTTCATAAATGTGGGACGTTTGTGCCCTACACAAAACTTTTCTTTTCATCATTGAAGCATTTTGAACATTTTTCAAATGACTTCTCCTCTGAAACCACTGGTCCGATTTTCACGAAACTTCATGTGGATGTTCATTACTATATGGCAATTCATGTTTGTTCAAATGAAATGGCCATGTGCCTTGTGGGCTCTGTATGGGGCATAACTCTGATAGCACCGTATGAATTATAGAAAAATTATTAAAAAATCTCTTCTCCAGAACCAGTGGGCAGAATCTTTTGATATTTGGTATGCAACATTGTGGGGTGAATCTGATTCAAGTTTGTTCAAATCGGCCCTCTGGATTCGCATTTGGGCTCAGTATAGAAGCCCGAATTTGAACTTAGTGCATTTCAGGCAAATTTCTTAAAAAATCTCCTTCTATTGATCCAGCAGACAGAATCTTTTGATATTTGGTATGCAACATTGTGGGGTGGATCTGATTCAAGTTTGTTCAAACTGGCCCCCTGGATTCATATTTGTGCTCACTATAGAAGCCTGAATTCGAACTTAGTGCATTTCAGGCAAATTTCTTAAAAAATCATCTTCTCGAGATCCAACAGGCAGAATCTTTGGATATTTGGTATGCAACATTGTGGGGTGGATCTGATTCAAGTTTGTTCGAATCGGCCCCCTGTATTCATATTTGGGCTCACTATAAAAGCTCGAATTCGAACTTAGTGCATTTCAGGCAAATTTCTTAAAAAATCTTCTTCTCCAGATCCAGCAGGCAGAATCTTTTGATATTTGGTATGCAACATTGTGGGGTGGATCTGATTCAAGTTTGTTCAAATCGGCCCCCTGGGTTCATATTTGGGCTAAGTATAGGATCCCAATTTGAACTTAGTGCATTTCAGGCAAATTTCTTTAAAAATCTTCTTCTCAAGATCCAGCGGGCAGAATCTTTTGATATTGGGTATGCAGCATGCTTAGGGGGTGAGATTCAAGTTTGTTCAAGCCAAGTCCCTGTGTTTATATTTGGGCTCACTGTGGTAGCCCGAATTATAACTTAGTTCAAAATGAGGAATATTTTTATACTGTACCAATGACCCGGACATAGCTGGTGCTAATTCTCAAAATCTAGGGCCAAACACAAATTTTGCCACCCAATCCCCAAAATTTGCATCTAAAACCGAAAATAACATGTCCTAAATGGTCCTCCATACTTTTCCTCCACTGCGCATGCGCAGTGTCAAGGAGGTCTCAAAATTGGCGCCAATTATCATTCTTTGTTTGGCCCTTCATCAGTTCACATCTGACTGATAATTGTGCTTGTAAATCTCAGTTTAAATGATGCCAGACACATAAATATTAGAGAAATGGTGGACCTAAAGAGGAAATAGAAGGAGGAGAGGAAAAATGAGTGGCAGGAAATAATCAGGGCTGTAACTTAAAATTTTTTTATGAAATTATGTTACCTAATTTCAAGGCATGGGCATGTTGTTGTCATTCTTGCTATAAAGTTACACTGCTTGTTCAGTGTTTCCTCTCTCCCTTTCCTTTAGTCCCCCCTTGCTATTCTCTCATGCTTTTGGCATATTTTTTGTAATATTATTACTAAAATTTCTTGGGAGTTTTAGCTGGGTAACAGAATGAATTCTGTTTTTTCCCCATGTTTACGTCCTCACCCATGGGTGTTTAGGCGTTGTGTTCTGCATCTACCATCTGAAGTTCTACAGTTTCTTCCTGGGAAGTCTCTGTTTTGCATCAGATAGTGTTGTAATTGGTAACTGATTTCGGGGCATGTTTATCAGTGCCTTGAGTCATGTTTCCGGTTTTTATACACTTCTTGTTTACATTGACAACGGTTTCTGTTGAGAGTGATTTCTTGTCTTTGTATTAGTTTAATCATAACAAGATACATTATTATTATACGTAAGTGTTGCATTAATTTTTTTGAAATATTTTAAAAATTTTTGTCCACACTTGGGCTTGTTTGGGATCCATTGGGGCTGAATGTTACTTTCAGAAACTTGGGCTTTTCTGAAAAAATATTTCTTTAAAAATTTTTTTTTGATTTCAATTATTTTTTCTTTATGTTAATGGATCATGTTACTATGTATCTTTGTTTGTTTGTGTTCTTTTTCACAATGAAAGGATATTGTTCAAATTGTAATAAGAGGAAATCTTCCTCTGACTTTCATAATCATTGTATTAATTGTAGTCAGTGTACTCGCACTAACTCCTGCTCAGTGTGTGTCAATTGGGATGACAAACATTGGAAACATGTGTCACGGTATGTTGTTAGCAGGGAAAAGGCCATTCCGGTCCATTCTCCGCAGGGTCACTCTAGTTTTTCAATCTCTTTTTCAGAGGAACAAGAACAGGGTGATGTTTCCGTGATGTCTTCCAAAAGTGTGCCTCCGTCGTCACAGTTAAATGAAGAGCTAGCGGCAAAAGTGCTCATGGAAATACGTCAATTGCCTAAGAGGTCCCTAGTAGGATTGACGGCATTGGCGTCCGCTAGCTCGCCCGGTGTAGCGACCATTCATCGAATGGCTCGGCAGCCGGGTTCATCCGTTGCGGTCCAGGAAGGAGATTTGGGTGATGCGAGCACTATAATAACACAAAGTGCACACCCAGTGACGACGGATCAGAGGATAGAACGGAGGAAGCCTATTAGTCCGGTTCCTAGCTCGTCCAGGTCCATCTGGGCTGCGAGCGAGAGAGGTCCCTCTCTCGTACAACAACATCTGGGACCAGATGTTGTGGTACAAAACGTTTCGCATTCGGAGCATACGTCCGCCACTCGGGTTGCTCCGTTATATAGACAGTCCGGAGAGACTGTCACTATGGTTTCCTCATCCTCACGGCAGCGCACACGACTGCACCTTGGCTACGTGACCACGGATATCCAGCCAGCTTCGCCGATCAGGGATTCCACGGCGACCAGGTCACACCATCCGGTAGCCAGGGACACGAGGCCTGTAGACTCCGGACGTTCGCATAAAAGAAGTATGCAGGAGTCAACGTCCAGGGAGCTTCCAGTGGCAAAGCAACATAAGAGCGCTGCTCCACAGGCCTCAGTGACGGACGTGCTATCACAAATAGCACAACTTATTGCAGCATCCCAGCAGACGACAGAATCTCTGTCGGATAAGGAATTATCCGACGACGCTGGGTTGGTACGCTCCGCTGAAGCATCAGGTACGGACGACCGAGAACTTCATAGGGTCCGACAGGATGGCGAAAGGGATTCAGAGGATTTGGAGCTTTCCCTTTCGGAACAACATAAAGCTGCTGTAGATTTTATCCGGCATTATCTTCCAGAGGTTGTTCCGTCGGACCAGAATGCTGCGATGCTGGATAAGAGACTGATAGCGTCACTGGACACAGAATTTTTTGTTCGGTTTAGGGACATCGTCCCTGAGTTTCCGACACAGTCCAATAATGTCACAAGAACATTTGAAGTATTGAATGACGCTATATATAAGCTTGCTACCAAAACGAGCAAGTATGGTTTCTTGTCCACAAATGCTCTAAATCTGCCTTTCATCAATTCAAGGAATAAATTCGAAACGGCAGGACAGGGCATACCGAGAGTTCCTCTGCATCTAGACGACCAGGCTGAATACCTAGAATTGTCTATACCGTCGTCTATGTCAATTCCAACCACGATGTTGGAATAGACAATTATGTCTAATAGAGTTAACTTAGACGCTTTATCATACAAAGATCACTTTACTAAAGCGTTATCATTACGTCTTCAAGGGAAAGAATTCCAGGATATGCAATCCTCATTAAGAGTTCTTTCAAGGGCAATAGCTTATTCCACGTATAACTCCTCCCTTTCAGTGGCAAACCTGGAGTTGGTTAGACGTGACGCGGCCCTAGCTACATCCACGCGCGTGGATGGTAAGGTGAAAAACTCTCTCAGAGTCGCTTCAGTCTCCGAAGAGCTTCTCTTCGACGGCAAGCTTTCAGCAATCTATGATCAGATAACTAAGAAAGCTTCGGATTCTCTGCTATTCAAATCCGCTTCTAAAAAGTCGGATACAGCAGAAAAGAGTAAGACAGGCACTTCTGGGACAAGTACGCCCAAGGGAAGTTCCTATAGAGGTTCCTATGCGTCCTCTAGGTCTTATTCTAGAGACCGTCAAGGCAGCGGCTCACGTGGGGGACGTTACTCTGGCCGAGATAACCGGTCAGACGTCCCTAGGTCGACGGAGAGAGGTGCGGGTCATGGCGGACGTAGTTTCTCCTTCCGCAAGCCTTGCAGGTCCAGGAGGTGATGGTATGAACCTCTATCGTGTTCCGGTAGGCAAAAGATTGTCGAGTTTTATAAACAATTGGTTGTCAATTACGGACGCCCCCTGGGTTCGAGGGGTAATTTTGGAAGGACTAAGAATATCCTTCAAACAAAAGCCTCCATTAACTCGAAGTCCAAAATGGACTCAGCTTCCGTGAAATCTGCAGAAAAGAGACGCTCTTCTATCAGAAGTACAGACTCTTCTGGAGAAGAACGCGGTAGAGGTTGTAGAAGACCAGGAATCACCGGGTTTCTACAGCCATCTGTTTCTGGTTCCGAAACCAGACGGCTCGTTCCGTCCAGTCATAGATCTGAGCTGGATAAAAAAGCTGATCGTCGCTCCGAAGTTCTATATGGAGACAATTCGATTAGTCAGAGCGAGTATTCGGGTGAACGACTATGCTACAAGCATAGATCTCAAGGATGCGTACTGTCACGTCACGGTACATCCGACATTCAGAAAGTATCTACGTTTCGCAGTCCTAGGAGTTGTATATCAGTTCCGAGCGATGTGCTTTGGTTTGAATCTAGCGCCCTGGGCTTTCACTCGAATAATGAACTCGGTAATGATACATTTCCGAGCTCATTCGTCTGCGGTAACTTCGGCCTACCTGGATGACATTCTTCAGAGGTACGGCAACGAGTTAACGCTTTAGAACGATGTGCAGAATCTGCTTCTATTACTCCGACGTCTCGGTTTTATAATAAACGAGGAGAAGTCGGATCTGGTGCCGTCCAGGTCATTCACCCACTTGGGAATGAGCTTCGAGACGCACAACAATCTCGTTCGTCTGCCGTTAACCAGAGCGAAATTAATCAGTTGTTACGCTCGCTATTGTCTTCACTCAGACAAAGTCACAGCGAGAGAATTCATGAGACTGATAGGTCTGTGCGGAGCCGCTGCGGATCTCATTCCGATGGGGCGGTTACGCACTCGTCCTCTCCAAATTTTCTTGACTCAGAATTGGAGAGTAAAGATTCATTCGCTCGATATAGACGTTCTCTTGTCAAATCAAGTGAAACAAGAGATTCAGACTTGGGCAAACATTCAGTGGTTGACTCAGGGAGTTCCACTGCAGTTGCCGGATCCGAGTTTTACTATTTTGACGGATGCCAGTCAAACAGGTTGGGGTGCAACATTGATCCCAACGGATTCGAAGTGCCAGGGTCTTTGGGATCCGCAGTTTCTAGGCAAGCACATAAACATCAAGGAAATGATGTCAATTTGGCTTGCACTATGTCATTGGATGAACATTATTCAGAAAGCACATGTCCAAATCCTGTCCGACAATACGACAGTAGTAGCGTATATTCAGAACCAGGGAGGCACTCATTCCGTTCCGTTATTCAATTTAATGGAAAGAATCCTTCTGTTTGTTCTAGAATACCAAGTTCTACTTTCGGTCCGTCATATTCCGGGTCGTCTGAATGTATTAGCAGACTCCCTTTCACGGAAGGGTCGCTTGTTGCCGTCAGAATGGACTCTCAACAAACAGGTATTCAATCAGATTTGCTACCAATGGGAGCGGCCAATGATAGACTTATTTGCGACCCAGCTCAACAATCAGTTGCAGACGTATGTGTCACCATGTCCGGATCCTCGAGCATATGCAGTAGACGCTCTATCAATCTCGTGGGATGTAATGATAGGATATGCGTATCCTCCAGCGCCGTTGATTCAGCAGATATTGCTAAAGATAAAACAATCTCAATGCAAAATTCTGTTGGTAACATCTCTGTCTCCACAGAGACCGTGGATAAATCTACTCAGGTGTCTGCTGTGGGACATACAACGGAAGCTTCCTCCACGAGAGGATCTTCTTTCGCAGGGGAAATCGCGTCAACTCCATCACAACCCGCAAGGTCTCAACCTTAACGTATTTCCGTTGTGCGGTCCTTCTTGCACGGCAAGCATTTTACAGGACGAGCAGTGGACACAATTTCTAACTGTAGGAGGACCTCCTCTTCGCTAAACTATGCGGCTAAGTGGAAGGTCTTTTGTCGTTGGTGTAGGGATCATTCTGTTGACATTTTTGATCCCTCCATTCCAGACATTGCAAACTTTCTAGTATACTTGTTTGATGAGATCGAACTGCAGCCTGTTACTATTAAAGGTTATAGGTCTGTGTTATCTGATACCTATGCACACCATGATAGTTTACAAATTGGATCTAATGTCTCTTTATCTAAATTAGTTAGAAACTTCTCGATTAATAGACCTAGAACCCTTAGATTAATTCCTAAATGGAATTTAGCTTGGGTTCTTCTTAAACTAAAAGAAAAGCCATTTGAGCCTCTTGAGACAGTGGACTTCAAATTCTTATCTTATAAGACAGCATTTCTCTTAGCTTTCTCTTCTTCTAGAAGAGTCAGTGAGCTTCATGCACTATCTGTGGACGATTCTCACTATCGTAGTGTCGGGAACACTATTACCTTTACTACTAATGTTGGATTTTTGGCTAAGAATCAGGCTCCTAATAAATATCTGGAACCTATTGTTATTAAGGCCCTTCCATCTTCAGACGGGCATAGGCCTTTACTCTGTCCGGTTAGAGCTTTACGTATTTATAAATGAAGATCTCAGTTTATCAGAAAGGGACGAAAGCACTTCTTTCTGTCTCTGATGACTAATAGAAAGGACATTACGGTCCATTCTATTGCTAGATGGATTCAATTAACTATCCATACTGCTTATGATAATCTATCTTCAACTCAGCAGTCTGTGCTTAAGATTTTGGCTCATGAAGTAAGAGCTCTTTCTACATCTTGGGCTTACGCAAATAGTGTTGCTATTACAGATTTAATGAAGGCTGCATATTGGTCTCAGCCATCCACATTCACGAATTTTTATCTCAGAAATATTGAGTTCATTTCTGGAGACCTGCATTGTTTAGGTCCGTTATCTGTTGCTCAGAATGCCGTCCACTAAACATTTGCAACTATAGTTATGCAGGCTTTCTGTTCCGGCAGTGACTCTGTCCTGCTGCCCTCTTCGCTCTGGGCTATTTGACCCAAGGCAAGGGGAAGCGGTTGGGGGGATGGGGGGGGGGGAGGATGTTCCCTTAGGTCACCTGCTTTATAGTGAAAAGCAAGGGGATACCTCCTCCAGAGTCAATAATTCTGAGTCGGTACCGGGATGGTTTTAAAGTGTAAAGCTAATGTTTAAATTCATTCATGTCATATTTTTAAAGTGTAGCTCGGTGTGAAGCATTTGTATATGTCACGTGTCAAACGGGCGTTAATATACAATCCTCGGACACTTTTAATGAGTATAAAGAGTCTCAATTCTCTGGACTTACTTTATTTATTGGCTTACTTTAAAAATAATTAGTATAAAGGGTTATATGGATGTTAATAGAGAACATGGATGTTATTATGCTCAATTATGAAAGGTGTTGTGTCTTTCTAATTTGTCATAAATAAGAAAGATACATGTAAAGCCTAATCCTCCTTTTCTCCTCAAGGGGATAACTCTGTTATATATAGTTGAGCTTATTGGATTTTCCTCTATGTCCTAGGCCCTCCAGCCTTTTTTCTATTCAGCTATGTCTGGGTCATTGGTACAGTATAAAAATGTTAAAAAATTTATAGTAATTTATATATTTTTTATACTTACCAATGACCCAGACGGGGATGGCCCTCCCAGGAGTTGGGAACTCATACCTCCCCGCTGAGTACATAGCGCTGACCAGGCACTGCTTGTAAGAATGATAATTGACGCTAATTTCGAGACCTCCTTGACACTGCGCATGCACAGTGGAGGAAAAGTATGAAGGACCATTTAGGACATGTTATTTTCGGTTTTAGATGCAAATTTTGGGGATTGGGGGGCAAAATTTGTGTTTGGCCCTAGATTTTGAGAATTAGCACCAGCTATGTCTGGGTCATTGGTAAGTATAAAAAATATATAAATTACTATACATTTTTTAACTTTCTTTAAAAATCTTCTTCTTCAGATCCAGCAGTCAGAATGTTTTGATATTTGGTATGCAGCATCCTTAGGGGGGTGTGATTCAAGTTTGTTCAAGCCATGTGCCTAGGTCCATATTTGGGCTCACTGTGGGAGCTTGAATTGTAACTTAGTTCGAAATGAGGAACTTCTTAAAAAATCTTCTTCAGATCCAGCAGTCAGAATGTTTTGATATGTGGTGTGTAGAATCCTTAGGGGGGTGAGATTCAAGTTGTTAAAGCCAAGTCCCTGGGTTCATATTTGGGCTCACTGTGAGAGCCCGAATGATAACTTAGTTCAAAATGAGGAATTTTCTTTAAAAATCTTCTTCTTCAGATCCAGCAGATGAATGCTTTTGATATTTGGTATGCAAGATCCTTGGGGGTAAGATTCGAGTTTGTTCAAGCCATGGCCCTAGTTCCATAAAATTTGTCTCTCATGACTTCATTCCTTTGTAGTGTTGATGAACCATGTCTAACTGAATGTGACCCCCAAATACTTCTTTGAACCACTTTGGCCGGTGAGTGATTAAGGC
Organism: Pictodentalium vernedei; assembly: GCA_031216915.1. Lineage (NCBI taxonomy): Eukaryota > Metazoa > Mollusca > Scaphopoda > Dentaliida > Dentaliidae > Pictodentalium > Pictodentalium vernedei. Next base: position 427,336,863 of record CM062296.1, on the reverse strand, counting down.
TCCTTGGGGCCTCTTGTTTTTTAATTCCATTCGAAATTTTCTGGATACAGATGGCCAACAGTTAACAATTCTGCAGTCAGCACAACAGAATAAATGTACTGTTAGAAAATAAGTCCATTGTGTTTAAATATGCAGTCATAATTTTTCGGCATCCTAAGTGACTTTAACCTACTTTTAAACTGTGCTAAATAGTTGTTGTTTACGTTTTGATGTTGGAAAAGGGATGAGAATTAAAACTATTCTAATAAATAAATATATATTATTTAATTCCTTTTCATATATTTTAATATCCAAAAACTGCATTTAAATGAAGGTGGAGTTTTCAATTTTTTGAAAGTAAGTCACCTATTTTCACTTCGACACTCACACATTGATCACGGATCTCCGAAGAAAAAATCCAGAAATAAACATGAACACAGTTGAAATATATGTCATAAAGTACCCTTTTCTTAAGTAAATTTAACTTAAATCCATATTTTACTGCTTCGTGAGTTTTTACCAGAGTTTGAAATGCATGTGATTTGACTCCGAACGTTTTTCATAAGTTACAATGGGAACAAAATATTTGACTGTTGTTTTCCGGGATTTTTGGACCAAAACTGATTCCCGTCCAGGAGGCCGGGAACTACACTGAAATTCTGGAATTTTCCCGGGCATTCCAGTAGAGTTAACATGTCTGATCATAACATCAACAAATTGGAATTTTGACCATTTTCATTTATCTGGTTCTTTTTGGAGCTAGATGAACATTTTAACTGACATTTCTACAAAATGTGGATGGGCTGGAGACTTGTACAATGCACACAGACTGATCCTTTGTTGTTGGAAACTTGTGCGTTTAGTTGCTGAATACATCTTATCATCGTCAGGTATTCTTATTTACCAAAGTGTTTAAGTTGTAAACAGTTATTTATGTGTTGAAGACACTTTTGTAACCAGTTCTCTGTTATCTCATTATTATCTGATTTATGTCATAATTTTTGTCACAAGAACTTTTCTTGTTCAGAAGTATTCCCAAGAAGAGTTGAACAATTAGAATCATCCTCATTACAAATTGACATATGTCATGAAAAACTGTTCATTACATCTGCTTTTACGCATCTTTTTATTTTGATTTCATTACATAATGGCATACTTGAAGCAAGCATTCAAATGGTGTATGCTTCCAAAGAAAATTGTTAACACAGTCCCTGAAAAGTGTTTAAATAGTGTTTGAATTTGATTCTCTGATATCTGTACGAATCCTGGTGATGCATTTTTATTTTTGAGAAAATCGGCTCTAATATAGTAATATGTGATAACTTGAATCCAATTTGAATAATGTTACTTCATTACACTTTTTCAGAAAGGGGAGGGTGAGGTTGATTTACTTTTTCGCTTAACTTGAAAAGTCAAGATAAGCTTTTGCCATCATGCATGTGGAAGACTGTTAGTCTAGTCTGTGAGCCCGTTCATATTTTCTTTAGCACAGGCTACACCCCGTAGTTCTTGTTCTATCATCACAAAATTTCATATGCTGGTTTGAGGTTATGTCTTGATGAGAACATCCCTTTTTGGTTGCAATTGGTCAACCATGATGGCGTCTCAAGCCTGAAACCTGAAAACCTTTAGCACAGACTACAGGTTGTATTTATGAAGGGATTTCATTGTAACTAGGTAGGATGGCTCCATATGAGGTCTAGATGAGAATGTCCCCATTTGGTAGGGATCAGTCAGCCATGATGGCTAGCAGGCCCAAAACCTGAAAACCTTTAGCACAGTCTAGAGGTTGTATTTATGAAGGGATTTTATTGTAACTTCGTGGGATGACTCTGTATAATGTCTAGATGAGAGCATCCTATTTTGGTTGAGTACAGTCAACCATGACGGCCGCCCATTACCTGGATTCCTTTAGGACAGTCTGCAGTTTGCATTTACGATCGTATTTCATTTCAAATTTGTAGGATGACTCAGCATAATTTCTAGATGAGAACATCCTTTTTTTGCCTTGATCAGTCAACTGTGATGGCTGCACAGGCATGTGACCTAGATTTGTTTAGCACAGTGTACAGTTCATATTTATGAAGCGATTTCATTGTAACTTGGAACGATAACTTGGTATGAAGTTTAGATGAGACTGTTGTATTTTGGTCATGATTGGACAGCCTTTACCCCTGCCTGGTCACATGACCTAGATCCCTTCAGCACTGTCTACAGGTTGTTTTTATGGAGGGATGTCATTGTAACTTAGTAGGATAACTTGGTATGATATCTAGATGAGACGCTCGTATTTTGGTCATGATCGGTCAACTATGACCACCAAACCATCACGTTTTTGATTCCTTTAGCAAAGTCTATGAGTTATATTTATGAAGGGATTTCAATGTAACTTGGTAGTATGACTCGTTTCGGAACAATTTTACTGTAAGTTTGGTGACATACATTATCTGTGAGGGCAACATTAACCTAGGCCTCAGTTCTTCAGTACAGTCTACACCTCAAATTATTCTTATTGAAAACATAGCATATAGGGAACCTAAATTAACATATTCTCAGTTATTACAATTCTTGTCTTATTTCATAATCCTTTCATAAACATTGAACATTACCCTTTTTATCAAACACTACACACATCCAAATTTAGCTACAGTGCCATTGACACTTTCATTTTCTTATTCACCATCCTTTGCTAATTTTTGGTGATTGTTGATATTCACTGTCCAATTTTTTCTTATTTTCAGAATACCACCAAAAGAATTATGGAAAGCATCAAAAGCACTTAGAAATATAGCTTTAGGTAATTTCTGGTAAGCTGTTCATTTTTTGGAGCACACGATTCATTTTTTGGGGACATAGAGAACAGTCAAAACCATAAGAAAATACAACAGAACACTGTTTGGAAAAATTTCTTTATACCAAGAGGGCTGATGTTCACAGCCCAGTGATATTCACCATAACACCTGAAATATTTTAATTCACCATTCGGAATGAAATGTTTTAGCCCCCTTCTTATTCTAGTAGTAGATGTTTTGGAACAGAGATGTACTGATCACCAGCATCAGCTATCAGGTGATAATGTTCTATCAGCATCGGTTTAACACTTACGTCAAATCATCGGCAATTCCAATGGTAAAAAAAAATGGATAGTCCTGCGCAAGTTGGGTTGATTTAATTATTGCAATAGTTTTTATGTGTACCCATACTATGTATGGTACAGATAATGCCGGCATCCGGGGTGACCATCCGTCGTTCGTCCATCCTTTGTCCGTCCGTCTGTCTGTTAGTCTGTCTGTCTGTCTGTCCGTCCGTCTGTCTGTCCGGCGTCCATATCCATTTCTTTGGCATTCGATAACTTGAAAAATGTTGCTTGGATTGTCAAGTTACTTTATATTTGTGTTCAGGTTACTGATGTGCCGAGCTGTATAATATTTTTATACTGTACCAATGACCCAGACTTAGCTGGTGCTAACTCTAAAAAATCCAGGGCCAAACACAAATTTTGCCCCCCAATCCCCAAAATTTGCATCTAAAACCAAAAGAAATCATGTCCTATAGGACCTCCATACTTTGCCCTTACTGCGCATGCGCAGTGTCAAGGACGTTCCGAAATTGGCGCCAATTATCATTCTCTGTTTGGCCTTTCATCAGTCAACATCTCACTGATCTTTGTGCTTGTAAATCTCAGTTTAAAGGATGCCACACACGTAATTATTGGAGAAATGGTGATTCTAAGGAGGATATAGAAGGAGGAGAGGAAAAAGGAGTGACAAAAAATAATCAGGGCTGTACTTAAAATTTTTTATGAAATTATGTTAAGTTGCCTATTTTCGAGGCATGGGCCTCTTGTTGTCATTCTTGCTAAAAAGTTGCACTGCTTATTCAGTGTTTCCTCTCCCCTGGTCTTCTAAGTCCCCCCTTGCAATTCTCCCATGCTTTTGGCATATTTTTGAGAAAGATCATTTCTAAATTCTCTTGGGAGAGTTGCTTGGTTACAGAATGTTTTCTGTTATTTTCCCCATAGTTACGTTTTCACCCATGGGTGTATAAACGTTGTGTTCTGCATCTTCCATCTGATGTTCTGCAGATTCTCCCCTGGGAGTCTCTGTCTTGCATCAGATAGAGTGTAATTTTGATGACTGATTTCGGGCCAGTTTTGTCAGTGCCTGGAGTCATGTTTTCTGGTGTTTTTACACTGTTTGTTTACATTGGCAACAGTCTCTTTTGAGGGAGGCTGTTTGCCTTTGGAGTAGTTTATCTCACTATAAGATACATTTTTATTATCCGTAAGTGTTGCATTAATTATTTAATATAAATTTAAAATTTTTGACCACACTTAGCCATCGGATCCATTGGGGCTCAACGTTACTTTTCAGAAACTTGGGCTTCGCTGAAAAAATATTTTTCAAAAATTATTTTGATTTGCAATTGTTTTTTCATTATTAATGGATCATGTTATTATGTATCTTTGTGTCAGGGGTTTGTGCGAGTAACTAGGACTTGTTGTTGACTTTTCACAATGAAAGGATATTGTTCAAATTGTAATAGGAAGAAATCTTCCTCTGACTTTCATGATCATTGCATTAATTGTAGTCAGTGTTCTTGCACTAATCCCTGTTCTATATGTCAATATTGGGATGACAAACATTGGAAACGTGTGTCACGATATGTTGTTAGTAGAGAAAGGGCTATGCCGGCTCTTTCTCCGCAGGGTCACTCTACTGTCTCAGTTTCTATTTCAGAGGAACAAGAACAGGGTGATGTTTCCATGTTATCTTCCGCAAGTGCGCTTCCGTCGTCACAAATGAATACAGAGCTAGCGGCAAAAGTGCTCATGGAGATTAAACAAATGTCGTCCGCTAGCTCGCCCGGTGTAGCGTCCATTCACCGAATGGTTCGGCAGCCGGGTTCGTCCGATGCGGTCCAGGAGGAAATGTTGGGTGATGCGAGCACTATAAACATTCAACGTGCACACCCAGTGACGGCGGATAGTAGGCGAGATCGGAGGAAGCCTTTGAGTCCGGTTCCTAGCTCGTCCAGGTCCAGCCGGGCCGCGAGCGAGAGAGGCCCCTCTCTCGTACAACAACATCTGGGACCAGATGTTGTGGTACAAAATGTGTCGCAAGCGGAGCACACGTCCGTCGCTCGGGGCGCTCCGTTGTATAGGCAGTCCGCGGAGACTGCTCAGGCTTCTTCCTCTCGTCAGCGCACATGACCGCACCTTGGCTACGTGACCGCCGATATTTTACCAGCTTCGCCGATCAGGGATTCTCCGGCGACCAGGTCACGCCATCCGGTAGCCAGGGACACGAGGCCGATGGACTCCGGACGTTCGCCTAGGAAGAGTATGCGGGTGTCATCAGATGCGGAGCTGCCCTCGCCGAAGCAGCGAAAGACTGCGCCTCTGCAGGCCTCGATGTCGGACGTACTTGTGCAGATAGCACAACTTATCGCAGCATCCCAGCAACCAACAGAAACGGTGTCGGATCGGGAATTATCCGACGGCGCTGGGTCGGTACGCTCCGCCAAAGCATCGGGGGCGGACGACCGGGAGCATCATGAGGTCCGACCGGATGGTGAAAGGGATACGGATGACTTGAAACTATCCCTTTCGGAACAACATAAAGCTGCCGTGGACTTCATCCGGCACTTTCTCCCTCAAGTTGTTCCGTCGGGCCAGACTGCTGCGGTTCCGGACAAGAGAATTATAGCGTCATTGGACTCTGATTTCTTTGAGCGGTTCAGGGACATCGCTCCCGAGTTTCCGTCTCAGTCCAATAATGTTGCAAGAACATTTGAATTATTGAACGACGCTATATTCAAACTTGCTTCCAAAACGGGAAAAGCAGGTTTCTTGTCCGCCAATACTCTCAACCTGCCTTTCATTAATGCAAGGAATAAATTCGACACGGCAGGACAGGGTATCCCGAGAGTTCCTCTGCGTATGGACGACGAGGCAGAAGACTTAGAATTATCATTACCGTTGTCGGCGTCTATTCCAACCGCGGTGTTGGAAACAACTTTTTCGTCTAACAGAGCCAGTTTAGATGCCTTATCTTACGCAGATCACCTTACTAAGGCGTTATCACTGCGCCTTCAAGGGAAAGAATTTCAGGATATACAATCCTCTTTAAGACTTCTTTCAAGGGCAGTAGCTTATTCCACGTGTAACTCCGCCCTTTCAGTGGCAAACCTGGAGTTGGTTAGACGTGACGCAGCCCTAGCTACATCCACACTCGTGGATACTAAGGTGAAGAACTCTCTCAGAGTCGCTTCGGTCTCCGGAGAACTTCTCTTTGACGGCAAGCTTTCTGCAATTTACGATAAAATTACAAAGAAAGCTTCGGATTCTCTGCTGTTCAAATCTGCTTCTAAGAAGTCGGACACGGCAGATAAGAGTAAGACAGGCACTTCTGGGTCTAATGCGCCCAAGAGAGGTTCCTATAGAGGTTCCGGTGCGTCCTCTTGGTCTTATTCAAGAGACCGTCAAGGTAGCGACTCACGTTCGGGATGTCCTTTGGGCCCCGAGGTCGACAGGACGAGGTGCGGGTCGTGGAGGACGTGGTTTCTCCTACCGCAGGCCTCGCAGGTCCAGGAGGTGATGGCTTCAACCACTATCGCGTACCGGTTGGCGGAAGGTTGTCGAGTTTTTCACAAGAGTGGGCGTCGATTACGGACGACCCTTGGGTGAGAGGGGTGATTTCGGAAGGTCTAAAGATATCCTTCAAACGAAAGCCTCCATTAACTCGAAGTCCAAAATGGACTCAACTTCCGTCAAATCTGCAGAAAAGAGACGCTCTATTATCAGAGGTGCAGTCTCTTTTAATGAAGAACGCGGTAGAGGTCGTAGAAAACCAGGAGACTCCGGGATTCTACAGCCATCTGTTTCTGGTTCCGAAACCAGACGGCTCGTTCCGTCCAGTCATAGATTTGAGCTGGATAAACAAGCTGATCGTTGCTCCGAAGTTTTATATGGAGACGATTCGGTCGGTCAGAGCGAGTATTCGGGTGAACGATTATGCAACGAGCATAGATCTCAAAGATGCGTACTTTCACGTCATGGTACATCCGACATTCAGAAAGTATCTACGCTTCGGCAGTCCTAGGAGTGGTGTATCAATTCCGGGCGATGTGCTTCGGATTGAATCTAGCAGCCTGGGCTTTCACTCGGGTAATGAACTCGGTAATGATGTATTTCCGAGCTCATTCGTCTGCGGTAACGTCGGCCTACCTGGACGACATTCTTCAGAGGTACGGCAACGACTTAACGCTTCAGAACGATGTGCAGAATCTACTTCTATTGCTCCGACGTCTCGGTTTTATAGTAAACGAGGAGAAGTCGGATCTGGTGCCGTCCAAGTCATTCACACATCTGGGAATGAGCTTCGCGACGCACAACAATCTCATTCGTCTGCCGTTAACCAGAGCGAAATTAGTCAGTTGTTATGCTCGCTATTGTCTGCGCGCAGACAAAGTCACAGTGAGAGAATTTATGAGACTGATAGGTCTGTGCGGAGTCGCTGCGGATCTCATTCCGATGGGGTGGTTACGCACACGTCCTCTCCAAATTTTCTTGACTCAGAATTGGAGTGTGAAAATTCATTCGCTCGACATAGACGTTCTCTTGTCAGATCAAGTGAAACGAGAGATTCAGACTTGGGCAAACATTCAGTGGTTAACTCAGGGAGTTCCGCTGCAGTTGCCGTATCCGAGTTTTACCATTATGACGGATGCCAGTCAAACAGGTTGGGGTGCATCATTGATCCCAACGGATTCGAGATGCCAGGGTCTTTGGGATCCGCAATTCCTGGGCAAGCACATAAACATCAAGGAAATGATGTCAATTTGGCTTGCGTTACGTCATTGGATGGACATTATTCACAATGCTCATGTCCAAATCCTGTCTGACAATACGACAGTAGTGGCGTATATACGGAATCAGGGAGGCACTCATTCAGTTCCGTTGTTCAATCTAACGGAAAGAATCCTTCTGTTTGCTGTAGAACATGAGGTTCTTCTCTCGATCCGTCATATACCGGGTCGTCTGAATGTACTAGCAGACTTCCTTTCACGAAAGGGTCGTCGGAGTGGACTCTCAACAAACAAGTATTCAATCAGATTTGCTACCAATGGGAACGGCCAATGATAGACTTATTTGCGACACATCTCAACAATCAGTTGCAGACGTATGTGTCTCCGTGTCCGGATCCAAGAGCATTTGCAGTAGACGCTCTGTCGATCCCTTGGGACGGAATGATAGGATATGCATATCCTCCAGCGCCGTTAATTCAGCAAGTATTGCTAAAGATAAAACAATCTCAATGCAAGATTCTGTTGGTAGCATCTCTGTCTCCACAGAGACCGTGGATAAATCTACTCAGGTGTCTGTTGTGGGACCTACCACGAAAGCTTCCTCCACGGGAGGATCTTCTTTCGCAGGGGAAATCGCGTCAACTCCATCACAACCCGCAAGGTCTCAGCCTTCACGTTTTTCCGTTGTGCGGTCCTTCTTGCATGGCAAGCACTTTACAGAACGAGCAGTGGACGCGATTTCTAACTGTAGGAGGACCTCCTCTTCGCTAAACTATGCGGCTAAGTGGAAGGTTTTTCGTCGTTGGTGTAGGGATCATTCTGTGGATATTTTTGATCCCTCTATACCAGACATTGCAAACTTTCTAGTATACTTGTTTGACGAAATCAAACTGCAGCCTGTTACTATTAAGGGTTATAGGTCTATGTTATCTGATACCTATGCACATCATGATAGTTTACAAATTGGATCTAATGTCTCTTTATCTAAGTTGGTAAGAAACTTCTCGATAAATAGACCCAGAACTCTCAGGTTAATTCCTAAATGGAATTTAGCTTGGGTTCTTCTTAAACTGAAGGAAAAGCCATTTGAACCTCTTGGGACAGTAGATTTCAAATTCTTATCTTATAAGACAGCTTTTCTCTTAGCTTTCTCTTCTGCTAGAAGAGTCAGTGAGCTTCATGCACTGTCGGTGGATGATTCTCACTATCGTAGTGTCAGGAACACTATCACCTTCACTACTAATGTGGGTTTTTTAGCTAAGAATCAGGCTCCTAATAAATATCCGGAACCTATTGTTATTAAGGCTCTTCCGTCTTCAGACGGGCATAGGCCTTTACTCTGTCCTGTTAGAGCGTTACGTATCTATAAACAGAGATCTCAGTTTATCAGAAAGGGACGAAAACGTTTCTTTCTGTCTCTGATGCCTAATAGAAGGGACATTTCGGTCCATTCTATTGCTAGATGGATTCAATTAACTATCCGTACTGCTTATGAGAGTTTATCTTCTTCTCAGCAGTCTGTGCTTAAGATTTCGGCTCATGAAGTAAGAGCTCTTGCTACTTCATCGGCTTACGCTAATAGTATTGCTATTACAGATTTAATGAAGGCTGCTTATTGGTCTCAGCCATCCACATTCACAAATTTTTATCTCAGAAATATTGAGTCCATTTCTGGAGACCTGCATTGTTTAGGTCCATTATTTGTTGCTCAGAATGTCGTCCACTAAACAGTTGCAACTATAGTTATGCAGGCTTTCTGTTCCGGCAGTGACTCCGTCCGGCTGCCCTCTTCACTCTGGGCTATTTGACCCAGGGCAAGGGGAAGGGGGGGGGGGGGAGGGTGTTCCCTTAGGTCACCTGCTTTATAGTGAAAAGCAAGGGAATGCCTCCTCCGAAGTCAGTATTTCTGAGTCGTTTCCGGGATGGTTTTAAAGTGTAATATTAATGTTAAAATTCATTCATGTCATATTTTTAAAGTGTAGCTCGGTGTGAAGCATTTGTATATGTCAAGTGTCAGACGGGCGTTAATATACAATCCTCGGACACTTTTAAAGAATATAAAGAGTCTCAATTCTCTGGACTAACTTTATTTATTGGCTTACTTTAAAAATAATTTGTATAAAGGGTTATACTGGATGTTAATAGAGAACATCAATGTTATTGTGCTCAATTATGAAGGGTATTGTATCTTTCTAATTTAACATAAAATAAGAAAGATACATGTAAAGCCTAATACTCCTTTTCTCCTTGAGGGGTTGCCTCTTTATTTTATAGTTGAGCTTATTGGATTTTCCTCTATGTCCTAGGCCCTCCAGCCTTTTTACTATTCAGCTAAGTCTGGGTCATTGGTACAGTATAAAAATGTTAAAAAATTTATAGTAATTTATATATTTTTTATACTTACCAATGACCCAGACGGGGATGGCCCTCCCAGGAGTTGGGAACTCTTACCTCCCCGCTGAGTACATAGCGCTGACCAGGCACTGCCAGTAAGAATGATAATTGGCGCCAATTTCGGAACGTCCTTGACACTGCACATGCGCAGTAAGGGCAAAGTATGGAGGTCCTATAGGACATGATTTCTTTTGGTTTTAGATGCAAATTTTGGGGATTGGGGGGCAAAATTTGTGTTTGGCCCTGGATTTTTTAGAGTTAGCACCAGCTAAGTCTGGGTCATTGGTAAGTATAAAAAATATATAAATTACTATAAATTTTTTAACTTTCCGTGTAAATTGATCCTGAGATATTAACCCTTTATCCTTCAAATTGAAAATTCCTCCAATCCCTTTGGCATTTGATAACTTGAAAAATATTGCTTGGATTGTCAAGTTACTTTATATTTGTGTTCAGGTTACTGATGTGCCGAGCTGTATAGTTTTTGGTGTAAATCTGTTATTTTAATCCTGAGATATTAACCCTTTATCCTTCAAATTGAAAATTCCTCCAATCCCTTTGGCATGAGATAACTCAAAAATATCAATCTGATTGTCATTTACTTCATATATGTGTTCAGGTTACTGATGTGCCGAGCTGTATAGTTTTTGGTGTAAATCTGATAATTTGATCCTGTGACATTAACCCTTTATCCTTCAAATTGTGAACTCCTCCAATCCATTTCTTCGGCATGCGATAACTCAATAACGATTAATCCGATTACCAGGTTACTTTATATATGTATTCAGGTTACTGATGTGCTGTGCTGTACAGTTTTTTATGTAAATCTAATAATTTGATCTGGAGATATTAACCCTTTATCCATCAAATTAGGCACTCCTCCAATCCATTTCTGTATGTACCCATACCATGTATGGTGTACATAATGTCGGCATCCAGGGTGGCCCTCCCTCATACAGCTTTCTATTAGTTGCGCGTATGGGTACACATCTGACGGTTTCATCGGCCTATTTTTACATATTATATAAACTTTCCTTGAAATGACCAATGATGAAAATCTCCCAGTTCGGTGAAAGATTAAAAGTGCAATGTGGCTTCTGACAGAAATAAAACATATATTGATTTACCAAAATGACCACATTCTTCACTTAAATGCTATACCTATGCATCTGCTGGCCATTATCAATAATTTCTATGTATACGTTTGAATGGAATTTTAAAAAAAATTGTTGTACACTATACTTGCACCAGTGACATTTTCAAGACAGTAGGCCAAGATTTGGGGCTTTCCGTATCAATATTCGAAACTCAACACAATATTCATTAATATTCATGACCTGTCAATACCAAAGGTGAAGCATTGTAAATTGTTCAGTAGTTTATCAAATGTGGTTTCCTTTGCTAAACAAGAATTTGCCACTTGCTCCTCAGTTATACTGTACGATATATTTATTTCTACTTGTAATTTTGAAAGCTTGAACTCCAAAATCGGTTTCAAATTTATAGTTAAAGTCTGATGGAAATTTAGGGTTAAATTGAATGAAATGTTTGATTTTTACTCGATAAAATTTTTGGGGTCCGCATAATTTTTTAGGGTCAGTCTAGTTACCTTGCGCAGGACTATCCATTTTTTTTTTACCATTGGAATTGCCGATGATTTGACGTAAGTGTTAAACCGATGCTGATAGAACGTTATCACCTGATAGCTGATGCTGGAATCATGTGTCTGTGTTCATGTTTGGGCTCTGTAGTGTTAACTAGTCATAGATGCTAAATGTGATATTAAATCCTTCATTAAATTGGTGAATGATTAAGGCCCCTTAGGATTCTTGTGTTATGTTTTCATCCCATTCTTACCTTTAGTTTCTCATGAAAGATTCTTCTACAAGGAAAAGTATTTTGGGGCATTCTAAAATGAAATGTTCCAGGGCCTCTGTTACTCCTAAGCTGCACGTTTCGCATCCTTTTTCCATGCCTTTTCCGATATTTGTCCTCAGCTCCAATGACTTTGATCACACTTTGAACAACAAGCACCTCACAAAAGATATATCTAAGTACTCCTCAAAAGCTGACACAAGTTTAACTGTTTAACCCTTTACCTAACATGAAAAGCAGACGACACTTGCAAACAAAATTCTTGAATAAATAATTTTTTTTTCATTTTATGTCTCAAAAACATAGGTTATGACCCCTCTTTGGAACGAGATCTCGTTCCAAAGAGGGGGCATAACCTATGTTTTTGAGACAAAAAATAATGAAAATTAATTGGCGATTTCTGTGAATAGCACTGGCCGGTTTTGGCTGTTACGTTGGGTAACGGGTTAAATAGCAAGACCACAATGATTGGCTCATAATATTCTAACTCATTCTGAGAGTTTCTTATTTTAAGCCAATAATATGTTGTAAAGAGTACTTTCCAACACATCACAGTACTTTATTAATGACTGCATAGATATATACAAATTATTACAGCAGTCATTTGATCTGGGTTGTCATATTACATTGAGTTGATACTACCACATCAGTTAGGGTATTAACCCAAAAATTCTTGTTTCTCAGCCACCTCATAAAAAATTAGCTTCAGCATCATTTTTTTTGACCTGTAAATCTCTTCTATGACACTATTTTGCACTTGTAGCACAAATATGTAACCAGAGCTCTGTCAAACAAGATATATGCTACTGAAAGTTTGCTAAGCACCACATATTTGACACATCATTGTGAAATTTTCTTGTTACACATTTGCGATATTTTTGGTGGATATGATTGAGGAATGTATTGAGATAGTCCCCAGTGTTTACATGAGCTCTCTTGACAGGCAGTCTATTCGTGACAGTCATGGGAAGCATGTACCCCTTGATTTTCATGATGTTTTTGTGTACTGTTGACATGTTGAGATGTGTAGGGTATTCAATCTTCATTTCAACACAAACCCTTGTGATTTAATGATTGAATGTGGCAAATGTAAGAAGATATTTGTCTGAAGCAGAAATGTGGCGGGCTGTAGGGATGGGGGAACAAGGGACTACTCATCGTCAGATTGGTGAAGCCCTTGGTGTGCACCACATGGTGATCACCAGAGCCTGGGCAAGATTTCAGCAGTAGGGCACACCAGTCAAACGACATGGAGGTGGTAGAGACAGGGCAACACCTGCAGCTAAAGATCGGTTTTTGATCATTCAGGCCCGAAGGAACCACTTTGACACAGCAACCCAGCTTCGCCGTGACCTTCAGAATGCATCCGGGGTGAATGTTTCGACGCAGACTATCCAGGCAAGGTTGTTCGAAGGTGGTCTCTGATTGAGAAGACCATGTATTCGCATTCAGCTGTCCCAGAACCACCACCAGACACGATATGAATGGGCCATGGATCTCGGATGGATCAGAGAAGATTGGCGACCTGTCCTTTTTACAGATGAGTCAAGGTACTGCCTAGACAACACAGATAGGCGTTCTAGGGTATGGAGAAGACCAGGAGAGTGATTCCATGCAGCAAACATTTCTGAGCATGACCGCTATGGTGGAGGGTCAATAATGGTCTGGGGCAGCATCAGCTGAGATGGAAGTACAGAGCTCTGTGTCCTTGACCGTGGCACATTGACTGCACAGTGGTATATTGATGAGATCCTGCATGCCCACGTCAGATTGTATGCAGTTGCAGTGGGTGATAGATTCATTCTGATGGACGATAATGCTCGTCCTCATGTTGCTCATGCTGTCCAGGAGTACCGACAGAGGGAGGGGATTGAGCATATGAACTGGCCAGCAAGCTCCCCTGACCTTAATCCAATTGAACATGTCTGGAATGAGTTGCAGCTTGCAATTTTAGTCCATCCAGTCCAACCAAGAAGTGTCCAGGAGCTTGGTGCCATGCTGGTCCAAGAATGGAACAACATCCCACAAAGGACCATCTGGAATCTGATTGGGAGCATGAGAAGGCATTGTCAAGCTGTAATTAACAATAATGGGTCTCATACTCGATATTGAACCCATATCAGTTCACTCCGTCAACTTTTTGGCAAATTTAAAAAATTTCTTCTTTTACCAATAATATCCATTTTCCATGGTTATCATATTCAAAAGCTAAAAAATAATGTCAAACACAACTAAAATCTTAATTTCTGTGCTTAAATCATTAAAGATGTAATTAAAAAAAAAATATATAAACTTTTCATTGCAATATTTCAACTAAAACGTAAAACAGGTAGTTGGATATACTTGGTGCTTAGCAAACTTTGAGTAGAATATTTGATTAAATTTCAACTACATTATGGTAGGTTTTCTCCGCTGAAAACATAGGTTTTGCCAAATAATAGTGTAAGTGGTTAAATTTCTGATTCGATCTATTTTCAGAACTGTTTTGTGAATAATTTTTTCGAAAAAAAGCCACCCTTCCTCGTCATAAAATTGAGGAAAAATTGCCTGAGAAACAAAAATTTTTTTATAGGCCTTAGTTAAAGTACATCGAGGTCTGATTTGACTAACCCTTCCATTGTCAACAGGATGAAAAATGACAACCCAGATCAATTGACTGCTGTAATAATTTGTTTATTATATAATTATGGATTTTCAAAACTGAATATGAGCCTGGAAGAGTAAACATAAAAGAAATAATGGCATGTATGCCCAGACTGGTCAGTGCAAAGGCAATCATTTTTATTTACATTTGTAAAATTGTCGCTTCTAAAATCTGCATATGTCAGTAATGTCTTGTTTGTCTTTTGAGATGGGGGATCGGTGGCGTTGCGGTAACCGGTTCTCCTCAGATCACCGAAGTTAAGCAATGTCGAGCTTGGTTAGTCCTTGCATGGGTGACCATCTGACCGAGCAATTCGGCCTCCCATGTTGTGTCCTTGGACAAGGCACTTCACCCCGACTGTCCACATTGGGGCATGATGACGCCATGTACTAAGGCATACTGCATGTCGATGGTACACATGTCTTCAACCAATCTAACCCTGCCTGTGCTGCAGTGCAGAGTTACGATGTTGGGGGAACTGGCAGCTGCTCATCGTTGCTCGGTGGTTCTCTCCGGGTACTCCGGCTTCCTCCACCCATAAAACTGCCACCAACATGATATGACCTTGGCTGTTAATGTGTCATTAAACCCTAATAAATAAATAATAATGTCTTATGAGACAGGAATGATATGAGTTTGGAATAGTTGAAACATGTTTTGTGTTGACCTAGATTTGATAGGCACACTACAGCAGTATTGAGGGGCTATTTGTGGTTGTCATATAATTAAAAATGATGCTTCTAGCAATGAAACTGGTGGAAACATGGTTACTCATTGATCAGTACATTGGTCTTCATATTGAAAGGTTGCAGGCTTGAACCTGCTGACCTGCAAATGATGCTTCTAGCAATGAAACTGGTGGAAACATGGTTACTCATTGATCAGTACATTGGTCTTCATATTGAAAGGTTGCAGGCTTGAACCTGCTGACCTGCATCAGAGCAACTGTCAGACTCCCCAACCTATCAACTCCACACAAGCAGGGTTAGCCTTGGTTGAAGACCGTTGCAACATCGACATGCAGTGTGCCTAAGTACACAGTGCCACCGTGAACCCCAAGTGGGCAATTGGGATTAAAATAAGCTATTAATTGAAAATAGAATTTTGTTTTCGTTTTTGAAATTCACTAAAAACAAACCCACCAAGGGTTCTTAAGCTGAGTTTGAATAGTACTGGCTGGTTTTGACCATCACATTGGGTAAAGATTTGATATAGATGACATTCACACAAAGGCTTTGCAGTGCATTTAGAAATGAAATATTTTTTTCAGTAGGAAATGAAATGTTTTTTTATGACCAGAAAGTGTGAATAACCCTGATCAATGCACAGGGTTAGTCACACTTTCTGGTTATAAAACATTGGTAACTGGCATATCACATGCTACATGAAAATATATAATGACTAAGGCTGTAAAAATGCTTTGTTTAAGTTAGTTATATGTCGTTACATAGGGTGCTGGATTCAAGGAACTATTGGAAATACTTATACAGTGGAGCCCACTTAATTGGTTCTCTGTTAATTGAATAACCCTGTTAATTGAGTATAATTTTCCAACACAAGACCATTTACCATACCTCCAGTAGAAATTTTACCTGTTAATTGAATATAGGTTATACAGTAAACTCCTGTTAATTGAATAAAAAGTCTTGTAACCTGTTGAGAAATTACCTAGACTCTCCCCAGTTTTCCTTTGTTTATAGACCTATTTGGCCTGAGTACACCAAATGCAGGCATTTAATCTATTATATCTTGTTTGACAGAGCTCATGGAGTAATAGAATAAATGCTAAGTTTATCTCTAGAATACAGGAAAGTGCCACAATCCCTGTTAATTGAATACTCTTGTTAACTGAATAATTTTCATTGGCAAAGTGGCTATTCAATTAACAGGGTTCCACTGTACTGGATTGAGGAAATTTTTTAAAGTGAATTCCAAAAAAGAAAACATATTCTATTTTCAATTAATAGTGTGTTTTAAGTGCAAGACTTGCCTCGAAACAACTGCAAAACCACAGTATGTAGACTATCAAAGAGTAGTAATTTATTTATTGGGGTTTAACAACACTTTCAAAAGCCAGGGCCAACAAGTTTTGGACAGTTTTACCAGTGGAGGAAGCTGGAGTACCTGGAGAGAACCACTGAGCATCAGCGAGCAACTATCAGCATCCCCAATGTACTAACTCCACACAAGCAGGGTTAGCATTGGTTGAAGACAAGTGTCCCATCAACATGGAGTACACCTTAATACACAGCACCACCATTCCCCCATGTGGGCAATCAGGATTAAGTGCCTTGCCCAAGGACACAGCGTAGTTACCCCTGGTGGGGATCGAACTGTGGACCTCTCTGTTTGAAGTTCAATGTCATAACCACTGAGCCACTGTGCACTCACCTGCATCAACTCCTTTGTGTCCATGGGTGAGGTACATAATCCCCATTTTCCTAACAAGGAACACAGCGGTGCAGTGTGCGGAGGAAGTAATGATACTTTTACCTTTAACCCTTTACCCAACGTAACGGCCAAAACCGGCCAGCGCTATTCTCAAAAATCGCCAACTAATGTTCAAAATATTTTCATTTTTTGTCTCAAAAACATAGGTTATGACCCCTCGTTGGAACGAGCTCGTCGAGCTCGTTCCAACGAGGGGTCATAACCTATGTTTTTGAGACAAAAAATGAAAAAAATTAGTTATTCAAGAATTTTTATTGCAAGTGTCGTCTTCTTTTTATGTTAGGTAAAGGGTTAACCATTCTGTTTGTGCCAGGTTAGTATGTTGGAGAGTCTGACAGTTACTCACCACAGCCTAGTGGTTTTCTCCCAGTGGATGATTGCATCCCTCATCCATAAAACTGTCCCATACAATATGAAGCTGGCTGTTAAAAGTGCTGTGAAACATTAACAAACAAACAAGTGAAACAGTAAAAGATTATGGTTATCTTTCTTAACGCATAGAGGGCCCGATATTTCTACAAAGATTTCACTATTCAATAATGGTGACATAAAATTAAATAACCAAAGCTCAAATTTTTGTATTGGTGAGAATTTTAAAATCCAATTGCTGATAATTAACAGATTTTTATAGCTCAAACGATTAAAGGATAAAACCTTGGTTAACTGATTAGTCACTTACCCAAATAGGTAGCTGAATAAGTGCTATATACCCGGGTACAATATTCTCTATTCAAATTTTATTATGTTTTCAATTTTTGTCTCAAAAAACATAGCTTATGACCCCTCCTTGGAAAACATTCATTGAACTCATTCAAATGAGGGGTCATAAGCTATGTTTTTTAGACAAAAAGTGGAAAATTTTTAGTAATTCAAGAATTTAATTTGCAAGTATCGTCTTCAACACACATTGGGTAAAGTGTTAAGAATGACCATTTCCAGCTACTGATACAGTATAATGATCATGCAAGTGAACAAGTATGTTAGCATGTAACTTGCATGCTTTACTCTGTCTCATATAATTGATGTTAGTCAGTGTGAAGATGTTTGCTTGGTTTGGAGCAAGTTTGTTCCTTTGTTAACCCATACAATACAGTAGTTCAAAAGTAACAGTTAATTGATCAATTACTTTTTGGATCGATCAAGATGTTGATCTTTGATTAATCGATTAACCAGTTAAACTTTTCAACTCTATATCTTTTACCATCTAAATCCTTTGGATTCCTATGTGGGACCAAAGTAAATTTTAGAAGTGATGTTGTTGCTAACCTTTGAAAACTTCCCTTTTCAGCTATGTGAAGAAGCCTTTGAAGTTAGCGCATTTGAAAGGCAATCGATTTACTATCATAATAAGGTCAGTATAAGCCCCTCCAAATTTCTCTGTAAAATTAGCCCCCACCCTCCCCCCCCACCCCCCAAGAAGAGGTATATTTCCCATCATATGCCAGAAAAAAGATACGTAGGTGATTTTTTTTCCACTTTGCAGCACAAATTTTATTTTCAGAGAAGGTTGTATGTTCTCATTCAACAAAAAAAATGCTGTATATTTCTATGGGAAGCAAATATTAACATAATGAAATTGTTATTAAGGCATACGATTATGGTAAAACCAATATATGCAATTATTGAAAACCTTTTATTGAGACTTAAATAAAAACTTTAGGGTTGGGCTCTAAAAAAGGGGTAGGGTGATGAAAGACACACCATTTTTTGGTCTAATTCAAACAGGGTTCATACAGGTTATGGAAAGTCTTGGAAAACAGTAAATTGGTTTTCCAGGCCCTGGAAAATTTGGGTGGGTTTTAAAAAAGTTATGAAAAACGAACAGATTTAGATACGTGTAACATGGGTATTTCTCCTGTCTAATGTGACCATTCAAAAAATATTTGTACTCCTAATTTTTAGGGTTCACTAAGAATCGCTGCTGTAGTCATTGGCATTTCAGGCTTTTTGACCCTTAAGGTAGTTTGTATACATTTTTGCCGAGGTTAGATGGTGTACATCTCTGGCCTTGTAGTTGTTTGTAGGCAAGTCTTGGCTACCTATATAGGCAGCCAAGACTTGCCTAATAACAACTGCCAAGATACTTCAAATGATATTGAAACCACTGTCCTAAAACTTCTTTCAGGTAAGCACATAAGGCCACCTGGGCCTCATCCTGTGATGCATTATATTCCTTAACCCTTTACTTAATGTAACTGTCAGAAACAGCATATGCTTTTTTAGAAAAATATTCATTCTAATTTTATTATTCTTTTTAATTTTTGCCCAGAATAACACAGCTTATGACCCTTCATTGGAATGAGCTCATTGGGTTCATTCCATGAGGTTATGTTTTTGAGACAAAAATTCAGAATTTTTGTTATTCAAGAAATGTTTTTAGCTCACTGACTGCAAGTCAGTGGGAGCTATTGCCATCACTTGGCATTCTTTAACTTTTCAAACTTGTCTTCAAATGAATCAGCTGACATCTTCGGGCTGTAGTTAATGTCCCAAAAGCCTAAAAATCTTTAAAAATCTTGAACCAGAGAGACTGCCTTGATATTTGGTTTGGAACATCCTTTGGTGTTGAAGATTAAAGTTTGTAGGTCAATATTTGGGCTCTCTATGGGTGCATTTCCATTTACCCAAAATTTGTATTTCAAGAACCGATGGGCTGATTTGAACCAAATTTGGCATGTGGTATAATTGGGTCCTAAATACTTGATTGATGCCCGAAAAAATTTGTTCACAGCCCCTTGGGAACTCCAGGAGTTAAAAATAGAAAAAAATGGAATGCCCATATTTCCCAAACCACACGGAACAGAAAACTGTTACTTGGTATGAAGCATCCTTAGGACCTATGGGGAATAAGGTTTAAAAATCTTCTCCTTCAGAACCACAAGTCAGAATATTTTAATATTTGGTATACCTCATTTTTACGAGGGTCAGATTCAAGTGTGTTCAAATCAAGTCCCTCAGTTAATATTTTGGCTTCCAGTGGGGGGGGGGGGGGGCAAATTTTAACTTAGTGCAACATGAGGAAATTTCTTTATAAATTTTCTTTTTCAGATCTACCTGCCAGAATCCATTCATATTTGGTATGCAACATCTCTAAGGGGAGTGAGATTCAAGTTTGTTCAAATCAGGCCCCTGGTTTAATATTTGGGCTCTTCATTGGAACCCAAAGTTTAACTTAGTGCAATATGAGAAAATTTCTTTAAAAATCTTCTTCTTCAGATCCACATGTCAGAATCCTTTCATATTTGGTATGGGACATCTCGAAGGGTGTCAGGTTCAAGTTAGTTCAAATTGAGTTCCTGGCTTAAAGTTTAACTTAGTGCATTATTATTATTTCAAAAACTGCACTGACCAGAACATTGTTTTTGGGTATGCAGCTTCCTTAGGTCCAGTGGAATCAGATGGACCAAAAAAATTGCTATCGGTTTTGTCATGGGGTGTCATAAGGGGATGCCCCCATTTTAACACTGTTGGCAATGGGAAAATGCTGAGTCATCATCTTTCTTGTACTCATACAACTAATTTGAAACTTGTCTTTAAAACCTCTGGGCCAAATTCATTTATGTATGGCTCATCTTTGTAGTATACCCTTTCTACTTTGTTCACTTTGTTCAAATGAAGCTGCTGCCATCTTCGGGCTGGTGGAGTTTACTCTTCTGATTTTTTCCCCAAAAAGTTAGTATGCCCCTTGGGGTGGGGTTGATGCTCCACAATCCTCAAGTGCTTTAAAAATCATCTTCTCACAAGCCACTTGCAATAATGCTTAGATTTCTGGTATGGAACTTACTTCAGTAATGCAGATTCCCTTTTTTCAAAGGAACTCAGTAGGTCAAAATTTGAGCTTCCATCACAATTTCTATTTCCAGAACCAATGGGCTGATTTGAACGAAATTTGTCACATACTTCATTTATGCTTTTTTTTTTTTTTTTTGGGGGGGGGGGGGGGGGGGGGGTGTAAGAGTAGAGAGAACCACATGAGTTAAAAATAAAAAAAAAAAATTTGTTTGAACACTTATTTGAGACTTCACAAGACAGTACCTTGTTTTTGCATAGGAAGCTTTCCTAGAACCAGCAGAAATGAATGGCCCAAAAAATTGCCCTTGGTTGTGTCGTGGCAAATCAAAAAATTGCTCTTTTGCCCCTTACTTACTGACACACTCATCTCTTTTGACAACTTGAGCCAGCTCAGCGTTTTAGGCTCACTTGAACCTCTGGTTTTACAAAGTGTTATCTGCTCGCTGTATTGAATAAAGAGTTTAACAAGTAGAATCATATTTTGAACTTTGTTTGCGCTGTATTTCAAATTATCGGTATTTTAGACCTTAGTGGCTAAGTGCTGCTTTTGAGACTGTTATAAAGACAATGAATTCTGATTTTGGACTTAATGGTGTAGCTGCTAACTAGCTATCATCGTACCTCAAGAACAGACAACAGCGTGTATCAATAAACGGTAATCTGACACACAGGTCTATTTTTCTTTTCAACCATCAGTCAAGGATCAAACTAAAGCTCATAAACTATTGAATCATGTATTTCGGACATTCGCACATGGATAGCTTCAAACAAATGAATGATAAATAATAAGACTGAATTTCTAATAATTGGTTCACGACAGCAACTCACTAAAGTTGACATCAATTCAGTGAAGGTAGGAGATTCCGCATCAGCGCAAGTAACAGTGTACGTAATCTTGGTGCCTTCTTCGACTCAAAAAAACCTATAAGTGATGTTGTGGGCTATAAGATACTGTATATATTCCGTTTGTATATTTGCATGAGCTCACTAACATGTACAGCACCTTAGAATATGGTTCTACATCTTCTGAACTGTAATTTTGGTGCTATATAAATGTGTATATTATTATTATTAACTGTATTGAAATCTCCATTGGTTGAATATCATCTACAATAAATGAATACTGGTTTCTTGTGTGAAGGTAGGGAAGACACAGATGTGTTATCTTCAACTATAAACTGAATATATTTTCAAAACTGTATAAATATTACCCAGTACTTACTGTTGTGGTAAGATGCGTGATTGATGAAATGATGCCACAAGAATTTGTTTTAGGCCTATTTCTATTTAGTATGTACATAAATGATATTGTTAAGGATATGACGTCCAATATTAGACTTTATGTCAATGATACAACACTTGATCTAGTAATCAAAGATGCAAAATTAGCAGCAGAAGTTTTGAATTATATCCTGAGAAAATTGCCCAGTCATCCAAAATATGGCAGGTCCTATTTAATCCACTAAAGATTGAATCATTGTACATTTCAAGTAAAGTAAATCCCACGCTTCACCCCATGTTTACCTCCTTGAACAGCAACTAGAAGAGACAGACACACTCATAAACATCTTGGGTTGATCTTTACAAAAACGGGACAATGGGATTCATATATAGAGAGTCTTATAAATAAAGTCAGCCCTATGATAAACTGTCTAAGAAGCCTAAAATGCAGACTGTCCAGACACGCATTGGAAGCTCAATATAAATACTTCAGTTCCTCGGTGGTTCTCTCCAGGTACTCCAGCTTCCTCCACCTGTAAAACCGTCACTGTGTACACAATATGATCTTGGCTGTTAAAGTGTTGTTAAACTTTAATAAATGAATAAATAAATAAATACTTCATTCTCCCGCTGTTTGATTATGCCGATGTTATATGGGATGGTTGCATGGAGACTAAATCAACACTCCTAGAAAATCTACACTTGGATCAGGGTTCGACACTAACCCACGTCCGACCGACATTGTCTAGTAGATTTTGGGCCGGTCTTGCTGTTTCTCTTTCAAACTTGCCCGACTGGTCATCCTCATATTTTTATACTGTACCAATGGCCCAGACATAGCTGGTGCTAACTCTTAAAATATAGGGCCAAACACAAATTTTGCCCCCCAATCCCCAAAATTTGCATCTAAAACCAAAGAAAACATGTCCTGAATGGCCCTCCACACTTCACCTCTACTGCGCATGCGCAGTGTCAAGGACGTTATGAAATTGGCGCCATTAATCATTCTAAGTTTGGCCCTTCATCAGTTAACATCTGACTGATCTTTGTGCTTGTAAATCTCAGTTTAAATGATGCCAGACACATAAATATTAGTGAAATGGTGATTCTAAGGAGGATAGAGAAGGAGGAGAGGAAAAATGTGTGACAGAATATTATCAGGGCTGTAACTTAAAAATTTTTAATGAAATTATGTTAAGTTACCTATTTTCGAGGCAGCAGCCATTTTGTTGTCATTCTGATTATTTAGTTACACTGATTTTTCAGTGTTTTCCTCGCTCCCTGTCCTTTAAGTCCCCCCTTGCTATTCTCCCATGCTTTTGGCATAGTTTTTGTAATTATTATTACTAAATTTTCTTGGGAGTTTTAGCTGAATAACAGAATGAATTCTGTTCTTTTCCCCATGTTTACGTCTTCACCTACGGGTGGTTAGGCGTTGTGTTCTGCATCTACCATCTGATGTTCTGCAGTTTCTTCCCTGGAAGTCTCTGTTTTGCATCAGATAGTGTATTTTTGGTAACTGATTCCGGGCCTGGGTGCCTGGAGTCTTATTTTAGTGTTTTTACATTCATTGTTTACATTTACAACAGCCCTCTGTGTGAGGGGGGGATTTCTGGAAAATAATATCTTGATGTTATTTTAATCATAACTAGATACATTATTATTGTTCGTAAGTGTTGAATAAATTGTTTAAAATATTTTTAAAATTTTTGTCCACACTTAGGCTTGGGATCCATTGGGGCTCAACGTTACTTTTCAGAAACTTGGGCTGTTCTGAAAAAATATTTTTTCAAAATATTTTGATTTCAATTATTTTTTCTATATTAATGGATCATATTATTATTATGTATTTTGATTGCCAGGGGTTAGTGCGAGTACCAGGACTTGTTTTCTTTTCACATTGAAAGGATATTGATCTATTGTAATAAGAGGAAGTCTTCCTCTGACTTTTATAATCATTCTATATGTGGTCAGTGTACTCGCATTAACTCCTGTTCTGTATCGTATGATTTCGATGACAATATGGGAAGCGTATGTCACGGTATGTTAGTGGGGAATTGGACACTCCGGTCCTTTCCCCGCAGGGTCACTCTACTTTATCAATTTCTATTTCAGACGATCAAGATTAGGGTGATGTATCTGTGATGTCTTCCAACAGTGTGCCTCCGTCGTCACAATTAATGAAGGGCTAGCGGAAAAGTGCTCATGTAAATACGCCAATTGCCTAAGAGGACCCTAGTAGGTTCGACGGCCTTTGACGTCCGCTAGCTCGCCCGGTGTAGCATCCATTCACCGAATGGTTTGGCAGCCGGGTTCGTCCGTTGCGGTCTAGAAGGAATTTTGGGGTGATGCGAGCACTATAAATCAACCAAATGCACACCCAGTGACGGCGGATCAGAGGGAGAACGGAGGAAGCCTTTTAGTCTGGTTCATAGCTCGTTCTGGTCCATCCGGACGGCGAGCGAGAGAGGCCCCTCTCTCGTACAACAACATCAGGCCCCAGATGTTGTGGTACAAAATGTTTCGCATTCGGAGCATACGTCCGTCACTCGGGACGCTCCAACATATAGTCAGTCCGGAGTAGACTGTCAATAAGGCTTCCTCATTCTCATGGTAGCGCACACGACCGCTCTTGGCTACGTGACCTCGGATATCCAGTCAGCTTCGCCAGTCAGAGAATCATCGGCGACCAGGTCACACCATCCGGTAGCCAGGGACACGAGGCCTGCAGACTCCGGACGTTCGCATAGGAAGTGTGCAGGAGTCAACGTACACAGAGCTTCCGGCGGCAATGCATCGTAAGACCGCTACTGCACAGGCCTCTGGAACGGACGTGCTTTCCTAAATAGCACAGTTTATCGCAGCATCCCAGCATCAACTGAATCTGTCGCATATTTTTTATCCGACGATGCTGGGTCGGGACGCTCCGCGGAAGTGGGTACGGCCGTCCGAAAATTTCATCTGGTCCGACGGGATACCGAAAGGGATTTGGAGGATTTCGTGCTTTCCCTTTCGGAGCAACATATGCTGTTGTGTATGTCATCTGACTTGGTCTTCTACAGCTTCTTTCGTCGGACCAGAATGCTGCGATGCCGGATAAGAAACTGATAGCGTCGGTGGACTTAGAAATTTTTTGGTTCGGTTCAGGGACATCGTCCCTCAGTTCCGACATAGTCCAATTATGTCACACAAACTTTCGAATTATTGAACGACGCTATATATATTATTATTATATGCTTGCTATAACCAAGCATTTCTGGTTTCTTGTTCGCAAAGTTACGGAGATGTCTTTCAAAAGTGTGCCTCTGTCGTCATAGTTAATGAAGAGCTAGCGGCAATAAGTGCTCATGGAATATGTCTATCGCCTAAGAGATCCCTTGTAGGATCGACGGAGTGACATTTGCTAGCTCACCCGGTGTAGCGTGCATTCATCGATTGGTTCGGCTGCCGGGTTTGTCCGTTGCGGTCTAGGAAGGAGATTTGGGTGATGCGAGCACTTTAATTACTTTAGTACTCACCCAGTGACGGCAGATTGAGGACAGATCGGAGGAAGCCTGTTAGTCCGGTTCCTGGCTTGTCCAGGTCCGTCCGGGTTGTGAGCGAGAGAGGTCCCTCTCTCGTCCAACAACATAAGGGACCGCATGTTGTGGTTCAGATATTTTACATTCGGAGCATATGTCTGTCGGTCGGGACGCTCCGTTATATTGACAGTCCGAGAGACTGTCCATAATGCTTCCTCATCCTCACAGCAGGGCACACGACCGCACATTGGCTACGTGACCTCGAGTATCCGATCAGTTTCGTCATTCAGTGATTCCACGGCGAATAGGTCACGCCATCCGGTAGCCAAGGGACACGAGGCCTATACACTCCGTTCGCTCGCATATTGGTAGTATGCACGGGGTAACGATCACGGAGCTTCCAGCAGTAATGCATTGTAGGACCGCTTCTCCTCAGGCCTCAGTGACGGACGTGCTATCCGAGTTAGCACAGTTGTTTCGCAGCATCCCAGCAATCGACAGTTTCTTGGTCGAATCAGGAATTATCCGACGGCGCTGGGTCGGTGCGGTCCGCGGTTGCATCAGGTACGGACGACCGAATGCTTTATAGGGTCCGACAGGATGGCGAAAGGGATTCGAAAGATTTCGAGTTTTCCCTTTCGTAGTATCGGAAGCTGCCATTCATACCTTCTGGCATTATCTTCCAGTGATTGTTATTTCGGACTACATTGCTGCGATGTTGGATAAGAGACTTATAGCGTCATTGGACTCGGAATTTTGGATCGGTTCAGGGACATTGTCCCTGACTTACCGACGCAGTCCAACAATTTCATTACAACATGTGTTTTATTTTTCGACGCTATATATGCATACAAGCCTGCTACCAAGCATGATAGTTTAGTTTCTTGTCCGCGTTGCTCATTTCTGCCGTTTTATCATTTATACGAATAGTTTATTTTGGCAGAGCAGGGCATACCGAGAGTTCATATGCGTCTAGACGGTGTGGTTAAAGACTGGAAATATTCTTTTTCGCCGTCTATGTCTTTTCCAACCTCAATGTTGGAAACGACAATGATGTCTAGTAGACTTAACTTAGACGCTTTATCATATGTAATCCACCTTACTGAGGCGTTATCATTACGTCTTCAAGAAAAGATTTACGGGATATTATTCTCAATGTGATTTCTTTTGAGGGCAGTGGTTTGTTCATGTATAACTCTGCCCTTCAGTGGCTGATTGGAGTTGGTTAGACGTGACGCAGCCCTAGCTACATCCACGCACGTGGATAGTAAGGTTAAGAACTCTCTCAGAGTCGCTTCGTTCTCGGAGAAGCTTCTCTTCGACGGCAACTTTTCAGCAATCCATGAATTGCTCGATTTACACGTTCTCTTGTCTATCTAGTGTTACAAGAGATTCAGACTGGGGCAAACATTCGGTGATTGACTCAGAGAGTGCCACTGCAGTTGCCGGACCCGAGTGTTGCAGTTATGACGGTTGCCAGTCAAACAGATTGGGATATAATATTGATCCCAACGGATTCGAAGTGCCAGGGTCTTTGGATTCCGCAGTCTCTTGCAACCAATTATGTTTTTTAGGCTTGCTTTATGTCATTGCATGAACATTACTCAGAAACACATGCCCAAATCCTGTCCGTTAATTCGACAGTAGTGGCGTATCTCCGGAACCAGGGAGGCACTCATTCGTTTCCGCTATTCAATTTAATGGAAAGAATCCGTTTGTTGGTTATAGTACACCAAGTTCTGTTTCAGTCCGTCATATTCCGGGTCGTCTGATTGTTTTACCGGACTCCCGTTCACTTAGGGGTCGCTTGTTGCTGTCAGAATGGACTCTCAACAAACAAGTATTCAATCAGATTTGCTATCTATGGGAGCGCCCAATGATGATTTATTTACGACACAGCTTGCTAATCAATTGCAGACGTATGTGTTGGCTTGTCCGGATCTCTGAGCTAATGTTGTTAACACTCTATTGATCTATAGGACGGAATGATAGGATACGCGTATCCTCCGGTGCTGTTGTTTCAGCAGGTATTGCTAAGATAAACAACCACAATACATTTCTGTTGATAGCATCTCTATCTTCACAGAGACCATGGGTAATTTACTCTGTTGTCTCCTGTGGGACTTAACGTGAAATCTTCCTCAATGAGAGGATCTTTTTTCGCTGGGTAAATCGTGTCATCTTTATCACAACCCGCAAGGTCGCAACCTTCACGTATTCCGTTGTGTGGTCCGTATTGCATTGTAAGCATTGTACTGGACGAGCTTTGGACGCGATTTCTTACTATAGGAGATCCTCTTCTTCGCTATTCTATGCGGCTAAAGTGGAGGCTCTTCCGTCGTTGGTGTAGGGATCATTATGTTCATATTGTTGATCCCTCCATACTACTCATTGCAACTTTTTAGTATACTTGTTTGACAAGATCTACTGCAGCCTGTTATTATTAAGGTTATAGGTTTATGTAACCTCATACCTATGCACTCTAGGATAGTTTACAATTGAGTCTTTTGTCTCTTTATCTAAGTCAGTTAGTAACTTTTTGATAAATAGACTTAGAATCTTTAGATTAAATTCCTATATGGAATTTAACTTCGGTTCTTATTTAGCTAAGTAATCATTTGAGCCTCTGGAAACAGTAGTTTTCAAATTCTGACCTTTTAGACTGTAATTCTGTTGGTTTCTCTTTTACTGAAGAGTCAGTGAGTTTCATGCACTATCGATGGATGATTTTCACTTTCGTAGTTTCGGAATCACTACTTCCTTTACTATTTAGGTTGGATTTTTGCATAAGAGTTAGGCTCCTAATATCCGGAACCTATTGTTATTAAGGTCCTTCCGTCTTCGTACGGGCATAGGCCTTTACTCTCTCCAGTTAGGGTTTATGTATTTATAAACAGATATCTGTTTATTACTACGGGCGTAAGCTTCTTCTGTCTTTGATGCCTAATAGAAGGACGTTACGCTCCATTCTATTGCTAATGGATTCTATTAACTATCGGTACTGCTTATGGTATATCATTGACTCAGCAGTTGTGCTTAAGATTTCGGCTCATGAAGTAAGAGTTCTTCTACATCTTGGGCTTCCATTAATAGTGTCGCTATTATAGATTTTTGAAGGCTGCTCATTGCGCTCAGCCATCCACATTCATGAATTTTTATCTCAGAAATATCGAGTCCATTTCTGGAGGCCTCTATTGTTAGGTCTATTATCTACTGCCCAGAATGTCATTCACTTAACAGTTGCTACTATAGCTAGGTAGGCTGTCTGTTTTGGCAGTGACTTCGTTCTGCTGCCCTCTTTGCTCTGGGCTATTTGACCCAGGGCAAGAAAAAGGGGCGGGGGAGGGTGTTCCCTTGGGTCACCTGTTTTACTATGAAAACAAGGGGATACCTCCTCCGGAGTTAGTAATTCTGAGCTGTTATTGGGATGGTTGTTTAGTGAGAAGTTTATGTTTTATAAATTCATTCAAGTCTTAGTTTTTAAAGTATAGCTTTTGAATATTGCATGTGTCAACGGACATGATTATGCAATTCTCAGACACTTTTAAGGAGTATAAGAGTCTCTATTCTCTAGACTTACTTTATTTATTGGCTTACTTTAAAAATTATTAGTATAAGGATTATATTGGATATTAATAGAGTACATGGATGTATGATGCTCAATTTTGGAAGGTGTTGTATCTTTCTAATTTATCATAAATAAAAAAGATACATGTAAGGCCTATTACTTCTTTTTCCCTAGAGGGGATGACTCTATTTTATATTATTGAGCGTATTCCATCTTGCTCTATGTCCTTGGCCCTCCAGCCTTTTTACTATTCAGCTATGTCTGGGTCATTGGTACAGTATAAAAATGTTCAAAAATTTATAGTAATTTCTATATTTTTTATACTTACCAATGACCCAGACGGAGATGGCCCTCCCAGGAGTTGGGAACTCTTGCCTCCCCGCTGAGTACATAGCGCTTACCAGGCACTGGTTATTAGAATGATTAATGGCGCCAATTTCGGAACGTCCTTGACACTGTGCATGCGCAGTAGAGGTGAAGTGCGGAGGGCCATTCAGGACATGTTTTCTTTGGTTTTAGATGCAAATTTTGGGGATTGGGGGGCAAAATTTGTGTTTGGCCCTATATTTTAAGAGTTAGCACCAGCTATGTCTGGGTCATTGGTAAGTATAAAAAAATATAGAAATTACTATAAATTTTTTAACTTTTCTAGGGCAATAACTGATTAATTGAAAAAAAACATAATTTTTAGCTCAACTTTGGCGTCCGTCTGTCCATCTGGCCATCTGTCCGTCTGGCCATCTGTCCATCTGTCCGTACGTCAACAATTGGATACGGCTTGGGCTAGAGGCCGTATTTATGAACCGATCTTTACGAAACTTCTTGGGTACCTTTGTTATGACCGTGGGACGAGAACGAGTGTTTTTGGGTGCAGTCCGAAATTCAAGATGGCTGCCAGCCGCCATTTTGTACCGACGATGCAGAAATCTGTTTTTTTGTACAGAACTTCCATATGAAAGCTCTGATTTGAATAATTTTTTGTATGAATGTTTAGTACCATGGGATACATCACATATAATACAGGTTTTTTTCTTGTGCGTAAATTGTGCAAATTAGACTAATTTTGATGTTTTTTGGTGTTACTTTCAGCACTGTAAGTGCAAATGCCAATACGGCTCGGGCTAGAGGTCGTATTTATGAACCGATCTTTACGAAACTTCTTGGGTACCTTTGGTATCACCGTGGGACGAGAACGAGTGTTTTGGGTTCTGTCTGAAATTCAAGAAGGCCGATGGCAGCCATTTTGTACAAAATTAGGTGCAATCAGATTTTTGCACAGAACTTCCATATGAAAGCGCTGATTTGAATAATTTTTTGTGTGAATGTTTAGTACCATGGGATACATCACATATAACACAGGTTTTTTTCTCGTGCAGAAATTATGCAAATTAAATTAACTTTGATTTTTTCAGTGCGACTTACACACAGTAAGTACACATGTCAATACGGCTCAGACTAGAGTCTGTATTTATGAACTGATCTTCACGAAATGTCTTGGGTACCTTTGTTATCACCTTGGGATGAGAACGAGTGTTTCTGGGTGCGGTCTAAAATTCAAGATGGCTGCCAGTTGCCATTTTGTACTGAAATTAGGTGTAATCAGTTTTTTGTACACAACTTCTATACAGCTCAGACTAGAGACCATATTTATGAACCAATCTTTACGAAACTTCTTGGGTACCTTTGTTATCACCGTGGGATGAGAGTGAGTGTTTTTGGGTGTGGTCTGAAATTCAAGATGGCCACCAGCAGCCATTTTGTACCAAAATTAGTGCAATCAGTCTTTTGTACAGAACTTCTGTATGAAAGTTCTGATTTGAATAAATTTTTGTATGAATGTTTAGTAACATGGAATACATCACATATTGTAAGGGTTTTTTTTTCGTGCAGAAATTATGCAAATTAGATGAACTTTGATTTATTCAGTGCTACTTACACAATGTAAGCACACATGTCAATACGGCTCAGGGCAGAGGCTGTATTTATGAACCGATCTTCACAAAACTTCTTGGGTACCTTTGTTATCACCTTGGGATGAGAATGAGTGTTTCTGGGTACGGTCCAAAATTCAAGATGGCTGCCAGTGGCCATTTTGTACCAAAATTAGGTCCAATCAGTTTTTGTCACAGGTTCTATACAGCTTGTATTTATGAACTGATCTTCACAAAACTTCTTGGGTACCTTTGTTTTCACCTTGGGACAGGAACGAGTGTGTTTTGGGGCGCCATTTGTTATCACTGTGCTATGAGAACAAATATTTTTGGGTTCAGTCAGACCCACTCTGGGACTAAGATTTCTTTTCTAGTTTAGCATCTGACTGTCACCCACCTTTACAATACTTTACCTATACATTTGTTACAGGCTACCTATACATTTGTTACAGGCAACGGTCAGTATTTATGTACAGACCGTTACAATACTTTATATGTGCCTTTGTTATCAGGTCATTACTTAGATGTTTGTCATTGCTGTGTCACATACTGTACATGTCTTTGTCTTGACCAGTTGAGCTACAGTGTCATTGACACTTTCATTGTTATTGCAGCAAGACCGAATGAGATAGAGTCGGATTGGCACACAAATATAATATATTTGTGTGCCGATCCGACTGTATCTCCTTCTATTATCATGTCGAAACATACTGTGATGATAATATCGTCGAGTTATCTCCTGTCGCAACTGTGAAGAAGGGATTTACTCGAGTCGACTCGTACCTGCACCGTGCTGAATGAAACACGGAAACTTGTGACGTCATGACTCATAGCTTATAATTACCTGTTGCAAATTGAAAATTTGTTATGCAGAGAATGAAAGACAGCATCATAGGTGTGTCCAATATGTCAATCAGAGTGACGTCATCAAGTTTCAACTGTGTCAGTGTGACTGTCAGAGTGTGTGGTAAATTCCATTTTGAATCAGGAATATACTGTGAATTATCGTGATTTCTTGTGTGCAAATGGATTACAATAATATTCTCTTATGATTCGATAATTCGCTGGGAAAATTAACTTCTCGAAATCTATTTGAACCTGAAACTTATGTGCACGGTTTTATTGGACTTGTACAAATCTCAGTCTTTAC
This sequence comes from Pictodentalium vernedei, assembly GCA_031216915.1. Taxonomy (NCBI): domain Eukaryota; kingdom Metazoa; phylum Mollusca; class Scaphopoda; order Dentaliida; family Dentaliidae; genus Pictodentalium; species Pictodentalium vernedei. Next base: position 427,304,528 of record CM062296.1, on the reverse strand, counting down.
ACAGTTCGTTTTCTTGAAAATATGGTGGCCGAAACGGAAAGTGACAATTCCACGAAATGAGAAACAAAATGTCAAGGTGAGTTTTCTTAAATTTCTTTATGGACAAAATCAATGCATGATAATATTACATCTGGAAATAGGCGTGTTGACTTACAACTTACAAGACGCGCTTTTTGGGGGGCACGATACATCAGGAAATGGACGTGAAATGATAGTAACTACATGTATCGTTTCACGCTCATATTTTTATACTGTACCAATGACCCAGACTTAGCTGGTGCTAACTCCACAAAAACCAGGGCCAAACACAAATTTTGCCCCCCAATCCCCAAAATTTGCATCCAAAACAAAAAGAAATCATGTCCTAAAGGACCTCCATAGTACGACTCTACTGCGCATGCGCAGTGACGCAGTCGTCCCGAAATTGGCGCCAAATATCATTCTCTGTTTGGCCCTTCATCAGTCAACATCTCACTGATCTTTGTGCTTGTAAATCTCAGTTTAAAGGATGCCAGACACGTAATTCTTGGAGAAAATGTGATTCTAAGGAGGATAGAAGGAGGAGAGGAAAAAAGAAGTGGCAAAAAATAATCAGGGCTGTACTTAAAATTTTTTGTTAAAATTATGTTAAGTTGCCTATTTTCGAGGCAAACGCCTCTTGTTGTCATTCTTGCTAATTGTTGCACTGCTTATTCAGTGTTTCCTCTCCCCTAACCTTCTAAAGTCCCCCCTTGCAATTCTCCCATGCTTTTGGCATATTTTTGAGAAGTTTCATTTCTAAAATTTCCCTGGGAGAGTTGCTTGGTTACAGAATGTTTTCTGTTATTTTCCCCATAGTTACGTTTTCACCCATGGGTGTATAACGTTTGTGTTCTGCATCTTCCATCTGATGTTCTGCAGATTCTCCCCTGGGAGTCTCTGTTTTGCATCAGATAGAGTGTAATTGAGGACTGATTCCGGGCCAGTTTTTTCAGTGCCTGGAGTCATGTTTTCTTCTGTGTTTACACTGTTTGTTTTCATTGGCAACAGCCTTTTTTGAGGGGGGCTGTTTGCCTTTGAGGTAGTTTATCTCATTATAAGATACATTTATATTATCCGAAAGTGTCTCATTAATTATTTTATATAATTTTAAAATTTTTGACCACACTTTGCCATCGGATCCATCGGGGCTCAACGTTACTTTTCAGCAACTTGGGCTTCTCTGAAAAAATATTTTTTCAAAATTATTTTGTTTTGCAATTGTTTTTTCATTTATTAATGGATCATGTTATTATGTATCTTTGTGTCAGGGGTTTTTGCGAGTAACTAGGACTTATTGTTGTTCCTTCACAATGAAAGGAACTTGTTCAAATTGTAATAGGAAGAAATCTTCCTCTGACTTTCATGATTATTGCATAAATTGTAGTCAGTGTTCTCGCATTAATCCCTGTCCTGTATGTGAACATTGGGATGAGAAACATTGGAAACGTGTGTCACGATATGTTGTTTCTGGAGAAAGAGCGATGCCGGCTCTTTCTCCACAAGGTCACTCTACTCTCTCAGTTTCTATTTCAGAGGAACCAGAACAGGGTGATGTTTCCATGTTATCTTCTTCAAGTGTGCGTCCGTCGTCACAATTAAATACAGAGCTAGCGGCAAAAGTGCTCATGGAGATTAGACAAATGTCGTCCGCTAGCTCGCCCGGTGTAGCGTCCATTCACCGAATGGTTCGGCAGCCGGGTTCGTCCGATGCGGTCCAAGAGGAAATTTTGGGTGATGCGAGCACTATAAAAATAATAGATGCACACCCAGTGACGGCGGATAGTGAACGAGAACGGAGGAAGCCTTTTAGTCCGGTTCCTAGCTCGTCCAGGTCCAGCCGGGCCGCGAGCGAGAGAGGCCCCTCTCTCGTACAACAACATCTGGGACCAGATGTTGTGGTACAAAATGTGTCTTTAGCGGAGCATACGTCCGTCGCTCGGGACGCTCCGTTGTATAAGCAGTCCGCAGAGACTGTTAAGGCTTCCTCTTCTCGCCGGCGCACACGACCGCACCTTGGCTGCGTGACCTCCGATATCTTGCCAGCTTCGCCGAGGAAGGATTATTCGGCGACCAGGTCACACCATCCGACAGCCAGGGACTCGAGACCGATGGACTCCGGACGTTCGCATAGGAAAAGTATGCGGGAGCCATCCGATGCGGAGCTGCCCTCGGCAAAGCAGCGAAAGACCGCTCCTCCGCAGGTCTCGACGTCGGACATTCTAGTGCAGATAGCACAGCTTATCGCAGCATCCCAGCAGCCGACAGAGACGGTGTCGGATCGAGAATTATCCGACGGCGCTGGGTCGGTACGCTCCGCCGAAGCATCGGGGGCGGACGACCGGGAACATCGGGAGGTCCGACCGGATGGTGAAAGGGATACGGATGAATTGGAGCTATCCCTTTCGGAACAACACAAAGCTGCCGTAGACTTCATCCGGCACTTTCTTCCTCAAGTTGTTCCGTCGGGCCAGACTGCTGCGCTTCCGGACAGGAGAATTATAGCGTCATTGGACTCTGATTTTTTCGAGCGGTTCAGGGACATCGCTCCCGAGTTTCCGTCGCAGTCCAATAATGTTGCAAGAACATTTGAATTATTGAACGACGCTATTTTTAAACTTGCTTCCAGGACAGGGAAAGCAGGCTTCTTGTCCGCAAATACTCTCAACCTGCCTTTCATTAATGCAAGGAATAAATTCGACACGGCAGGTCAGGGTATACCGAGAGTTCCTCTGCGTATGGACGACGAGGCGGAAGACTTAGAGCTATCATTACCGTCGTCAGCTTCTATTCCAACCGCAGTGTTGGAAACAGCTATTGCGTCTAACAGAGCCAATTTAGATGCCTTATCTTACGCAGATCACCTTACAAAGGCGTTATCACTGCGTCTTCAAGGGGAAGAGTTTCAGGATATACAATCCTCCTTAAGACTTCTTTCAAGGGCAGTAGCTTATTCCACGTGTAACTCCGCCCTTTCAGTGGCTAATCTGGAGTTGGTTAGACGTGACGCAGCCCTGTCTACATCCACACTAGTGGATTCTAAGGTGAAGAACTCTCTTAGAGTCGCTTCGGTCTCAGGAGATCTTCTCTTTGACGGCAAGCTTTCCGCTATTTATGATAATATTAAAAAGAAAGCTAGTGATTCTCTGTTGTTTAGATCCGCTCCTAAAAGGTCGGATTCAGCAGACACGAATAAGGCGGGCACTTCTGGGTCTTATCCGCCCAAGAGAGGTTCCTATAGAGGTTCCGGTGCGTCCTCTAGCTCTTATTCGAGAGACCGTCAGGATAGCGACTCTCGTTCGGGACGTCCTTCAGGCCGGGACAATCGGTCGGACGCCCCGAGGTCGACGAGGCGAGGTGCGGGTCGTGGAAGACGTGGTTTCTCCTACCGCAGGCCTCGCAGATCCAGGAGGTGATGGCTCAAACCTCTATCGCGTTCCGGTTGGCGGAAGGTTGTCGAGTTTTTCTCAAGAGTGGGCGTCGATTACGGACGACCCTTGGGTGAGAGGAGTGACTTCGGAAGGTCTAAAGATATCCTTCAAACGAAAGCCTCCATTAACTCGAAGTCCAAAGTGGACTCATCTTCCGTCAAACCCTCAGAAAAGAGACGCTCTGCTATCAGAGGTGCAGTCTCTTTTAATGAAGAACGCGGTAGAGGTCGTAGAAAACCAGGAATCGCTGGGATTCTACAGCCATCTGTTTCTGGTTCCGAAACCAGACGGCTCGTTCCGTCCAGTCATAGATTTGAGCTGGATAAACAAGCTGATCATCGCTCCGAAGTTTTATATGGAGACGATTCGATCGGTCAGAGCGAGTATTCGGGTGAACGATTATGCAACGAGCATAGATCTCAAAGATGCGTACTTTCACGTCATGGTACATCCGACATTCCGAAAGTATCTACGCTTCGCAGTCCTAGGAGTGGTGTATCAGTTCCGGGCCATGTGCTTCGGATTGAATCTAGCACCCTGGGCTTTCACTCGAGTAATGAACTCGGTAATGATTTACTTCCGAGCTCATTCGTCTGCGGTAACGTCGGCCTACCTGGACGACATTCTTCAGAGATACGGCAACGAGTTAACGCTTCAGAACGATGTTCAGAATCTTCTTCTATTGCTCCGACGTCTCGGTTTCATAGTAAATGAGGAGAAGTCGGATCTGGTGCCGTCCAAGTCATTCACTCATCTGGGAATGAGCTTCGAGACGCACAACAATCTCGTTCGTCTGCCGTTAACCAGAGCGAAATTAGTCAGTTGTTACGCTCGCTATTGTCTAAATACAGACAAAGTCACAGCGAGAGAATTTATGAGACTGATAGGTCTGTGCGGAGCCGCTGCGGATCTCATTCCGATGGGACGGCTACGCACACGGCCTCTTCAAATTTTCTTGACTCAGAATTGGAGTGTGAAAATTCATTCGCTCGATGTAGACGTTCTCTTGTCAGATCAAGTGAAACAAGAGATTCAGACTTGGGCAAACATTCAGTGGTTAACTCAAGGAGTTCCGCTGCAGTTGCCGGATCCGAGTTTTACCATTATGACGGATGCCAGTCAAACAGGTTGGGGTGCATCATTAATCCCAACGGATTCGAGATGCCAGGGTCTTTGGGATCCGCAATTCCTGTGCAAGCACATAAACATCAAGGAAATGATGTCAATTTGGCTTGCGTTACGTCACTGGATGGACATTATTCACGATGCTCATGTCCAAATCCTATCCGACAATACGACAGTAGTGGCGTATATACGGAATCAGGGAGGCACTCATTCAGTTCCGTTGTTCAATCTAACGGAAAGAATCCTTCTGTTTGCGTTGGAACATCACGTTCTTCTTTCGGTCCGTCACATACCGGGTCGTCTGAATGTGCTAGCAGACTCCCTTTCTCGAAAGGGTCGCTTGTTGCCGTCGGAGTGGACTCTCAACAAACAAGTATTCAATCAGATTTGCTACCAATGGGAACGGCCAATGATAGACTTATTTGCGACACATCTCAACAATCAGTTGCAGACGTATGTGTCCCCGTGTCCGGATCCAAGAGCATTTGCTGTAGACGCTCTATCGACCCCTTGGGACGGAATGATAGGATATGCGTATCCTCCAGCGCCGTTAATTCAACAAGTATTGCTAAAGATAAAACAATCTCAATGCAAGATTCTGTTGGTAGCATCTCTGTCGCCACAGAGACCGTGGATAAATCTACTCAGGTGTCTGTTGTGGGACCTACCGCGGAAGCTCCCTCCACGAGAGGATCTTCTTTGGCAGGGGAAATCGCGCCAACTGCATCACAACCCGCAAGGTCTCAACCTTCACGTTTTTCCGTTGTGCGGTCCTTCTTGCATGGCAAGCACTTTACAGGACGAGCAGTGAACGCGATTTCTAACTGTAGGAGGACCTCCTCTTCGCTAAACTATGCGGCTAAGTGGAAGGTTTTCCGTCGTTGGTGTAGGGATCATTCTGTTGATATATTTGATCCCTCTATACCAGACATTGCTAACTTTCTAGTATACTTGTTTGACGAAATCAAACTGCAACCGGTTACTATAAAGGGTTATAGATCTATGTTATCTGATACCTATGCACATCATGATAGTTTACAAATTGGATCTAATGTCTCTTTATCGAAATTGGTTAGAAACTTTTCGATAAATAGACCCAGAACTCTTAGATTAATTCCTAAGTGGAATTTAGCTTGGGTTCTCCTTAAATTGAAGGAAAAGCCATTTGAACCTCTTGGGACAGTAGATTTCAAATTCTTATCTTATAAGACAGCTTTTCTCTTAGCTTTCTCTTCTGCCAGAAGAGTCAGTGAGCTTCATGCACTATCGGTGGATGATTCTCATTATCGTAGTGTTGGGAACACTATCACCTTCACTACTAACGTCGGTTTTTTAGCTAAGAATCAGGCTCCTAATAAATATCCGGAACCTATTGTTATTAAGGCTCTTCCGTCTTCAGACGGGCGTAGGCCTTTACTCTGTCCTGTTAGAGCACTACGTATCTATAAACAGAGATCTCAGTTCATCAGAAAGGGACGGAAACGTTTCTTTCTGTCTTTGATGCCTAATAGAAAGGACATTTCAGTCCATTCTATTGCTAGATGGATTCAGTTAACTATCCGTACTGCGTATGAAGATTTATCTTCTTCTCAGCAGTCTGTGCTTAAGATTTCTGCTCATGAAGTAAGAGCTCTTTCTACTTCCTGGGCTTATGCTAATAGTGTTGCTATTACAGATTTAATGAAGGCTGCTTATTGGTCTCAGCCATCCACATTTACTAATTTTTATCTCAGAAATATTGAGTCCATTTCTGGAGACCTGCATTGTTTAGGTCCGTTATCTGTTGCTCAGAATGTCGTCCACTAAACAGTTGCAACTATAGTTATGCAGGCTTTCTGTTCCGGCAGTGACTCCGTCCGGCTGCCCTCTTCGCTCTGGGCTATTTGACCCAGGGCAAGGGGAAGGGGGGGGCGGGTGTTCCCTTAGGTCACCTGCTTTATAGTGAAAAGCAAGGGAATGCCTCCTCCAAGACAGTATTTCTGAGTCGCTTCCGGGATGGTTTTAAAGTGTAATATTAATGTTTAATTTCATTCATGTCTTATTTTTAAAGTGTAGCTCGGTGTGAAGCATTTGTATATGTCAAGTGTCAAACGGGCTTTAATATACAATACTCGGACACTTTTAAATGATTATAAAGAGTCTCAATTCTCTAGACTACTTTATTTATTGGCTTGTTTTAATAATAATTAGTATAAAGGTTATACTGGATATTAATAGAGAACATGAATGTTATTGTGCTCAATTATTAAGGGTAGTGTATCTTTCTAATTTAAATATTAAATAAGAAAGATACATGTAAAGCCTAATACTCCTTTTCTCCTTAAGGGGTTATCTCTTTATTTTATAATTGAGCTTATTGGATTTTCCTCTATGTCCTAGGCCCTCCAGCCTGTTTACTATTCAGCTAAGTCTGGGTCATTGGTACAGTATAAAAATGTTAAAAAATTTATAGTAATTTATATATTTTTTATACTTACCAATGACCCAGACGGGGATGGCCCTCCCTGAGTTGGGAACTCTTGCCTCCCCGCTGAGTACATAGCGCTGACCAGGCACTGCCAGTAAGAATGATATTTGGCGCCAATTTCGGGACGACTGCGTCACTGCGCATGCGCAGTAGAGTCGTACTATGGAGGTCCTTTAGGACATGATTTCTTTTTGTTTTGGATGCAAATTTTGGGGATTGGGGGGCAAAATTTGTGTTTGGCCCTGGTTTTTGTGGAGTTAGCACCAGCTAAGTCTGGGTCATTGGTAAGTATAAAAAATATATAAATTACTATAAATTTTTTAACTTTCTGATGTTATATGTAGCGTGCCCCACAAAAAGGGTGTGTCTAAGTCCCAAAAGCAGCGAACAACTAAATGCGCACCTGGGTTTTTCAAAATCGAAGACTGTACCAGTAAGCAAAGTTGAGTTTACTGATAGTTTATAATAAAAATAAATTGTGGTTCGATTGCAAAAGTTAAACGAATGTACGATATAATTTTTTTACCGTCGCCGGTCATGTCCCTGTTTTTCTCTAATTCCGTGGACTGGGTGGTATCTGGACGATTCGTCATGATTGTAGATTCGTCGTAACAATGAATCGTCCAGATTACGATCACGACGAATCGTCGTTTGGGTTTTCGACGAAACATCCAAGGCATGGATCTGTAGTGTAACACTGAATTATTTTCAAATTTTTGTCCTGTTGATTTCAATGTACTTTGATGTGGGATCTTTTGAAGTAACATTAAAAAGTGTTAAAAAAACAAGCTCATGCTTATTGTTTCGATAACAAATCAGGTCCGGGCTAGTAATTTTTGAAGCGACTAGACCAACGTGTTGGGTGCATAAAAATGTTAATGTTGAACCCTGGTTGCGGTCCAGGGAAGCAGTTTGGGTAATGCGAGCACTATAAACATTGAACGTGCACACCCAGCGACGACGGATCCGAGGATAGTACGGAGGAAGCCTGTCAGTCCGGTAGCTAGCTCGTCCAGGTCTATCCGGACCGTGAGTGAGAGAGGCCCCCTCTCTCTTAAACAACATCTGGGCCGCGATGTTGTTGTATGTTCGTTCATTAGTCAGAGCATACGTCCACTCCTCCTGCTCGGGACGCTCCGTTGCATAGACAGTCATGCGGTTTGTCTATTGGCTTCCTCATCCTCACGTCAGCACACACGACCGCACCTTGGCTATGTGACCACAGATATCCAACCTGCTTAACCGACCAGGGAATCCACGTCGACCAGGTCATGCCATCCGCTAGCCAAGGACACGAGGCCTTTCCAGTTGTGGCGTTTGCATATTATATAAATGCAGGAATTAACGTCCCTGGAGCTTCCAGCGGCTAATTACGTAAGACCGCGGCTCCACAGGCCTCCATGATGGACTTGCTATCGCAGATAGCTCAATTCATCGCAGCTTCCCAGCAGCTATCAGAAACTTTTTCAGTAAAGAACTATCTTAGCAAGCTGGGTCAGTTCGCTCCCCTGCAGAGTCAGTAGGGACGACCAAGATTATTATGTGGTCCAGGCGGATGGTAAAAGGAAATCAGCACTGCTGAAATTTTCCCTTTCCGAACAACTTAAGGTGGCTGTAGATTTCATCCGGCATCACCTTTTAGAAGTTGTTTCTCTGGGCAAAAATGCTGTGTTACCTGATAAGAAACTGTAAGCGTCACTGGACACAGACTTTTTCGGCTGGATTAGGGACACCGTCCCTGAGTTTCCGACCCAATCCAGAAATGTCATGGACATTTGAACTTTTGAATTACGCTATATTCAAGCTAGTCTCTAAGACTGGCAAATCCGGTTTCTTATCGCCTAAGCGCTATACAGCTGCCTTTCATCAATGCTAGACATAAATTTGAAACGGCAGGACAAGGCATGCCGAGAGTTCCTCTGCATTTGGACGACTAGGCTGAAGACCTGGAATGGTCATTGCCGGCGTCCATGTCTATTTACTCCAGTATACTGGAGATGACAATTTAGACGCATTATCTCACGCAGATCACCTTACCAGAGCGTTATCACTACGTCTCGAAGCGAAAGAATTCCAGGATCTTCAATCTTCCTTAGCTGGTTGAGTGCTGGAAGCCACTATTATGGCTTTAAAGAAAAGTGAGGGTACCATACTAAAGTCTTTATATTCTTTTCTCCAGTTTCATATTCTGTCACCTGCTAATACAGTTTTGTTCATTAAAATTTGCTTTATTATAAATTATTGGAGAGTGCCTATAGGCACTTTTAATGAACAAATTCTGTCTTCTAAAAATAATCTAGCGCTCAACCAGTTAAGAGTTCTTTCGAGGGCTATAGCATATTCTATGTATAACTCCGCCCTTTCAGTGGCAATATGGAGTTAGTCAGACGTGATGCTGCCCTGGCTGCATCCACAAGAGTGGATAGTAAGGTGAAAAAACTCTCTTCCAGTCGCTCTGGTCTCAGGAGAGCTTCTCTTTGACATTAAGCTTTCTACAATCTATATTAGATTACTAAGAAAGCTCCGGATTCTCTGCGTTATTCCGCTTTGAAAAAGTTGGACTCAGCAGGGAGGAGTAAGGCGGATTCTTTGTGGACGAATACGTCCAAAGGAAGTTCCTATAGAGGATCAAAGCCTCTACGTCTTACTCCGGAGACCGTCAGAGTAGCGACTCACATAGGGGTCGTAATGCTGGCTGAGATACCTCTATTGCGTTCCAGTGGGCGGAAGGCTGTCGAGATTCTTAACCAGTTGGTTGTCAATTACGGACGACCCATGGGTACAGGGGTTTATTTCCGAAGGTCTAGCTGTCCTTCAAGGAAAAACCTCCGTTAACCTGAAGTCCACGCTGGTCTCAGCTTCCGTTAAACTTTCAGAAGAGAGATTCGCTTCTATCAGAAGTTTAGTCTCATCTGGACAAGAACGCTATAGACGTCATAGAAAACCAGGAATCTCGCCTCCATGACGGACTTGCTATCGCAGATAGCTCAATTCATCGCAGCATCCCAGCAGCTATCAGAAACTTTTTCAGTAAAGAACTATCTGAGCAGCTGGGTCGGTTCGTTCCCCTGCAGAATCAGTAAGGGACGACCGAAATTATTATGTGGTCCAGGCGGATGGTAAAAGGGAATCAGCACAGCTGTAATTTTCCCTTCCCGAACAACTTAAGGTGGTCGTAGATTTCATCCGGCATCACCTTTTAGAAGTTGTTTCTCTGGACAAAATGCTGCGTTACCTGATAAGAAACTGAAAGCGTCACTGGACACAGACTTTTTCAGCCGGATTAGGGACACCGTCCCTGAGTTTCCGACCCAGTCCAGAAATGTCACGGACATTTGAACTTTTGAATGATGCTATTTTCAAGCAAAGAGAAAAACGTCGGCCTACTTGGATGACATTCTTCAGGGTTACTGCAGCAAGTTAACGCTTCAGAACGATGTTCAGAGTCTGCTTCAATTTCTCCGACGTCTCGGTTTCGTAGTAAACAAAAAGAAGTCGGATCTAGTGACGTCCTAATCATTCACCCACGTGGGAATGAGCTTAGAGACGCACAACAATCTCGTTCATCTGCCGTTAACCCGAGCGATATTAGTCAGTTGTTACGCTCGCTTTTGCCTTCACTCAGATGTAGTAACAGCGAGAGAATTCATGAGACTGACAGGTTTGTGCGGACCCACTGCGGATCTTATTCTGATGGAGCGGCTACGCACTCGTCCACTCCACAGATATTTTATCTCAGAATTGGAGTGTGAAGACTCATTCGTTCGAATCGAACATCGTCTTGTCGAAGTGGGACAAGAGATTCAGACATGGGTAGATATTCAGTGGTTAACTCAAGGAGTACCACTGCAACTGCCGGATCCGAGTTTAACGATAATGACGGATGCGAGTCAAACAGGTTGGGGCGCAACTCTGAGCCCAACAGATTCAGGGTGCCAGGGTCTTTTTGATCCGCAGTTCCTAACAAGTACATAAACATCAAGAGATGATGTCAATATGGCTTGCGCTACGTCATTGAATGAACATTCTTCAGAATTCGCATGTTCAAATTCTGTCCGACAATTCGACAGTAGTAGCGTATATTCGGAACTAGGGAGGCACTCATTCCATTCCGTTATTCAATTTAACGGAAAAGATCTTTCTGTTTGTCCAAGAGCATCAAGTTCTTCTATCGGTCCATCATATTCCGGGTCGTCTGTACGTTCTGGCGGACTCCCTTTCTCGGAAAGGTCTTATGTTGTCGTGAGAATGGACTCTCAACAACGAGTATTCAGTCAGATTTGCTACCAATGGGATCGTCCAATGGTTGACTTATTGGCGACGCATCTCAACAATCAGTTGCAGACGAATGTGTTGCCGTGTCCAGATCCTCGAGCTTTTGCAGTAGACGCTCTCTCGATCTCTTGGAACGGAATGATAGGATGCGCGTATCCTCCAGTGCCATTGATTCAGCAGATATTGCTCAAGATAAAGCAATCTCACTGCAAAATTCTGTTGGTAGCATCTCTGTCACCCCAGAGACCATGGATAAAGCTACTCAGGTGTCTGCTGTGGGACATGCTGCGGAAGCTTCCTCCATGAGAGGATCTTCTTTCGCAGGGGAAATTGCGCACACTGCATCACAAACCGCAAGGTCTCAACCTTCACGTATTTCCGTTGTGCGGTCCTTCTTGCACGGCAAGCAGTTTGCAGGGCGAGCAGTGGATGCAATTTCTAATGTTGGAGGACCTATTCTTTGCTAAATTATGCTGCTAAGTGGAAGGTTTTCTCACGGTGATGTTGGAATCATTCTCTTGATACCTATGCACATCATGATAGTTTACAGATTGGATGTAATGTTTCTTTATCTAAGTTACTGAAAAACTTTTTGATAAATAGACCTTGAACCCTTAGATTAATTCCTAAGTGGAATTTAGCTTGGGTTCTTCTTAAGCTAAAGAAGCGCCATTTGAGCCTCTTGAGACAGTGGACTTCAAATTCTTATCTTATAAGACAGCTTTCTCTTAGCCTTCTCTTCTGCTAGAAGAGTTAGTGAGCTTCAGGCACTATCTGTGGATGATTCTCACTATCGTAGTGACTACTAATGTTGGATTTTTCGCTAAAATCAGGCTCCTAATAAGTATTCGGAACCTATTGTTATTAAGGCTCCTCCGTCTTCAGATGGGCATAGGCCTTTATTCTGTCCTGTTAGAGCTGTACGTATTTACATAAGTAGATCTGAGTTTATCAGAAAGGGACGTAAATGTTTCTTTCTGTTTCTACTGCCTAATAGAAGGGACATTACGGTCCATTCTGTTGCAAGGTGGATTCAATTAACTATCCGTACTGCTTATGAAAAATTATCTTCAACTCGGCAGTCTGTGCTTAAGATTTTGGCGCATGAAGTAAGAGCGCTGTCTACTTCTTGGACTTATGCTAATAGTGTTGCTATTACCGATTTGATGAAGGCTGCATATTGGTTTCAGCCTTCAACATTCACAAGTTTTTATCTTAGAAATATTGAGTCCATTTCTGGCGACCTGCGTTGTTTAGGTCCGTTATCTGTTGCTCAGAATGTCGTCCACTAAACAGTTGCAACTATAGTTATTGAGGCTTTCTGTTCCAGCAGTGACTCTGTCCTGCTGCCCTCTTTGCTCTGGGGTATTTGACCCAGAGCAAGGGAAAGGGGTTGGGGGGGGGGGGGGGGGGATGGTGTTCCCTTAGGTCACCTGCTTTATAGTGAAAAGCAAGGGAATACCTCTTCTGGAATCAGTAATTCCGAGTCGGTGCCGGGATGGTTTTAAAGTGTAAAGCTAATTCATGTAATATTTTTAAAGTGTAGCTCGGTGTGAAATATTTGTATATGTCACGGATCATACGAGCGCTTATATACAATCCTCGGACACTTTTTAATGAGTATAAAGAGTCTCATTATCTGGACTATCTTCAATTATTGGCTTTCCTTTAATAAGATTAGTATAATGGATTATACTGGATGTTAATAGAGATCTTTGATGTTATTGTGCTCAATTACGGAATGGTATTGTGTCTTTCTTTTTTGATACAAACAAGAAAGATGCATGTAAAAACCTGTTCTCCTCTTCTCCTTGAGGGGATAATTCCTTTTTCATGTAATTGAGTCTATTGGAATTTCCTTTATGTCCTAGACCCTCCAGCCTTTTTTTCTATTCAGCTAAGTCTGGGTCATTGGTACAATATAAAAATGTTAAAAAATTTATAGTAATTTATATATGTTTTATACTTACCAATGACCCAGACGGGGATGGCCCTCCCATGAGTTGGGAACTCATACCTCCCCGCTGATTACATAACGCTTACCAGGCACTGGTTGTAAGAATGACTTTTGGAGCCAATTTCGAGACCTCCTTGACACTGCGCATGCACAGTGGATAAAAGGTATGGAGGACCACGTAGGACATTGAAATTTCGGTTTTTGATGCAAATTTTGGGGATTAGAGGGCAAAATTTGTGTTTGGTCCTACAATTTAAGGAGTTAGCACCAGCTAAGTCTGGGTCATTGGTAAGTATAAAAAATATATAAATTACTATAAATTTTTTAACATTCAGTGCAGTACAAGAATATATTAGGGAAACAAAGAGATTCTAGTGAATAATTATTAGCCAGTGGAAATGAATCCTGACAACACCTTTGCAGTGTATGGTCCGAGACAGGTTTTGTTTTGTTTTCCTTTCTTTCTTGTTTTATTTTCACCATTTGCTAGGTCGCTGTGGGGGTTGACCCCTGTGTGTTATGCACTTGAAGATTTGGTGTTTTCTTCAAGTAGTAAACTCATGATTTTTTATAGTGCACCCCTACCATGCCCACACATACTGTGGACCAAGCCTGAATATAAGCAATCTGTTATTTGCAAAATGGGGTTCCCGAGGGTGAATTTGCTGATGCTATCCCATGCAGTGGGCCAATTTATCCTCTAGGTAAATCTTTCTGTTTTGGCTTGAGACCTTAATTCAGACTGAGGTTCACAGAGGGTAAATTTTGTGATGCTACCCTGCTGTGCAATGTAGCATCACCAAATTCACCCTCTGGGGACCTCATTTTGCAGATGACAGTCTGCTTATTTTCGGGCTTGCTGAGGGCCTATGACACCTTCACCTGTATACCAGAATGGCTCCATATCCGATAAGTAGTAGATATGTAAGAGATAACGAGATAAAGTGAGATACTTTCTAATTCATTGGATCAGTTTCTGTTTTATGTACAGTTGCACTTGCACCATTGTATTGTATGTTTCTGTAGGGTATGCCATTAATATAGGCCTTGCCTGTTTGCCAAACCTCATTTCAATGAGGAAATAAAAATATTGTTTAAAAAAAAAAAAGAATGGTTAATCCCTGTCTCAACAGTGTTAAGCCATAAAAATGTCTCTCTGTTTACCCAATTTAGAAATATTGATACAGGACCATTCTCATTTGTTCTTTAAACTCCTGTAAAAACACGTGTCAGTCTGTCATTCATTAACATTTTAGTATTTTTTTTTTCTTTCCAATTGTTTTCTAGAGATTTAAAGGGCAGTACTGGTGATGTTGAAAAATGTCTACAGTCACTGAAAACGCAAGGATTTATCAACTATTATGGTTTGCAGCGATTTGGTACAACAACTATTCCAACACACCACATAGGCTTGAAAATATTAATAGGAGAATGGAAAGAAGCAGTGGAATTGATAATGAAACCAAGACCTGGAGGTAAGTTTGTATTTGATCAACATTGTTTTCACTGCATATTTTACTGCAGTTATCTATTCTACAATGAGAGCATAAGTTTTTAACTTTTGTATTGTAGATGAAGTGTAGTTATATGATACACTTGGAAAGCTCTCCCAGAAAATTCTGAAAGGATGTACTATGCAACATAATATACTACTCAAAGTTTGCTAAGCACCAAATATTTGACACATCATTGTGAAATTTGCTTGTGACATATTTGCGATATTTTTGGTGGATATGATTGAGGAATGTATTGAGATGGTCCCCAGTGTTTTCATTAGCTCTCTTGACAGGCAGACTTTTCGTGACAGTCATGGAAAGCATGTACCCCTTGATTTCCATGATGTTTTCGTGTACTGTCTACATGTACATGACATGTGTAGGGTATTTAATCTTCATTTCAACACAAACCCTAGTGATTTAATGATTGAATATGGCAAATGCAAATGTAAGAAGACATTTGTCTGAAGCAGAAATGTGGCGGGTTGTAGGGATTGTGGAACAAGGGGCTACCCTCGTCAGGTTGGTGAAGCCCTTGGTGTGCACCATACAGTGATCACCAGAGCCTGGGCAAGATTTCAGCAGTATGGCACTCCAGTAAGACGGCATGGTGGTGGCAGAGACAGGGCAACATCTGCAGCTGAACACCGGTTTTTGATCATTCAGGGCCGTAGGAACCTCTTTGCCACAGCAACCCAGCTTTGCAGTGACCTTCAGAATGCATCTGGGGTAAATGTTTTGATGCAGACTATCCAGGCAAGGTTGCACGAATGTGGTCTCCGATCGAGAACACCATGTATTTGCATTCCGCTTTCCCAGAACCACCGCCAGGCACGATATGAATGAGCCATGGACCACGTTGGATGGACCAGAGAAGATTGGCGACCTGTTCTTTTTACAGATGAGTCAAGAGTACTACCAAGACCACACAGATAGGCGTTCTAGGGTGTGGGGAAGACCAGGAGAGTGATTCCATGCAGCCAACATTGCTGAGCATGACCGCTACGTACAAAGCTTTGTATCCTTGAATGTGGTACATTGACTGCACAGTGGTACATTGATGAGATCCTGGATGTCCACGTCAGATTGTATGCAGGTGCAGTGGGTGATAGATTCATGCTGATGGACGATAATGCCCATTCTCATGTTGCCTATGCTGTCTGGGCGTAATGACTGAAGGAGGAGATTGAGCGTATGGACTGGCCAGCAAGATCACCTCACCTCAATCCAATGTCTGGAATGAGTTGCAGCCTGCAATTTCGACTCGTCCAGTCCAGCCAAGAAGTGTCCAGGAGCTTGGTGCATACTGGTCCAAGAATGAAACAACATCCCACAAAGGACCACCAGGAACCTGATTGGGAGCATGGGACGGCATTGTCAAGCTGTAATTAACAGTAATGGGTCTCATACTCGATATTGAACCCATACCAGTTCGCTCCGTCAACATTTTTGGCAAATTGAAAAATGTTCTCTTTTACCAATAATATCCATATTTTTATACTGTACCAATGACCCAGACTTAGCTGGTGCTAACTCTAACAAAACCAGGGCCAAACACAAATTTTGCCCCCCAATCCCCAAAATTTGCATCCAAAACAAAAAGAAATCATGTCCTAAAGGACCTCCATACTACGCCTCTACTGCGCATGCGCAGTGATGCAGACGTCCCGAAATTGGCGCCAATTATCATTCTCTGTTTGGCCCTTCATCAGTCAACATCTCACTGATCTTTGTGCTTGTAAATCTCAGTTTAAAGGATGCCAGACACGTAATTCTTGGAGAAAATGTGATTCTAAGGAGGATAGAAGGAGGAGAGGAAAAAGAAGTGACAAAAAATAATCAGGGCTGTACTTAAAATTTTTTGATGAAATTATGTTAAGTTGCCTATTTTCGAGGCATGGGCCTCTTGTTGTCATTCTTGCTAATTGTTGCACTGCTTATTCAGTGTTTCCTCTCCCCTAGCCTTCTAAAGTCCCCCCTTGCAATTCTCCCATGCTTTTGGCATATTTTTGAGAAATTTCATTTCTAAAATTTCCTGGGAGAGTTGCTTGGTTACAGAATGTTTTCTGTTATTTTCCCCATAGTTACGTTTTCACCCATGGGTGTATAACGTTTGTGTTCTGCATCTTCCATCTGATGTTCTACAGATTCTCCCCTGGGAGTCTCTGTTTTGCATCAGATAGAGTGTAATTGATGACTGATTCCGGGCCAGTTTTTTCAGTGCCTGGAGTCATGTTTTCTGGTGTTTTTACACTGTTTGTTTTCATTGGCAACAGCCTTTTTTGAGGGGGGCTGTTTGCCTTTGCTGTAGTTTATCTCACTATAAGATACATTTGTATTATCCGAAAGTGTCTCATTAATTATTTAATATAAATTTAAAATTTTTGACCACACTTTGCCATCGGATCCATCGGGGCTCAACGTTACTTTTCAGCAACTTGGGCTTCGCTGAAAAAATATTTTTTCAAAATTATTTTGTTTTGCAATTGTTTTTTCATTTATTAATGGATCATGTTATTATGTATCTTTGTGTCAGGGGTTTTTGCGAGTAACTAGGACTTATTGTTGTTCTTTCACAATGAAGGGACGTTGTTCAAATTGTAATAGGAAGAAATCTTCCTCTGACTTTCATGATCATTGTATTAATTGTAGTCAGTGTTCTCGCATTAATCCCTGTCCTATATGTGAACATTGGGATGAGAAACATTGGAAACGTGTGTCACGATATGTTGTTTCTGGAGAAAGAGCGATTCCGGCTCTTCCTCCGCAAGGTCACTCTACTCTCTCAGTTTCTATTTCAGAGGAACCAGAACAGGGTGATGTTTCCATGTTATCTTCTTCAAGTGTGCGTCCGTCGTCACAAATGAATTCAGAGCTAGCGGCAAAAGTGCTCATGGAGATTAGACAAATGTTGTCCGCTAGCTCGCCCGGTGTAGCGTCCATTCACTGAATGGTTCGGCAGCCGGGTTCGTCCGATGCGGTCCAAGAGGAAATTTTGGGTGATGCGAGCACTATAAACATAATAGATGCACACCCAGTGACGGCGGATAGTAAGCGAGAACGGAGGAAGCCTTTGAGTCCGGTTCCTAGCTCGTCCAGGTCCAGCCGGGCCGCGAGCGAGAGAGGCCCCTCTCTCGTACAACAACATCTGGGACCAGATGTTGTGGTACAAAATGTGTCTTTAGCGGAGCATACGTCTGTTGCTCGGGACGCTCCGTTGTATAAGCAGTCCGCAGAGACTGTTAAGGCTTCCTCTTCTCGTCAGCGCACACGACCGCACCTTGGCTGCGTGACCGCCGATATATTACCAGCTTCGCCGATCAAGGATTCTTCGGTGACCAGGTCACACCATCCGGCAGCCAGGGATTCGAGACCGATGGACTCCGGACGTTCGCATAGGAAAAGTATGCGGGAGCCATCTGATGCGGAGCTGCCCTCGGCGAAGCAGCGAAAGACTGCGCCTCCGCAGGTCTTGACGCCGGACATTCTTGTGCAGATAGCACAGCTTATCGCAGCATCCCAGCAACCGACAGAAACGGTGTCGGATCGAGAATTATCCGACGGCGCTGGGTCGGTACGCTCCGCCGAAGCATCGGGGGCGGACGACCGGGAACATCATGAGGTCCGACCGGATGGTGAAAGGGATACGGATGACTTGGAGCTATCCCTTTCGGAACAACATAAAGCTGCCATGGACTTCATCCGGCACTTTCTACCTCAAGTTGTTCCGTCGGGCCAGACTGCTGCGCTTCCGGACAAGAGAATTATAGCGTCATTGGACTCTGAATTTTTTGAGCGGTTCAGGGACATCGCTCCCGAGTTTCCGTCGCAGTCCAATAATGTTGCAAGAACATTTGAATTATTGAACGACGCTATATTTAAACTTGCTTCCAGGACGGGGAAAGCAGGTTTCTTGTCCGCTAATACTCTCATCCTGCCTTTCATTAATGCAAGGAATAAATTCGATACGGCAGGACAGGGTATACCGAGAGTTCCTCTGCGTATGGACGACGAGGCGGAAGACTTAGAGCTATCATTACCGTCGTCAGCTTCTATTCCAACCGCGGTGTTGGAAACAGCTATTGCGTCTAACAGAGCCAATTTAGATGCCTTATCTTACGCAGATCACCTTACTAAGGCGTTATCACTGCGCCTTCAGGGGAAAGAGTTTCAGGATATACAATCCTCTTTAAGACTTCTTTCAAGGGCAGTAGCTTATTCCACGTGTAACTCCGCCCTTTCAGTGGCAAATCTGGAGTTGGTTAGACGTGACGCAGCCCTAGCTACATCCACACTAGTGGATTCTAAGGTGAAGAACTCTCTTAGAGTCGCTTCGGTCTCAGGAGAACTTCTCTTTGACGGCAAGCTTTCCGCTATTTATGATAAAATTACAAAGAAAGCTAAGGATTCTCTGTTGTTCAAATCTGCTCCTAAGAAGTCGGATACAGCAGACACGAATAAGACAGGCACTTCTGGGTCTAATGCGCCCAAGAGAGGTTCCTATAGAGGTTCCGGTGCGTCCTCTTGGTCTTATTCGAGAGACCGTCAGGATAGCGACTCTCGTTCGGGACGTCCTTCAGGCCGGGACAATCGGTCGGACGCCCTGAGGTCGACGGGGCGAGGTGCGGGTCGTGGAAGACGTGGTTTCTCCTACCGCAGGCCTCGCAGGTCCAGGAGGTGATGGCTGAATCCTCTATCGCGTTCCGGTTGGCGGAAGGTTGTCGCGCTTTTCACAAGAATGGGCGTCGATTACGGACGACCCTTGGGTGAGAGGAGTGACTTCGGAAGGTCTAAAGATTTCCTTCAAACGAAAGCCTCCATTAACTCGAAGTCCAAAGTGGACTCATCTTCCATCAAATCCGCAGAAAAGAGACGCTCTGTTATCAGAGGTGCAGTCTCTTTTAATGAAGAACGCGGTAGAGGTCGTAGAAAACCAGGAATCTCCGGGATTCTACAGCCATCTGTTTCTGGTTCCGAAACCAGACGGCTCGTTCCGTCCAGTCATAGATTTGAGCTGGATAAACAAGCTGATCGTCGCTCCGAAGTTTTATATGGAGACGATTCGATCGGTCAGAGCGAGTATTCGGGTGAACGATTATGCAACGAGCATAGATCTCAAAGATGCGTACTTTCACGTCATGGTACATCCGACATTCCGAAAGTATCTACGCTTCGCAGTCCTAGGAGTGGTGTATCAATTCCGGGCGATGTGCTTCGGATTGAATCTAGCACCCTGGGCTTTCACTCGGATAATGAACTCGGTAATGATCTACTTCCGAGCTCATTCGTCTGCGGTAACGTCGGCCTACCTGGACGACATTCTTCAGAGGTACGGCAACGAGTTAACGCTTCAGAACGATGTTCAGAATCTTCTTCTATTGCTCCGACGTCTCGGTTTTATAGTAAACGAGGAGAAGTCGGATCTGGTGCCGTCCAAGTCATTCACTCATCTGGGAATGAGCTTCGAGACGCACAACAATCTCGTTCATCTGCCGTTAACCAGAGCGAAATTAGTCAGTTGTTACGCTCGCTATTGTCTGCACGCAGACAAAGTCATGGCGAGAGAATTTATGAGACTGATAGGTCTGTGCGGAGCCGCCGCGGATCTCATTCCGATGGGGCGGTTACGCACACGTCCTCTTCAAATTTTCCTGACTCAGAATTGGAGTGTGAAAATTCATTCGCTCGATGTAGACGTTCTCTTGTCAGATCAAGTGAAACAAGAGATTCAGACTTGGGCAAACATTCAGTGGTTAACTCAAGGAGTTCCGCTGCAGTTGCCGGATCCGAGTTTTACCGTTATGATGGATGCCAGTCAAACAGGTTGGGGTGCATCATTAATCCCAACGGATTCGAGATGCCAGGGTCTTTGGGATCCGCAATTCCTGTGCAAGCACATAAACATCAAGGAAATGATGTCAATTTGGCTTGCGTTACGTCACTGGATGGACATTATTCACGATGCTCATGTCCAAATCCTATCCGACAATACGACAGTAGTGGCGTATATACGGAATCAGGGAGGCACTCATTCAGTTCCGTTGTTCAATCTAACGGAAAGAATCCTTCTGTTTGCGTTAGAACATCACGTTCTTCTTTCGGTCCGTCACATACCGGGTCGTCTGAATGTGCTAGCAGACTCCCTTTCACGAAAGGGTCGCTTGTTGCCGTCGGAGTGGACTCTCAACAAACAAGTATTCAATCAGATTTGCTACCAATGGGAACGGCCAATGATAGACTTATTTGCGACACATCTCAACAATCAGTTGCAGACGTATGTGTCTCCGTGTCCGGATCCAAGAGCATTTGCAGTAGACGCTCTGTCGATCCCTTGGGACGGAATGATAGGATATGCGTATCCTCCAGCGCCGTTAATTCAACAAGTATTGCTAAAGATAAAACAATCTCAATGCAAGATTCTGTTGGTAGCATCTCTGTCGCCACAGAGACCGTGGATAAATCTACTCAGGTGTCTGTTGTGGGACCTACCGCGGAAGCTTCCTCCACGGGAGGATCTTCTTTCGCAGGGGAAATCGCGCCAACTCCATCACAACCCGCAAGGTCTCAACCTTCACGTTTTTCCGTTGTGCGGTCCTTCTTGCATGGCAAGCACTTTACAGGACGAGCAGTGGACACGATTTCTAACTGTAGGAGGACCTCCTCTTCGCTAAACTATGCGGCTAAGTGGAAGGTTTTTCATCGTTGGTGTAGGGATCATTCTGTAGATATATTCGATCCCTCTATACCAGACATTGCAAACTTTCTAGTATACTTGTTTGACGAAATCAAACTGCAGCCTGTTACTATAAAGGGTTATAGATCTATGTTATCTGATACCTATGCACATCATGATAGTTTACAAATTGGATCTAATGTCTCTTTATCGAAGTTGGTTAGAAACTTTTCGATAAATAGACCCAGAACTCTTAGATTAATTCCTAAGTGGAATTTAGCTTGGGTTCTTCTTAAATTGAAGGAAAAGCCATTTGAACCTCTTGGGACAGTAGATTTCAAATTCTTATCTTATAAGACAGCTTTTCTCTTAGCTTTCTCTTCTGCTAGAAGAGTCAGTGAGCTTCATGCACTATCGGTGGATGATTCTCATTATCGTAGTGTTGGGAATACTATCACCTTCACTACTAATGTGGGTTTTTTAGCTAAGAATCAGGCTCCTAATAAATATCCGGAACCTATTGTTATTAAGGCTCTTCCGTCTTCAGACGGGCGTAGGCCTTTACTCTGTCCTGTTAGAGCATTACGTATCTATAAACAGAGATCTCAGTTTATCAGAAAGGGACGGAAACGTTTCTTTCTGTCTTTGATGCCTAATAGAAAGGATATTTCAGTCCATTCTATTGCTAGATGGATTCAGTTAACTATCCATACTGCTTATGAAGATTTATCTTCTCAGCAGTCTGTGCTTAAGATTTCTGCTCATGAAGTAAGAGCTCTTTCTACTTCCTGGGCTTATGCTAATAGTGTTGCTATTACAGATTTAATGAAGGCTGCTTATTGGTCTCAGCCATCCACATTTATGAATTTTTATCTCAGAAATATTGAGTCCATTTCTGGAGACCTGCATTGTTTAGGTCCGTTATCTGTTGCTCAGAATGTCGTCCACTAAACAGTTGCAACTATAGTTATGCAGGCTTTCTGTTCTGGCAGTGACTCCGTCCGTCTGCCCTCTTCGCTCTGGGCTATTTGACACAGGGCAAGGGGAAGGGGGGGGGGGGGCGGGTGTTCCCTTAGGTCACCTGCTTTATAGTGAAAAGCAAGGGAATGCCTCCTCCAAGTCAGTATTTCTGAGTCGCTTCCGGGATGGTTTTAAAGTGTAATATTAATGTTTAAATTCATTCATGTCTTATTTTTAAAGTGTAGCTCGGTGTGAAGCATTTGTATATGTCAAGTGTCAAACGGGCTTTAATATACAATACTCGGACACTTTTAAATGACTATAAAGAGTCTCAATTCTCTGGACTACTTTATTTATTGGCTTGCTTTAAAAATAATTAGTATAAGGGTTATACTGGATGTTAATAGAGAACATGAATGTTATTGTGCTCAATTATTAAGGGTAGTGTATCTTTCTAATTTAATATTAAATAAGAAAGATACATGTAAAGCCTTATACTCCTTTTCTCCTTAAGGGGTTACCTCTTTACTATATAGTTGAGCTTATTGGATTTTCCTCTATGTCCTAGGCCCTCCAGCCTGTTTACTATTCAGCTAAGTCTGGGTCATTGGTACAGTATAAAAATGTTAAAAAATTTATAGTAATTTATATATTTTTTATACTTACCAATGACCCAGACGGGGATGGCCCTCCCTGGAGTTGGGAACTCTTGCCTCCCCGCTGAGTACATAGCGCTGACCAGGCACTGCCAGTAAGAATGATAATTGGCGCCAATTTCGGGACGTCTGCGTCACTGCGCATGTGCAGTAGAGGTGTAGTATGGAGGTCCTTTAGGACATGATTTCTTTTTGTTTTGGATGCAAATTTTGGGGATTGGGGGGCAAAATTTGTGTTTGGCCCTGGTTTTGTTAGAGTTAGCACCAGCTAAGTCTGGATCATTGGTAAGTATAAAAAATATATAAATTACTATAAATTTTTTAACATTTTTATACTGTACCAATGACCCAGACATAGCTGGTGCTAACTCTTAAAATATAGGGCCAAACACAAATTTTGCCCCCCAATCCCCAAAATTTGCATCTAAAACCAAAGAAAACATGTCCTGAATGGCCCTCCACACTTCACCTCTACTGCGCATGCGCAGTGTCAAGGACGTTACGAAATTGGCGCCATTAATCATTCTAAGTTTGGCCCTTCATCAGTTAACATCTGACTGATCTTTGTGCTTGTAAATCTCAGTTTAAATGATGCCAGACACATAAATATTAGTGAAATGGTGATTCTAAGGAGGATAGAGAAGGAGGATAGAGAAGGAGGAGAGGAAAAATGTGTGACAGAATATTATCAGGGCTGTAACTTAAAATTTTTTAATGAAATTATGTTAAGTTACCTATTTTCGAGGCAGCAGCCATTTTGTTGTCATTCTGATTATTTAGTTACACTGATTTTTCAGTGTTTTCCTCTCTCCCTGTCCTTTAAGTCCCCCCTTGCTATTCTCCCATGCTTTTGGCATAGTTTCTGTAATTATTATTACTAAATTTTCTTGGGAGTTTTAGCTGAATAACAGAATGAATTCTGTTCTTTTCCCCATGTTTACGTCTTCACCTACGGGTGGTTAGGCATTGTGTTCTGCATCTACCATCTGATGTTCTGCAGTTTCTTCCCTGGAAGTCTCTGTTTTGCATCAGATAGTGTATTTTTGGTAACTGATTCCGGGCCTGGGTGCCTGGAGTCTTATTTTAGTGTTTTTACATTCATTGTTTACATTTACAACAGCCCTCTGTGTGAGGGGGGGGGGATTTCTTGAAAATAATATCTTGATGTTATTTTAATCATAACTAGATACATTATTATTGTTCGTAAGTGTTGAATAAATTGTTTAAAATATTTTTAAAATTTTTGTCCACACTTAGGCTTGGGATCCATTGGGGCTGAACGTTACTTTTCAGAAACTTGGGCTGTTCTGAAAAAATATTTTTTCAAAATATTTTGATTTCAATTATTTTTTCTATATTAATGGATCATATTATTATTATGTATTTTGATTGCCAGGGGTTGGTGCGAGTACCAGGACTTGTTTTCTTTTCACATTGAAAGGATTTTGATCAATTGTAATAAGAGGAAGTCTTCCTCTGACTTTTATAATCATTCTATATGTGGTCAGTGTACTCGCATTAACTCCTGTTCTGTATCGTATGATTTCGATGACAACATGGGAAGCGTATGTCACGGTATGTTAGTGGGGAATTGGACACTCCGGTCCTTTCCCCGCAGGGTCACTCTACTTTATCAATTTCTATTTCAGACGATCAAGATTAGGGTGATGTATCTGTGATGTCTTCCAACAGTGTGCCTCCATCGTCACAATTAATGAAGGGCTAGCGGAAAAGTGCTCATGTAAATACGCCAATTGCCTAAGAGGACCCTAGTAGGTTCGACGGCCTTTGACGTCCGCTAGCTCGCCCAGTGTAGCGTCCATTCATCGAATGGTTCGGCAGCCGGGTTCGTCCGTTGCGGTCTAGAAGGAGTTTTGGGGTGATGCGAGCACTATAAATCAACCAAATGCACACCCAGTGACGGCGGATTGGAGGGAGAACGGAGGAAGCCTTTTAGTCCGGTTCATAGCTCGTTCTGGTCCATCCGGACGGCGAGCGAGAGAGGCCCCTCTCTCGTACAACAACATCTGGCCCCAGATGTTGTGGTACAAAATGTTTCACATTCGGAGCATACGTCCGTCGCTCGGGACGCTCCGACATATAGTCAGTCCAGAGTAGACTGTCAATAAGGCTTCCTCATTCTCATGGTAGCGCACACGACCGCTCTTGGCTACGTGACCTCGGATATCCAGTCAGCTTCGCCAGTCAGAGAATCATCGGTGACCAGGTCACACCATCCGGTAGCCAGGGACACGAGGCCTGCAGACTCCGGACGTTCACATAGGAAAGTGTGCGGGAGTCAACGTACACGGAGCTTCCGGCGGCAATGCATCGTAAGTCCGCTACTGCACAGGCCTCGGGAACGGACATGCTTTCCTAAATAGCACAGTTTATCGCAGCATCCCAGCATCAACTGAATCTGTCGCATATTTTTTTATCCGACGATGCTGGGTCGGGACGCTCCGCGGAAGCGGGTACGGACGTCCGAAAATTTAATCCGGTCCGACGGGATACCGAAAGGGATTTGGAGGATTTCGAGCTTTCCCTTTCGGAACAACATATGCTGTTGTGTATGTCATCTGACTTGATCTTCTACAGCTTCTTTTGTCGGACCAGAATGCTGCGATGCCGGATAAGAAACTGATAGCGTCGGTTGACTTAGAAATTTTTGGTTCGGTTCAGGGACATCGTCCCTCAGTTCCGACATAGTCCAATAATGTCACACAGACTTTCGAATTATTGAACGACGCTATATATATTATTATTATATGCTTGCTATAACCAAGCATTTCTGGTTTCTTGTTCGCAAAGTTACGGAGATGTCTTTCAAAAGTGTGCCTCTGTCATCATAGTTAATGAAGAGCTAGCGGCAATAAGTGCTCATGGAATATGTCTATCGCCTAAGAGATCCCTTGTAGGATCGACGGAGTGACATTCGCTAGCTCACCCGGTGTAGCGTCCATTCATCGAATGGTTCGGCTGCCGGGTTCGTCCGTTGCAGTCTAGGAAGGAGATTTGGGTGATGCGAGCACTATAATTACTTTAGTACTCACCCAGTGACGGCGGATAGAGGACAGATCGGAGGAAGCCTGTTAGTCCGGTTCCTGGCTTGTCCAGGTCCGTCCGGGCTGTGAGTGAGAGAGGTCCCTCTCTCGTCCAACAACATAGGGGACTGCATGTTGTGGTTCAGATATTTTACATTTGGAGCATATGTCTGTCGGTCGGGACGCTCCGTTATATTGACAGTCCGAGAGACTGTCGATAATGCTTCCTCATCCTCACAGCAGTGCACACGACCGCACATTGGCTACGTGACCTCGAGTATCCGATCAGTTTCATCATTCAGTGATTCCACGGCAAATAGGTCACGTCATCCGGTAGCCAAGGGACACGAGGCCTATACACTCCGTTCGCTCGCATATTGGTAGTATGCACGGGGTAACGATCACGGAGCTTCCAGCGGCAATGCATTGTAGGACCGCTTCTCCTCAGGCCTCAGTGACGGACGTGCTATCCGAGTTAGCACAGTTGTTTCGCAGCATCCCCGCAATCGACAGTTTCTTACTCGAATCAGGAATTATCTTACGGCACTGGGTCGGTGCGGTCCGCGGTTGCATCAGGTACGGACGACCGAACGCTTTATAGGGTCCGACAGGATGGCGAAAGGGATTCGAAAGATTTCGAGTTTTCCCTTTCGTAGCATCGGAAGCTGCCATTCATATCTTCTGGCATTATCTTCCAGTGATTGTTATTTCGGACTACATTGCTGCGATGTTGGATAAGAGACTTATAGCGTCATTGGACTCGGAATTTTGGATCGGTTCAGGGACATTGTCCCTGACTTACCGACACAGTCCAATAATGTCATTACAACATGTGTTTTATTTTTCGACGCTATATATGCATATAAGCCTGCTACCAAGCATGATAGTTTAGTTTCTTGTCCGCAATGCTCATTTCTGCCGTTTTATCATTTATACGAATAATTTATTTTGGCAGAGCAGGGCATACCGAGAGTTCATATGCGTCTAGACGGCGTGGTTAAAGACTGGAAATATTCTTTTTCGCCGTCTATGTCTTTTCCAACCACAATGTTGGAAACGACAATGATGTCTAGTAGACTTAACTTAGACGCTTTATCATACGTAATCCACCTTACTGAGGTGTTATCATTACGTCTCCAAGAAAAGATTTACGGGATATTATTCTCAATGTGATTTCTTTTGAGGGCAGTAGTTTGTTCACGTATAACTCCGCCCTTCAGTGGCTGATTGGAGTTGGTTAGACGTGACGCAGCCCTAGCTACATCCACGCGCGTGGATAGTAAGGTGAAGAACTCTCTCAGAGTCGCTTCGTTCTCGGAGAAGCCTCTCTTCGACGGCAACTTTTCAGCAATCCATGAATTGCTCGATTTACACGTTCTCTTGTCTATCTAGTGTTACAAGAGATTCAGACTGGGGCAAACATTCGGTGGTTGACTCAGAGAGTGCCACTGCAGTTGCCGGATCCGAGTGTTATGGTTATGACGGTTGCCAGTCAAACAGATTGGGATATAATATTGATCCCAACGGATTCGAAGTGCCAGGGTCTTTGGGTTCCGCAGTCTCTAAGCAAGCAATTATCTTCCGCGGAATAATGTTTTTTAGGCTTGCTTTATGTCATTGCATGAACATTATTCAGAAACGCATGTCCAAATCCTGTCCATTAATTCGACAGTAGTGGCGTATCTCCGGAACCAGGGAGGCACTCATTCGTTTCCGTTATTCAATTTAATGGAAAGAATCCGTCTGTTGGTTATAGTACACCAACTTCTGTTTCGGTCCGTCATATTCCGGGTCGTCTGATTGTTTTACCGGACTCCCGTTCACTTAGGGGTTGCTTGTTGCCGTCAGAATGGACTCTCAACAAACAAGTATTCAATCAGATTTGCTATCTATGGGAGCGCCCAATGATAATTTATTTACGACACAGCTTGCTAATCAATTGCAGACGTATGTGTTGGCTTGTCCGGATCTCTGAGCTAATGTTGTTAACGCTCTATTGATCTAATAGGATGGAATGATAGGATACGCGTATCCTCCGGCGCTGTTGTTTCAGCAGGTATTGCTAAGATAAACAACCACAATACATTTCTGTTGATAGCATCTCTATCTTCACAGAGACCGTGGGTAATTTACTCTGATGTCTACCGTGGGACTTAACGCGAAATCTTCCTCAATGAGAGGATCTTTTTTCGCTGGGTAAATCGTGTCATCTTTATCACAACCCGCAAGGTCGCAACCTTCACGTATTCCGTTGTGTGGTCCGTATTGCATTGTAAATATTGTACTGGACGAGCTTTGGACGCGATTTCTTTCTATAGGAGATCCTCTTCTTCGCTATTCTATGCGGCTAAAGTGGAGGCTCTTCCGTCGTTGGTGTAGGGATCACTATGTTCATATTGTTGATCCCTCCATACTACTCATTGCAACTTTTTAGTATACTTGTTTGACAAGATCTACTGCAGCCTGTTATTATTAAGGTTATAGGTTTATGTTACCTCATACCTATGCACTCTATGATAGTTTACAATTGAGTCTTATGTCTCTTTATCGAAGTCAGTTAGTAACTTTTTGATAAATAGACTTAGAATCTTTAGATTAAATTCCTATATGGAATTTAACTTCGGTTCTTATTTAGCTAAGTAATCATTTGAGCCTCTGGAAACAGTAGTTTTCAAATTCTGACCTTTTAGACAGTAATTCTGTTGGCTTCTCTTTTACTGAAGAGTCAGTGAGTTTCATGCACTTTCGATGGATGATTTTCACTTTCGTAGTTTCGGAATCACTACTTCCTTTACTATTTAGGTTGGATTTTTGCATAAGAGTTAGGCTCCTAATATCCAGAACCTATTGTTATTAAGGTCCTTCCGTCTTCGTACGTGCATAGGCCTTTACTCTGTCCGGTTAGAGTTTATGTATTTATAAACAGATATCTGTTTATTACTACGGACGTAAGCTTCTTCTGTCTTTGATGCCTAATAGAAGGACGTTACGCTCCATTCTATTGCTAATGGATTCAATTAACTATCGGTACTGCTTATAGTATATCATTGACTCAGCAGTTGTGCTTAAGATTTCGGCTCATGAAGTAGGAGTTCTTCTACATCTTGGGCTTACATTAATAGTGTCGCTATTATAGATTTTTGAAGGCTGCACATTGTGCTCAGCCATCCACATTCATGAATTTTTATCTCAGAAATATCGAGTCCATTTCTGGAGGCCTCTATTGTTAGGTCTATTATCTACTGCTCAGAATGTCATTCACTTAACACTTGCTACTATAGCTAGGTAGGCTGTCTGTTTCGGCAGTGACTCCGTTCTGCTGCCCTCTTCGCTCTGGGCTATTTGACCCAGGGCAAGAAAAAGGGGGAGGGTGTTCCCTTGGGTCACCTGTTTTACTATGAAAACAAGGGGATACCTCCTCCGGAGTTAGTAATTCTGAGCTGTTATTGGGATGGTTGTTTAGTAAGAAGTTTATGTTTTAAAAATTCATTCAAGTCTTAGTTTTTAAAGTATAGCTTTTGAATATAGCATGTGTCAACGGACATGATTATGCAATCCTCAGACACTTTTAAGGAGTATAAGAGTCTCTATTCTCTAGACTTACTTTATTTATTGGCTTACTTTAAAAATTATTAGTATAAGGATTATATTGGATATTAATAGAGTACATGGATGTATGATGCTCAATTTTGGAAGGTGTTGTATCTTTCTAATTTATCATAAATAAGAAAGATACATGTAAGACCTATTACTTCTTTTTCCCTAGAGGGGATGACTCTATTTTATATTATTGAGCGTATTCCATCTTGCTCTATGTCCTTGGCCCTCTAGCCTTTTTACTATTCAGCTATGTCTGGGTCATTGGTACAGTATAAAAATGTTAAAAAATTTATAGTAATTTCTATATTTTTTATACTTACCAATGACCCAGACGGGGATGGCCCTCCCAGGAGTTGGGAACTCTTGCCTCCCCGCTGAGTACATAGCGCTTACCAGGCACTGGTTATTAGAATGATTAATGGCGCCAATTTCGGAACGTCCTTGACACTGCGCATGCGCAGTAGAGGTGAAGTGTGGAGGGCCATTCAGGACATGTTTTCTTTGGTTTTAGATGCAAATTTTGGGGATTGGGGGGCAAAATTTGTGTTTGGCCCTATATTTTAAGAGTTAGCACCAGCTATGTCTGGGTCATTGGTAAGTATAAAAAATATAGAAATTACTATAAATTTTTTAACTTTCTATGGTTATCGTATTCAAAAGCTAAAAAATAATGTCAAACACAACTAAAATCTTAATTTCTGTACTTAAATCATTAAAGATATAATTAAATAAAAAATATATTCACTTTTCATTACAATATTTCAACTATAACGTAAAACAGGTAGTTGGATATACTTGGTGCTTAGCAAACTTTGAGTAGTATAATATAAGCTTAACCCTTTCCCTAACACAATTAGGAATGACGCTTCCTCAAAAATATTTTTGAATAACCAAAATATTTTTAGCTTTTGCCTCAAAGACGTACATTATAACAGCCCTGGAAATAACATGTGAATGGTCGTTTTGGTTATGTGGGGGTTTCATAAATTGTAAAATACATATAATTTTTGTCTTGAAAATATAGCTTAGGAGCTGTCATTGGAATGAGTTCACTGAGCTCCTGCCAATGAGTGGTCATAAGCAATGATTTGGTGGGAACAATTGAAAAAAAAAAATATTAAAGTTTTAATGGTGAGTTTCTTTTTTAATAGTGCTAACCAGAAATCCCCTTTGCTAGGCAAAGGGTGAACAGAGTAAATATAGGAATTGTCTGGAATATTCTTAGCTTGCCAGATGATCCCTGTAACTAAAATAGTTAATGCCAAATTTTTCAGTTTTAATCACCCATGAGTTTTAAATTAGTGAAATTCTAAGCAGAAAAACACCCAAGGTGAGAGATAGACAGAAAATGGTATAACTTATCAGGTCTGGCAATCGCTCTCCTCACATGGCCAAGGGGTGCAATTAGTTCTCCTCAAGCTTACAAAAGCTAAAAGTGGCCAAATGAAGTTGTACTATTAATGAATTTTGCCTAGTGGGCTTTGTACATTTTATTTGGTGCTGCTAACCAGGTAGTCTCTGTGAGACAGCTACCCTTCCCCTCCCACACCTCTGGGCCTTGGTAAGGCCCGGAGGTGTGGGAGGGACAGTATGACCATATTGCAGAGATCACTAACATAGCAGAGATCTGAAAACCTGTGAGTTTTAGGAATAGGATGTTGTGGTAATCATTATTTTCTAAGACTTGGAGGGCTATATTTTTACACAGTATACCAATGGCCCAGACATAGCTGATGCTAACTCTAAAATATCTAGGGCCAAACTCAAATTTTGCTCCCCGATCCCCAAAATTTGCATGCAAAACCAAAAATTAGAAATCCTAAGTGGTCCTCCATACATTTACCCTCTGCGCATGCACAGACGTCAGAATTGACCAGAATTGGCTCCAACACCATTCTTTGTTTGGCCCTTGTCAGATATCAACAAACTGACTTTTGTGCTTTTTAAATCTCAATTAATAATGATGCCAGACACAAATCAATGGTTAAATTGGTGGGTCTAAGGACACAATTGGATGAAGGAAGGAAGAAACGGTGGTTTGAAACTGTGCAGGGCTGTAATTTTATAATATTTATAAAACTTAGTTCATGTTCCCTAATTTCGGGACATGAGCCTGATGTCATCATTGTTGATAATGATTTTTCTACTGTTGGTTAAGTATTCCTTCCCTAACCTCCCTTGATCCCCCCCTGTTAAACTCCCTAGGTTTTTGGCTTGTTTTTTAAATTTTTTATATAAAATTTCTTGGGAGTTTAACGTGTTAGACAGAAAGTTTTTTCTGTATTTCCCCCAGGTTACGTCCTCACCCTTTAGTCATGCATCATACTTCCAATGTATTGTTTTTTCTTCTTCTGAAGATCGTGCCTTACATCGGATAGTTCAAAAGTCTGTTACTGACTTTGGGCCATGTTGCCTGGGGTCTCATTTCCGGTTTTCAGTTTGACGTTGTTTACATTAGCAACGTTATTTATGTGTAGGTTCCTATTATTGATATGGTAGGTCTGTTGTAAGATACATTATACAGTCCCGTAGTGTGGCAGTTAATTTTTGGGAGAAAAAAATTAATTTTGTCCACACTTGGGCTCTTTTGGGACACATTTGGGCACTTCGTTCCCTTTGGGAACTTGGGCTCTTGTCAAAATTTTTTGAAAATTTTTTTAGTGTAAACTATTTTTCGATTTATATTTTGAATGTTTTTGTTATGATGTTTGATGATAGACGACGGCAGTCTCAGAACTTGAGCTGTCGGAAGGTGGGTCGGTCCAGTCATCTGCACGTTCAGATGCCGATGACCGTGAGTATAATATGATTCAGTTGGAGGATGAAAGGGATTTGGAGGAGAATTACCCATTCCTTTCAGAACAACAGGGTGGCGATAGCACTTATGCATCTATACTTCCCTGAGTTTATTTCCT
The DNA here is from genome assembly GCA_031216915.1 of Pictodentalium vernedei. Lineage (NCBI taxonomy): Eukaryota > Metazoa > Mollusca > Scaphopoda > Dentaliida > Dentaliidae > Pictodentalium > Pictodentalium vernedei. The sequence continues at coordinate 427,271,911 of CM062296.1, read as the reverse complement.
GAGAATCAGAATGCTGTGACAGCTCGAAAGTAGCACTATTCAGTAGCTTAGACGAGGCCTCATATATCGGGACGTCCGGAGAAAGTGCCGTCTCGGACATACTGTCCCGGGAGCAGCCGGCGGCCAGAAGACCGCTGCTCCTTAGGCCTCCATTACGGTTTTGCTGACGCAGATGCACAGCTCCTCGCAGCATCCCAGCAAGTGCAGTAGCAATCAACGGCAGTCTCAAAATCTTGAGCTGTCGCATGGTGCTGGGTCAATCCAGTTATCTGTGTGTTCATATACTGTTGACCGTGATTTCAACTGATTCAGACGAATGATGAAGGGATATGGAGGGGATTTACCCTCCACATTCGGAGCAATACAGGGTTGAGAGGATTTATTCCATCAACACTACCCTGAATGTGTTCCAACGAATCAGAATGCTGCGTCTATTTACAAGAAACCGCTAGCATTGTTGCACGCTAAATTATCTGGAAAAAGAGAAGGAATGTCTTTTCCAGTTAAGTATAGACAGATGTCGCAGGCTTTTGGCCTTTTAGACGACTCCACATTCAACTTTCCAATGGAAAGAAGTAAGGCGGTTTCTTGTCATCTTCTGTAGTTCCGCTGGTCGGAAAACAGTGAAGATGTATTGAGAGTTCCTCTGCATTTGAATGAGTAGGCTAAGGACCTAGCTATGGCCTTACCTTCATCATTCATTATTCGCTTGGTCACAATTGAGATGACATTTATTCATTCAGAGTGAATTTAGACTCACTGTATTATGCAGATCACCTTTAAGAACTGTGATGCTACGGAAAGGAATTGGAGGACATTTGTACCTCATTTAGAGTCCTTTCCAGGGCTATATATTTATCATGTATAACTCTGTCTTAACAAGTTGCTAATTCGGAGTTAAATAGACGTGACACAGCACTTGCGTCGTCATCCTTAATAGATGACAAGGTGAAAAACTCTCTTAGATTCGCTTCGGTTTCTGCACACTGAGTTTTTGATGATAAGCTTTCATTGGTTTATGAACAAGCTACAAAGAAAGCATCAATACTCTGCTCCTTATGTCGATATATATTCGACATGCATTAACAGAAAGGAGTAAGGGAGGAGGTCCTAGACAGAAGGTTGCCTATAAGGACTCCTCGTGAGGGTATAGTTTACTCTCCTATAATTACTCTAGGGATTGTCATATAGCTACTCAAATACGGGGCTTCCGTCTGATGGAGACTTCCAGTCAGATATCTCTAAACTGCTGGGTCGAGGCTCTTCACGAATGAATCGCAGTTCTTCCTTCCGTAGGCCTCGCAGGTGCTACAGGTGTGAGTTAGGACCTCTGTTGTGTTGCGGTTGACGGATGGTTATCAAGATGAGCATCAATCTGGATAACTGTTACGGAGTCTAGTAGTTCAGAGGTGTGGCTTCGGAAGGCCTGCGGCTATCTTTCCAAGAGAACCACAACTAAATTAATGTCTGATAGACAATGCTTCCGTCTAATCCTTGCATAAGAGTCTCTCCAATCGGAGGTAAAGGTTCTCTTGAGAATGATGTTAATAAAGGTCGTCGAGAATCAAGACTCTCTGGAATTCTGTGGCCACCTGTTACTCATCTCAAAGCCTAAGAGCTCGTTCCGACAGATAATAGACTGGAGCTTGTTAACAAGTTTATCAAAGCTCTAAAAGTTTATTTATGGTTATCATTTAGTCAGTTAAAATGAGTGTTCGAGTGATTGACTATGCTATAAGCATAGATCTAAGGATAGCTTTGGTCTGGAGATAGTGCCCTGCACTGTCACTCGAATATTAACTTGGTAATGTCTCATAACAATCTGCCATTATCCAGAACAAATTAGTTTTATGCGACTGATGGAGATGTGCTGAGCAGTTACGCATCTTGTTTAGATGGGTCGCTTACGCACACGCCCCCTCCAATTATTATTGCACAGAACTGGAGTGTGACAACGCATTCGTTCAGGACCAGTATTGTTTTAACGGATATAGTAAACAAAAAGGTCCATATTGAGGCAGATTTTCAATGGTTAACTCATTAGTTCCGCTGCAACTGCCAGACCTGGCTTTCACGATTATGACGGGTCTGAGTCCTACAGACTATAATTGCAGGGGTCTGAGACCCTCAGTTCCTGTAGAAACACATAATCATCAAGAATGATGTCAATATTGTTAGCGCTATATCAGTGCGTTCACGCTTGTTCAGAGTTTGTTGAACAACTCAATAGTGGTAGCGTACATCAGGAACCAGGGCGGCACCCATTCACTTTTGTTATAATACCTAACGGAAAATCATTTTCATGTCTCTCTGTCTGTCATATACCAGGTCGTCTGAACATACTAGCAGACTCGCTCCTCGGAAAGGTCACCTGTTTCATATGTATGGATGCTCAACATGCATTTATTTGTACAGATTTGCTACCAGCGGGATCACCCCATGATTCTTTAGTCTTTATCCTCCTATTCATTTGATTCAATAGCTTATGTTTAAGTTTAAACAGTGAATCCTACTGGGAGCGCCTCTGTTGTCACAAGAATCTTGGATCAATATTCTCAAGTGTCGGTTATGTGATGCTCCCCAGAAGCTTTCTCCCAGAGAGGGTCTTCTTTCAGGGGATGTTTTATTCTTCACGTTCCTCTCCGTCCATAGTGGCATATGGAGTCGGTTAGACGTGAGGGAACCATTTCGGTTCCTATATTTTTTATCTTAACTGAAACAGGTACGATTAAATAATATGGGTAAGGGGATTTTGTTATGACTTCGAATTCCCCCCCACCGTGAGAGAACCATTGCGGTTCCTATATTTTTCTGTTAACTGACACAAGTACAATTGAATAATGCAGGTGAGGAGATTTCGTTATGACTTCGAATCCCCCCCCCCTCCACATACACACTCAGACACTTCCTTATGTGTTATAAGCAATTACTGGGCAAGACATAGTTCTCTTCCCGCAAGCTTTATTATTGTAATACATGCATTTTATGCATTTATGTAGTGTTCTGTGGCGACCTCATGGGCTCATCCGCTTTTTAGCTGAATTAATGCCCTATTATTTTGGTTGATTTGTTATATACAAGCGTTTATTTATAAATCATCACAATTAAATTGCTACTCTTGAGTACCTCGCAGGCTGCATAACCAGTTAACTGGTATTCAGATGATTACATGCTAATATATATGCGATCAGGCATTATTATTATTAGGTTAACGCTTTATTGTATTCGGTGAACCTTGAAATAATAATTTATTTTGGGGGCGTTCTGTGTAGGAGCCTGTTAAATCATACCTTTGTTCATCTCTAGATCCAAGTTTCTATTTTGTTTGGTACTCATATTACACGTGCTTTTACGATCATAGACATCAGATTATTCACGTTGGAGAGTGTTGTTTCTGGAATTTATTGTACAGTGGTCGCCTATGGATCATGTAGGATGTGTGCTTTCTCTTCAGGAATCGTTCAGTGTGGCTTGATTAGATATGTGTATGTTATATTTTATATCACCGGTTTTCGACGTATCTGTGTACGTGGTATGCTATTTACTGTGCAATATTAATTTCCAGGATCATCGCTATATCCATAACTTCTGAAGTAATGTTAAGCACCATTTATTAATCTTGAATTAATACCTGAGTGCGTGTTCGACAGTTAATTATATTGTTGTTGGGTACTGCTCTTATTGTTTCCAGAGCTCTCCCCCTTTTTTATTTTGAATGTTTCTTCAAAAAAGGGGTGTGTGTGTGTTTTTACCCATAATCTGGCTTAAAATGTATGTATCTTTGAAGGATGCTGTTTTTATCCGTGTTTATATCCTGCATACAGCTGAAATGTTATTGTAAGGCATATGTTTGTGGGAGATTTTCTCTTATTCTCAGATACGCCATCCTAATTTTTGGGGCTTAGTCTGGGCTAGCCTTGGAAAATTGGGAACTTGTCTTCATACTTACATTAAGGAATTACTTCATTGGGCTTCTTGTTTAGAATATGTCTCCTCTATTACTGTATAGAAAGACATACATGTAATTCCTAACTGTTCTGCATGTAAGTTCCTTCATTATGGATTGCAGGATTGGAATTATTTCAGAAGTCTTAATCCCTCCACCTATTTGTGATTCAGCTATGTCTGGGCCATTGGTATACTGTGTAAAAATATGACAAATTTATACCAATTTGTATATTTTTATACTTACCAATGGCCCAGACGGGAAGGGCCCTCCCATGAGTGGGCACTCATACCTCCCTGCTGAATTATTATGTAATACTCTCTTTTACAAAGAATGGTGTTGGCGCCAATTGCGGTCACTTCCTGATGTCTGCGCATGCGCAGAGGGTAAATGTATGGAGGACTAGTTAGGACTTCTAATTTTCGGTTTTGCATGCAAATTTTGGGGATTGGGGGGCAAAATTTGTATTTGGCCCCAGATATTCTAGAGTTAGCACCAGCTATGTCTGGGCCATTGGTAAGTATAAAAATATACAAATTGGTATAAATTTATCATTTTTCGCCCTCCTCAATTTTTTTAAGGCGGGCAGTAGGCGAGTGAATAAATCGCTCTCCTGAAAATGCCAGGCCTGACTTACTATACTGTCAAACTGATGAACAGTTTTTTTAATAAGCTTTTTCATTCTGTATGTGATGTGAGCTTTTCATGCGATGTAATCAAGTTCTTATTCGGCCTCTTACTAGGACAGAACCCCCTCAAGACAAAACCTCTTGGGGAAAAAAACCCGCTGACGAAACCCCCTCAGAATAAAACCCCCTACCTTAATTGACTTCTTGAACAGAACCCCCTCACAGAGCAAAAATAAATGATAATGAACATGATTTGGATTTATTTTTTTATTTTATTTTTAAAAATATTTTTGTTCACTCATTTTTTCATAAAAATTTTATTTCACAAATATAATAAACATGTATATGTTAACAAATAACCACCTTTTGATATGAAATTTTTTTTTTCATAATATTTCTTGAAAGCACTCTATATTATGCACTTCATTTTTATTCTGTCACGTGTAGTTTCAACCAGTTTCACTGCCATTCTGCTGTCTTTGGGCTCATATGATTCAGGGGTTGAGCTTATACATGTAGCCATCTAATAGAGACCTCCTTTGTGGTTTTTAATAATTTCCAGACTAAAATCATGTGAAGTAGTGAAAGAAGTTTTGATTTCTGATAGTGGATGCCATCACTGACATTTTTATAACAGTAAGGTACAGTTTGTTTTAAAAACAAAATATTGTAGTAAAAGCAATCATGCTGTATTCAAGAAATTCAATGTGCATATGGCCTGCAAAAATGTTATTGCTAAAACAATCATGTTGTGCATCAAAACAAACAAGTAACAAGCTAATATCAGTTTTTTTTTTAACATTTTCATTTTCACCATTTTCTATGAATATTTCTTGTGAGGGGGTTTTGTTTTGAGGGGGTTTGTCTTGAGTTTTTTTTTAACGTTTTCATTTTCACCATATTCTATAAATATTTCTTGTGAGTGGGTTTTGTCTTGAGGGTTTTTTTGTCTTTAGATGCAGAAAGTGAGAGGATTTTTTCCGAGGGGGTTTTGTCTTGAAGGGGTTCTGTCCTGTTACCACAGAAAGTAGATCTGTTTCCCAGGACATTTTTATTAAAAATACATGTTTTATGTTTTAGGCCTCATAATCTGTGACATGGGTAATAGTGTATTTTATCATATGACTCGTCCGTTTTGTTCACTTTAAAACATTTGATATTTTGTATTTTTATACTGTACCAATGACCCAGACTTAACTGGTGCTAACTCTTAAAAATTCAGGGCCAAACACAAATTTTGCCCCCTCAATCCCCAAAATTTGCATCAAAATCCAAAAAATCAATGTCCTATATGGTCCTCAATACTTTTGTCCACTGCGCATGAACAGTGTCAAGGAAGTACCGAAATTCGCACAAAATCTTCATTCTTTGTTTGGTCCTTCAATCAGTAACATCTCACTGATATCTGTGCTTATAATCTCAGTTAAAATGATGCCAGACACAAAATCATGAAGGAAATGGTGGATCCAAGGATGAAGTAAGAGGATGAGAGGAAGAAAAGGTGGAAGGATGTGTTCAGGGCTGTAACTTATAATTTTTATGTAAAATTATTTCATGTTCCCTAATTTCGGGGCATGGGCCTGATGTTTTCATTCTTGCTATGAAATCTCCACTGTTTGTTCAGTGTTTCCTCTCTCCCTTTCCTTGATACCCCCCTTGCTAATCTCCCATACTTTTGGTATAATTTTGGAAATTTTTTTATTGAAATTTCTTGGAAGTTTTAGCATAGTTGCAGAATGTTTATTCTGTTATCCCCATGGTTACGTCCTCACCCTAGGGGTGTTTAGGCGTTTTGGTCATGCATCTACCATCTGATGTACTGCAGCTTCTTCTGTGGAAGATTCTGTTTTACATCGGATAGTGTTTTAAAATTGGTTACTGATTTCGGGCCATATTTTCAGTGCCTGGAGTCTTGTTTCCGGTTTTTGTTGACTTTTGTTTACGTTGACAACGGTTACTTCTGACGGTGATTCCTTGTCTTCTGTAGGGTTCAGCTTATTGCCAGATACATTAATATTGTCCGTAAGTGTAACATTAATTTTTAGATATGTTTTAAAATTTTTGTCCACACTTAGGCTTTTTTGGGATCCAGTTGGGCTCATCGTTCCCTTTGGGAACTTGGGCTCATGTCAAAATTTTTTCTTTTGAATTATTTTTAGAAATTTTTGTAATGGATTATATTATTATTATGTATCTTTGTATTTTCAAGGGTTAGTTCCTTTTTCAGAGGAACAAGAACAGGGTGATGATTCCGTGATGTCTTCAGGAAGTGTGCTGCCGTCATCACAATCAAATATAGAGCTAGCGGCAAAAGTGCTCAAGGAAATTCGAAAAGTGGCTAGATCCTTAGCAGGATTGATGACCTTGTCGCCAGCTAGCTCGCCCGGTGAAGCTATCACTCGTAGATCGGGTGATGTGATGCCAGGTTCGTCCATTGCAGTCCAGGAGAGGAGAAGGGGTGTTGCAAGCACTATAATCTCGGATCACGCACACCCGGCGACGACGGATCAGAGGATGGAACGGAGGAAGCCACTCAGTCCAGTAGATAGCTCCTTCAGGTCTACCTGGACCGCGAGCAAGAGAGGCCCCTCTCTTTTACAACAACATCTGGGGCCAGATGTTGTCGTACATAACGTTCATCAGTCGGAGCATATGTCCACTCCTCCTGCTCAAGACGCTCCGTCGCATAGACATGGGGGCGTGGCTAGTCTATTGGCTTCCTCTTCCACACGCCAACACACATGACTGCACCTTGGCTACGTGACCTCGGAAATCCAGCCTGCTTCGCCGACCAAGGATTCCACGTCGACCAGGTCACTCCATCCTGTAGCCAAGAACAGGAGGCCTTACCAGTCGGGACATTTGCATAAAAGAATTATGCAGGAGGCACCATTCCAGGAGCTTCCAGCGGCTAAACAACGTAAGACAGCAGCTCCACAGGCTTCCGTGATAGACTTGCTATCGCAGATAGCACAACTCATCCCAGCATCCCAGCAACCTTCGGAAACTCTTTCAGATCAGCAACTGTCTGAGGAAGCTGGGTCGGTACGCCCCCTGCAGTGTCAGATAGGGACGACCGAGATTCACATTTGGTCCAGTCGAATGGTGAAAGGGAATCAGCTTAGTTGGATTTTTCCCTTTCAGAACAACATAAGGTGGCCGTAGATTTCATCCGGCAACACCTTCCAGAAGTTGTTTCTCCGGACCAGAGAGCTGCGATACCAGATAAGAGACTGATAGCATCACTGGACACAGACTTTTTCGGTCGGGCTAAGGACGTCGCGCCTGAGTTTCCTGCCCAGTCCAGAAATGTCTCACGGACGTTTGAATTGCTGAATGATGCTATTTTTAGGCTAGCGTCTAAGACTGGCAGATCCAGTTTCTTATCGTCTCATGCTCTACATCTACCGTTCATCAACAATAGAAATAAATTTGAAACGGCAGGACAGGGTGTTCCGAGAGTTCCTCTGCATTTAGACAACCAAGCAGAAGATTTGGAGTTGTCATTGCCGGCGTCTATGTCGATTCTCTCCAGTACGTTGGAGATGACAATCTCGTCTAACAGAGCCAGTTTAGATGCCTTATCTTATGCAGATCACCTTACCAGAGCGTTATCACAACGTCTCAATGGTAAAGAATTCCAGAATGTTCAAAGCTCCTTGAGAGTTCTTTCGAGGGCAATCACATATTCCACGTATAACTCTGCCCTTTCAGTGGCAAATTTGGAGTTAGACGTGATGCTGCCCTGGCTTCATCCACGAGGGTGGATTCTAAGGTGAAAAACTCTCTTCGAGTCGCTCCGGTTTCAGGAAAGCTTCTCTTCGATGGTAAGCTTTCACTAATCTACAATCAGATTACCAAGAAAGCTTCAGACTCTCTGCTCTTTAAGTCTGTTTCGAAAAAAACGGACTCAGCAGAGAGGAGTAAGTCTGGGACTTCTGGGGCAAGTACGTCCAAGGGAAGTTCCTATAGAGGATCTAGAAAGCCTGTACGTCTTACTCCAGAGACCGTCAGAGTAGCTACTCAGGTAGGGGACATAATACTGGCCGAGACAACCGGTCAGATGCCCCTAGGTCGACTGGTCGAGGCATGGGTCGGGGAGCACATAGTTTCTTCTCCCGCAAGCCTCGCAGGTCCAGGAGGTGCAGGTCAGAACCTCTATTGTGCTCCAGTGGGCGGAAGGCTGTCGAGATTCTTAACTAACTGGGTGTCAATTACGGACGACCGATGGGTTCAGGAGATTATTTCGGAAGGTATAAAACTGTCCTTCAGAGAAAAACCTCCGTTAACACGAAGTCCACGATGGACTCAGCTTCTGGCAAACCTTCAGAAGAGAGATTCGCTTCTATCAGAGGTGCAATCTCTTCTGGAGAAGAACGCAATAGAGGTTGTAGAAAACCAGCAATCTCCCGGTTTTTACAGTCACCTGTTCCTGGTACCAAAACCAGATGGCTCATTCCATCCAATTATAGATCTAAGCTGGATAAACAAGCTGATCATGGCTCCAAAATTTTATATGGAGACCATTCGATCGGTGAGAGCGAGCATTCGAGTGAACGATTATGCTGCGAGCATAGATCTCAAGGATGCGTACTTTCACATAATGGTACATCCGGCATTCAGAAAGTACCTTCACTTCGCTGTCCTTGGAGTCGTTTATCAGTTCCGAGCAATGTGCTTCGGACTGAATCTAACGCCCTGGGCCTTGACTCGAATAATGAACTCGGTAATGACTCATTTCTGAGCTCATTCGTCTGCGGTAACGTCGGCCTACTTGGACGACGTTCTTCAGAGGTACGGCAACAGATTAATGCTTCAGAACGATGTTCAGAGTCTGCTTCAACTGCTCCGATGTCTTGGTTTCATAGTAAACGAAAAGAAGTCGGATCTAGTTCCGTCCAAGTCATTCATTCACTTGGGAATGAGCTTCGAGTCGCACAACAATCTGGTTCATCTGCCGTTACCTAGAGCGAAATTAGTCAGTTGTTACGCTCGCTTTTGTCTACACTCAGATGTATTAACAGCAAGAGAATTCATGCGACTGATAGGTTTGTGCGGAGCCGCCGCGGACCTTATTCCGATGGGGCGCCTACGCACTCGTCCACTCCAGATATTTTTACTCCGAATTGGAGTGTGAAGATTCGTTCGCTCGAAACGAACATCGTCTTGTCGATCCAAGTAAAACAAGAGATTCAGATTTGGGCAGATATTCAGTGGTTAACTCAGGGAGTTCAACTGCAACTGCCAGATCCGATTTTTACGATTATGACGGATGCAAGTCAAACAGGTTGGGGCGTGACTTTGTTACCAACAGATTCGAGGTGCCAGGGTCTTTGGGATCCACAATTCCTGAACAAGCACATAAACATCAAAGAGAGGATGTCAATTTGGCTTGCGCTACGGCATTGGATGAACATTATTCAGAATTCACATGTTCAAATTCTGTCCGACAATTCGACAGTAGTAGCGTATATTCGGAACCAGGGAGGCATTCATTCCATTCCGTTATTCAACTTAACGGAAAGAATCCTTCTGTTTGTCCTAGAGCATCAGGTTCTTCTGTTGGTCCGTCATATTCCGGGTCGTCTGAACGTTCTAGCGGACTTGCTTTCTTGGAAAGGTTGTATGTTTCCCTCAGAATGGACTCTCAACAAACTAGCATTCAATCAGATCTGCTACCAATGGGATCGTCCGATGATAGACTTGTTTGTGACGCATCTCAACAATCAGTTGCAGACGTATGTGTCGCCATGCCCAGATCCTGGAGCGTTCGCAGTAGATGCTCTCTTGATCTCTTGGGACGGAATGATAGGATACGCGTATCCTCCAGCTCCGTTGATTCAACAGATATTGCTAAAAATCAAGCAATCTCACTGCAAGATTCTGTTTGTAGCATCTCTGTCACCCCAGAGACCATGGATAAATCTACTCAGGTGTCTGTTATGGGACATTCCTCGGAATCTTTCTCCATGGGAGGACCTTCTTTCGCAGGGGAAATCGCACACACTGCATCACAACCCGCAAGGTCTCAACCATCACGTATTTCCATTGTGCGGTCCTTCTTGCACAGCAAGCAATTTACAGGACGAGCAGTGGACGCAATTTCTAACTGTAGGAGGACCTCCTCTTCACTAAATTACGCTGCTAAGTGGAAGGTTTTCTCTCGTTGGTGTAGGGATCATTCTATTGATATCTATGATCCCTCCATTCCTGACATTGCGAATTTTTTGGTCTACTTGTTTGACGAGATCAAACTGCAGCCAGTTACTATTAATGGTTATAGGTCTATGCTATCGGATACATATGCTCATCATGATAGCTTACAAATTGGATCTAATGTCTCTTTATCTAAGTTAGTTAAAAACTTTTAGATAAATAGACCTAGAACCCTTAGGTTAATTCCTAAGTGGAATTTAGCTTGGGTTCTTCTGAAGCTAAAAGAAGCGCCATTTGAACCCCTGGATATGGTAGACTTCAAATACTTATCTTATAAGACAGCTTTTCTCTTAGCCTTCTCTTCGGCTAGAAGAGTTAGTGAGCTTCATGCACTATATGTTGATGATTCTCACTATCGTAGTGTTGGTAATACTATTACTTTGACTACTAATGTTGGATTTTTGGCTAAGAATCAGGCTCCTAATAAGTACCCTGAGCCTATTGTTATTAAGGCTCTTCCGTCTCCAGACGGTCATAGGCCTTTGCTATGTCCAGTTAGAGCTATGCGTATTTACAAACATAGATCTGAGTGTATCAGAAAGGGACGAAAACGTTTCTTTCTGTCTCTGCTGCCTAATAGAAGGGACATCTCGGTCCATTCTATTTCAAGTTGGATTCAATTCACTATTCGTACTGCTTATGAAAAATTATCTTCTTCTCGGCAGTCTGTGCTTAAGATTTCAGCGCATTAAGTTAGAGCGCTGTCTACATCTTGGTTTTATGCTAATAGTATTGCTATTACCAATTTGATGAAGGCTGCATACTGGTCTCAGCCTTCTACGTTCACAAATTTTTACCTTAGAAATATTGAGTCTATTTCTGGCGACCTTCATTGTTTAGGTCCGTTATCTGTTGCTCAGAATGTCGTACACTAAACAGTTGCAACTATAGTTATGCAGGCTCTCTGTTCCAGCAGAGACTCTGTCCTGCTGCCCTCTTCATTCTGGGGTGATTGACACAGAGCAAGAGGAAGGGGGTGGGGGGGGGGGGTGGGGGGGTGGTGTTCCATTATATCACCTGCTTTATAGTGAAAAGCAAGGGAATACCTCCTCTGGAGTCAGTAATTTCGAGTTGGTGCTGAGATGGTTTTAAAGTGTAAAGCTAATGTTTATCTCATTTATGTAATATTTTTAAAGTGTAGCTCGGTGTGAAGCATTTGTATATGTCACGTGTCATACGAGCGTTAATATACAATCCTCGGACACTTTTAAATGAGTATAAAGAGTCTCATTCTCTGGACTATTTTTATTTATTGGCTTTCCTTTAAAAAAATTAGTATAATGGGTTATACTGGATGTTAATAGAGATCATTGATGTTATTGTGCTCAATTACGGATTGGTAATATGTCTTTCCTTTTTTGTATAAACAAGAAAGATATATGTAAATCCTGTTTCTCCTTTTCTCCTTGAGGGGATAATTCTGTTTATATGTAATTGAGATTTCCTTAATGTGCTAGGACCTCCAGCCTTTTTTCTACTCAGCTAAGTCTGGGTCATTGGTACAGTATAAAAATATGAAAAAAATTATAGTAATTTATATATTATTTATACTTACCAATGATCCAGACTGGTATGGCCCTCCCATGAGTTGGGAACTCATACCTCCCTTGTCTGATTATATAACATTCACCAGGCACTGGTTGTAAGAATGAAAATTTAGCGTCAATTTCGGTACTTCCTTGACACTGTGCATGCGCAGTGGACAAAAGTATGGAGGACCATATAGGACATTGATTTTTTGGATTTTGATGCAAATTTTGGGAATTGGGGGGCAAAATTTGTGTTTGGCCCTGAATTTTTAAGAGTTAGCACCAACTAAGTCTGGGTCATTGGTAAGTATAAAAAATATATAAATTACTATAAATTTTTTCATTTTCATATTAATCAGTGATAAATAAAGCCTTCCATCAATTTCATTGGTCAATTTCAAAACTAGACAATTTGATTGGCTGAACAAAATACAACTGGGCCACATTTTCATAATTTGCATAATTAGAATTGGGAGATTTCATTGGTCAATTTCAAAACTGGACAATTTGATTGGCTAAATAAAATACAACTGGGTCACATTTGCATAATTTCAGTAGGGAGAATTTACGTTATCTGTCCTATTTAGGGTGGGTTATATTGTATTAATCTTTTACCTACAAGAAAAACGCCCTTCATTTTTTTTTTATATATTCACTTTTTGCTTCCAAAACATATGTTATGACCCCTCATTGGAACGAGCTCATTCCAATGAGGGGTCATAACCTATGTTTTGGAAGCAAAAAATGAAAATTTTTAGTTATACGAGGATATTTTTTCCAAGTATCGTCTGCAACTCAAGCTGGGTGATGGGTTAAAAAGTCATACTAAGGGGCTAATTTGCACGTGTGTGTGTCATATGATAAAGAGAATATGAAATGAGTGTTTTTCTCATATAATATTTGTGAAACTCGTCCGAATTTTCCGTTTGTGCTTGCCAGAGTCTCACCAAAACGGAAATTCTTAGACTCGTTTCATAAATATTATATGAGAAAAACACTCATTTCATATCCTCTATTTATCCATTTCATTAAATGATAGAGTACTCATTTATTCTCAGTCATCAAACTTTGTTCACATGTCTTTGCCTTGTTACAATTTATGGAAAAGTGCCTAAAGACACTTTTCCATAAATTCCTACAAGTCAAATCCATACAGAGTTATGTCAAATATATTATGAAGCACATCCATAGACTGTGAAGCCTTTAAGTTGTGTTAGCTGCACTCCCGAATTTAGCTGACATAGGGGCTTCCAGCACCTAACCAGTTAACTTTTTTTTTTAGATTTGCTTTGGTAATAAAAAGAGAGCAAGCCTCGGCCAAAATTTCCATGCAGAATGGCCAGAGAAACAGATTTTTATCTTTTTTTAGGCCTTAACAGGATTTGGCATATGATCAGTTTTCAGTTTGGATGTATTGTGATGCCGCATATTTTTCTGGAGTTTTAGTCTTTGATGGATTTAAATATTTTACTGAAGATTTATTTTTTGTAAACTACATGTATTGGGCATGTGAATTTGTTACTTTGATATGTGAAGGACTGATTTTTAGCTCACCTTGACGAAATCAAGCTGAGCTTATCTAATCGCTCTCCATCCGTCTTCTGCCGTCCATCAACACCATGTTTTGGGCTTCTCCTCCAAAACCACTGGGCCGATTCAAGTGAAAGTTTGTGTGAGTGATGGTGCTGAGGTGGCATTGCATTTTTTGTCAACTCAATATGCCCAGCCCCATAGGGAGGAGGTGGGTGAAAATGCTCCAAATTTTTTTTAAAAGCTTCCCGTGAACCAGTGGGTACAGTGACGCGATATATGGTATGGAGCTTCCTTTTGAGGTGTAGATTCAACTTTGTACAAATGAAGTTTGTGAAGCAATATTTGTCTTTTTATTGGGAGGGGGAAGATTTACCTCCCCCCCCCCCCCTCCCAAATTTCTATTTTCTGAACTGATGGTCCGATTTGAACCAAATTTGGTTTGTGATATTATTGGATCATAAGTACTTGATTCATGCAAAAAAGTATTTTCTCGTGCCCCCGTGGGAACCCCAGGAGCTGAAATAGAAATATTTTCACAAACTCCAATATATCCCAAACCACACAGAATAGAGAACTGTTATTTGACATGAAGCATCCTTAGGACCTATAGAACTGAATGGTAAAAACAAATTAAAACAAATTGTCCTCAGTTGTGTCAGGGTGTTCTGGGGGGGGGGGGGGGGGGCGTCGAAAAAATGCTGAGTCAGCATAACTGCAAAAATTAAAAAACAAATTTCTTCAGAACCAGTGATCAGAATCTTTTGATATTTGATTTGGTATACAGTATCCATAGGGGATGGGGGGGGGGGGGGGGGGGAGGGTGTGAGGGGGATGGGTCAGATATAAGTTTGTTTAAATGAAGCCCCATGGTTCATATTTGGGCTCAATACAGGAGCCTGAATTTATAACTTTGGGAAATATGGGGAATAATCTTTAAAAATCTTCTTCTTTAGACCCACCAGTCAGGATGCTTTCATATTTGCTATATAATATCTCTATGGGGATCAGATTCAAGTTTGTTAAAATCAGGTCTCTGGGTTCATATTTGGTCTCTCTATTGTAGCCCAAAATTTCAACTCAGGGCAATATGAGGAAATTTCTTTAAAAATCTTCTTCTTCAGATCCACCAGTCAGAATCCTTTCATATTCGGTATACAACATCTCTAGGGGGGGGGGGGGGGGGGGGGGGGGGGGGGTTGAGATTCCAATTTGTTCAATTTGAGTACCTGTGTTGATATTTGGGCTCCCTTCGTGCAATATGAGGAAATTTCCTTCAAAATCTTCTTCAGATCCACCAGTCAGAATCCTTTCATATTTCATATACAACATCTCTAGGGTGGTCAAATTCAAGTTTGTTCAAATCAGGCCCCTGGGCTCATATTTGGGCTCCCTATGGTTGCCTGAATTTTAGCTTAGTGCAATATGAGCAAAGTTCTTTAAAAATCTTCTTCTCCAGATCCACCAATCCGAATGGTTTCATATTTGGTATACAACATCTCTAGGGGGATCAGATTCAAGTTTGTTCAAATCGATATCCAGGGTTAATATTTGGGTTAATTTTGGGTGAATTTTAACTTGGTGCATTATGGGGGAATTTCTTTAAAAGTCATATTCTTCAGATTCACCAGTAAGAATCCTTTCATATTTGGTATACAACATCTCTAGGGGGGAATCAGATTCAAGTTTTTTCAACTTGAGTGCGTGGGTTAAGATTTGGGCTTCCCATGGTAGCCCGAATTTTAACTTAGTGCAATACTGGGGATAATCTTTAAAAATCTTCTTCAGATCCACTAGTCAGAATGCTTTCATATTTTGCTATACAGCATCTCTAGGGGTCAGATTCAAGTTTTTTCAAATTGGGTCCCTGGGTTCATATTTGGGCTCCCTATGGTAGCCCAAATTTTAACTTAGTGCAGTGTAAGGAAATTTCTTTTAAAATCTTCTTCAGATCCACCAGTCAGAATCCTTTCATATTTGGTATACAACATCTCTAGTTCACTACTCGGAACTCTTAGTCCGATTTTAATAAAGACAGCATAAGTGGGAAACAGATATTTGATTTATATGAAAAAAATCAACCCTAGTTATTGTGGAACTCAGTGTGTGCAAAAAATAGAAACATAATTCCGAGTTCATTTTATAAGGAGCCATGTAGCTGAAGAATTAGAAACTTTTTATTAAGTACCCTCTAGTGGTGTGTAACTAAGATTAATGCATATAGGTTGTATATCAACCTGACGCAAATCATTTCTATTTTTTAATTATGCAATGTTGGTGTCTGGAAGAAGCTTCCTTTCGATTTTGGACCAGTTAGCTGATCCAAGATGGCCGCCAGTGGCCAAGTCATTATGGCTTCCATGGTGGCCATCTTGAATTTGGTTTCCATCCAATAACTAATAAATACCGACTCGATTCAATTTTTTTTTAATTTAATCTTATTTGTTTTACAAGGATTGACGAACAAGTTATGCAACTTGTATTAATGCCTCTCCTTGGCCCAATGACGTAGGTGTGTGGGCCTAGCTCTTCTCGAATACTATGAAGGGATCTTTAGCCTGCACGGAGTGTGTCTCTCTCTCCGCACAGAGGACAGCCATTTTACGTCCCCATGCAATAGGATGATACGCTGTGATAGCATCAACCCCACAATTGATGCTGACAGAGAGTGTTCGGACACCTCGAGAACTTTCCCCTACCGGGGGAATTTTTGTTTATTGCATTATCGGTGTCTAGAGGAAACTTCCTTTCGATTTTGGTCCGGCCAGCTAATTCAACATGGCCATCATGATGGCCATATTGAATTTGGTTTCCATCTAATAACTAATTAATGCTGGCTCAAATCATTTGTATTTTTTAATTATGCATTGTTGGTGTCCAGAGGAAGCTTCCTTTCGATTTGGATCAGGTAGCCAATTCACCACCATAGTGGCCATATTAAATTTGGTTTCCGTCCAATAACTAATGAATGCTGACTCAAATCAATTTTTTGGGGGTGCATTATTGGTGTCTAGAGGAAGCTTCTTTTTGATTTGGATATGCCCCAGAAAGACTTGCCTTCCCTTTTATTTTATGACACCGTTGGGGACATATGCCACGCTTTGCATTGCTCTTGTTACATTATGATTGACTGAAGAAAAGGCATGATGCTTGGACTATTTTGGTCTCTACTGAGGGACTGAAGGATTGACAATGGATCCTATGCAGACTGATTGCTTAATGTAGATTCATTTGTGGCCTCAGTTTATATCTGGTTCTGTTCAAGGTGAGCACTTCAGGCCCTGTGGGGCCTCTTGTTTTAAAGATATTTTATGTTTTGAATTTAGAGGAAGAAGCTTTATCAAGTGCTCGAGAAGGATGGTGGAAAAACAGAGATTCCAAAGCCACTCTTTCACTGTTGCCCAAACATTGTCATATAGAGATGTCTTTGCTACAGACTCTTCAGAAAGATGAAAATAATTATGCTAATGCAATCAACAAGGTAACTTATTATAAAATGTAACTAAATTATTCATTGATAAAAAAAGTATTTTATGCAGTGATAATTGAAATTACACAGATATTTACTTAAGGTCCCTGCAATGCTTTGAGATTCCTTTTGCTTCAATACCCTCATTTTGTTTTTTAACCCTTTACCTAACATAACGGCCCAAACCAGCCAGCAGTATTCTCAAAAATCGCCAATTAATTTTCATTTTTTGTCTCAAAAACATTGGTTATGACCCCTCGTTGGAACGAGCTCGTCGAGCTCATTCCAACAAGGGTCATAACCTACATTTTTGAGACAAAAAATTAGTTATTCAGGATTTTTTTTGTAAGTGTCGTCTGCTTTTCAGGTTAGGTAAAGGGTTAAACAAACATAAATATCACCTATACTGGTACACCAGGGACAATGTGAAAATTGAAACATACAGTCACTCATTATAATAAATGATTGTATATACTATTCAAAAAAGTAGGGGATATCCAAACTGATGTTGATATTTTCAGAAAATGGTATTGGATACGCATGATTGGACACATCAATATGTTACCATGTTTAGTGTGGATCATGAATGTCACCAACCCACGAAAACTTTGTGCAGGATTTTCGCACAAGCACTGCGTCAATGTCCGTGGGATACGTTTTGAAAGTTTATTTGTACTGGACGGGCTTTTTCAGAGGTCTCATCATTCTTTTCTTGGTATAAACTCATTCATCAATAGTTTCTGGTCGAAACATAACTTTTGAGGTATGCGAAGACTGACACTTGACGAACGTTTACATGCCGATGGCATGTTGGAAGCTGGCAACAGACAGTGGCTCAAATTCTCAACGTTACTCAATTGATGATTAGCAGGTTGGCGTCACGCAACCGTCAGATAGGCAATGTTGATGACAGACATCGGTCAGGTCATCCAAGGGCAACAACTGCTAACCAGGATCATTTCATCCACACCCCAACATTACGTAACTGTCATCAAAGTGCCTCAGAAATTGGACAGCAGTTGCACCATTTGACAGATGTGCGAGTCAGTGGTCAGACTATCCGAAATCGCCTACACAGCTGGAATTTGTAAGCTTGACGCCCTCGAATAATGGCACTTTTGACTGAACGTCACATCGCAGCAAAGTGTAATTGGTGTGGAGCACGGGAGCGCTGGGACAATTGTCAGTGGAGCAGCGTCATGTTTTCCAATGAATCAAGGTTCACTCTCGACTTTCATGACAGGCGAAACAGAGTGTGGCGGTGGCATAATGAACAATACCATGATTTAACCATTATGCAGCATGATCGTTTTGGTGATGGATCGTTTATGGTGTGGGGAGGCATAACCATGACAAGCAAAACAGCATTATATGTCATCCAAGGGTGGTACTACCGTGACAACATGTTAGCAGCCCATGTGGTGCCATTTGCGCGACATCGTGGCCATCGATTCATTTTCCAAGATGACAATGCAAGAGCACACAGGGCCTGTGTCACTACAGAGTTCCTCCAGGAGCAGAACATCACTGAACAGCCTTGTCCAGCACTAAGTCCAGACCTTTCAATTGAGCACATCTGGGTTTGCTTGGCAGGCACCTACGACAAAGCCAACAGCCCCCTACCAATGTCCAGGAATTCGCTGCTGCACTTCAGGAAGAATGGAATAACATCAGTCAAGCTGATATTGGACATTTGGTGAGGAGTATGCCACCTCAGATCCATGCTTGTCTTCCGAATCGAGGAGGATTTACAAGGTATTGAGGTCTTGGACTGAATGTGGTAAATTCTCTGACTGACCGTCCATGTCTTCTACAGCTCAGTGCGTGGAATGTGTGTTTGTCAGACACCCAACTATCACTGAAATCATTCACCAGATGTCACAGTGCAATGCCTCAACTGTCTTTTTGATGAAAATGCAAATATATTTTTTCATATATCTCACTTTCATCAAATATCCCCTACTTTTTTTTAATAGTATATTTCAATTCCTCTTTGGTCTTTGTGTACTACACTGAAACCCTGTTAATTGGGTAGCCACTTTGGCAATGAAAATTATTCAGTTAACAGTAGTATTCAATCAACAAGGATTTGGTCACTTTTCTGTATACTAGAGATAATCTGAGCATTTATTCTACAATATCATCATATATTAAGATATAATAGATTAAATGCCTGTATTTGATACACTGAAGCCAAAAAGGTTTATCAACAAGCAGATTTCAGTGGTTGTTAGGATTTCTTGGCATTGTACAAGATTTTTATTTATGTAACAGGAGTTTGGTGAAGTAAACACTTATTCTGTCAACATTATATTATAAATTAAATGTCTGTATTCAATATAACTTGCAAACACAAAATCATATACCATACCTTCAGTACAAAGATGACCTGTTAATTGCATAGAGCATCAATATGTAGAAGAGCATTTGAAAAAAACAGAGAATGTAAAGTGTAAGACACCAGAAGCAACACAAAATTACTGTGATTAAAACTTTTTAATCCAGAGGAATATATAGAAGGCACGACATTACGAAGAGATAAACAAAATCATTTGAAAGTGTCCATACACATGCTGCGGGGGTTTATTGGAAACATAACTGCGCTTTATTTAAAATAATATGAAGTTGTTGACCTAAGAATGCCCAATTATTGCTAAAATAATGTGCGGTTATTGTTAGTGGCAGTCAATCATTTGGAACGCAGTGAAGGTAAAATTATTTTGTCAAGTATTCAGAAATTATGTCAAACTTTTGTGTTTACTTCTACTTACTTTGTTTATCTTTGTGCAATGTTGGTGTCTTCTGAATATTTGTCTGCATAAAAAAATATTTTAATTACAGATTTGAGTAATTTTGTGTTGCTTTTGCTATCTTACTCTCTGCATAAGGTGGGTTTTTAGCTCACCTGACTGAAAGTGTCGGGGGGAGCTTAAGTGATCACTTTTTGTTCCTTATCATATGTCAGTTCAAGTTTGTTCAAATAAAACTTTCCACGCCCACAGGGGGCACCACAAGGGTCATTACTCATAGCTCCCATAAATTGTTTTCCAAAATTAAAAAACATCTTCTTCTCCAGAACTATTTAATAGAATCTTCTGATATTTGGTATATAACACCTCTAGGGGCGTCAGGTTTAAGTTTGTTCAAATCGAGTCCCTGCGTTAATATTTGGGGTTCCCTATGAGAGCCCAAATTTTAAATTAGTGCAATATGAGGAAATTTCTTTAAAAATCTTCTTCAGATCCACCAGTCAGAATGCTTTCATATTTGGTATACAACACCTCCAGGAGGGTCAGATTCAGGTTTGTTCAAATCAGGTCCTTGGGTTAATATTTGGGCTCTATTGGAGCCCAAAGTTTAACTTTGTGCAGTATGAGGAAATTTCTTTAAAAATCTTTTTTCTCCAGAACCATCAATTAGAATCTTCTGATGTTTGGAATATAGCATTTTTTGGGTGGTCAGATTCAAGTTTGTTCAAAGTGAGTCCCTGGGTTAATATTTGAGTTCCCTGTGGGAGCCCAAAGTTTAACTTAGTGTAGTATGAGGAATTTTCTTTAAAAATCTTCTTCTTCAGATCCACTAGTCAGAATTCTTTCATATTTGGTATACAACATCTCTAAGGGGATCAGATTCAAATTTGTTCAAATCTAGTCCCTCGGTTGAAGTTTGGGATCCCTCTGGGAGCCCAAATTTTAACTTAGTGCAGTATGAGGATATTTCTTTAAAAATCTTCTTCTTCAGATCAACCAGTCAGAATCCTTTCATATTTGGTATACAACATCTCTTGGGGGTGGGGGGGGGGGGGGGAGGGGGGGTCAGATTCAAGTGTTCTCAAACCGAGTTCCTGTGTCAATAATTGGGCTCTCTGTGGCAGCCCGAATTTTAACTTAGTGCAGTATTAGGAAATTTCTTCAAAAATCTTCTTCTTCAGATCCACTAGTCAGAATACTTTCATATTTGAGATGCAACATCTCGGGGAGGGGGAGGGGGAGGGGGCATTGGTTAGATTCAAATTTGTTCAAATCTAGTCCCTTGGTTGATACTTTGGAGCCCTCTGGGAGCCCGAATTAAACTTAGTGCAGTAGGAGAGAATTTCTTTAAATATCTTCTTCTTCAGATCCACCTGTGAGAATCCTTTCATATTTAGTATACAACATCTCTAGGTAGGTCAGTTTCAGGTTTGTTCAAATAGGGTCCCTGGATAATATTTGGGCTCAAATATTAACTTTGTGCAATATGAGGAAATTTTTTAAAAAATCTTCTTCTTTGAACCCGCCAGTCAGAATGCTTTCATATTTGGTATACAACATCTCTAGGAGGGTCAGATTCAAGTTTGTTCAAATCGAGTCCCTGGATCAGTATTGGGGCTCTCTATTGGACCCTGAATTTTAACTTAGTGAAATATGAGGGAATTCTTTAAAAATCCCCTTCTTCAGATCTACCAGTCAGAATCCTTTAATATTTGGCATACAGCATTTGTAGGGTAGTCAGACTCTTTCTTCAATTCAAGCCCCTAGGTTATTAATTTGGGCTACCTATAGGAGCCTGAATTTTACCTTGTTGCAATATGAGGGAATTTTTTTTTAAATTTTCAAATTCACATCTACCAGTCAGAATCCATTCATATTTGGCATACAACATCTCTAAGGGGGGAAGGGGGGGGGGGTGTGCGAGGGGGGGGGGGGGTGTGCGAGGGGGGGGTCAGATTTAAGTTTGTTCAAATCAGGCCCCTGGGTTAATATTTGGGCTATTTACTGGAGCCCAAAGTTTAACTTAGTGCAATATGAGAAAATTTCTTCTTCAGATCCAACAGTCGGAATCCTTTCATATTTGGTATACAACTTCTCTAGGTGGGGCAGATTCAAGTTTGTTCAAGTTTGTTCGAATCCAGTCCCTGTCTTAATAGTTTGTATCTCTAGTGCAGTATGAGGATATTTCTTTAAAAATCATCTTCTTCAGATCCAACAGTCAGAATCCTTTCATATTTGGTATACAGCATCTCAAGGTGGGTCCGATTCAAGTTTGTTCAAATCCAGTCCCTGGGTTAATATTTTGTATCTCTATTGGAGCCCAAAATTTAACTCAGTGCAATGTGAGGACATTTCTTTAAAAACCTTCTTCAAACCACCACTCAGAAGTCTTTCATATTTGGTATATAACATCTCTAAGGGGTTCAGATTCAAGTTGTTCAATTTGAGTCACTGGCTTAATATTTGGGCTCACTATAGGTGGAGGGAGGGAGGGAAGCAGGTTAGCTTCCAGTTTGTTCAAATTCATTCCTTAGTGTTTTTCCATAAAATTTGCGTTTGATGACTTCATCCCTCTGTAGTATTAATGAATCATGACTAACTGAATGTGACCCCAAATACTTCTTTGAATCACTTTGTCAGGTGAGCAATTAAGACCCCTTGGGGCCTCTTGTTTTACATGCTCTTTCAAAACTGGAGGGTCGATATTTCTTCAAATTAGCAGCTTATTGTCCTTTTAACTGCTGTTAATTGTATAAAAACATATTGTGATATGTCAAGAAATTAGTCTAACAGTTACCAAATTCTCCTATTTGGCCACAGTACATGCAATACAGGCATTTAACCTATTATATCAGGGGCTCTGTCAAACAAGATATAATAGAATAAATGCTCAGATTATCTTTAAAATAAGGGAAGTGACAATTGAATATTCCTGTTAACTAAATATAGGGTTCGTACGCGAATCTGGAAGTCTGGAAAAAGTATGGAATTTTTAAAAACATTTTCCAGGCCTGGAAAAGGTATGGAAAATGACGTTTTCATGTAAATGGTATGGAAAAAGCATGGAAATTCAATTCAATACATTCAGAATCACTTTCGCTGTTCATGAAATTCAAATTTCTTATTAAATTTTTAGCTCACCTGACTGAAAGTCAGGGTGAGCTTTTCTTATCACTCTTTGTCCGTCGTCCGTCGTGAAGGTGGTGTTTGCGCCTCTTTCTCCTAAACCACTGGCCACATTTTAATTAAATTTCATGTAAATAGTGGTTATATAGGGGCATTTTGATTTTTATCCAAATTAGGTGTCGGCTCATATTGAGCAGAGGTGTGGGGAAAAAATGGCCAAATTTTTTTAAAATCTTCTAATGAACCACCAGTAGCAGAGACTTGATATGTCGTATACAGAGTCCTTTTGAGGTTTAGAATCAAGTTTGTTCAAGAGAAGTTTGTCGGGCATTATTTGCCTTCGTTAAGGGAGGAGCAAAAATTTTGGCCACGCCTAAACTTTCTATTTTCAGAACCGTGAGGTTGATTTGAACCAAATTTGATATGAGATGATAATGGGTCATAAGTAGTTGATTGATGCAAAAAAATTTTTTCTCATTGCCCTGTGGGAACCTCGGGAGCTAAAAATAGAAAAAACATTAAAACTGTCTTATCTCCAAAACTACACGGCACAGAGAATTCTTGTTTTGTATAAAGCTTACTTTTATCCAGTAGAATAGAATGGTTTAAAAAAATCCCTATCGGTTTGATCACAAGGTACTTTTTTCAGGACTTTGAAAAAGTGCTGAGTCAGCACTATTTAACACTGTTGACAATGGAAAAAAGATTAAAAAATCTTCTTCTCCAGATCCAGCAGGCAGAATCTTTTGATATTTGGTATGCAACATTGTAGGGTGGATCTGATTCAAGTTTGTTCAAATCGGCCCCCTGGGTTCATATCGGGGCTCAGTATAGGAGCCCGATTTCGAACTTATTGCATTTCAGGCAAATTTCTTAAAAAATCTTTTTCTCCAGATCCAGCAGGCAGAATCTTTTGATATTTGGTATGCAACATTGTGGGGTGGATCCGATTTCAAGTTTGTTCAAATCGGCCCCCTGGATTCATATTTGGGTTCACTATAGAAGCCCGAATTTGAACTTAGTGCATTTCAGGCAAATTTCTTAAAAAATCTTCTTCTCCAGATCCAGCAGGCAGAATCTTTTGATATTTGGTATGCAACTTTGTGGGGTGGATCTGATTCAAGTTTGTTCAAATCGCCCCCCTGGGTTTATACTTGAGCTCAGTATAGAAGCTCGAATTCGAACTTAGTGCATTTCAGGCAAATTTCTGCAAAAATCTTCTTCTCCAGATCCAGCAGGCAGAATCTTTTTATTTTTGGTATGCAACATTGTGGGGTGGATCTGATTCAAGTTTGTTCAAATCGGCCCCCTGGATTCATATTTGGGCTCACTATAGAAGCTCGAATTCGAACTTATTGCATTTCAGGCAAATTTCTTCAAACATCTTCTTCTCCAGATCCAGCAGGCAGAATCTTTTGATATTTGGTATGCAACATTGTAGGGTGGATCTGATTCAAGTTTGTTCAAATCGGCCCCCCTGGGTTCATATCTGGCCTCAGTATAGGAGCCAGATTTCGAACTTACTGCATTTCAGGCAAATTTCTTAAAAAATCTTCTTCTCTAGATCCAGTAGGCAGAATCTTTTGATATTTGGTATGCAATATTGTGGGGTGGATCTGATTCAAGTTTGTTCAAATCGGCTCCCTGATTTCATATTTGGGCTCACTATAGAAGCCTGAATTCGAACTTAGTGCATTTCAGGCAAATTTCTTAAAAAATCTTCTCCAGATCCGGCAGGCAGAATCTTTTGATATTTGGTATGCAACATTGTGGGGTGGATCTGATTCAAGTTTGTTCAAATCGGTCTCCTGGATTCATATTTGGGCTCACTATAGAAGATCGAATTCGAACTTAGTGCATTTCAGTGAAGCAAATTTCTTAAAAAATCTTCTTTTCCAGATCCAGCAGGCAGAATCTTTTGATATTTGGTATGCAACACTGTGGGGTGGATCTGTTCAAGTTTGTTCAAATCGGCCCACTGGATTCATATTTGGGCTCACTATAGAAGCCCGACTTCGAACTTAGTGCATTTCAGGCAAATTTCTTAAAAAATCTTCTTCTCCAGATCCAGCAGGCAGAATCTTTTGATATTTGGTATGCAACATTATGGGGTGGATCTGATTCAAGTTTGTTCAAACCGGCCCCCTGGATTCATATTTGGGCTCACTATAGAAGCCTGAATTCGAACTTAGTGCATTTCAGGCAAATTTCTTAAAAAATCTTCTTCTCCAGATCCAGCAGGCAGAATCTTTTGATATTTGGTATGCAACATTGTAGGGTGGATCTGATTCAAGTTTGTTCAAATCCCCTCCCCCCCCCCCCCCCCCCCCCCCCCCTTCCTGGGTTTATATTTGGGCTCAGTATAGAAGCTCGAATTCGAACTTAGTGCATTTCAGGCAAATTTCTTCAAAAATCTTCTTCTCCAGATCCAGCAGGCAGAATCTTCTGATATTTGGTATGCAACACTGTGGGGTGGATGATGATTCAAGTTTGTTCAAATTGGCCCCCTGGATTCATATTTGGGCTCACTATAGAAGCTTGAATTCGAACTTAGTGCATTTCAGGCAAATTTCTTCAAAAATCTTCTTCTCCAGATCCAGCAGGCAGAATCTTTTGATATTTGGTATGCAACATTGTGGGGTGGATCTGATTCAAGTTGTTCAAATCGGCCCCCTGGATTCATATTTGGGCTCACTATAGAAGCCTGAATTCGAACTTAGTGCATTTCAGGCAAATTTCTTAAAAAATCTTCTCCAGATCCTGCAGGAAGAATCTTTTGATATTTGGTATGCAACTTTGTGGGGTGGATCTGATTCAAGTTTGTTCAAATCGGCTCCCTAGATTCGTATTTGGGCTCACTATAGAAGCTCGAATTCGAACTTAGTGCATTTCAGGCAAATTTCTTCTCAAGATCCAGCAGGCAGAATCTTTTGATATTTGGTATGCACCATGATTTGGGGGGTGAGATTCAGGTTTGTTCAAGTCAAGTCCCTGGGTTCATATTTGGGCTCACTGTGGTTGCCCGAATTATAACTTAGTTCAAAATGAGGAATTTTCTTTAAAAATCTTCAGATCCAGCAGTCAGAATGTTTTGATATTTGGTATGCAGCATCCTTAGGGGGGTGAGATTCAATGTTTGTTCATTCCATTCCCCTAGGTCCATATTTGGACTCCCTGTGGGAGCTTGAATTATAACTTAGTTCAAAATGAGGAATTTTCTTTAAAAACCTTCTTCTTCAGATCCAGCAATCGGAATGTTTTGATATTTGGTGTGCAGCATCCTTAGGGGGTGAGATTCAAGTTTGTTAAAGCCAAGTCCCTGTGTTCATATATGGGCTCCCTGTGGGAGCCCGAATTATAACTTCGTTCAATATGAGGAATATTCTTTAAAAATCTTTTTTAGCTCACCTGAGCAAAGCTCAAGGGGAGCTTTACTAATCACTTTCTGTCCATCGTCTGTCCGTCCGTCCATCCATCCATCCGTCGTAAACTTTACATTATCAACTTCTCCTCACAAACTACTGGACCAAATTCAACAAATTTTGCTGTGCATGTTGCCTATCATATGTCAATTCAAGTTTGTTCAAATAAAGTTGCCACGCCCACAGGGGGCATAACTCTGATAGCACCCATGAACTTCTTTTCCAAAATCAAAAAAAATCTTCTTCAGATCCACCAGGCAGAATTCTTTCATATTTGGTATACAACATCTCTAGGGGGGTCAGATTCAAGTTTGTTCAAATCGAGTTCCGGGGTTCATATTTGGGCTCCCTATGGGAGCCCGAATTTTAACTTAGTGCAATATGAGGATTATTCTTTAAAAATCTTCTTCTTCAGATCCAACAGACAGAATTCTTTCAGATTTGGTATACAACATCTCTAGGGGGATCAGATTCAGGTTTGTTCAAATCAAGTCCCTGGGTTCATATTTGGGCTCCCTATGGGAGCCCAAATTTTAACTTAGTGCAATATGAGGATTATTCTTTAAAAATCTTCTTCTTCAGATCCACCAGGCAGAATTCTTTCATATTTGGTTTACAACATCTCTGGGGGGGGGGGGGGGGGGGGGGGGGTGAGGGAGGGGGGGTCAGATTCAAGTGTGTTCAAATCGAGTCCCTGGGTTCATATTTGGGCTCCCTATGGGAGCCCAAATTTTAACTTAGTGCAATATGAGGATTAGTCTTTAAAAATCTTCTTCTTCAGATCCACCAGGCAGAATTCTTTCATATTTGGTTTACAACATCTCTAGGGGGATCTGATTCAAGTTTGTTCAAATCGGCCCCCTGAGTTCATATTTGGGCTCAGTATAGGAGCCCAAATTTGAATTTAGTGCATTTCAGTCAAATTTCTTTGAAAAATCTTCTTTTCAAGATCCAGCAGGCAGAATCTTTTGATATTGGGTATGCACCAGGCTAGGGGGGTGGGGGGGAGATTCAATTTTATTCAAGCCAAGTCCCTGGGTTCATATTTGTGTTCACTGTGGGAGCCTGAATTATAACTTCGTTCAAAATGAGAAATTTTCTTTAAAAATCTTCTTCAGATCCAGTCGGAATGTTTTGATATTTGGTATGCAGCATCCCTAGGGGAGGGGGGTGGGGGGGAGGGGGGGGTGAGATTCAACGTTGTTCAAGTCATGTCCCTAGGTCCATATTTGAGCTCACTTGGGGAGCCTGAATGATAACTTAGTTCAAAATGTGGAATTTTCTTTAAAAATCTTCTTCTTCAGATTCAGAAGTCGGAATGTTTTGATATTTGGTATGCAGCATCCTTAGGGAGGTGAGATTCAAATTTGATCAAGCCATGTCCCTAGGTCCATATTTGGGCTCACTGTGGGAGCTTGAATTGTAACTTAGTTCGAAATGAGGAATTTTCTTAAAAAATCTTCTTCTTCAGATCCAGCACTCGGAATGTTTTGATATGTGGTGTGTAGCATCCTTAGGGGGGGAGGGGAGATTCAAGTTTGTTAAAGCCAAGTCCCTGGGTCCATATTTGGCCTCCCTCTGGGAGCCTGAATTATAACTTAGTCAATATGAGGAATTTTTCTTTAAAAATCTTCTTCTTCAGATTCAGCCGTCGGAATGTTTTTATATTTGGCATGCAGCAACCTTAGGGGGCTGAGATTCAAGTTTGTTCAAGCCAAGTCCCTTGGTTCACATTTGGGCTCACTATGGGAGCCCGAATGACAACTTAGTTCAAAATAAAGAATTTTCTTTAAAAATCTTCTTCAGATCCAGCAGATGAATGCTTTTAATATTTTTTATGCAGCATCCTTAGGGGGTAAGATTCAAGTTTGTTCAAGCCATGTCCCTAGGTCCATATTTGGGCTCATTGTGGGAGCTTGAATTGTAACTTAGTTCAAAATGAGGAATTTTCTTTAAAAATCTTCTTCAGATCCAGCAGTCGGAATGTTTTGATATTTGGTGTGCAGCATCCTTAGGAGGGGGGGGGGGGGGAGATTCAAGTTTGTTAAAGCCAAGTCCCTGGGTTCATATATGGGCTCCCTATGAGAGCCTGAATTATAACTTAGTTCAATATGAGGAATATTCTTTAAAAATCTTGTTTTTTTCAGATCCACTGGTCAGAATCTTTGGATATTTGGTATACGCTTTTCTTAGGAGGAGCAGATGCAACTTGTTGAAATCAATTCTCTGGGTTCATATTTAGGCTACCATGTTAGGTGAGCGCCCTCAGGCCCCCTGGGGCCTCTTGGTTTTTTTAAGATCCACTGGTCAGAATCTTTGGATATTTGGTATAAGCTTTTCTTAGGAGGAGCAGATGCAACTTGTTGAAATCAATTCTCTGGTTTGATATTTAGGCTACCATGTCAGGTGAGTGCCCTCAGGTCCCTTGGTGCCTCTTGTTTATTTTAGTTTTTATTTTATTTTGAATCAAATTTTGAAACTCGTAAAATTTAGGCTTTTGTAACTCAACACGGAAATAACCGACCTGGCATGAGCATTAACGACCATTAATTGATCTGTGTATTTCCGTGAACGTCAAAAAAAACAACACACAAACTTGAAAGTTTGATCTGCTAAGTTGAGGCATTGTGTAATACTGTCAACAAATCAAAGTGAAAGGAAATGGTGAAATGTTTGTTTTCAGAAGTGTGGTTGGAAAATCCCAAATACACACCCTGAATTAGCAGGAACACGAAATTCAAAACAAAGTCAGAGGCAAAATGGCTCATCTGTGACAAGTGTTTTGACATCTCAAATACAGGGGAAGTGTCATTAACAAGACATGAGGCCTCCAGAAAACATACTATTTTGGATCAAAAAAAAACAAAACACAGCCAACAGTTGTTGATTCACTTGTTACTGAAGAATTTTAATAGTTTTGGTTCATCAGTTGTGACAGTTGGTGGTGAAAAACTCAAGACAACTGGCACTGGCAGTAAGCTTAAACTCCAACTCATTCCATGTACATGTAAGTGATTTGTAAGATATATTTTTGATTTATCTGGTCATCCTAGAGACTAAAAAAAATGCTTTGATGGCTGCGTAGGGTAAGGAAAAAATAGAGGAGGGTCTGGAAAAAGTATGGAATTTTTAGTCGAGTTGTGACGAAGTCAAACTCGACTTATAGTTTGGTGAATGGCGGGCGGGCGGGCGGGGCGGATGGGCGGGCAGGCGGGCGTAAACAATTGGTTTCCGGATGATAACTTGATAGTGGTTCAACTCACATTCATTAAACTTCATACGTAGGTTGGTCTTGGTGGGAGGAAGAACCCTATTGATTTTGGACATGCTACGTCGAAGGTCAAGGTCACAGTGACCTTGAACGTAGTAAATCTTAAACAATTGGTTTCCGGATGATAACTTGATAATGGTTCAACTCACATTCATGAAACTTCATAGGTAGATTGGCCTTGGTGAGGGGAAGAACCCTATTGATTTTGGACTCGCTATGTCAAAGGTCAAGGTCAACGTGACCTTGAACATAGTAAATCGCAACAATTCCTTTCCGGATGATAACTTGGTAGTAGTTCAACCTACATTCATGAAACTTGATAGGTGGGTTGGCCTTGGTGCAAGGAAGAACTCTATTGATCTTGGACTCACCAGATCAAAGGTCAAGGTCACAGTGACCTTTAACATAGTATATCGCAACAATTGGTTTCCGGATGATAACTTGATAGTGGTTCAACCTAGAGTCATGAAACTTCATAGGTGTGTTGGCCTTGGTGCGAGGAAGAACCCTATTGATCTTGGACTCACCAGGTCAAAGGTCAAGGTCACAGTGACCTTGAACATAGTATATCGCAACAATTGGTTTCCGGATGATAACTTGATAGTGGTTCAACCTAGAGTCATGAAACTTTACAGGCGTGTTGGCCTTGGTGCGAGGAAGAACCCTATTGATGTTGGACTCACCAGGTCAAAGGTTAAGGTCACAGTGACCTTGAACATAGTATATCGCAACAATTGGTTTCCGGATGAGAACTTGATAGTGGTTCAACCTAGAGTCATGAAACTTCATAGGTGTGTTGGCCTTGGTGCGAGGAACTGTTGTCACAACTCGACATTGGATCGGTGATCCTGAGCGGCATTTTTTTTCTTGGTAGGTGTGGGAACCGTGTGAATAACTCTCACTGGCAAAGATGCTATTCATTTAAGAGGGTTTCACTGCACTTCCAATATTTGGCATAATCTTTGTATTATTGTCAGAATATTGCCTTTCAATTTTATGTGTGAATTCAGTGTATCAGTCTGCACTCTGTTAGTCTGTTTTTTCTCAACTATTTCAGATTTCCAGGAACACAAGATTGCTTTATGTTCATGCCTATCAGAGTTATGTGTGGAATTCTATGGTGTCAAGAAGAATAAAACAGTTTGGTTTACAGGTTATAAAAGGCGATTTAGTCATTAAAGATGAGAATAATGTAGATTTAGAGCCTGGAAGTGCAGGTATATCTCCTGATTTTATTAAATACAGCTCAACACAACAGTGCAACCCTTTATGTAACAAATTGACCACATCTGTCTGCATCATATGCAAATTCAGCAGCTGAAAAAATATCTTTAAAAAACTTCAACAAAATCATATCATGTGACCCCTTATTAGAATGTGCTGTTCGAGCTCATTCCAATGAGGGGTCACATGATATGGTTTTGTTGAAAAATTTGAAAAAATAATATTTAAAATAATAAATTTTGATATCGTCTGCATTTGGTAAAGGTTTACATTTTCACTCGAATAGTCACCAAAATCCAATATCACAAATTCTCTGATATTTTCTTGATTTTTAATTTGTTTCACAAAAACATAATTTACAGTACGTGGAGAGTGGATTGTAACAAAATCATCCATGGAGTGGAGTTATCACCCAAAGTATCACTTTCAAATTATGTACATATGGACAAACAAAACAAGCAACGTTTCAGCGAATAGACCTCCAGATTTAACCCGGAGGTCCATTGGCTGAAACTTTGCTTGTGCTTGTTATGCTTTGCAACAAGTTTGCAATTATTGCTTGGGTGGAATCTTCGCTCCACAGGTGATTTAGTGATAATACACTCTACACGTACTGTATAACCTTTCATTGAGTGAGTTAATAAAACTTGTTCAACGAGGTGTCATGACCTGTTTTTCGAAGGATGAAGTAAACTATTTGAGTTATTTAGAAATAAATATTGGTACCACGGATCACACTTTTGATTTGATTTTGGTTTGTTTGTGCTGGGGATAATGACACTTTCAATAGGCCAGGTGTCATATGCATTACACTTTTTTATGGGAGGAAAGGAAGCAGGGGTTCATATAGAGAGAACAGCTTAGTTGCAGCAAGTGATTACCAAACTCTCCAGCTTACTAACGTAGCAGAAGCGGGTTAGCTTTGGTTGAAGGTAAGTGTATAATCAATGTGCTGTACACCTTAGCAATCTGCACAAACATCTGCCCACATAGCCCATTGGGATTAACTCTTTACCTGCTACTGGTGAATATTCCTGCCCAAGGCAGCAAATATTTTGCCACTGGAGTTGGTTTAATTTTAGGCTAATTTAATCAAAGTTTTCTCTGAACACAGAATTAACTTTGTGACCACGTACATCCTGAGTTAAATTCCCATGAAGTTTTCATCAAATCCAGACATGGCTGCTCCACAGCAGCTATGACTGGATTTGATGAAAATTATTTAAAAAAATGACTAGACTGGTGAAGAGTTAGGTGATACCAATGCAGATGATACAGGACAGGATGGAACCTACAACCTCTCACTTTGAGCTTCATTGCTCAAGCTACTGATTCATGACATTTTCAGTCACTTTCAATATATACGGTTATAAACTGACAGCTGGATAAGTATTTAGTCAAGTGTGTATGTAGCCAATCATTTACACCAACACTTCCCACTTTAGTAGAGGACTCTCCATGGTTTGATTCCCGTCAGGAGTAAATGTGTTGTGTCCTTGGGCAAGACACTTCATCCTGATTGCCCACATGGGGGCACAGTGGCTCTGTGTACTAAGCTGTTCTGCACGTCGATGGTGCACTTGTCTTCAACGAATGCTAACCCTGATTGTGCAGGATTAGTATGTTGGGGAGTCTGACAGTTGCTTGGTGGTTCTTTCTGTATAGACCAGCTTCCTCCACCGATAAAATTGTCTGACTGTCAAAAGTGTTATTAAACCCAACTAAATAAATAAATAAATAAATAAATAAATAAATAAATAAATAAATAAATAAAAGAGGACTCTCACACCAGGCATTGGTTACCTGGACCTATTATATTCAGTAGAACAGAATTTATTTACCACAGTAATCTAGCAATGTTCTGCATCTTGGGATTCACCTTAGGGAATGCATTGTGGAGATGAACTAAGTATTCACTCTATTCGATCCTGCTTGCCAAATCTCATGAAGCACTGTTAAACAAGATCTAAATAAATGCTCATAGTACAGATACCACAAAGGTCTGTAAAACTGGACAGTTTTTGAGGTGTCATTATTCTTTATTTAAGTGGCAAAATGAAGTCGTACTATCAATGGCAGCATGAATTCTGCCTAGTGGGCTCTGCACATTTTATTTGGTGCTGCTAACAAGGTAGTCTCTGTGAGACAGCTACGCTGCTCCTCCAACACCTCTTGGCCTTGGCGAGGCCCAGCTGTGTGGGAGGGGCAGTGTGACCATCTTGCAGAGACCACTAACATAGCAGAGATCTGAAAACCTGCGGGTATTAGGAATAGGCTGTTGAGGTAATCATTATTTTCTAAGGCTAGGAGGGCTATATTTTTATACTGTACCAATGACCCAGACATAGCTTGTGCTAACTCTTAAAATATAGGGCCAAACACAAATTTTGCCCCCCAATCCCCAAAATTTGCATCTTAAACCAAAGAAAACATGTCCTGAATGGCCCTCCACACTTCACCTCTACTGCGCATGCGCAGTGTCAAGGACGTTCCGAAATTGGCGCCATTAATCATTCTAAGTTTGGCCCTTCATCAGTTAACATCTGACTGATCTTTGTGCTTGTAAATCTCAGTTTAAATGATGCCAGACACATAAATATTAGTGAAATGGTGATTCTAAGGAGGATAGAGAAGGAGGAGAGGAAAAATGTGTGACAGAATATTATCAGGGCTGTAACTTAAAATTTTTTAATGAAATTATGTTAAGTTACCTATTTTCGAGGCAGCAGCCATTTTGTTGTCATTCTGATTATTTAGTTACACTGATTTTTTAGTGTTTTCCTCTCTCCCTGTCCTTTAAGTACCCCCTTGCTATTCTCCCATGCTTTTGGCGTAGTTTTTGTAATTATTATTACTAAATTTTCTTGGGAGTTTTAGCTGAATAACAGAATGAATTCTGTTCTTTTCCCCATGTTTACGTCTTCACCTACGGGTGGTTAGGCGTTGTGTTCTGCATCTACCATCTGATGTTCTGCAGTTTCTTCCCTGGAAGTCTCTGTTTTGCATCAGATAGTGTATTTTTGGTAACTGATTCCGGGCCTGGGTGCCTGGAGTCTTATTTTAGTGTTTTTGCATTCATTGTTTACATTTACAACAGCCCTCTGTGTGAGGGGGGGATTTCTGGAAAATAATATCTTGATGTTATTTTAATCATAACTACATACATTATTA
The DNA here is from genome assembly GCA_031216915.1 of Pictodentalium vernedei. Taxonomy (NCBI): domain Eukaryota; kingdom Metazoa; phylum Mollusca; class Scaphopoda; order Dentaliida; family Dentaliidae; genus Pictodentalium; species Pictodentalium vernedei. Next base: position 427,237,628 of record CM062296.1, on the reverse strand, counting down.
TTGTTCGTAAGTGTTGAATAAATTGTTTAAAATATTTTTAAAATTTTTGTCCACACTTAGGCTTGGGATCCATTGGGGCTCAACGTTACTTTTCAGAAACTTGGGCTGTTCTGAAAAAATATTTTTTCAAAATATTTTGATTTCAATTATTTTTTCTATATTAATGGATATATTATTATGTATTTTGATTGCCAGGGGTTAGTGCGAGTACCAGGACTTGTTTTCTTTTCACATTGAAAGGATATTGATCTATTGTAATAAAAGGAAGTCTTCCTCTGACTTTTATAATCATTCTATATGTGGTCAGTGTACTCGCATTAACTCCTGTTCTGTATCGTATGATTTCGATGACAATATGGGAAGCGTATGTCACGGTATGTTAGTGGGGAATTGGACACTCCGGTCCTTTCCCCGCAGGGTCACTCTACTTTATCAATTTCTATTTCAGACGATCAAGATTAGGGTGATGTATCTGTGATGTCTTCCAACAGTGTGCCTCCGTCGTCACAATTAATGAAGGGCTAGCGGAAAAGTGCTCATGTAAATACGCCAATTGCCTAAGAGGACCCTAGTAGGTTCGACGGCCTTTGACGTCCGCTAGCTCGCCCGGTGTAGCGTCCATTCACCGAATGGTTCGGCAGCCGGGTTCGTCCGTTGCGGTCTAGAAGGAATTTTGGGGTGATGCGAGCACTATAAATCAACCAAATGCACACCCAGTGACGGCGGATCAGAGGGGAGAACGGAGGAAGCCTTTTAGTCCGGTTCATAGCTCGTTCTGGTCCATCCGGACAGCGAGCGAGAGAGGCCCCTCTCTCGTACAACAACATCTGGCCCCAGATGTTGTGGTACAAAATGTTTCGCATTCGGAGCATACGTCCGTCGCTCGGGACGCTCCGACATATAGTCAGTCCGGAGTAGACTGTCAATAAGGCTTCCTCATTCTCATGGTAGCGCACACGGCCGCTCTTGGCTATGTGACCTCGGATATCCAGTCAGCTTCGCCAGTCAGAGAATCATCGGCGACTAGGTCACACCATCCGGTAGCCAGGGACACGAGGCCTGCAGACTCTGGACGTTCGCATAGGAAGTGTGCGGGAGTCAACGTACACGGAGCTTCCGGCGGCAATGCATCGAAAGACCGCTACTGCACAGGCCTCGGGAACGGACATGCTTTCCTAAATAGCACAGTTTATCGCAGCATCCCAGCATCAACTGAATCTGTCGCATATTTTTTATCCGACGATCCTGGGTCGGGACGCTCCGCGGAAGCGGGTACGGACGTCCGAAAATTTCATCCGGTCCGACGGGATACCGAAAGGGATTTGGAGGATTTCGTGCTTTCCCTTTCGGAACAACATATGCTGTTGTGTATGTCATCTGACTTGGTCTTCTACAGCTTCTTTCGTCGGACCAGAATGCTGCGATGCCGGATAAGAAACTGATAGCGTCGGTGGACTTAGAAATTTTTTGGTTCGGTTCAGGGACATCGTCCCTCAGTTCCGACATAGTCCAATAATGTCACACAAACTTTCGAATTATTGAACGACGCTATATATATTATTATTATATGCTTGCTATAACCAAGTGACGGCAGATTGAGGACAGATCGGAGGAAGCCTGTTAGTCCGGTTCCTGGCTTGTCCAGGTCCGTCCGGGCTGTGAGCGAGAGAGGTCCCTCTCTCGTCCAACAGCATGTTGTGGTTCAGATATTTTACATTCGGAGCATATGTCTGTCGGTCGGGACGCTCCGTTATATTGACAGTCCGAGAGACTGTCCATAATGCTTCCTCATCCTCACAGCAGGGCACACGACCGCACATTGGCTACGTGACCTCGAGTATCTGATCAGTTTCGTCATTCAGTGATTCCACGGCGAATAGGTCACGCCATCCGGTAGCCAAGGGACACGAGGCCTACACACTCCGTTCGCTCGTATATTGGTAGTATGCACGGGGTAACGATCACGGAGCTTCCAGCGGCAATGCATTGTAGGACCGCTTCTCCTCAGGCCTCAGTGACGGACGTGCTATCCGAGTTAGCACAGTTGTTTTGCAGCATCCCAGCAATCGACAGTTTCTTGGTCGAATCAGGAATTATCCGACGGTGCTGGGTCGGTGCGGTCCGCGGTTGCATCAGGTACGGACGACCGAACGCTTTATAGGGTCCGACAGGATGGCGAAAGGGATTCGAAAGATTTCGAGTTTTCCCTTTCGTAGTATCGGAAGCTGCCATTCATATCTTCTGGCATTATCTTCCAGTGATTGTTATTTCGGACTACATTGCTGCGATGTTGGATAAGAGACTTATAGCGTCATTGGACTCGGAATTTTGGATCGGTTCAGGGACATTGTCCCTGACTTACCGACGCAGTCCAACAATTTCATTACAACATGTGTTTTATTTTTCGACGCTATATATGCATACGGGGGCGCGGTAGCTCAGTTGGTAGAGGTGCAGGTTGCAAGCCGAGAGGTCCTCGGTTCGAATCCCACCAGCGGCGACCGCGTTGTGTCCTTGGGCAAGACACTTCACCCCCATTGCCCATGTGGGGGCACGATGACGCCGTGTACTAATGCGTACTGCACGTTGATGGTACGCATGTCTTCAACCAATCTAACCCTGCCTGTGCTGCAGTGCGGAGTTACGATGTTGGGGAGCTGGCAGCTGCTCGTCGTTGCTCGGTGGTTCTCTCTGGGTACTCCGGCTTCCTCCACCCGTAAAACTGTCACGGTCATGATTAGCCATTGTGCATAAATATGTGACCTTAAACATCAATAAATAAATAAATAAATAAATAAATATATGCATACAAGCCTGCTACCAAGCATGATAGTTTAGTTTCTTGTCCGCGTTGCTCATTTCTGCCGTTTTATCATTTATACGAATAGTTTATTTTGGCAGAGCAGGGCATACCGAGAGTTCATATGCGTCTAGACGGTGTGGTTAAAGACTGGAAATATTCTTTTTCGCCGTCTATGTCTTTTCCAACCTCAATGTTGGAAACGACAATGATGTCTAGTAGACTTAACTTAGACGCTTTATCATACGTAATCCACCTTACTGAGGCGTTATCATTACGTCTTCAAGAAAAGATTTACGGGATATTATTCTCAATGTGATTTCTTTTGAGGGCAGTAGTTTGTTCACGTATAACTCCACCCTTCAGTGGCTGATTGGAGTTGGTTAGACGTGACGCAGCCCTAGCTACATCCACGCGCGTGGATAGTAAGGTTAAGAACTCTCTCAGAGTCGCTTCGTTCTCGGAGAAGCTTCTCTTCGACGGCAACTTTTCAGCAATCCATGAATTGCTCGATTTACACGTTCTCTTGTCTATCTAGTGTTACAAGAGATTCAGACTGGGGCAAACATTCGGTGGTTGACTCAGAGAGTGCCACTGCAGTTGCCGGACCCGAGTGTTGCAGTTATGACGGTTGCCAGTCAAACAGATTGGGATATAATATTGATCCCAACGGATTCGAAGTGCCAGGGTCTTTGGGTTCCGCAGTCTCTTGCAACCAATTATCTTCCGCGGAATAATGTTTTTTAGGCTTGCTTTATGTCATTGCATGAACATTACTCAGAAACGCATGCCCAAATCCTGTCCGTTAATTCGACAGTAGTGGTGTATCTCCGGAACCAGGGAGGCACTCATTCGTTTCCGCTATTCAGTTTAATGGAAAGAATCCGTTTGTTGGTTATAGTACACCAAGTTCTGTTTCGGTCCCTCATATTCTGGGTCGTCTAATTGTTTTACCGGACTCCCGTTCACTTAGGGGTCGCTTGTTGCTGTCAGAATGGACTCTCAACAAACAAGTATTCAATCAGATTTGCTATCTATGGGAGCGCCCAATGATGATTTATTTACGACACAGCTTGCTAATCAATTGCAGACGTATGTGTTGGCTTGTTCCGGATCTCTGAGCTAATGTTGTTAACGCTCTATTGATCTATAGGACGGAATGATAGGATACGCGTATCCTCCGGCGATGTTGTTTCAGCAGGTATTGCTAAGATAAACAACCACAATACATTTCTGTTGATAGCATCTCTATCTTCACAGAGACCATGGGTAATTTACTCTGTTGTCTACTGTGGGACTTAACGTGAAATCTTCCTCAATGAGAGGATCTTTTTTCGCTGGGTAAATCGTGTCATCTTTATCACAACCCGCAAGGTCGCAACCTTCACGTATTCCGTTGTGTGGTCCGTATTGCATTGTAAGCATTGTACTGGACGAGCTTTGGACGCGATTTCTTACTATAGGAGATCCTCTTCTTCGCTATTCTATGCGGCTAAAGTGGAGGCTCTTCCGTCGTTGGTGTAGGGATCATTATGTTCATATTGTTGATCCCTCCATACTACTCATTGCAACTTTTTAGTATACTTGTTTGACAAGATCTACTGCAGCCTGTTATTATTAAGGTTATAGGTTTATGTTACCTCATACCTATGCACTCTAGGATAGTTTACAATTGAGTCTTATGTCTCTTTATCTAAGTCAGTTAGTAACTTTTTGATAAATAGACTTAGAATCTTTAGATTAAATTCCTATATGGAATTTAACTTCAGTTCTTATTTAGCTAAGTAATCATTTGAGCCTCTGGAAACAGTAGTTTTCAAATTCTGACTTTTTAGACTGTAATTCTGTTGGTTTCTCTTTTACTGAAGAGTCAGTGAGTTTCATGCACTATCGATGGATGATTTTCACTTTCGTAGTTTCGGAATCACTACTTCCTTTACTATTTAGGTTGGATTTTTGCATAAGAGTTAGGCTCCTAATATCCGGAACCTATTGTTATTAAGGTCCTTCCGTCTTCGTACGGGCATAGGCCTTTACTCTCTCCGGTTAGGGTTTATGTATTTATAAACAGATATCTGTTTATTACTACGGGCGTAAGCTTCTTCTGTCTTTGATGCCTAATAGAAGGACGTTACGCTCCATTCTATTGCTAATGGATTCTATTAACTATCGGTACTGCTTATGGTATATCATTGACTCAGCAGTTGTGCTTAAGATTTCGGCTCATGAAGTAAGAGTTCTTCTACATCTTGGGCTTCCATTAATAGTGTCGCTATTATAGATTTTTGAAGGCTGCTCATTGCGCTCAGCCATCCACATTCATGAATTTTTATCTCAGAAATATCGAGTCCATTTCTGGAGGCCTCTATTGTTAGGTCTATTATCTACTGCTTAGAATGTCATTCACTTAACAGTTGCTACTATAGCTAGGCAGGCTGTCTGTTTCGGCAGTGACTCCGTTCTGCTGCCCTCTTCGCTCTGGGCTATTTGACCTAGGGCAAGAAAAAGGGGGGGGGGGGGGGAGGGTGTTCCCTTGGGTCACCTGTTTTACTATGAAAACAAGGGGATACCTCCTCCGGAGTTAGTAATTCTGAGCTGTTATTGGGATGGTTGTTTAGTGAGAAGTTTATGTTTTATAAATTCATTCAAGTCTTAGTTTTTAAAGTATAGCTTTTGAATATTGCATGTGTCAACGGACATGATTATGCAATTCTCAGACACTTTTAAGGAGTATAAGAGTCTCTATTCTCTAGACTTACTTTATTTATTGGCTTACTTTAAAAATTATTAGTATAAGGATTATATTGGATATTAATAGAGTACATGGATGTATGATGCTCAATTTTGGAAGGTGTTGTATCTTTCTAATTTATCATAAATAAGAAAGATACATGTAAGGCCTATTACTTCTTTTTCCCTAGAGGGGATGACTCTATTTTATATTATTGAGCGTATTCCATCTTGCTCTATGTCCTTGGCCCTCCAGCCTTTTTACTATTCAGCTATGTCTGGGTCATTGGTACAGTATAAAAATGTTAAAAAATTTATAGTAATTTCTATATTTTTTATACTTACCAATGACCCAGACGGGGATGGCCCTCCCAGGAGTTGGGAACTCTTGCCTCCCCGCTGAGTACATAGCGCTTACCAGGCACTGGTTATTAGAATGATTAATGGTGCCAATTTCGGAACGTCCTTGACACTGCGCATGCGCAGTAGAGGTGAAGTGTGGAGGGCCATTCAGGACATGTTTTCTTTGGTTTTAGATGCAAATTTTGGGGATTGGGGGTCAAAATTTGTGTATGGCCCTATATTTTAAGAGTTAGCACCAACTATGTCTGGGTCATTGGTAAGTATAAAAAATATAGAAATTACTATAAATTTTTTAACTTTTCGCTCTCCTCAATTTTTTTAAGGCGAGCACTAGGCGAGTGAATAAATCGCTCTCCTGAAAATGCCATGCCCGTTGTGGTCTGTTCCAGTTATAGTATTGCAATGAAAGAAACACAGATGATGTTACACTGAATGCCAATAAAAAAAAAGGAAATAAAGTTTGTTTTCTGTTGTGAACTATTTCAGAATTGAAACAGTATTTCATGTACATGTTTTAACTAATGAAATGCTGTTGTATGATACATTGTCAGAAAGAGCTGACAAGAGCCCAAACCATCAGGTTGTCATACATCACTTTGTCGACTGAAGAAAAGGATGATCTAAATTGTTTTGAGCTCATAAAAAGGTCTTGAAATGCTAACAGTTAACCCCTCTGCACAGGGTAAAGCATACGATGTTTGCAAATATTCCTTTTGATTAACTAAAAGGATTTCTTTTTTTCTTCAAAAGCATCACATATGACCCCTCATTGGAAAGGGCTGATTGAACATGTTCCAATAAGTGGGTCATAAAGTATATTTTGCAGGCAGACTTTTTTTAAATAAATGTATTACATGGTGATTTTTGTGTATAGCGTGGGATGGTTACGAGTATTATGTTTGGTGAAGGGTTAATATGGATGTAATTTTTTTTTTTGTGACTTATCAGTTTAGTCTTGGTACTAAAACAGTTCATGGAAATACAAATATTTTCTGCTGGTCAGATCAGCCTTTGTGCTCAGTTTGTTAGCCATTTACCTAACAAATAGGCTGCATCTACCTGCGTATTTTACAAATTGAGGAGTTGAAAAAAAATTATTCCCCCCCAAATTAAAACCAAACCATATGTAACCCCTCATTGGAACGAGCTAATTGGGTAAACGGTTAACATGTTGAATTAAATTCCATTAACAGGTGATGATAATAAGGTGAGAGTGACACCACTTACAGTAACAGAAGAAAATATAAACGACTTTACCATTTATGATGTTGTGCTTCCACTGCCTGGATTTGATGTATTGTACCCAAGTAATGAAGGTATTCTTATCACTTAGCATTGGGTTCTGTTGTGTGGAAATTGGATGAAGGAAAACCTTTCATTTATTATAGATATTTTTCTGATGGTGTACCCCTTTCCAGAGGTAGGAATTCTGAAACATTTCATGTATCTTGTGTGTTAGCATGTTCATGAAATATGGTTCTGAAAAAAAATAATTGGTGCTTTTGGATGAAGCTATCCCACAGTAAATTATAAAAATGATTACTCCAAACATTTTGCTAGTGACACCATGTCTATGAAACCAGAAAATTGAATTCACGAGTTCAGTTTCATAATTTAATTATTTATGTATACGTATATATTAGGTAAATTATTTAACCATTCAGCAAATACACAGAACGGCATGCATGTGTGAATGGGTTAATCAATATGGCATGAGTACCAGTGCAGAAGGATAGAATGAGAGGCTGCAGGCCTCGAGTTTTATCCTTCCGTGATGGCACAAGTGCCATATCGATTAACCCATGTGTGTCATTCTGTGTTTATTTACATGCCTTCACGTCTATAAAAAACATTACAAGGACACTCAGCAATTCATTTGACAACTATCAACTAAAAGAACACATTTTATTGCCAACCAAATTTGCAAGGGGAACCAGCGTTGCTATTTAATCCCCTGAGTTCCAATGTGTTCTATGTGCCTACTTTCACATAGAACACATTGGAACTTGGGGGATGATTTTTAGCTATCGCTAACGACTGACATTGCAATTGCGGCGCACGATTGTAGAAAATTAAAGTGAAATTTCAATTCTATTTAAAAATAGTCTGTCAACGATTTCTGTTTCACACATGTGCGGAACAGATTTTCATTTTCCACATGGTTTAGTGTTGCTGCAGATGGGGATATCATAGAACAGGCATGTAATAATCTGAATGTTGTGACTATTCATTTGTAAGCAATTATATAAAAGTTGGGCAGAATTTATGGAAAAGTATATATGAAAAAAGTTAACATATATTTAAGATAAAAAGAATTTTATGGAAAAAACCTGTGGTACAGCTGAGCCCACTTAATTGTATACCTCTTAATTGAATAACCCTGTTAACTGGTAGAGTGCTAAATTATTTTTGGTCATCAGAATTTGTTCATGTGTCTTTGCCTTGTTACAATTTATGGGAGAGTGCCACTAGGCACCCTCCCATAAATTGTAACAAGGCAAATCCTAACAGACTAAATAATTTCACTTCTAAGATAAAGCGAAGCATATCCACTGAATATGAAGCCTTTAAGTTGTGGTACTTGTACTTCAGAGCAAAGCCCAATATGGGCTTCTAGCACTCTACCAGTTAACTGAATAGAATTTCCAAACACGAAACCATTTAGCATTCCTTGAGTACAAATTTGACCTGTTAATTGCATTTATGTTATAGTGTAAATACCTATTAACTGAATATAAATTCTTGTAATATGTTGAGAAACTCCCCTGACAATCTCCAAATTCCCCTAACTTATAGACCTATTTGACATCAGTATATCTGATAAAGACATTTTATCTATTTTATCTTGTTTGACAGAGTTCAGTTAGTTGTGTCAAATAAGATACAATAGAATAAATGATCAGTTTGTCTATAGAATATAAGAAAGTGAACAGATCTCTGTTAATTGAAAATTCCAGCTAATTGAATAATTTTCACTAGTAAATTGGCTATTCAATTAACAGGGTTCCACTGAACTGGCAAGTGATACCATTCTTCAGCTTTGGGTAATACCATGAAATTTTCTGTGAATCACATAACTGCCATTGTAGTGTATTCAACCCATACCTTTCTGTAATTGCAGTATAAGCATATTCTTTATATTGAAAAAAAAATTAAAAATTAATTTCTGGGTCCATTGAGATTTGTGGTAGTATCTAAACCTGCTTAACATCTCATTGAATTTTATAATTATTCATTGATGTTGGCTCTCTGAGTTGCATTGCCATTGAATTCTTCTGGTCGAGTAGTACTGAAAAATCTTGTGGAGTACAGTTTTTTTCTTTACACAGTTATTGCACTTTGACTTTCTGAAAATTGTGTGAGAGGGTGGTATTAACCCTTTACCTAAGAAATCGCCCACAATCGCCTACGAAATATGCAAATTCAGCAGTTGAAAAAATATTTTTAAAAACATTTCAACAAAACCATATCATGTGACCCCTCGTTGGAATGAGCTTGTCAAGCTCATTCCAACGAGGGGTCACATGATATGGTTTTGTTGAAATTTTTTTTTAAATTTGAAAAAATGATATTTAAAATAATAAATTTTGATATCTTCTGCATTGGGTAAAGGGTTAATCATCTTTGCTTATAGTTCTAGAGTCTCATAACTTGGCATCAAATGCTCAAAAGATGAAAAAATCAGCTTTTTGTCTGAAAAGCCATATTATTGATCATATCTTAATTGGTATGAGTACGAGTGCAAACACTTGTCACTTTTTCTGTCTTTTCATATTTTGAAAGTGGAAAATTGGTATAAGGATATGTTGCAAAATGATGGATTAGATATTGATAACATGAGGCATAAAGTCAAGTGAGTTTTGCATTTAGAAGTTTATTCATGGATCCCACTTAATCATGTGCAGATTAAATGAATGATGTTGTTAATTGCGTGTAACTGTTAAAATACTAAACCATTTACCATTTATTTAGTTTAACCCTTTACCTAATCAATCGTTCCATTCACCTGTGTAATGTACAGTTTGAGAAGTCGGAAAAAAAAAATTCAGCAAAACTAGATCATGTGACACCCTCATTGAATCAACAATGAGGGGACACACAATATGGTTTTGTTGAAATTTTGTGAAGATTTAGAAAAAATAATATATAAAATAATAAATTTTGTAACCATCTGCAGTGGGTAAAGGGTTAATGTAGTTTTTGGAAGTGTCATTTTCTTGTTATTCCAGGTGAAGGGTTAAATACAACTTGTTACTTGCTTATGGGTTACAGAGTAAATTTATGTTACCTGAATAAAAAGGGTTTCTGTCAATCAAGCAATTTATATAGAAGAGTTTTGTCCCTTTTCATGCTTGTTTTTGGCTCACCAACGATAGTTGTGTGAGCCTATGGCATAGCTCTCATGTCGGCGTCGTCTGTGTTGGCGTCCGGATTCATTCATTTTGAACTTTTGTGTGCAGGTTTTTATTTTTATTTTTTTTGTTCTTTTTTTTTTTTTTATGTCTGCATGCCTTTCAGGGATAGTAATATTTTATTCAACCCTTTCCATGCTAAGTATCTTGAATTTTGGACTTTTGTGTACAGTTTTTGACTTTTCTTTCTAGGTTTTGACTTTTGTGTACAGGTTTTGAAATTTTGTCTTGAAGTGGAGTTTTACCTTACTGGCATATTGCCATGGTGGTTTCCTTAATATTTCTGGGTATTTTTCTCAATTTTGAACCCTTGAAACAAATGTGATGCTTTTTTGACTTTTATGTGCAGGTTTTGAGGTTTGTCTTTCTTTTCTTCAAAGTGGATATTTTCCAAGTAGAGTTTCATCTTACTGGCATTTTCCCATTTTGGTTCCCTGACAGGGTATTTTTCTCAATTTTAACCCCTTGAAACAAATGTGATACTTTTTTTTGCTTTTATGTGCAGGTTTTGAGGTTTGTTTTTCTTTTCTTCCAAGTGGCGACTTACCTTGTAGCATATTGCCATGGTTCCTATTTTATGTTAGGATGCTTCCTGGGGCTAGTATTATATTATTTAACCCTTTAGCTGCTTATTTACTTTAATTTTGGACTTTTGTGTGCAGGTTTTGGACTTTTCTGTGCAGGTTTTGATATTTTTTTTAAGTGGAGTTTTACCTCACTGGCATATTGCCATGGTGGTTACTGTAACATTTTCAGGGTATTTTTCTAAATTTTAACCTTTGAAACAAATGTGATGCTTTTTTTTACTTTTATGTGCAGGTTTTGAGGTTTGTCTTTCTTTTCTTCCAAGTGGATATTTTTCAAGTAGAGTTTCACCTTACTGGCATATTGGCTTTGTGGTTCTGTGACAGGGTATATTTTTATACTGTACCAATGACCCAGACATAGCTGGTGCTAACTCTTAAAATATAGGGCCAAACACAAATTTTGCCCCCCAATCCCCAAAATTTGCATCTAAAACTAAAGAAAACATGTCCTGAAAGGCCCTCCACACCTCGCCCCCACTGCGCATGCGCAGTGTCAAGGACGTTCCGAAATTGGCGCCATTTATCATTCTAAGTTTGGCCCTTCATCAGTTAACATCTGACTGATCTTTGTGCTTTTAAATCTCAGTTTAAATGATGCCAGACACATAAATATTAGTGAAATGGTGATTCTAAGGAGGACAGAAAAGGAGGAGAGGAAAAGAATGTGTGACAGAATATTATCAGGGCTGTAACTTAAAATTTTTTAATGAAATTATGTTAAGTTACCTATTTTCAAGGCAGCAGCCATTTTGTTGTCATTCTGATTATTTAGTTACACTGTTTTTTCAAGTGTTTTTCCTCTCTCCCTGTCCTTTAATTCCCCCTTGCTATTCTCCCATGCTTTTGGCATAGTTTCTGTAATTATTATTACTAAAATTTCTTGGGAGTTTTAGCTTAATAACAGAATGAATTCTGTTCTTTCCCCATGTTTACGTCTTCACCTACGGGTGGTTAGGCGTTGTGTTCTGCATCTACCATCTGATGTTCTGCAGTTTCTTCCCTGGAAGTCTCTGTTTTGCATCAGATGGGGTATTTTTGGTAACTGATTTCGGGCCTGGGTGCCTGGAGTCTTATTTTAGTGTTTTTACACTCATTGTTTACATTTACAACAGCCCTCTGTGTGAGGGGGGGATTTCTAAATAATAATATCTTTATGTTATTTTAATCATAACTAGATACATTATTATTGTTCGTAAGTGTTGAATAAATTGTTTAAAATATTTTAAAAATTTTTGTCCACACTTAGGCTTGGGATCCATTGGGGCTCAACGTTACTTTTCAGAAACTTGGGCTGTTCTGAAAAAATATTTTTTCAAAATATTTTGATTTCAATTATTTTTTCTATATTAATGGATCATATTATTATTATGTATTTTGATTGCCAGGGGTTAGTGCGAGTACCAGGACTTGTTTTCTTTTCACATTGAAAGGATATTGATCAATTGTTTTAAGAGGAAGTCTTCCTCTGACCTTATTTTCATTCTATATGTGGTCAGTGTACTCGCATTAACTCCTGTTCTGTATCGTATGATTTCGATGACAATATGGGAAGCGTATGTCACGGTATGTTGTTGGGGATTTGGACACTCCGGTCCTTTCCCCGCAGGGTCACTCTACTTTATCAATTTCTATTTCAGACGATCAAGATTAGGGTGATGTATCTGTGATGTCTTCCAACAGTGTGCCTCCGTCGTCACAATTATGAAGGGCTAGCGGAAAAGTGCTCATGTAATACGCCAATTGCCTAAGAGGACCCTAGTAGGTTCGACGGCCTTTGACGTCCGCTAGCTCGCCCGGTGTAGCGTCCATTCACCGAATGGTTCGGCAGCCGGGTTCGTCCGTTGCGGTCTAGAAGGAATTTTGGGGTGATGCGAGCACTATAAAATTAACTTAATGCACACCCAGTGACGGCGGATCGGAGGGAGAACGGAGGAAGCCTTTTAGTCCGGTTCATAGCTCGTTCCGGTCCATCCGGACGGCAAGCGAGAGAGGCCCCTCTCTCGTTCAACAACATCTGGCCCCAGATGTTGTGGTACAAATGTGTCGTTAGCGGAGCATACGTCCGTCGCTCGGGACGCTCCGTTGTATAGGCAGTCCGCTGAGACTGCTAAGGCTTCCTCTTCTCGTCAGCGCACACGACCGCACCTTGGCTGCGTGACCGCCGATATATTACCAGCTTCGCCGATCAAGGATTCTTCGGCGACCAGGTCACACCATCCGGCAGCCAGGGATTCGAGACCGATGGACTCCGGACGTTCGCATAGGAAGTATGCGGGAGCCATCTGATGCGGAGCTGCCCTCGGCGAAGCACCGATAGACTGCGCCTCCGCAGGTCTCGACGCCGGACATTCTTGTGCACATAGCACAGCTTATCGCAGCATCCCAGCAGCCGACAGAAACGGCGTCGGATCGAGAATTATCCGACAGCGCTGGGTCGGTAGCCGGGGACTCGAGGCCTGCAGACTCCGGACGTTCGCATAGGAAGTGTGCGGGAGTCAACGTACACGGAGCTTCCAGCGGCAATGCATCGTAAGTCCGCTACTGCACAGGCCTCGGGAACGGACGTGCTTTCCTTAATAGCACAGTTTATCGCAGCATCCCAGCATCAACTGAATCTGTCGCATATATTTTATCCGACGATGCTGGGTCGGGACGCTCCGCGGAAGCGGGTACGGACGTCCGAAAGTTTCATCCGGTCCGACGGGATACCGAAAGGGATTCGGTGGATTTCAAGCTTTCCCTTTCGGAACAACATATGCTGCGATGTCGGATAAGAAACTGATAGCGTCGGTGGACTTAGAAATTTTTGGTTCGGTTCAGGGACATCGTCCCTCAGTTCCGACATAGTCCAATAATGTCACACAAACTTTCGAATTATTGAACGACGCTATATATATTATTATTTTATGCTTGCTATCCAAGCATTTCTGGTTTCTTGTTCGAAGAGTTATGGAGATGTCTTCAAAAGTGTGCCTCTGTCGTCATAGTTAATGAAGAGTTAGCGGCAATAAGTGCTCATGGAATATGTCTATCGCTTACGGAGTGACATTCGCTAGCTCACCCGGTGTAGCGTACATTCATCGAATGGTTCGGCTACCGGGTTCGTCCGTTGCGGTCTAGGAAGGAGATTTGGGTGATGCGAGCACTTTAATTACTTTAGTACTCACCCAGTGACGGCAGATTGAGGACGGATCGGAGGAAGCCAACAACATAGGGGACCGCATGTTGTGGTTCAGATATTTTACATTCGGAGCATATGTCCGTTGCTCGGGACGCTCCGTTATATTGACAGTCTGAGAGACTGTCTTTAATGCTTCCTCATCCTCACAGCAGGGCACACGACCGCACATTGGCTACGTGACCTCGAGTATCCGATCATTTTCGGCATTCAGTGATTCCACAGCGAATAGGTCGTGCCATCCGGTAGCCAAAGGACACGAGGCCTATACACTCCGTTCGCTCGCATATTGGAAGTATGCACGGGGTAACGATCTCGGAGCTTCCTGCGGCAATGCATCGTAAGACCGCTGCTCCTCAGGCCTCAGTGACGGACGTGCTATCCGAGTTAGCACAGTTGTTTCGCAGCATCCCAGCAATTGACGGTTTCTCGGTCGAATCAGGAATTATCCGACGGCGCTGGGTCGGTGCGGTCCGCGGTTGCATCAAGCTACGGACGACCGAACGCTTTATAGGGTCCGACAGGATGGCGAAAGGGATTCGAAAGATTTCGAGTTTTCCCTTTAGTAGTATAGGAAGATGCCTTTCATATCTTCTGGCATTTCTTCCAGTGATTATTGTTCGGACTTCATTGCTGCGATCTTGGATAAGAGACTTATAGCGTCATTGGACTCGGATTTTTCGATCGGTACAGGGACTTTGTCCCTGACTTACCGACGCAGTCCAATATTGTCATTACAACATGTGTTTTATTTTTCGACGCTATATATTATATATATATACAAGCCTGCTACTAAGCATGATAGTTTAGTTTCTTGTCCGCGTGGCTCATTTCTGCCATTTTATCTTTTTTACATATAGTTTATTTTGGCAGAGCAGGGCATACCGAGAGTTCATATGCGTCTAGACGGTGTGATTAAAGACTGCATATATTCTTTTTCGCCGTTTATGTCTTTTCCAATTTCAATGTTGGGAACGACATTATGTATAGTAGACTTAACTTAGACGCTTTATTATACGTAATCCGCCTTACTGAGGCGTTATCATTACGTCTTCAAGAAAAGATTTACGGGATATTATTCTCAATGTAATTTCTTTTGAGGGCAGTAGTTTGTTCACGTATAACTCCGCCCTTCAGTGGCTGATTGGAGTTGGTTAGACGTGATGCAGCCCTAGCTACATCCACGCGTGGATAGTAGGTTAAGAACTCTCTCAGAGTCGCTTCGTTCTCGGAGGAGCTTCTCTTCGACGGCAACTTTCTGGCAATCCATGAATTGCTTGATTTATACATTCTCTTGTCTATCTAGTGTTACAAGAGATTCAGACTGGGGCAAACATTCGGTGGTTGACTCAGAGAGTGCCGCCGCAGTTGCCGGACCCTAGTGTGGCTGTTATGACGGTTGCCAGTCAAACAGATTGGCATATTCTGATCCCTACGGATTCGAAGTGCCAGGGTCTTTGGGTTCCGCAGTCTTTTAGCTATCAGTTTAACTTCCGCGGAATAATGTTTTTTAGGCTTGCTTTATGTCATTGCATGAACATTATTCAGAAACGCATGCCCAAATTCCTGTCCTTTAATTCGACAGTAGTGGCGTATCTCCGGAACCAGGGAGGCACTCTTTCGTTTCCGTTATTCAATTTAATGGAAAGAATCCGTCTGTTGGTTATAGTACACCAAGTTCAGTTTTGGTCCGTCATATTCTGGGTCGTCTGATTGTTTTATCGCACTCCCGTTCTCTTACGGGTCGCTTGTTGCTGTCAGAATGGACTCTCAACAAACAAGTATTTATTCAGATTTGCTATCTATGGGAGCGCCCAATGATGTTTTATTTATGACACAGCTTGCTAATCAATTGCAGACGTATGTGTTGGCTTGTCCAGATCTCTGAGCTAATACTGTTAACGCTCTATTGATCTATAGGACGGAATGATAGGATACGCGTATCCTCCGGCGCTGTTGTTTTAGCAGGTATTGCTAAGATAAACAACCACAATACATTTCTGTTGATAGCATCTCTATCTTCACAGAGATCATGAGTAATTTACTCTCTTGTCTACTGTGGATCTTAACGTGAAATCTTCCTCTATGTGAGGATCTTTTTTCACTGGGTAAATCGTGTCATCTTTATCACAACCAGCAAGGTCGCAACCTTCATGTATTCCGTTGTGTGGTCCGTATTGCATTGTAAGCACTGTACTGGACGAGCTTTGGACGCGATTTCTTACTATAGGAGATCCTCTTCTTCGCTTTTCTATGCGACTAAGTGGAGGCTCTTCCGTCGTGGTGTAGGGATCATTATGTTCATATGGTTGATCCCTCCATACTACGCATTGCTAGTTTTTAGTATACTTGTTTCACAAGATCTACTGCAGCCTGTTGTTATTTAGGTTATAGGTTTATGTTACCTCATACCTATGCACTCTACGATAGTTTACAATTGAGTCTTTTGTCTCTTTATCTAAGTCAGTTAGTAACTTTTTGATAAATAGACTTAGAATCTTTAGATTAAATTCCTATAGGGATTTTATCTTCGGTTCTTATTTTGCTATGTAATCATTTGAGCCTCTGGAAACAGTAGTTTTCAAATTCTGACCTTTTAGACAGTAATTCTGTTGGTTTCTCTTTTACTGTAGAGTCAGTGAGTTTCATGCACTATCGAGGGATGATTTTCACTTTCATAGTTTCGGAATCAATACTTCCGTTACTATTTAGGTTGGATTGTTGCATAAGAGTTAGGCTCCTATTTCCGGAACCTATTATTTTAAGGTCCTTCCGTCTTCGTATGGGCATAGGCCTTTACTCTTTCCGGGTACAGTTTATGTATTTATAAACAGATATCTGTTTATTACAAGGGCGTAAGCTTCTTCTGTCTTTGATGTCTAGTAGAAGGACGTTACGCTCCATTTTATTTTTAATGGATTCTATTAACTAGCGTACTGCTTATGGTATATCATTGGCTTAGCAGTTGTGCTTAAGATTTCGGCTCATGAAGTAAGAGTTCTTCTACTTCTTGGGCTTACATTAATAGTGTTGCTATTATAGATTTTTGAAGGCTGCTCATTGCGCTCAGCCATCCATTCATGAATTTTATCTCAGAAATATCGAGTCCATTTCTGGAGGCCTCTATTGTTAGGTCTATTATCTACTGCTCAGAATATCATTCTCTTAACAGTTGCTACTATAGCTAGGTAGGCTGTCTGTTTCGGCAGTGTCTCCGTTCGGCTGCCCTCTTCGCTCTGGGCTATTTGACCCAGGGCAAGAAAAAGGGGGGGGGGGGGGGAGGGTGTTCCCTTGGGTCACCTGTTTTTACTATGAAAACAAGGGGATACCTCCTCCGGAGTTAGTAATTCTGAGCTGTTATTGGGATGGTTGTTTAGTGAGAAGTTTAAGTTTATAAAATTCATTCAAGTCTTAGTTTTTAAAGTATAGCTTTTGAATATTGCATATGTCAACGGACATGATTATGCAATTCTCACACACTTTTAGGAGTATAAGAGTCTCTATTCTCTAGACTTATTTTATTATTGGCTTACTTTAAAAATTATTAGTATAAGGATTATTGGATATTAATAGAGTACATGGATGTATGAAGCTCAATTTTTGGAAGGTGTTGTATCTTTCTAATTTATCATAAATAAGAAAGATACATGTAAGGCCTATTACTTCTTTTCCCTACAGGGGATGACTCTATTTTATTTTATTGAGCGTATTCCATTTTGCTCTATGTCGTTGGCCCTCCAGCCTTTTTACTATTCAGCTATGTCTGGGTCATTGGTACAGTATAAAAATGTTAAAAAATTTATAGTAATTTATATATTTTTTATACTTACCAATGACCCAGACGGGGATGGCCCTCCCAGGAGTTGGGAACTCTTGCCTCCCCGCTGAGTACATAGCGCTTACCAGGCACTGGTTATTAGAATGATAAATGGCGCCAATTTCGGAACGTCCTTGACACTGCGCATGCGCAGTGGGGGCGAGGTGTGGAGGGCCTTTCAGGACATGTTTTCTTTAGTTTTAGATGCAAATTTTAGGGATTGGGGGGCAAAATTTGTGTTTGGCCCTATATTTTAAGAGTTAGCACCAGCTATGTCTGGGTCATTGGTAAGTATAAAAAATATATAAATTACTATAAATTTTTTAACTTTTCTCAATTTTAACCCCTTGAAACAAATGTGATACTTTTTTTAACTTTTATGTGCAGGTTTTGAGGTTTGTCTTTCTTTTCTTCCAAGTGGCGACTTACCTTGTAGCATATTGCCTCGGTTCCTATTTTATGTTAGGATGCTTCTTGGGGCTATTATTATATTATTTAACCCTTTAGCTCCTTATTTACTTTAATTTCGGACTTTTGTGTGCAGGTTTTGTACTTTCGTGTGCAGGTTTTGATATTTTTTTAAGTGGAGTTTTACCTCACTGGCATATTGCCTTGGTGGTTGCTGTAACATTTTCTGGGTATTTTTCTAAATTTTAACCCTTTAAAACAAATGTGATACTTTTTTTACTTTTATGTGCAGGTTTTGAGGTTTTTCTTTCTTTTCTTCCAAGTGGATATTTTTCCTGTAGGGTTTCACCTTACTGACATATTGCCATGGTGGTTCTTGTGACAGGGTATTTTTCTCAATTTTAACCCCTTAAACAAATGTGATACTTTTTTTTACTTTTATGTGCAGGTTTTGAGGTTTGTCTTTCTTTTCTTCCAAGTAGTGACTTACCTTGTAGCATATTGCCATACTTCCTATTTTATGTTAGGATGCTTCTTGGGGCTATTTTTATATTATTTAACCCTTTAGCTGCTTATTTACTTTAATTTTGTACTTTTGTGTGCAGGTTTTGTACTTTTGTGTGCAGGTTTTGATATTTTTTTTAAGTGGAGTTTTACCTCACTGGCATATTGCCATGGTGGTTATTGTAACATTTTCAGGGTATTTTACTAAAATTTTAACCCTTTGAAGCAAATGTGATACTTTTTTGACTTTTATGTGCAGGTTTTGAGGTTTGTCTTTCTTTTCTTCCAAGTGGATATTTTTCATGTAGGGTTTCACCTTCCCAAGATATTGCCATGGTGGTTACTGTGACATTATCAGGGTCTTTTTCTCAATTTTAACCCATTGAAACAAATGTGATACTTTTTTTTTACTTTTATGTGCAGGTTTTGAGGTTTGTCTTTGTTTTCTTCAAAGTGGAGACTTACCTTGTAGCATATTACCATGGTTCCTATTTTAAGTTAGCATGCTTCTTAGGGGTTATTATTATATTATTTAACCCTTTAGCTGCTTATTTTCTTTAATTTTGGACTTTTGTGTGCAGGTTTTGAACTTTTTTTTTTACTCCAGCCACCCCTTTACATTGGCCACCTGTTGGTGAGCCACGGGGTACTGATACCCTCTCTAGTTGTCTGTGGCATCTCCATGAAAGCATTTAATTCATTATATCTTGTTTGACAGAGTTTTGTCAAACAAGATACAATTGTTTAAATACTGATTTATGACACTTGTAATTAACAAGAATTCTTGTTAACTGAATACTACAGTTAATTTATAGTGTTGATTAGCAAAATGGATATTCAATTGACTGGGTTCTAATATACAACAATTAGGAACTGTCTTTTTCTCTTGATACACAAGGGTTCTGTTTTGACTTTTGTAGATTTCAAAGTTTCTGATAAAGAGTAAGAAGATATTTTGTAAATAAGTACCTTGGGAGGGGTTTGTGAAGATTAGTCTTTGACTTGAAATCTATTGTAGTACCAGATGTTTGAATAAGAATGACCGTATTTACCCTTTACCTAACCCTTTACCTAACATGAAAACCAATGGCCCAGACTAGCTGCCTGGTGCTTAACTCAAAGTTATTAAGTGCCAAACACAAATTTTCACAACCACCCCCCCCCCCCCCCCCACTGTCCTCCCCCCACCCAATCCCCAAAATTTGCTTGCAAAACCGAAAATTAAAATT
Organism: Pictodentalium vernedei; assembly: GCA_031216915.1. NCBI lineage: Eukaryota > Metazoa > Mollusca > Scaphopoda > Dentaliida > Dentaliidae > Pictodentalium > Pictodentalium vernedei. The sequence continues at coordinate 427,217,600 of CM062296.1, read as the reverse complement.
AAATTTTGTCCGCAATTATATCCTGCATACAGCTGGAGTTTTATTGCTTATGGCGTATATTTGTGGGGGATATTTGCTCATTCTCAAATACGCCATCCTGATTTTGGGGGTTTAGTCCAGGCTAACCTTAAAAATTGGGAACTCGTTACATCCAATTAGTGTAGTCTTCATGCTAAGTATACGGAATAACTTGAACTGGGCTCTTTTTGTATGATATGTCTTCTCTATTCCTGTATAGAGAGAAATACATGTAATTCCTAATAATTTTAATTTCCTTTCACATTGGATTTCAGGATTGTATCTATGTTGATATTCTAATTCTGAAGTCCTAGGCCCTTTACCTTTTTACAATTCAGCTAGTCTGGGCCATTGGTTTACAGTGTAAAAATATTATAAATTCATAGTAATTTGTATATTTTTATAATTACCAACGGCCCACACAGATATGATTCTCCCATGAGTAGGCACTCATTCCTCCCCACTGAATTTGTATGTAGTACTCTCTTCTACAAAGAATGATGTTGTCGCCAATTCCGGTCACTTTCTGATGTCTGCGCATGTGTGGCAAGTAAATTTATGGAGGGCCAGATAGCACTTTTAATTTTTGGTTTTGTAAGTATATTTTGGGGATTGGGGGGAATTCAAAATTTGTGTTTGGCCCTTAAAAACTTTGAGTTAAGCACCAGTCATCTAGCCTGGGCTATTGGTAAGTATAAAATATAGAAACTACTATGAATTTATAATTGTTTGTCACAAAAACACAGGTTATGACCTCTCATTGGAACAAGCTTGACGAGATCATTCCAACGGGGTTCATAACCTATGTTTTTGAACAAAAAATGAAAAAAATAATGAAAATTAATTAGCGATTTTTTAGAATAGCGCTGACCGGTTTTGGCCGCTACATTGGGTAAAGGGTTAATGCATACAATATTCAAATTTTTATACTAATAACTAATGGCCCAGACCAGCTGGTTCAAACTCAATATTATCAAAGGCCAAACACAAACTTCGAACCCCCAAAATTTGAATACAATACCGAAAGTCCTACCTGGCCCTCCATACTTTTACCATCTGTGCATGTGCAGTACTCAGGAAGAGACTGGAATTGGCGCAAACATCATTCGTTGTTTGGCCCTAAAGTCTAACAATTTTTGACATCTGTGCTTTAAAATCTCCTATTTTTATACTGTACCAATGACCCAGACATAGCTGGTGCTAACTCTTAAAATATAGGGCCAAACACAAATTTTGCCCCCCAATCCCCAAAATTTGCATCTAAAACTAAAGAAAACATGTCCTGAAAGGCCCTCCACACCTCGCCCCCACTGCGCATGCGCAGTGTCAAGGACGTTCCGAAATTGGCGCCATTTATCATTCTAAGTTTGGCCCTTCATCAGTTAACATCTGACTGATCTTTGTGCTTTTAAATCTCAGTTTAAATGATGCCAGACACATAAATATTAGTGAAATGGTGATTCTAAGGAGGATAGAAAAGGAGGAGAGGAAAAGAATGTGTGACAGAATATTATCAGGGCTGTAACTTAAAATTTTTTAATGAAATTATGTTAAGTTACCTATTTTCAAGGCAGCAGCCATTTTGTTGTCATTCTGATTATTTGTTACACTGTTTTTTCAAGTGTTTTTCCTCTCTCCCTGTCCTTTAAGTTCCCCCTTGCTATTCTCCCATGCTTTTGGCATAGTTTCTGTAATTATTATTACTAAAATTTCTTGGGAGTTTTAGCTTAATAACAGAATGAATTCTGTTCTTTCCCCATGTTTACGTCTTCACCTACGGGTGGTTAGGCGTTGTGTTCTGCATCTACCATCTGATGTTCTGCAGTTTCTTCCCTGGAAGTCTCTGTTTTGCATCAGATGGTGTATTTTTGGTAACTGATTTCGGGCCTGGGTGCCTGGAGTCTTATTTTAGTGTTTTTACACTCATTGTTTACATTTACAACAGCCCTCTGTGTGAGGGGGGGATTTCTAAATAATAATATCTTTATGTTATTTTAATCATAACTAGATACATTATTATTGTTCGTAAGTGTTGAATAAATTGTTTAAAATATTTTTAAAATTTTTGTCCACACTTAGGCTTGGGATCCATTGGGGCTCAACGTTACTTTTCAGAAACTTGGGCTGTTCTGAAAAAATATTTTTTCAAAATATTTTGATTTCAAGTATTTTTTCTATATTAATGGATCATATTATTATTATGTATTTTGATTGCCAGGGGTTAGTGCGAGTACCAGGACTTGTTTTCTTTTCACATTGAAAGGATATTGATCAATTGTTTTAAGAGGAAGTCTTCCTCTGACCTTATTATCATTCTATATGTGGTCAGTGTACTCGCATTAACTCCTGTTCTGTATCGTATGATTTCGATGACAATATGGGAAGCGTATGTCACGGTATGTTGTTGGGGATTTGGACACTCCGGTCCTTTCCCCGCAGGGTCACTCTACTTTATCAATTTCTATTTCAGACGATCAAGATTAGGGTGATGTATCTGTGATGTCTTCCAACAGTGTGCCTCCGTCGTCACAATTAATGAAGGGCTAGCGGAAAAGTGCTCATGTAATACGCCAATTGCCTAAGAGGACCCTAGTAGGTTCGACGGCCTTTGACGTCCGCTAGCTCGCCCGGTGTAGCGTCCATTCACCGAATGGTTCGGCAGCCGGGTTCGTCCGTTGCGGTCTAGAAGGAATTTTGGGGTGATGCGAGCACTATAAAATTAACTTAATGCACACCCAGTGACGGCGGATCGGAGGGAGAACGGAGGAAGCCTTTTAGTCCGGTTCATAGCTCGTTCCGGTCCATCCGGACGGCAAGCGAGAGAGGCCCCTCTCTCGTTCAACAACATCTGGCCCCAGATGTTGTGGTACAAATGTGTCGTTAGCGGAGCATACGTCCGTCGCTCGGGACGCTCCGTTGTATAGACAGTCCGCTGAGACTGCTAAGGCTTCCTCTTCTCGTCAGCGCACACGACCGCACCTTGGCTGCGTGACCGCCGATATATTACCAGCTTCGCCGATCAAGGATTCTTCGGCGACCAGGTCACACCATCCGGCAGCCAGGGATTCGAGACCGATGGACTCCGGACGTTCGCATAGGAAGTATGCGGGAGCCATCTGATGCAGAGCTGCCCTCGGCGAAGCACCGATAGACTGCGCCTCCGCAGGTCTCGACGCCGGACATTCTTGTGCACATAGCACAGCCTATCGCAGCATCCCAGCAGCCGACAGAAACGGTGTCGGATCGAGAATTATCCGACAGCGCTGGGTCGGTAGCCGGGGACTCGAGGCCTGCAGACTCCGGATGTTCGCATAGGAAGTGTGCGGGAGTCAACGTACACGGAGCTTCCAGCGGCAATGCATCGTAAGTCCGCTACTGCACAGGCCTCGGGTACGGACGTGCTTTCCTTAATAGCACAGTTTATCGCAGCATCCCAGCATCAACTGAATCTGTCGCATATATTTTATCCGACGATGCTGGGTCGGGACGCTCCGCGGAAGCGGGTACGGACGTCCGAAAGTTTCATCCGGTCCGACGGGATTCCGAAAGGGATTCGGTGGATTTCAAGCTTTCCCTTTCGGAACAACATATGCTGCGATGCCGGATAAGAAACTGATAGCGTCGGTGGACTTAGAAATTTTTGGTTCGGTTCAGGGACTTCGTCCCTCAGTTCCGACATAGTCCAATAATGTCACACAAACTTTCGAATTATTGAACGACGCTATATATATTATTATTTTATGCTTGCTATCCAAGCATTTCTGGTTTCTTGTTCGAAGAGTTATGGAGATGTCTTTCAAAAGTGTGCCTCTGTCGTCATAGTTAATGAAGAGTTAGCGGCAATAAGTGCTCATGGAATATGTCTATCGCTTACGGAGTGACATTCGCTAGCTCACCCGGTGTAGCGTACATTCATCGAATGGTTCGGCTGCCGGGTTCGTCCGTTGCGGTCTAGGAAGGAGATTTGGGTGATGCGAGCACTTTAATTACTTTAGTACTCACCCAGTGATGGCAGATTGAGGACAGATCGGAGGAAGCCAACAACATAGGGGACCGCATGTTGTGGTTCAGATATTTTACATTCGGAGCATATGTCCGTTGCTCGGGACGCTCCGTTATATTGACAGTCCGAGAGACTGTCTTTAATGCTTCCTCATCCTCACAGCAGGGCACACGACCGCACATTGGCTACGTGACCTCGAGTATCCGATCAGTTTCGGCATTCAGTGATTCCACAGCGAATAGGTCGCGCCATCCGGTAGCCAAGGGACACGAGGCCTATACACTCCGTTCGCTCGCATATTGGAAGTATGCACGGGGTAACGATCTCGGAGCTTCCTGCGGCAATGCATCGTAAGACCTCTGCTCCTCAGGCCTCAGTGACGGACGTGCTATCCGAGTTAGCACAGTTGTTTCGCAGCATCCCAGCAATTGACGGTTTCTCGGTCGAATCAGGAATTATCCGACGGCGCTGGGTCGGTGCGGTCCGCGGTTGCATCAAGCTACGGACGACCGAACGCTTTATAGGGTCCGACAGGATGGCGAAAGGGATTCGAAAGATTTCGAGTTTTCCCTTTAGTAGTATCGGAAGATGCCTTTCATATCTTCGGGCATTTCTTCCAGTGATTATTTTTCGGACTTCATTGCTGCGATGTTGGATAAGAGACTTATAGCGTCATTGGACTCGGATTTTTCGATCGGTACAGGGACTTTGTCCCTGACTTACCGACGCAGTCCAATATTGTCATTACAACATGTGTTTTATTTTTTGACGCTATATATATTATATATATATATACAAGCCTGCTACTAAGCATGATAGTTTAGTTTCTTGTCCGCGTGGCTCATTTCTGCCATTTTATCTTTTTTACATATAGTTTATTTTGGCAGAGCAGGGCATACCGAGAGTTCATATGCGTCTAGACGGTGTGATTAAAGACTGCATATATTCTTTTTCGCCGTTTTTGTCTTTTCCAATTTCAATGTTGGGAACGACATTATGTATAGTAGACTTAACTTAGACGCTTTATTATACGTAATCCGCCTTACTGAGGCGTTATCATTACGTCTTCAAGAAAAGATTTACGGGATATTATTCTCAATGTAATTTCTTTTGAGGGCAGTAGTTTGTTCACGTATAACTCCGCCCTTCAGTGGCTGATTGGAGTTGGTTAGACGTGATGCAGCCCTAGCTACATCCACGCGTGGATAGTAGGTTAAGAACTCTCTCAGAGTCGCTTCGTTCTCGGAGGAGCTTCTCTTCGACGGCAACTTTCCGGCAATCCATGAATTGCTTGATTTATACATTCTCTTGTCTATCTAGTGTTACAAGAGATTCAGACTGGGGCAACATTCGGTGGTTGACTCAGAGAGTGCCGCCGCAGTTGCCGGACCCTAGTGTGGCTGTTATGACGGTTGCCAGTCAAACAGATTGGGATATATACTGATCCCTACGGATTCGAAGTGCCAGGGTCTTTGGGTTCCGCAGTCTTTTAGCTATCAGTTTAACTTCCGCGGAATAATGTTTTTTTTAGGCTTGCTTTATGTCATTGCATGAACATTATTCAGAAACGCATGCCCAAATTCCTGTCCTTTAATTCGACAGTAGTGGCGTATCTCCGGAACCAGGGAGGCACTCTTTCGTTTCCGTTATTCAATTTAATGGAAAGAATCCGTCTGTTGGTTATAGTACACCAAGTTCAGTTTTGGTCCGTCATATTCTGGGTCGTCTGATTGTTTTATCGCACTCCCGTTCTCTTACGGGTCGCTTGTTGCTGTCAGAATGGACTCTCAACAAACAAGTATTTAATCAGATTTGCTATCTATGGGAGCGCCCAATGATGTTTTATTATGACACAGCTTGCTAATCAATTGCAGACGTATGTTTTAGCTTGTCCAGATCTCTGAGCTAATACTGTTAACGCTCTATTGATCTATAGGACGGAATGATAGGATACGCGTATCCTCCGGCGCTGTTGTTTTAGCAGGTATTGCTAAGATAAAGAACCACAATACATTTCTGTTGATAGCATCTCTATCTTCACAGAGATCATGAGTAATTTACTCTCTTGTCTACTGTGGATCTTAACGTGAAATCTTCCTCTATGTGAGGATCTTTTTTCACTGGGTAAATCGTGTCATCTTTATCACAACCAGCAAGGTCGCAACCTTCATGTATTCCGTTGTGTGGTCCGTATTGCATTGTAAGCACTGTACTGGACGAGCTTTGGACGCGATTTCTTACTATAGGAGATCCTCTTCTTCGCTATTCTATGCGACTAAAGTGGAGGCTCTTCCGTCGTGGTGTAGGGATCATTATGTTCATATGGTTGATCCCTCCATACTACGCATTGCTAGTTTTTAGTATACTTGTTTCACAAGATCTACTGCAGCCTGTTGTTTTTTAGGTTATAGGTTTATGTTACCTCATACCTATGCACTCTACGATAGTTTACAATTGAGTCTTTTGTCTCTTTATCTAAGTCAGTTAGTAACTTTTTGATAAATAGACTTAGAATCTTTAGATTAAATTCCTATACGGATTTTAACTTCGGTTCTTATTTAGCTAAGTAATCATTTGAGCCTCTGGAAACAGTAGTTTTCAAATTCTGACCTTTTAGACAGTAATTCTGTTGGTTTCTCTTTTACTGTAGAGTCAGTGAGTTTCATGCACTATCGATGGATGATTTTCACTTTCATAGTTTCGGAATCAATACTTCCGTTACTATTTAGGTGGGATTGTTGCATAAGAGTTAGGCTCCTATTATCCGGAACCTATTATTTTAAGGTCCTTCCGTCTTCGTATGGGCATAGGCCTTTACTCTTTCCGGGTACAGTTTATGTATTTATAAACAGATATCTGTTTATTACAAGGGCGTAAGCTTCTTCTGTCTTTGATGTCTAGTAGAAGGACGTTACGCTCCATTTTATTGTTAATGGATTCTATTAACTAGCGTACTGCTTATGGTATATCATTGGCTTAGCAGTTGTGCTTAAGATTTCGGCTCATGAAGTAAGAGTTCTTCTACTTCTTGGGCTTACATTAATAGTGTTGCTATTATAGATTTTTGAAGGCTGCTCATTGCGCTCAGCCATCCATTCATGAATTTTATCTCAGAAATATCGAGTCCATTTCTGGAGGCCTCTATTGTTAGGTCTATTATCTACTGCTCAGAATGTCATTCACTTAACAGTTGCTACTATAGCTAGGTAGGCTGTCTGTTTCGGCAGTGTCTCCGTTCGGCTGCCCTCTTCGCTCTGGGCTATTTGACCCAGGGCAAGAAAAAGGGGGGGGGGGGGGGGAGGGTGTTCCCTTGGGTCACCTGTTTTTACTATGAAAACAAGGGGATACCTCCTCCGGAGTTAGTAATTCTGAGCTGTTATTGGGATGGTTGTTTAGTGAGAAGTTTAAGTTTATAAAATTCATTCAAGTCTTAGTTTTTAAAGTATAGCTTTTGAATATTGCATATGTCAACGGACATGATTATGCAATTCTCACACACTTTTAGGAGTATAAGAGTCTCTATATATTCTCTAGACTTACTTTATTATTGGCTTACTTTAAAAATTATTAGTATAAGGATTATTGGATATTAATAGAGTACATGGATGTATGAAGCTCAATTTTTGGAAGGTGTTGTATCTTTCTAATTTATCATAAATAAGAAAGATACATGTAAGGCCTATTACTTCTTTTCCCTACAGGGGATGAATCTATTTTATTTTATTGAGCGTATTCCATTTTGCTCTATGTCCTTGGCCCTCCAGCCTTTTTACTATTCAGCTATGTCTGGGTCATTGGTACAGTATAAAAATGTTAAAAAATTTATAGTAATTTATATATTTTTTATACTTACCAATGACCCAGACGGGGATGGCCCTCCCAGGAGTTGGGAACTCTTGCCTCCCCGCTGAGTACATAGCGCTTACCAGGCACTGGTTATTAGAATGATAAATGGCGCCAATTTCGGAACGTCCTTGACACTGCGCATGCGCAGTGGGGGCGAGGTGTGGAGGGCCTTTCAGGACATGTTTTCTTTAGTTTTAGATGCAAATTTTGGGGATTGGGGGGCAAAATTTGTGTTTGGCCCTATATTTTAAGAGTTAGCACCAGCTATGTCTGGGTCATTGGTAAGTATAAAAAATATATAAATTACTATAAATTTTTTAACTTTTGGAGGATGCCAGACACAAATCAATGAAAGAATTGGTGGATTCAAGGCTGTAAATGGATGATGGAAGTGAACAACGGTGGTTTCAAATGTTCAGGGCTGTAACTTTATAATAATTATAAAAATTATTTCATGTATCCCAATTTTGGGACATACACTTGTCGTCATCATTCTTGCTATTGTTTAATCCACTGTTTGTTAAGTGTTCCTTCCCTATCCTTCTTTGAAGCCCTCCTGTTAAATTCCTAAGCTTTTGGCTATTTTTATTGAAATTTTTTATTAAATTTCTTGGGAGTTTAACGTGTATTACAGAATGTTTATTCTGTTTATCCCCATGGTTACGTCCTCACTCTATGTGTTAGGTCATTTTGGTTTTGCATCTTCTATCCGATGTATCATTTTTTCTTCGTATGAAGATCTAGATTTGCATCTGGTAGCATTTAAATCGTTTACTGACTTTGGGCCTTTTGTGTGCCTGATGTCTTGTTTCCGGTTTTTTCCTTTGACATTGTTTACATTGGCAATGTTCTCAAATATATGTAGTATTTTGTATTATATTAGTGAAGGATTACTGTAGAATACATGAATTATGATTCTGGTAATGTAGCTCAAAAAATTTGGATTTTGTCCACACTTAGGCTCTATCGGGATGCCCTTGGGCTCATCATGTTCCCTTGGGGAACTTAGGCATTTTTTCAAAAAATTTTTGAAGAATTTGTTTGTTTAATTTTACGAATTTAATTTTGCTTGCTATTATTCATGTATCTTTATCATATATTTATTGTGGAGTTTGTAGGAGCGCTATCGACTTTGTATTTTGATTGTAATTATGAAAGCTTTCTGCTCTAACTGCAAGGCTAGGAAGTCGACCTCGGATTTACATGCTTGTTTCCTTGCCTGTAGTTGACGCACGGCTACGGATTCTTGTCCTACATGTGCACACTGGGATGACAAATGTTGGAGATGGGTGTCGCGGTACGTTGTTGGTGGTGAGATTCCTATGCCAGAACTCTCACCGCAAGATAATTTGTGTTTTTCAGTTTCTTTTTCAGAGGAATAAGAACATGGTGATGGTATTGTGACACCCATCCAAAGTGTGCTACCGTCATCGCGCTCTGATGAGCAAACAGTGCTAGCTGCAAAGGTGCTCATGAATATTAAGCAAGGGATAAGGCCTCTAGTTAGTGTTCTTAATACCTTGCAAGCAGCTAGCTCGACTGGTGAAGCGGTTACTCCATCTGTGGAGCCGTGACAAAGGGTAAGTCCCTTGCAGTCGAAGTAAGTGTAGATTTGGGTACAGCGAGCACCACAAAATCAAAAGCTCACCCAGCGATGATGGAAATATGGAGGAAGTCAGCAAGTTTCTTTTTGGGAGGCTTCGCGAGGTCTGACTTGACTGCAAGTTGGAGAGGCCCCTCTCTAAACCAACAACATTTGGGGCCAAATGTTGTTTTGAGAAACTTGCATGAGCCGGAGCATACGTCCACACCCACTGCTTGGGACGCTCTGTCTAGACTGCAGCTGGGATCGGCTACAGTCACGGCTTCCTCCGCTACATTACAAAAGCACACACGACTGCATTCTAGCTACCCGACTTTGGATATCCAGCCAGCTGCGCGAAGATAGAGCCAGTCTTTGCCTGTGAAGTCAGACCATCCGATAGCTAGCGATCCGTGCCTTCGATCATCAGGACGTTCGGAGAAGAGATCTATCTCCGGATCTTCATCTTAGGAGCAGCAAGTGGCAAAAAAACAGAAGACCCCTGCCCCTCAAGCCTCGATAAAGGACTTGCTGTCACAGATTGCACAATTATATCCCAGCATCTCAGCAAGCGCAAGTGCAGCCTTGCGCAGACTGCAGTGCTGGGTCGGTCCAGTCATCTGCACACAGATGCGATTAACTAAATATCTCGGCTGAATCAGTCGGATGGCGAAAGGGACAAGGAAGAGGATTACCCTCCCCTTTTGGAACAGCATATGGTAGCGATGAATTTTATTCATCAATATCATCCTGACTTTGTTCCACCTGATCAGCAAGCTGTGACTACTAGAAAAAAACCGCTGTCGTCTCTGGACGCAGATTTTGTGCGGAGGAAAGAGGTTGTTCTTTTGGCCATATTAACGACGCCCTATTCAACCCCTCTAGTGCGAAGAGGAAAGGTGGTTTCTTATCGACATCTTCAATAAATATACTGTTCCTTGGACCACTTTCATTTAAAATGGTTGGAGAAGATGTCCAAACAGCTCCTCTGCATTTAGATGAGCAGGCCGGGGATTTAGATATGTCCCTACCTGCATAATTCAATATACGCTCGGAAGTGATGGAATGCAGTATTTCATCCAATAGAGCGAATCTGGACCTGATGTCCTATACAGATCACCTTACCAAAGGTCTGACTTGACCGCAGGTGGGAGAGGCCCCTCTTTAAACCAACAACATTTGGGGCAAATGTTGTTTTGAGAAACTTGCCTGAGGCGGAGTATACGTCCACACCCACTGTTTGGGATGCTCTGTCTAGATTGCAGCTGGTGTCGGCTACAGTCACAGCTTCCTCCGCTACGCTACAAAAGCACACACAACTGCATTCTAGCTACCCGATTTTGGATATCCAGCCAGCTGCACAAAGATAAAGCCAGTCTTTGCCTGTGAAGTCAGACCATCCGATAGCTAGCGGTCCGTGCCTTCGATCTTCAGGATGTTCGGAGAAAAGATCTATTTTTATACTGTACCAATGACCCAGACTTAGCTGGTGCTAACTCTAACAAAACCAGGGCCAAACACAAATTTTGCCCCCAATCCCCAAAATTTGCATCCAAAACCAAAAGAAATCATGTCCTATAGGACCTCCATACTACGCCCCTACTGCGCATGCGCAGTGTCAAGGACGTTCCGAAATTGGCGCCAATTATCATTCTCTGTTTGGCCCTTCATCAGTCAACATCTCACTTGTCTTTGTGCTTGTAAATCTCAGTTTAAAGGATGCCAGACACGTAATTATTGGAGAAATGGTGATTCTAAGGAGGATATAGAAGGAGGAGAGGAAAAAGGAGTGACAAAAAATAATCAGGGCTGTACTTAAATTTTTTTATGAAATTATGTTAAGTTGCCTATTTTCGAGGCATGGGCCTCTTGTTGTCATTCTTGCTAAAAAGTTGCACTGCTTATTCAGTGTTTCCTCTCCCCTGGCCTTCTAAGTCCCCCCTTGCAATTCTCCCATGCTTTTGAAATATTTTTGAGAAAGTTCATTTCTAAAATTCTCTTGGGAGTGTTGCTTGGTTACAGAAAGTTTTCTGTTATTTTCCCCATAGTTACGTTTTCACCCATGGGTGTATAAACGTTGTGTTCTGCATCTTCCATCTGATGTTCTGCAGATTCTCCCCTGGGAGTCTCTGTTTTGCATCAGATAGAGTGTAATTTTGATGACTGATTTCGGACCAGTTTTTTCAGTGCCTGGAGTCATGTTTTCTGGTGTTTTACACTGTTTGTTTACATTGGCAACAGTCTCTTTTGAGGGGGGCTGTTTGCCTTTGGTGTAGTTTATCTCACTATAAGATACATGTTTATTATCCGTAAGTGTTGCATTAATTATTTAATATAAATTTAAAATTTTTGACCACACTTAGCCATCGGATCCATTGGGGCTCAACGTTACTTTTCAGAAACTTGGGCTTCGCTGAAAAAATATTTTTCAAAAATTATTTTGATTTGTAATTGTTTTTTCATTATTAATGGATCATGTTATTATGTATCTTTGTGTCAGGGGTTTGTGCGAGTAACTAGGACTTGTTGTTGACTTTTAACAATGAAAGGATATTGTTCAAATTGTAATAGGAAGAAATCTTCCTCTGACTTTCATGATCATTGTATTAATTGTAGTCAGTGTTCTCGCACTAATCCCTGTTCTATATGTCAATATTGGGATGACAAACATTGGAAACGTGTGTCACGGTATGTTGTTTCTGGAGAAAGGGCTATGCCGGCTCTTTCTCCGCAAGGTCACTCTACTCTCTCAGTTTCTATTTCAGAGGAACAAGAACAGGGTGATGTTTCCATGTTATCTTCCGCAAGTGCGCTTCCGTCGTCACAAATGAATACAGAGCTAGCGGCAATAGTGCTCATGGAGATTAAACAAATGTCGTCCGCTAGCTCGCCCGGTGTAGCGTCCATTCACCGAATGGTTCGGCAGCCGGGTTCGTCTGATGCGGTCCAGGAGGAAATGTTGGGTGATGCGAGCACTATAAACATTCAATGTGCACACCCAGTGACGGCGGATAGTAGGCAAGATCGGAGGAAGCCTTTAAGTCCGGTTCCTAGCTTGTCCAGGTCCAGCCGGGCCGCGAGCGAGAGAGGCCCCTCTCTTGTACAACAACATCTGGAACCAGATGTTGTGGTACAAAATGTGTCGCAAGCGGAGCATACGTCCGTCGCTCGGGACGCTCCGTTGTATAGGCAGTCCGCGGAGACTGCTCAGGCTTCTTCTTCTCGTCAGCGCACACGACCGCACCTTGGCTGCGTGACCGCCGATATCTTACCAGCTTCGCCGATCAGGGATTCTTCGGCGACCAGGTCACACCATCCGGCAGCCAGGGACACGAGGCCGATGGACTCCGGACGTTCGCATAGAAAAAGTATGCGGGAGCCATCAGATGCGGAGCTGCCCTCGGCGAAGCAGCGAAAGACTGCGCCTCCGCAGGTCTCGATGCCGGACGTACTTGTGCAGATAGCACAACTTATCGCAGCATCCCAGCAGCCGACAGAAACGGTGTCGGATCGGGAATTATCCGACGGCGCTGGGTCGGTACGCTCCACCGAAGCATCGGGGGCGGACGACCGGGAGCATCATGAGGTCCGACCGGATGGTGAAAGGGATACGGATGACTTGGAGCTATCCTTTTTGGAACAACATAAAGCTGCCGTGGACTTCATTCGGCACTTTCTCCCTCAAGTTGTTCTGTCGGGCCAGACTGCTGCAGTTCCGGACAAGAGGATTATAGCGTCATTGGACTCTGAATTTTTTGAGCGGTTCAGGGACATCGCTCCCGAGTTTCCGTCGCAGTCCAATAATGTTGCAAGAACATTTGAATTATTGAACGACGCTATATTTAAACTTGCTTCCAAAACGGGGAAGGCAGGTTTCTTGTCCGCCAATACTCTCAACCTGCCTTTCATTAATGCAAGGAATAAATTCGACACGGCAGGACAGGGTATTCCGAGAGTTCCTCTGCGTATGGACGACGAGGCAGAAGACTTAGAGCTATCATTACCGTCGTCGGCTTCTATTCCAATCGCGGTGTTGGAAACAACTATTTCGTCTAACAGAGCCAGTTTAGATGCCTTATCTTACGCAGATCAGCTTACTAAGGCGTTACCACTGCGCATTCAAGGGAAAGAATTTCAGGATATACAATCCTCTTTAAGACTTCTTTCAAGGGCAGTAGCTTATTCCACGTGTAACTCCGCCCTTTCAGTGGCAAACCTGGAGTTGGTTAGACAGGACGCAGCCCTAGCTACATCCACACCCGTGGATACTAAGGTGAAGAACTCTCTCAGAGTCGCTTCGGTCTCTGGAGAACTTCTCTTTGACGGCAAGCTTTCTGCTATTTATGATAAAATTACAAAGAAAGCTTCGGATTCTCTGTTGTTCAAATCTGCTTCTAAGAAGTCGGATACGGCAGACAAGAATAAGACAGGCACTTCTGGGTCTGCGCCCAAGAGAGGTTCCTATAGAGGTTCCGGTGTGTCCTCTTGGTCTTATTTGAGAGACCGTCAAGGTAGCGACTCACGTTCGGGACGTCCTTCGGGCCGGGACAACCGGTCGGACGCCCCGAGGTCGACGGGACGAGGTGCGGGTCGTGGAGGACGTGGTTTCTCCTACCGCAGGCCTCGCAGGTCCAGGAGGTGATGGCTTAAACCTATCGCGTACCGGTTGGCGGAAGGTTGTCGAGCTTTTCACAAGAATGGGCATCGATTACGGACGACCCTTGGGTGAGAGGAGTGACTTCGGAAGGCCTAAAGATATCCTTCAAACGAAAGCCTCCATTAACTCGAAGTCCAAAGTGGACTCAACTTCCGTCAAATCTGCAGAAAAGAGACGCTCTATTATCAGAGGTGCAGTCTCTTTTAATGAAGAACGCGGTAGAGGTCGTAGAAAACCAGGAGACTCCGGGATTCTACAGCCATCTGTTTCTGGTTCCGAAACCAGACGGCTCGTTCCGTCCAGTCATAGATTTGAGCTGGATAAACAAGCTGATCGTCGCTCCGAAGTTTTATATGGAGACGATTCGGTCGGTCAGAGCGAGTATTCGGGTGAACGATTATGCAACAAGCATAGATCTCAAAGATGCGTACTTTCACGTCATGGTACATCCGACATTCAGAAAGTATCTACGCTTCGCAGTCCTAGGAGTGGTGTATCAATTCCGGGCGATGTGCTTCGGATTGAATCTAGCACCCTGGGCTTTCACTCGGGTAATGAACTCGGTAATGATCTATTTCCGAGCTCATTCGTCTGCGGTAACGTCGGCCTACCTGGACGACATTCTTCAGAGGTACGGCAATGAGTTAACGCTTCAGAACGATGTTCAGAATCTACTTCTATTGCTCTGACGTCTCGGTTTTATAGTAAACGAGGAGAAGTCGGATCTGGTGCCGTCCAAGTCATTCACACATCTGGGAATGAGCTTCGAGACGCACAACAATCTCGTTCGTCTGCCGTTAACCAGAGCGAAATTAGTCAGTTGTTACGCTCGCTATTGTCTGCACGCAGACAAAGTCACAGCGAGAGAATTTATGAGACAGATAGGTCTGTGCGGAGCCGCTGCGGATCTCATTCCGATGGGGCGGTTACGCACGCGTCCTCTCCAAATTTTCTTGACTCAGAATTGGAGTGTGAAAATTCATTCGCTCGACATAGATGTTCTCTTGTCAGATCAAGTGAAACAAGAGATTCAGACTTGGGCAAACATTCAGTGGTTAACTCAGGGAGTTCCGCTGCAGTTGCCGGATCCGAGTTTTACCATTATGACGGATGCCAGTCAAACAGGTTGGGGTGCATCATTGATCCCAACGGATTCGAGATGCCAGGGTCTTTGGGATCCGCAATTCCTGGGCAAGCACATAAACATCAAGGAAATGATGTCAATTTGGCTTGCGTTACGTCATTGGATGGACATTATTCACAATGCTCATGTCCAAATCCTATCCGACAATACGACAGTACTGGCGTATATACGGAATCAGGGAGGCACTCATTCAGTTCCGTTGTTCAATCTAACGGAAAGAATCCTTCTGTTTGCGCTAGAACATCAGGTTCTTCTTTCAGTCCGTCACATTCCGGGTCGTCTGAATGTGCTAGCAGACTCCCTTTCACGAAAGGGTTGCTTGTTGCCGTCGGAGTGGACTCTCAACAAACAAGTATTCAATCAGATTTGCTACCAATGGGAACGTCCAATGATAGATTTATTTGCGACACATCTCAACAATCAGTTGCAGACGTATGTGTCTCCGTGTCCGGATCCAAGAGCATTTGCAGTAGACGCTCTGTCGATCTCTTGGGACGGAATGATAGGATATGCGTATCCTCCAGCGCCGTTAATTCAGCAAGTATTGCTAAAGATAAAACCATCTCAATGCAAGATTCTGTTGGTAGCATCTCTGTCTCCACAGAGACCGTGGATAAATCTACTCAGGTGTCTGTTGTGGGACCTACCGCGAAAGCTTCCTCCACGGGAGGATCTTCTTTTGCAGGGGAAATCGCGTCAACTCCATCACAACCCGCAAGGTCTCAACCTTCACGTTTTTCCGTTGTGCGGTCCTTCTTGCATGGCAAGCACTTTACAGGACGAGCAGTGGACGTGATTTCTAACTGTAGGAGGACCTCCTCTTCGCTAAACTATGCGGCTAAGTGGAAGGTTTTTCGTCGTTGGTGTAGGGATCATTCTGTAGATATTTTCGATCCCTCTATACCAGACATTGCAAACTTTCTAGTATACTTGTTTGACGAAATCAAACTGCAGCCTGTTACTATTAAGGGTTATAGGTCTATGTTATCTGATACCTATGCACATCATGATAGTTTACAAATTGGATCTAATGTCTCTTTATCTAAGTTGGTTAGAAACTTCTCGATAAATAGACCCAGAACTCTTAGGTTAATTCCTAAATGGAATTTAGCTTGGGTTCTTCTTAAATTGAAGGAAAAGCCATTTGAAGCTCTTGGGACAGTAGATTTCAAATTCTTATCTTATAAGACAGCTTTTCTCTTAGCTTTCTCTTCTGCTAGAAGAGTCAGTGAGCTTCATGCACTGTCCGTGGATGATTCTCACTATCGTAGTGTCGGGAACACTATCACCTTCACTACTAATGTGGGTTTTTTAGCTAAGAATCAGGCTCCTAATAAATATCCGGAACCTATTGTCATTAAGGCTCTTCCGTCTTCAGACGGGCGTAGGCCTTTACTCTGTCCTGTTAGAGCGTTACGTATCTATAAACAGAGATCTCAGTTTATCAGAAAGGGATGAAAACGTTTCTTTCTGTCTTTGATGCCTAATAGAAGGGACATTTCGGTCCATTCTATTGCTAGATGGATTCAATTAACTATCCGTACTGCTTATGAGAGTTTATCTTCTTCTCAGCAGTCTGTGCTTAAGATTTCCGCTCATGAAGTAAGAGCTCTTGCTACTTCTTGGGTTTACGCTAATAGTATTGCTATTACAGATTTAATGAAGGCTGCTTATTGGTCTCAGCCATCCACATTCACGAATTTTTATCTCAGAAATATTGAGTCTATCTCTGGAGACCTGCATTGTTTAGGTCCGTTATCTGTTGCTCAGAATGTCGTCCACTAAACAGTTGCAACTATAGTTATGCAGGCTTTCTGTTCCGGCAGTGACTCCGTCCGGCTGCCCTCTTCGCTCTGGGCTATTTGACCCAGGGCAAGGGGAAGGGGGGGGGGAGGGTGTTCCCTTAGGTCACCTGCTTTATAGTGAAAAGCAAGGGAATGCCTCCTCCAAAGTCAGTATTTCTGAGTCGCTTCCGGGATGGTTTTAAAGTGTAATATTAATGTTAAAATTCATTCATGTCATATTTTTAAAGTGTAG
The DNA here is from genome assembly GCA_031216915.1 of Pictodentalium vernedei. NCBI lineage: Eukaryota > Metazoa > Mollusca > Scaphopoda > Dentaliida > Dentaliidae > Pictodentalium > Pictodentalium vernedei. The sequence goes on along the minus strand of CM062296.1, from coordinate 427,200,313 downwards.
CTTGGTGTGAAGCATTTGTATATGTCAAGTGTCAAACGGGCGTTAATATACAATCCTCGGACACTTTTAAAAGATTATAAAGAGTCTCAATTCTCTGGACTAACTTTATTTATTGGCTTACTTTAAAAATAATTAGTATAAGGGTTATACTGGATGTTAATAGAGAACATGAATGTTATTGTGCTCAATTATGAAGGGTATTGTATCTTTCTAATTTAATATTAAATAAGAAAGATACATGTAAAGCCTAATACTCATTTTCTCCTTAAGGGGTTGCCTCTATATTATATAGTTGAGCTTATTGGATTTTCCTCTATGTCCTAGGCCCTCCAGCCTTTTTACTATTCAGCTAAGTCTGGGTCATTGGTACAGTATAAAAATGTTAAAAAATTTATAGTAATTTATATATTTTTTTATACTTACCAATGACCCAGACGGGGATGGCCCTCCCAGGAGTTGGGAACTCTTGCCTCCCCGCTGAGTACATAGCGCTGACCAGGCACTGCCAGTAAGAATGATAATTGGCGCCAATTTCGGAACGTCCTTGACACTGCGCATGCGCAGTAGGGGCGTAGTATGGAGGTCCTATAGGACATGATTTCTTTTTGTTTTGGATGCAAATTTTGGGGATTGGGGGGCAAAATTTGTGTTTGGCCCCGGTTTTGTTAGAGTTAGCACCAGCTAAGTCTGGGTCATTGGTAAGTATAAAAAAAATATATAAATTACTATAAATTTTTTAACATTTCTGGATCTTCGTCTCAGGAGCAGCAAGCGGCGAAAAAACAGAAGACCCTTGCTCCTCAAGCCCCGGTAAAGGACTTTCTGTCACAGATTGAATGATTATATCCCAGCATCTCAGCAAGTGCAAGTGCAGCCTTGCGCAGACTGCAGTGCTGGGTCGGTCCAGTCATCTGCACGCAGATTCGATTAACCAAATGTCTCAGCTGAATCAGTCGGATGGCGAAAGGGACAAGGAAGAGGATTACCCCCCCCCCCCCCCCCCCTTTTGGAACAGCATATGGTAGCGATGAATTGTATTCATCAATATCATCCTGACTTTGTTCCACCTGATCAGCAAGCTGTGACTACTAGAAAAAAACCGCTGTCGTCTCTGGATGCAGATTTTGTGCGGAGGAAAGAGGATGTTTTTTGGGCCATATTAACGACGCCCTATTCAACCCCTCTAGTGCGAAGAGGAAAGGTGGTTTCTTATCGACATCTTCAATAAATATACTGTTCCTTGGACCACTTTCATTTAAAATGGTTGGAGAAGATGTCCAAACAGCTCCTCTGCATTTAGATGAGCAGGCCGGGGATTTAGATATGTCCCTACCTGCATAATTCAATATACGCTCGAAAGTGATGGAATGCAGTATTTCATCCAATAGAGTGAATCTGGGCCTGATGTCCTATACAGATCACCTTACCAAAGGTCTGACTTGACCGCAGGTGGGAGAGGCCCCTCTTTAAACCAACAACATTTGGGGCAAATGTTGTTTTGAGAAACTTGCCTGAGCCGGAGTATACGTCCACACCCGCTGTTTGGGACGCTCTGTCTAGACTGCAGCTGGGATCGGCTACAGTCACAGCTTCCTCCGCTATGCTACAAAAGCACACACAACTGCATTCTAGCTACCCGATTTTGGATATCCAGCCAGCTGCGCGAAGATGGAGCCAGTCTTTGCCTGTGAAGTCAGACCATCCGATAGCTAGCGGTCCGTGCCTTCGAACTTCAGGATGTTCGGAGAAGAGATCTATCTCCGGATCTTCGTCTCAGGAGCAGCAAGCGGCGAAAAAACAGAAGACCCTTGCTCCTCAAGCCTCGGTAAAGGACTTGCTGTCACAGATTGAATGATTATATCCCAGCATCTCAACAAGTGCAAGTGCAGCCTTGCGCAGACTGCGGTGCTGGGTCGGTCCAGTCATCTGCACACAGATGCGATTAACCGAACGTCTCAGCTGAATCAGTCGGATGGCGAAAGGGACAAGGAAGAGGATTACCCTTCCCTTTTGGAACAGTATATGGTAGCGATGAATTTTATTCATCATTACTATCCTGACTTTGTTCCACCTGATCAGCAAGCTGTGACTGCTAGAGAGAAACCGCTGTCATCTCTGGATGCAGATTTTGTGCGGAGGAAAGAGGATGTTCTTTCAGCCATGTTAACAACGCCATATTCGGCCCCTCTTGTGCGAAGAGGAAAGGCAGTTTCTTATAGACATCGTCAATAAATAAACCGTTCCTTGGACCACTTTCATTTAAAATGGTTGGAGAAGATGTCCAAAGAGCTCCTCTGCATTTAAATGAGCAGGCCGGGGATTTAGATATGTCCCTACCTACATCATTCAATATACGCTCGGAAGTGATGGAATGCGGTATTTCATCCAATAGAGCGAATCTGGACCCGATGTCGTATACAGATTACCTGACCAGAGCTATGGCTCAACGTCTTAATGGGAAGGAATTTGAGGATGTTTGTTCCTTGCTTAGAGTTCTTCCCAGGGCAGCCATGTATGCCGCTTACAACTCTGCCCTGACAGTGGCAAATTTGGAGTTGATTAGACGTTATGCTGCCCTTGTGTCATCATTACTTATAGATAACAAGCTGAAAAGCTCTCTCGAGTCGCTCCGGTCTCCGGACATACTCTATTTGATGACAAGCTTTCGTTAGTCTATGAACATGCTACAAAGAAAGCTTCCAATGCACTGCTACTGAAGTCTGCGTCTCAACAACATGCTTCAGCAGACCGGGGTAAGCGAGGCCATTCCACTTCAAAATCAACTAAAGGGAATCCCTCGTGACTTACAAGAACCCTTGTATTCTTAATCTTGAGGTCGTCAGTATAGCGACTCGGGAAAGGGGTACAGGTCTGATCCAGACTATAGGCCTGCGGTTTCTATACCATTTGATAACTAACACAAGAGTGATTCAAGTAATGTGGGTCAGGGGGGTTTGATAGGAATTGTTTGTCAAAGTGGCATTAAGCACCAATAATTAATAACTGGCTGCCTGTTGGTTGAATATAAATTGATTATTTGATAATGCTTTTCACTGATTCCAGAGCACTCCCTTCTTTATTTTGAAGAATATTCCTTCAAAAAAAGGAGGGGGGGATTTTTCTTCATCTCCTTTAGCTTGATAAGTGTGTAACTATGAGTGAAGCTGTTTTGTCTGTAGATTATTGCTGATCCTAGATACAGCTTGTTTATTATTTATATATGGCATATGTTTGTGGGGGTTAGTCTCTCACTCTCTAATACGCCATCCTAATTTAAGGGGCTTAGTTCGGACCTGCCTTAAAAATTGGGGGCTCATTGCACCCATCACCCATTACTTGGATATGGATCCTTATTTATGACATGTCTTCTCTATTATTGTATAGAGAGACATACATGTAATTCCTTTTAAATTTAATTTCCTTTCACCTTGGAGTGCAGGCTTAGGAGCTATATTTCATCTGCTAATTCTCAAGTCCTAGGCCCTCCACCTTTTTACGATTCAGCTAGTCTGGGCAACTGGTTATTAGTATAAAAATATGATAAATTTAAAGTAATTTGTATATTTTTTATACTTATCAATGGCCCAGAGGATGACCCTCCCATGAGTGGGCACTCATACCTCCCCGCTGAGTTATTATTAGTACGCTCATCTACAAAGAATGATGTTGGCGCCAATTCCGCTCTCTTCCTGACCACTGCGCATGTGAAGATGGTAAAAGTATGGAGGTCCAGATAGGACTTTTAATTTTCAGTATTGTATGCAAATTTGGGGGAATGGGGGTTGAAAATTTGTGTTTCGCCCTTGATAATATAGAGTTTGCACCAGCTAGTCTCATCCATTGGTAAGTATAAAAAATATATAAGGCCATACAAAGTTGATTGTCTGTTTCTCAGGCCATTTTTTCCAAAAAAGCTTGCGGGTGGGCGTTTTTTTTTTTTCTTTTTATTTTCTCCCTGAGAGGTTGTTTGTGGTAATTTGACCCCCACACAAATGCCTGGTGGACCACGCAAAATTTCACAAATATATTGGTTATTCACCATAGGGGTGTTGGGTCGTAAATGAAGTGGGGTTTGAATGTTTGTTTTTTCAGTGAAACGTGAAAATTATAACACAGGACGAAAATCACGAAATGCCTCATGGGTGAAACGTCTCGGGTTGAAACGTCTCTGGGACAAATCAAATGTCGAAGTGCCAACTTTCAGAGATTTATTTTACCAAAAAAAAAAATCCGTTCACAACCTGCCTAATAAAATCGTGAATCGCAATTTTTCCCCATTATATTCAAAATTATCACAACCCATTTGAACGGGCAGTTCATCCATAAATCATATTTTTTTGAAATCTGAAAATGAAATACAAAACGAATGTTTGCGTGTTTTTATTAACCAATTCAACTGCACATACCTGCCTATATGCAATTTATTTTCAACTATGACTGTTACTTTTATATCAAGCAACAGTTTCTATTAGTTATCCAATTATCCTGCATCTCAAATGCATTTATTCAAATTAACTGGGAAACTCGTAACGGTTTCAAATAACAGTACACAAATTCCCAATGACGGCCATTTACAATACAAATGTTACTAAAAATAAATGCCAGGAGACTGTGTTTCATTCAACATAGCACCTGACTTTGCAGACTTTCTGAGGGTTGGTGCGAATCAAACGTGGTGCGAATCGACCATTCCCCTTTGTGACTGTTTGTTGTCAGACTGAAAGACACCTTCCTTCTTGCTGTCATGATGACTTACCTTTTACAGAATAAAACACTTTCTGTCGTGAATATTGCTAAAACCCACCCACTTTATTAAGGTATGATGTAGAAAAAGCTTGAAGTGTGTTAATTTAAAATTTGCGAACACATCGATATCGATTTACCGAAATGAGCACAATATCTCAAAATTTTTTTGAAGATTTTTTTGGTGTCATAAAAAGGTTGCATGCGCACCAAAAATGACCATGCACGTGGACCTGAGAAACAGAGGTTCTTTTTTTTTATGGCCTAAATTACTTTAAATTTATCATATTTATTATTTTGAATATAATTTTTTCAGAAAATTTCAACAAAACAGTATCATGTGACCCCCTTATTGGAACAAGCTTGACAATTTCTTGAAAAATAATATTTTTATACTGTACCAATGACCCAGACTTAGCTGGTGCTAACTCTAACAAAACCAGGGCCAAACTCAAATTTTGCCCCCCAATCCCCAAAATTTGCATCCAAAACAAAAAGAAATCATGTCCTAAAGGACCTCCATACTACGCCTCTACTGCGCATGCGCAGTGACGCAGACGTCCCGAAATTGGCGCCAATTATCATTCTCTGTTTGGCCCTTCATCAGTCAACATCTCACTGATTTTTGTGCTTGTAAATCTCAGTTTAAAGGATGCCAGACACGTAATTTTTGGAGAAAATGTGATTCTAAGGAGGATAGAAGGAGGAGAGGAAAAAGATGTGACAAAAAATAATCAGGGCTGTACTTAAAATTTTTTGATGAAATTATGTTAAGTTGCCTATTTTCGAGGCATTGGCCTCTTGTTGTCATTCTTGCTAATTGTTGCACTGCTTATTCAGTGTTTCCTCTCCCCTAGCCTTCTAAAGTCCCCCCTTGCAATTCTCCCATGCTTTTGGCATATTTTTGAGAAATTTCATTTCTAAAATTTCCTGGGAGAGTTGCTTGGTTACAGAATGTTTTCTGTTATTTTCCCCATAGTTACGTTTTCACCCATGGGTGTATAACGTTTGTGTTCTGCATCTTCCATCTGATGTTCTGCAGATTCTCCCCTGGGAGTCTCTGTTTTGCATCAGATAGAGTGTAATTGATGACTGATTCTGGGCCAGTTTTTTCAGTGCCTGGAGTCATGTTTTCTGGTGTTTTTACACTGTTTGTTTTCATTGGCAACAGCCTTTTTTGAGGGGGGCTGTTTGCCTTTGCTGTAGTTTATCTCACTATAAGATACATTTATATTATCCGAAAGTGTCTCATTAATTATTTAATATAAATTTAAAATTTTTGACCACACTTTGCCTTCGGATCCATCGGGGCTCAACGTTACTTTTCAGCAACTTGGGCTTCGCTGAAAAAATATTTTTTCAAAATTATTTTGTTTTGCAATTGTTTTTTCATTTATTAATGGATCATGTTATTATGTATCTTTGTGTCAGGGGTTTTTGCGAGTAACTAGGACTTATTGTTGTTCTTTCACAATGAAGGGACGTTGTTCAAATTGTAATAGGAAGAAATCTTCCTCTGACTTTCATGATCATTGTATTAATTGTAGTCAGTGTTCTCGCATTAATCCCTGTCCTATATGTGAACATTGGGATGAGAAACATTGGAAACGTGTGTCACGATATGTTGTTTCTGGAGAAAGAGCGATGCCGGCTCTTTCTCCGCAAGGTCACTCTACTCTCTCAGTTTCTATTTCAGAGGAACCAGAACAGGGTGATGTTTCCATGTTATCTTCTTCAAGTGTGCGTCCGTCGTCACAAATGAATTCAGAGCTAGCGGCAAAAGTGCTCATGGAGATTAGACAAATGTCGTCCGCTAGCTCGCCCGGTGTAGCGTCCATTCACCGAATGGTTCGGCAGCCGGGTTCGTCCGATGCGGTCCAAGAGGAAATTTTGGGTGATGTGAGCACTATAAACATAATAGATGCACACCCAGTGACGGCGGATAGTAAGCGAGAACGGAGGAAGCCTTTGAGTCCGGTTCCTAGCTCGTCCAGGTCCAGCCGGGCCGCGAGCGAGAGAGGCCCCTCTCTCGTACAACAACATCTGGGACCAGATGTTGTGGTACAAAATGTGTCTTTAGCGGAGCATACGTCCGTCGCTCGGGACGCTCCGTTGTATAAGCAGTCCGCAGAGACTGTTAAGGCTTCCTCTTCTCGTCAGCGCACACGACCGCACCTTGGCTGCGTGACCGCCGATATATTACCAGCTTCGCCGATCAAGGATTCTTTGGCGACCAGGTCACACCATCCGGCAGCCAGGGATTCGAGACCGATGGACTCGGACGTTCGCATAGGAAAAGTATGCGGGAGCCATCTGATGCAGAGCTGCCCTCGGTGAAGCAGCGAAAGACTGCGCCTCCGCAGGTCTCGACGCCGGACATTCTTGTGCAGATAGCACAGCTTATCGCAGCATCCCAGCAGCCGACAGAAACGGTGTCGGATCGAGAATTATCCGACGGCGCTGGGTCGGTACGCTCCACCGAAGCATCGGGGGCGGACGACCGGGAACATCATGAGGTCCGACCGGATGGTGAAAGGGATACGGATGACTTGGAGCTATCCCTTTCGGAACAACATAAAGCTGCCGTGGACTTCATCCGGCACTTTCTCCCTCAAGTTGTTCCGTCGGGCCAGACTGCTGCGCTTCCGGACAAGAGAATTATAGCGTCATTGGACTCTGAATTTTTTGAGTGGTTCAGGGACATCGCTCCCGAGTTTCCGTCGCAGTCCAATAATGTTGCAAGAACATTTGAATTATTGAACGACGCTATATTTAAACTTGCTTCCAGGACAGGGAAAGCAGGTTTCTTGTCCGCTAATACTCTCAACCTGCCTTTCATTAATGCAAGGAATAAATTCGATACGGCAGGACAGGGTATACCGAGAGTTCCTCTGCGTATGGACGACGAGGCGGAAGACTTAGAGCTATCATTACCGTCGTCAGCTTCTATTCCAACCGCGGTGTTGGAAACAGCTATTGCGTCTAACAGAGCCAATTTAGATGCCTTATCTTACGCAGATCACCTTACTAAGGCGTTATCACTGCGCCTTCAGGGGAAAGAGTTTCAGGATATACAATCCTCTTTAAGACTTCTTTCAAGGGCAGTAGCTTATTCCACGTGTAACTCCACCCTTTCAGTGGCAAATCTGGAGTTGGTTAGATGTGACGCAGCCCTAGCTACATCCACACTAGTGGATTCTAAGGTGAAGAACTCTCTTAGAGTCGCTTCGGTCTCAGGAGAACTTCTCTTTGACGGCAAGCTTTCCGCTATTTATGATAAAATTACAAAGAAAGCTAAGGATTCTCTGTTGTTCAAATCTGCTCCCAAGAAGTCGGATACAGCAGACACGAATAAGACAGGCACTTCTGGGTCTAATGCGCCCAAGAGAGGTTCCTATAGAGGTTCCGGTGCGTCCTCTTGGTCTTATTCGAGAGACCGTCAGGATAGCGACTCTCGTTCGGGACGTCCTTCAGGCCGGGACAATCGGTCGGACGCCCCGAGGTCGATGGGGCGAGGTGCGGGTCGTGGAAGACGTGGTTTCTCCTACCGCAGGCCTCGCAGGTCCAGGAGGTGATGGCTTAAACCTCTATCGCGTTCCGGTTGGCGGAAGGTTGTCGAGCTTTTCACAAGAATGGGCAGCGATTACGGACGACCCTTGGGTGAGAGGAGTGACTTCGGAAGGTCTAAAGATATCCTTCAAACGAAAGCCTCCATTAACTGGAAGTCCAAAGTGGACTCATCTTCCATCAAATCCGCAGAAAAGAGACGCTCTGTTATCAGAGGAGCAGTCTCTTTTAATGAAGAACGCGGTAGAGGTCGTAGAAAACCAGGAATCTCCGGGATTCTACAGCCATCTGTTTCTGGTTCCGAAACCAGACGGCTCGTTCCGTCCAGTCATAGATTTGAGCTGGATAAACAAGCTGATCGTCGCTCCGAAGTTTTATATGGAGATGATTCGATCGGTCAGAGCGAGTATTCGGGTGAACGATTATGCAACGAGCATAGATCTCAAAGATGCGTACTTTCACGTCATGGTACATCCGACATTCCGAAAGTATCTACGCTTCGCAGTCCTAGGAGTGGTGTATCAATTCCGGGCGATGTGCTTCGGATTGAATCTAGCACCCTGGGCTTTCACTCGGGTAATGAACTTGGTAATGATCTACTTCCGAGCTCATTCGTCTGCGGTAACGTCGGCCTACCTGGACGACATTCTTCAGAGGTACGGCAACGAGTTAACGCTTCAGAACGATGTTCGGAATCTTCTTCTATTGCTCCAACGTCTCGGTTTTATAGTAAACGAGGAGAAGTCGGATCTGGTGCCGTCCAAGTCATTCACTCATCTGGGAATGAGCTTGGAGACGCACAACAATCTCGTTCGTCTGCCGTTAACCAGAGCGAAATTAGTCAGTTGTTACGCTCGCTATTGTCTGCACGCAGACAAAGTCACGGCGAGAGAATTTATGAGACTGATAGGTCTGTGCGGAGCCGCTGCGGATCTCATTCCGATGGGGCGGTTACGCACACATCCTCTTCAAATTTTCCTGACTCAGAATTGGAGTGTGAAAATTCATTCGCTCGATGTAGACGTTCTCTTGTCAGATCAAGTGAAACAAGAGATTCAGACTTGGGCAAACATTCAGTGGTTAACTCAAGGAGTTCCACTGCAGTTGCCGGATCCGAGTTTTACCGTTATGACGGATGCCAGTCAAACAGGTTGGGGTGCATCATTAATCCCAACGGATTCGAGATGCCAGGGTCTTTGGGATCCGCAATTCCTGTGCAAGCACATAAACATCAAGGAAATGATGTCAATTTGGCTTGCGTTACGTCACTGGATGGACATTATTCACGATGCTCATGTCCAAATCCTATCCGACAATACGACAGTAGTGGCGTATATACGGAATCAGGGAGGCACTCATTCAGTTCCGTTGTTCAATCTAACGGAAAGAATCCTTCTGTTTGCGTTAGAACATCACGTTCTTCTTTCGGTCCGTCACATACCGGGTCGTCTGAATGTGCTAGCAGACTCCCTTTCACGAAAGGGTCGCTTGTTGCCGTCGGAGTGGACTCTCGACAAACAAGTATTCAATCAGATTTGCTACCAATGGGAACGGCCAATGATAGACTTATTTGCGACGCATCTCAACAATCAGTTGCAGACGTATGTGTCTCCGTGTCCGGATCCAAGAGCATTTGCAGTAGACGCTCTGTCGATCCCTTGGGACGGAATGATAGGATATGCGTATCCTCCAGCGCCGTTAATTCAACAAGTATTGCTAAAGATAAAACAATCTCAATGCAAGATTCTGTTGGTAGCATCTCTGTCGCCACAGAGACCGTGGATAAATCTACTCAGGTGTCTGTTGTGGGACCTACCGCGGAAGCTTCCTCCACGGGAGGATCTTCTTTCGCAGGGGAAATCGCGCCAACTCCATCACAACCCGCAAGGTCTCAACCTTCACGTTTTTCCGTTGTGCGGTCCTTCTTGCATGGCAAGCACTTTACAGGACGAGCAGTGGACGCGATTTCTAACTGTAGGAGGACCTCCTCTTCACTAAACTATGCGGCTAAGTGGAAGGTTTTTCGTCGTTGGTGTAGGGATCATTCTGTAGATATATTCGATCCCTCTATACCAGACATTGCAAACTTTCTAGTATACTTGTTTGACGAAATCAAACTGCAGCCTGTTACTATAAAGGGTTATAGATCTATGTTATCTGATACCTATGCACATCATGATAGTTTACAAATTGGATCTAATGTCTCTTTATCGAAGTTGGTTAGAAACTTTTCGATAAATAGACCCAGAACTCTTAGATTAATTCCTAAGTGGAATTTAGCTTGGGTTCTCCTTAAATTGAAGGAAAAGCCATTTGAACCTCTTGGGACAGTAGATTTCAAATTCTTATCTTATAAGACAGCTTTTCTCTTAGCTTTCTCTTCTGCTAGAAGAGTCAGTGAGCTTCATGCACTATCGGTGGATGATTCTCATTATCGTAGTGTTGGGAACACTATCACCTTCACTACTAATGTGGGTTTTTTAGCTAAGAATCAGGCTCCTAATAAATATCCGGAACCTATTGTTATTAAGGCTCTTCCGTCTTCAGACGGACGTAGGCCTTTACTCTGTCCTGTTAGAGCACTACGTATCTATAAACAGAGATCTCAGTTTATCAGAAAGGGACGGAAACGTTTTTTTCTGTCTTTGATGCCTAATAGAAAGGACATTTCAGTCCATTCTATTGCTAGATGGATTCAGTTAACTATCCGTACTGCTTATGAAGATTTATCTTCTTCTCAGCAGTCTGTGCTTAAGATTTCTGCTCATGAAGTAAGAGCTCTTTCTACTTCCTGGGCTTATGCTAATAGTGTTGCTATTACAGATTTAATGAAGGCTGCTTATTGGTCTCAGCCATCCACATTTACGAATTTTTATCTCAGAAATATTGAGTCCATTTCTGGAGACCTGCATTGTTTAGGTCCGTTATCTGTTGCTCAGAATGTCGTCCACTAAACAGTTGCAACTATAGTTATGCAGGCTTTCTGTTCCGACAGTGACTCTGTCCGGCTGCCCTCTTCGCTCTGGGCTATTTGACCCAGGGCAAGGGGAAGGGGGGGGGGGGGCGGGTGTTCCCTTAGGTCACCTGCTTTATAGTGAAAAGCAAGGGAATGCCTCCTCCAAGTCAGTATTTCTGAGTCGCTTCCGGGATGGTTTTAAAGTGTAATATTAATGTTTAATTTCATTCATGTCTTATTTTTAAAGTGTAGCTCGGTGTGAAGCATTTGTATATGTCAAGTGACGGGCTTTAATATACAATACTCGGACACTTTTAAATGATTATAAAGAGTCTCAATTCTCTGGACTACTTTATTTATTGGCTTGCTTTAAAAATAATTAGTATAAGGGTTATACTGGATGTTAATAGAGAACATGAATGTTATTGTGCTCAATTATTAAGGGTAGTGTATCTTTCTAATTTAATATTAAATAAGAAAGATACATGTAAAGCCTAATACTCCTTTTCTCCTTAAGGGGTTACCTCTTTACTATATAGTTGAGCTTATTGGATTTTCCTCTATGTCCTAGGCCCTCCAGCCTGTTTACTATTCAGCTAAGTCTGGGTCATTGGTACAGTATAAAAATGTTAAAAAATTTATAGTAATTTATATATTTTTTATACTTACCAATGACCCAGACGGGGATGGCCCTCCCTGGAGTTGGGAACTCTTGCCTCCCCGCTGAGTACATAGTGCTGACCAGGCACTGCCAGTAAGAATGATAATTGGTGCCAATTTCGGGACGACTGCGTCAATGCGCATGCGCAGTAGAGGCGTAGTATGGAGGTCCTTTAGGACATGATTTCTTTTTGTTTTGGATGCAAATTTTGGGGATTGGGGGGCAAAATTTGTGTTTGGCCCTGGTTTTGTTAGAGTTAGCACCAGCTAAGTCTGGGTCATTGGTAAGTATAAAAAATATATAAATTACTATAAATTTTTTAACTTTTTTCGACTGCTCAACTTGAATATTACACGGTATGATGCAGCCAATTCATTAGGTAAAGGGTTAATCCCTTCAAAAAAGTCCACAAACAATTTTGGCTTGATGAAAATGTTGACAGTGAAGCAGATATAATGGATGTTAAATTGATATGGATGCCCAGCATTAATTCATTTTACAGCCCTCTTGAGTGGTAGGTGTAACAAATTAATCCTGCAATCTTGTTTGATTGTAACATTAATTACTAACCTGCTGAGTATTTCATGGATGTTTCATAAGAGCAAGTCATGGCAGTTATTAGGCAGCCATGACTTGGATTTTATGAAAAGTTCCTGTCAATAAATTTTTGAAACAAAGCCTGATTAAATTTTCTGGGATTTGTTTGGTTTAAATGTCCAGATTTAATAAACTCCAACTTGTGAATAACAGGGGAGTGATTTTTTCCAGTTTTTCACCTGATTTCAGTTTTTTTCTTACCTAACTACGTTTTTTTTAAATTTCTTTAAACTTACATGAAAAGGACTGTTTGATCATTTTTATGTAAATTCAAAGAACTAAAATGCCACCAAAAACCTTATTTCTCAAGTATTTTAATTATATGGGGAGGTAAAGCTTAATTTTCATACCTTTTCCTCTATGCAAACATGATTATAGTTTATTTATTGGGTATGATTTTCTTTCCCAGAATTGCCTATTTATTATCAAACTCGGCATACATGTATATGACTTCAAACTTGGCTGATATGGCACCAATCTTGGCCGCTGTGAATCAAGCTGGACTTGTCCCCCTTGATGCATTACTAGGCACAACAGTTTGTTTACATCAAAATGATTCACCATTTTTGGCAAACACAGTCAGAAAAATTGGTGGGACAGGCATAATGGAGTGATTTAAAGCTTAGTTTTTGATAAGGAAGTGCAGATGGCAATAATTAATTATTAGGCAGATAAAGTGAAAAAAGGAGAAGGTTGAACAGAAAATTCAGTGCAAACTAAGATTCAGATTTGTAAGCCTAGATTCATCAGAGTGGGAGAACAGATAGTTCAGCTGTCTGAATGTCATGATTTCCCAAGTGGAGAAGACTGGTGATGTTTGGATAGCTGAACTAGGGGAAGAAGAAACTTTATGAAAAGAATGAGAAACGATAACATTGTCAGAAAACTGTAACAGATCTTAGAACATTTTTTCAATCATTTGTTTAGGTTCAATAAATAGAGAGGTTATTACTTTGATAGTTTCATTTCGGCCGAGATATCAGCCCTCTGTCATTGCTCATCATCCTTCACAGGCATGGAATAATGATGAATGGAATATCTGACCACAGCAAGAGAGGAGTGAAATTATTGGTGAACATTTCTACAAGTACAATATAGATTTTCCCATTTGGCTGTGAATAGTTTTGAAAAGGATGATGCCATTTAGGATCAAAGGGATGAAAGAGTTCAAATTGAGTAGAATTATACAATACTTTGTACTTCTCTGTTGTAGAGACTTTTCATTACCTGGTGCATACAGAAGAATTGTAATTCTACCTGGTGATCTGAAATGGGATATTCTACGATATGATGACTATACCATTCCACTCATACTCAGTGATTATGACAAGATGAACAATGAAAATGAACCCAAATCTACAGAAGGTTGGTATTACAAGTACAGAGGAACCCTATTAATTGAATGGCCACGTTGCCAGAGGAAAATATCCAATTAACAGGAGTATGCAATTAACAGAAATGGGTCATATTTTTATACTGTACCAATGACCCAGACCGAGCTGGTGCTAACTCTAAAATATTTAGGGCCAAACGCAAATTTTACCCCGCAGTCCCCAAAATTTGCATCTAAAACCGAAAAATACATGTCCTATATGGTCTTTCATACTTTTACTCCACTGCGCATGCGCAGTGTCAAGGAGGTCTTGAAACTGCCGCCAAAAGTCATTCTTTGTTTGGCCCTCAATACAGTTACACTTCACTGTTATTTGTGCTTGTAAATCTCAGTTTTAAAGATGCCAGACGCATATTTATGAGAGAAATGGTGGAAATAGAAGGTGGAGAGGAGAAAACAGTGGAAACAAATGTTCAGGGCTGTAACTTATAATTATTTTACGAAATTGTTACATGTTATCTATTTTCATGGCATGACCTTATTGTGGTCATTCTTGCTATGAATGTTCCATTGTTTAATCAGTGTTTCCTCTCTCCCTTTCCTTTATTCCCCCCTAGCTATTCTCCCATGCTTTTGGCTTATTTTTTGTAATGTTTATTACTAAAATTTCTTGGGAGTTTTGGCTTGGAAACAGAATTATTTTCTGTTTTTTCCCCATGTTTACGTCCTCACCCTAGGGGTGTTTAGGCGTTTTGGTCTGCATCTACCATCTGATGTCCTACAGTTTCTTCTCTGGAAGCCTCTGTTTTGCATCAGATAGTGTTTAAATTGGTAACTGATTTCGGGCCATGTTTGTTTCAGTGCCTGGAGTCATATTTCCGGTTTGTTGACACTTTGCTTTTGTTGACAACTGTTACTTCTGACAATGATTACTTGTCTTCTGCTTAATTTAGTTCATAGCAAGATACATTAATATTGTCCGTAAGTGTTACATTAATTTTTCAAAATGATTAAAAATTTTTGTCCACACTTAGGCTTTCTTGGGATCCTTTGGTCTCAGGGTTCCCATTGGGAACTTGGGCTCTTCAGAAAATTTTTTCCAAAAATTTTTTTTTTTTTTTTTTAAATTATTTTCTTTTGAAATGTTATAATGAATTATAATATATTATGTATATTTATTTCAAGAGTTAGTGCGAGTATTATGATGGTTGAAAAAATATTCTTCAATCGTAATGCGAGGATATCTTCCTCTAATTCACAAGTTCATTGTGTTTCTTATAGTCAATGTAGTCGCATTAATTCTTGCTCTGTGCGTGTTGATTGATACGACAACGTTGGAGACGTGTGTCATGGTATTTTGTTGCGGTGAGAGGTCCATTACGGTCCTCTCTCCGTAGGGTCACTATATATTATCAGTTTCTTTTTCAGAACTCAGAGTGATGTTTCCGTGATGTCTTCAATAAGTGTGTCTCCGTCATTGCAATATTAGGGTTAGCGGGAAGTGCTCAAGGTATTACGACAATTGCTGGGAGTTAGCTAGTTCTATAGAAGGCATTGTCGCCCGCTAGTCCGCCCGGTGTCGTGACCATTCACCAGGAAAGAATGGCTCAGCACCCGTGTTAGTCCGTGCGGTCCAGGGAAGCAGATTGTGTGATGCGAGCATTATAAAACTTCAGATGTGCACACCCAGCAACGACGGATCAGAGGATAGTACGGAGGAAGCCTGTCAGTCCGATAGCTAGCTCGTCCAGGTACCCCGGACCACGAGCGAGAGAGGCCCCCTCTCTCATTTATCAGCATCTGCGCTGCGATGTTGTTATATGTTGTTCGCTTAGTCGGAGCTTACGTCCACTCCTGCTCGGGACGCTCCGTCGCGGCTGTTATATTGGCTTCCTCATCCTCATCAACACACTTGACCGCACCTTGGCTATGTGACCACAGATTCCAGGGGACGTTCACATATTATATAAATGCAGGATTGAACGTCCCTGGTACTCCTGCTTCACCGACCAAGGAATTCACGTCGACCAGGTCACTCCATCTGCAAGCCAAGGATACGAGACCTTTCCAGTTGGGATGTTCGCATATTATATAAATGCAGGAATGAACGTCCCGGGAGCTTCCAGTGGATATTCATGTAGGACTGCGGCTCCACAGGTCTCATAGGGTAACATGAACTAGGTATTGTTACCGTGATGTCTTCGTAAGTGTGCTTCCGTTGTCACAGTCAAATGAAGAGTTAGCGGCAAAGTGCTCATGTAGATACGTCAATTGCCTGGAGTTCCCTAGTAGGATCGACGGCGTTGGCGTCTGCTAGCTCGCCTGGTGTCGCGACCATTCACCGAATGGCTCAGCACCCAGGTTCGTCCGTTGCGGTCCAGAAAGGAGATTTGGATGATGCGAGCACTATAAAATACAATGTGCACACCCAGTGACGACGGATACGATGATGGTATGGAGGAAGCCTATTAGTCCGGTTCCTAGCTCGTCCAGGTCCATCCGGGCTGTGAGCGAGAGAGGACCCTCTCTCGTATTACAACATCTGGGCCTAAATGTTGTGGTACTAAACATTCCTCAGTCGGAGCATACGTCCACCGCTCGGGACGCTCTGTTATATAGACAGTCCGGAGAGACTGCTCTTTCGGCTTCCTCATCCTCACGGCAGCACACACGACCGCACCTTGGCTATGTGACCTGTGATATTCAATCAGTATTGCCGACCAGGGATTCTACGGCGACCAGGTCACGCCATCTAGTAGCCAAGGATACGAGACCTTCATTCTCCGGACGTTCGCATATTAGAAGTATGCAGGAGTGAACGTCCAAGGAGCTTCCAGCGGCTAAATCCTAAAAGACTGCAGCTCCACAGGCCTCTGTTACGGACATGCTATCGCAGATAGCACATATCGCAGCATCCCAGCAACCGACAGTAACTCTGTCGGATCAGGAATTATCCGAGGAAGCTGGGTTGGTACGTTCCACTGCAGGTTCAGGCATGGACGACCAAGAATTTCAAGTGGTCCGACAGGATGGTGAAAGGGATACGGATGAGTTGTATTTTCCCTTTTTGGAACAACATAATTGCCGTAGAGTGCATCTGGCATTATCATCGGACGTTGTTCCTCTGGACCAAAATGATGCGTTGCCAGATAAGAGACGGATAGCGCCACTGGACACAGAATTCTTAATCGGTTTAGGGACATCATCCCTCAGTTTCCAACATAGTCCAGATATGTTTCACGGACATTTGATCTATTGAATGATGCTATATTTATATAACTTGCTGCCTAAATGGGCAGGTCAGGTTTCTTATCGGCAATATGCTCTACATCTGCCTTTCATCAATTCATCGATTATTTTGAAATGGCAGGACAGAGCATTCTGAGAGTTCTCTGCATCTAGACGACCAGGTCAGGAACTAGTATTGTTCATCTGTCGTCTATGTCAATTCCAACCATGATGTTGGAAATAACAATATCGTCTAGCAAGGACAACTTAGACGCATTATCGTACGCAGATCACCTTACCAGAACATTATCATTACGTCTCAAAGCAAAAAGAATTTTAGGATGTACAACCTCCTTAAGAGTTCTTTCAAGGGCCTCTCGTAAACTCCGTCCTTTAATGGCATTATGGAGTTTTTTGGACGTGATGCGGCTCTGGCTACATCCACGCGTGTAGATAGTAAGGTGAAAAACTCTCTCAGAGTCGCTCCGGTCTCCGGAGAGTTTTCTTCAACGGCAAGCTTTCCGCAGTTTATGATCAATTAACTAAGAAAGCTTTAGACTCTCTGCTATTTAAATTCGCTTCCATGTAGTCGGATTCAGCAGAGAAGAGTAGGGCAGGCACTTATAGAGGTTCCCATGCGTCCTCTAGGTTTTATTCGAGAGACCGTCAGAGTAGCGACTCAGATAGGGGCCGTAATTCCATTC
This sequence comes from Pictodentalium vernedei, assembly GCA_031216915.1. Classification (NCBI taxonomy): domain Eukaryota; kingdom Metazoa; phylum Mollusca; class Scaphopoda; order Dentaliida; family Dentaliidae; genus Pictodentalium; species Pictodentalium vernedei. The sequence continues at coordinate 427,182,524 of CM062296.1, read as the reverse complement.
AGATGCCCCTAGGTCGACGAGGCGAGGTGCGGGCCATAGAGGACATGGCTTCTAATGGTTTTATCCTCTATCGTGTATTAGTGAGCGGAAGACTATCGAGGTTCTCAATTATTTGAGATTAGATTATGGACATACCTTGGATTCAAGTGGTGTTTTCGGAAGGACTATATTGTTCCTCAAACGAAATCCTCTGTTAACTCAGAGTCCAAGATGGACTCGGCTTCCGTCAGTCAGTAGAATAGAGGCTCGCTTCCATCAGAAGTCCAGTCTCTTCTGGAATGATCGCAATAGAGATCGTAGAAATCCAGGATTTTAAAGGTTTCTACAACCATCCTTTTCTGGTTCCAAAACCAGACAGCTCGTTCCATCCACTCATAATCTGAGCTGGATAACAAGCTGATCGTGGCTGTAAGTTTCTATATGGAGTCCATCCAATCGGTCAGAGCGAGTATTCGGGTGTACGACTATGCTACATGCATGGATTTCTAGTTACATACTTTCACGTCATGGTACATCAGGCATTCAGAAAGTATCTTTGCTTCTTTATCATAGGAATTGTGTTTCAGCACCGACCAATGTGTTCCGGTCTGAATCTAGTTCCTGGGCTTTCACTCAAATAACGAACTCAGTAATGACTCATTTCCGAGCTCATTTGTCTGCAGTATCGTCGGCCTTCCTGGACGACATTCTTCAGAGGTACGGCAACAAGTTAATGCTTCAGAACGATGTGAAGATTCTGCTTCTTTTGATCCGACGTCTCAGTTTCATAAGTAAACGAGGAGAAGTCGGATCTGGTTTCGTCCAAGTAATTTACCCACCGGGGGATGAGCTTCGAGACGCATAACATTATCGTTCGTCTGCTGTTAACCAGAGCAAAATTAATCAGTCGTTATGCTTGCTATTGTCTTCGCTCAGACAAGGTCTCAGCGAAAGATCTCATGTGACTGATACGTTGTGTGGATCTGCCGTGATTTTATTTCCAATGGGGCGGTAACGCATTTGTCCTCTCCAAATGTCTTTTAATTCAGAATTGGAGGGTGAAGTTTCTTTCGCTCGATATGGACATCTTCTGGTCAAATCAAGTGAATAAGAGATTCAGACTTGGGCAAGTTTTCAGTGCTTAACTCAAGTAGTTCCACTGCAATTGCCGGTTCCGAGTTTTCAGTTTTGACGGATGCCAGTCAAACAGATTGGGTAGTTTCATTGAACCCAACGGATTAAAGTGCCAGGATCTTTTGTTTCCGTAGTTCCTTATCAAGCACACAAACATCAAGATTGATGTCATTTTGGCTTGCGCTACGTTATTGGAGGAACGTTATTCAGAATGTTCATATGCTAATTCTGTCTGACAGCTCGACAGTATTAGCGTATTTTTGGAATTATGGAGGCACTCATACCATCCTGTTATTTATGTTAACGGATTGAATCTTTCAGTTGGTACTAGAACATCAAGTTCTCCTATTCGTCTGTCATATTCCGGGTCGTCTGAACTTATTAGCAGACTCCCTTCACGGAGAAGCCATTTGTTGCCACCAGAATGGACTTCCAACAAACGAGTATTCAATCAGATTGCTACCAAGGAGAGCGACCAACGATCGACTTATTTGCGATGCATCTCAACAATCAGTTGCAGACGTATGTGTCATAATGTTTCGATCTTCGAGCGTTTGCAGTAAACGCTCTATCGTTCTTGTGAGATGGAATAATAAGATATACGTATCTTCCAGCGCCGTTGATTCAACAGAAATTGCTCAATGTAATTATTTCAATGCAAATTCTGTTGGTAGCTTCTCTAGCCCCACAAGACTGTGGACTAATTTACTCAGGTGTCTGTTGTGGGACATGCCGTGGAAGCTTCCTCCACATTTCGTTCCATTCTATGGTCAGATGGATTCAATCTACTGTCAGTTCTGCTTATGATTATATCTTCATTCAGCAGTTTGTGCTTTAGTTTTAAGCTCATGAAGTAAGAGTTCTTCTCCATCATGGGCTTTGACTAATAATGTTGCTATTACAGATCTATTGAGGGCTGCATATTGGTCTTAGCCCTCCATTTTCACGATATTGTATCTGAGAATATTGAGTCCTTTATGCAGATCTACATTGTTTAGGTCCGTTATTTTTTACTCAGAATGTTGTCTACTAAACAGTGGCAACTATATGTGTATAGGCCTTCGGTTCCGGCAGTGACTCTGTCCTGCTGCGCTTGCTCTGGAGTATTTGATCCAGGGCAAGAGGAAGGCGGAGGGGGGGGGGGGGGGGTGGGGGGGGGGCGGGTGTTCCCTTAGGTCACCTGCTTTATAGTGTAAGCAAGGGAATACCTCCCTTAGAGTCAGTAATTCCGAGTCGGTTCCGAGATGATTTTAAGGGTAAAGCCTATGTTTACTCATCTGTGTAATATTTTTTTAAAGTGTTGATTGGTGTGAAGTATCTGTATATATCACGTGATTAATTGAGTGTTAATATACAATCCTCGAACACTTTTAAATGAGTATATAGAGTCTCATTTCTCTAGACTCCCGTATTTATTGGCTTTCCTTTTAAAAATATTAGTATAAAGGGTTATACTAGTTGTTTATAGAGATCATTGATATTATTGTGCTCATTTACAGAATGGTGTGGTGTCTTTCTTTTTTGATACAAATAAGAAAGATACATGTAGCCTATCTCTCCTTTTCTCATTGAGGGGATAGGTCTGTTATAGGTAATTGAGTCTATTGGATTTTCCTTATGTCCTAGGCCCTCCAACCTTTTTACTATTCAGCTATGTCTGGGTCATTGGTACAGTATAAAAATGTTAAAAAATTTATAGTAATTTATATATTTTTTATACTTACCAATGACCCAGACGGGGATGGCCTTCCCAGGAGTTGGGAACTCTTGCCTCCCCGCTGCGTACATAACGCTTACCAGGCACTGGTTGTAAGAATGACTTTTGGCGGCAGTTTCGAGACCTCCTTGACACTGCGCATGCGCAGTGTAGTAAAAGTATGGAGGACCATATAGGACATGTATTTTTCGGTTTTAGATGCAAATTTTGGGGATTGGGGGGTAAAATTTGTGTTTGGCCCTAATTATTTCAGAGTTAGCACCAGCTAAGTCTGGGTCATTGGTAAGTATAAAAAATATATAAATTACTATAAATTTTTTAACTTTCCTATCTTCCCGATTTAAACTGAGCATTTATTTGGTATCTTGTTTGACGGAGCTGATTTAGCTCTGTCAAACAAGATATACTACTCAAAGTTTTCTAAACACCAAGTATATCCAACTACCTGTTTTACGTTTTAGTTGAAATATTGTAATGAAAAGTGTATATATTTTTTATTTAATTATATCTTTAATGATTTAAGTACAGAAATTAAGATTTTATTTGTATTTGACATTATTTTTTAGCTTTTGAATATGATAACCATGAAAAATGGATATTATTGATAAAAGAGGAAACTTTTCAATTTTGCCAAAAAGTTGAAAGTTCGAACTGGTATGGGTTCAGTATCGAGTATGAGACCCATTACTGTTAATTACAGCTTGACAGTGCCTTCTGATGCTCCCAATCAGGTTCCTGGTGATCATTTATGGGATGCTGTTCCATTCTTGGACCAGCTTCGCACCAAGCGCCTGGTCACTTCTTGGCTGGACTGGATGGGCTGAAATTGCAGACTGCAACTCATTCCACACATGTTCAATAGGATTGAGTCCAGGGAATCTTGCTGGCCAGTCCATATGCTCAATCCCTTCCCTCTGTCGGTACTCCCTGACAGCATGGGCAACATTATCCTCCATCAGAATGAATCTATCACCCACTGCTCCTGCATACAATCTGACTTGGACATCCAGGATCTCATCAATATACCGCTGTGCAGTCAATGTACCACGTTCAAGGACACAGAGCTCTGTACGTCCATCCCTGCTGATACTGCCCCAGACCATGATTGACCCTCCACCATAGCGGTCCTGCTCAGCAATGTTGGCTGCATGGAATTGCTCTCCTGATCTTTTCCATACCCTAGAACGCCTATCTGTGTGGTCTAGGCAGTACCTTGAGTCATCTGTAAAAAGGACAGGTTGTCAATTTTCTTTAGTCCATCCAACGTGGTCCATGGCCCATTCATATCATGCCTGGCGGTGGTTCTGGGACAGCAGAACGCGAATATATGGTCTTCTCCATCAGAGACCACCTTCATGCAACCTTGCCCGGATAGTCTGTGTTGAAATATTTACCCCAGAGGCCTTCTGAAGGTCACCATGAAGCTGGGTTGCTGTGGCAAAGCAGTTCCTATGGGCCTGAATGATAAAAAAAAACGGTCTTCAGCTGCAGATGTTGCCCTGTCTCTTCCACCACCATGCCGTCTTACTGGTGTGCCATACTGCTGAAATCTTTCCCAGGCTCTGGTGATCACCGTATGGTGCATACAAAAGGCTTAACCAACCTGATGATGGGTAGCCCCTTGATCCACCATCCCAACAGCCCGCCACATCTCTGCTTCAGACAAATGTCTTCTTACATTTGCATTTGCCATATTCATTAAATCACAAGGGTTTGTGTTGGAATGAAGACTGAATACCCTACACATATCATGTACATGTAGACAGTACACGAAAACATAATGAAAATCGAGGGGTACATGCTTTCCATGACTGTCACGAAAAGTCTGCCTGGAAAGAAAGCTAATGTAAACACTGGGGACCATCTCAATATCTCAATACATTCCTCAATCATATCCATAAAAAATATTGCAAATATGTCATAAGCAAATTTCACAATGATGTGTCAAATATTTGGTGCTTAGCACACTTTGAGTAGTATATATTAATTGCCTATATTGGATATACCTCTGGAGGCCAAAAATGTCTAATTCTATGGATGTTGGGAGTAATTCTCTGACAGATTACAAGATTTTTTATTCAATTAACAGGTGTTTACTGTATAATCTATATGCAATTAACAGGCCAAATTTGTGCTGAAGGTATGATAAACGACTTGGTACAGTGGAGCCCATTTAATTGGATATCTCTTAATTGTATATCCCTGTTAATTGAATATAATTTACAAACACAAAACCATTTACCATACCTTCAGTACAAATTTGACATGTTAATTGAATATAGGTTATAGAGTAAACTCCTGTTAATTGACTAAAAAAATCTTGTAACATGTCGTGAAATTACCCTGACTCTCCCCAGTTTTCATTTGGTTACAGACCTATTTGGCTTCAGTAAATCCAAAACAGGCATTTAATCTATCATATCTTGTTTGAAAGAGCTCATGGAGCTCTGTCAAACAAGATATAATAGAATAAATACTATGTTTATCTCTGGAATACAGGAGAGTGACACAATCCCTGTTAATTGAATACCCATGTGAATTGAATAATTTTTATTGGCAAATTGGCTATTCAATTAACAGGGTTCAACTGTATTTGTAATTTATGTATAATTTAATTATTGGTGCTTAAGGACATTTCCAGCATTATTACCTACATCATGACTGCAAAATAGGAATGGAGTCAAGTTTAGCCAATGGTTGATACCTATTCTGCCCACTTTAGAGGACTTTCACCCCAAGTGTGGGTTCCAGGTCCTGTTTTACCAGTAAAGCAGAACTTGTTTACCACAGTAAACAAGCACTGATCCACTTCCCTGCTTTCCCACGGAGGAAAGTTATATAGAATTAAGAGGTCTGATGAATTAAAAGATAAATGAGCAACACTGATGTTGATAATAATTGAATTATTTTGTAAATCACTCCTTATACTCTTGGATGTGTGGTGACTCATAGATTTTTTCTGATCATGAGGTTGTGCATTAGAATCTGACTATAGACACTTGTGATGTGTCCTTGGGTGAGGCACTTTAATGCCATTTGCTAATGTGGGAGCATTGTGCTGTAGTGTACTATGGTATTTACGAAACAATTCGTAAGATTGAAATTAAGCAGTTGAAGAAAACTTACTTTCCAAAAAATTTCATCAAAACCACATCATGTGACACTTCATTGGAACGAGCTCGTAATTAAATTAATAAATTTTGATATCCTGTGTATTGGGTAAAGGGTTAACCCTTTTCCTACCACAATGGTCATGCCTGGCTCATGCTATTCAAACATCACCATACAAATTTTATAATTTTAAAATTTTTATCTTTTATCACCAAAACATAGCTTATGTTTCCGCATAGGAGTGAGCTGATGAGAAGCCATGTTTTTGAGTCGATCTGGCCCCGAGGATGATCCATCCCCAGACAATCTGTCCCCAGTCTATCTGTCCCCTTCTTGCTCCATCCCCATTCACTGTAGTCAGTCCAACCCCAGTTATTCAAATTAATGGTAGTCCACGTCCGCAACAGCTCGTGGCTGCTCGGTCTTTGCGGTTCGGCGATGGGTCTGGGGCTGCATGTAAGACCTCTTCAACACTTTCTGCGCAGTCGTTGGACGCCGAATGTCCATCCTCTGGTTCTGGTGCTTCAGTTACCAGAGTCTCTTCCTCGTCTCCTTCTCCCCTGACCGATGTTCAGTGGATTATGCAGGGAGTTCCGTTGGACTTCTCCATGTCCGATCGTATTCCGACGGCAGTCGCCAGTGATCTCGGATGGGGTGTGGCGTTGGATCCTCGAGGTCTTTTCCTTCACGGGTCATGGGACCCGGATCCAGCAGCTCTTCACGTCAACCGGAAGGAGCTTCTTGCTCTTCTTCTGAGTTTCCGGCAGTGGATCCCCCACCTTTCGAATTGTCAGGTCTTTATGTTGTCCGACAATTCAACGGTGGTTGTTTACATTCGGAACCATGGCGGCACGCACAATGTTCCCATGTACAAATTGGTTGAGGATCTTCTACTGCTTGCTCAGGTTGTCAACGCCGGAGTGGTGTTCATCACTTTCCCGGTCGTCTGAATGTCCTAGCCGACTCCCTGTCCTAACAGGGCAGGTTCTTTTCCACCAAGTGGATGCTCCACATGGCGGTGTTCCAGTCTCTTTGCGATCTCTGGAGTCGTCCCCACATCGATCTCTTTGCGAATCGTTGGAACCATCAGGTGGACACTTTCATGTCTCTGTGTCCAGATGCTCTGGCTTTCGCCGTGGACTAGCCCAGATACAAACCTGCAGTTGTCGAATTCTTTCAATCGTACCCCTGTCGCCTCAGCGGGTGTGGATCAATCTGCTCTGCTCTCTGTTAGTGGCGGTTCCGGCATGTCTCCCTCTACGTCGCGACTTTCTTTGGCAAGGTCGCCCGAAGAGGTTTCACATTGACCCGCCTTCTTTGTGCCTTTGCGCATGTCTTTTGTCAGGTCTGGTCTCCTCTGTTGTGGTTTTTTTGAGACGAGCAATGGAGTTGCTTTTCTTCTTCAAGGAGGCACTCACTCCACTGGTTTAGCCTTTGCGGCTAAGTGGAAGGTCTTCTGTTGATGGTGTGCAGATCACTCTGTTGCTTCTGTCACTCCTTCGATCACACAGATTGCGGAGTTTCTGGTATATGTTTGATTCTGGGGGTCTCCAGCAATGGTTCAGGAACATGCTTCGGAGACCTTTTTCGTATGTGGGACAGCGTCGTATTGGCACTCATCCTTGCCTCTCCAAGCTTGTTCTGCACTTTTCCTTGAAAAGGCCTAGGACTTTGCAGCTTACTCCAAGATGGACTCTTTCTTGGGTGCTGCTTTGCTTGGGGTCGGGGGAGAGGGTGGGGGGCACGTTCGCGCCATTATCCCAGGTGTATATGCGTTTTCTCACATGCAAGACAGTTTTTTTCTGATGGCTTTTGCCTCAACCAGATGGGTTAGTGAGCTTCACTCCCTCTCGTCGGTTGACCTGGCCTTTTTCTGGAGCTCTCCCACGAGTGTTATGTTTTCCAGTGATTGCTCTTTTCTGGCCAAGAATCCGATACCGGAAACTACACTGCCTTCTATCTGTATCGGGACTCTTCCTTCTGTTGAGGGTTAACACCCTTTTACTGAGTTCATTTGGAAGGGTAGGATCGACTTTCTCTTGTTACTGGTCAACAGAAGATCTCTCCTGAATCCATTTCTTGATGGATCTGTCTTGCTATTTCTGCAGCTTCCGCCCATCTAGTGACTGGCAATTGTATTACCAATCATTTTTCTGCCATGAGGTGCGTGCATTGTTTACCTCTCGGGGCTTATACTAACTCCGTCATGTTGTCGGATGTTATGCTGGCAGCCTACTGGAGAAATGCTACTTTCTCCACTTATCTGCGACAGTTGCAGGAGCAGGCAGAGGACCTTTGTTGTATGGGCCCTCTTTCTTCTGCTCAGGCTGTTGTCTCCCAGCCATTCAGCTTCTTACAAGGTCACTTCCAGCTCCGTGCTGTTACTGCCCTTTCTGTCTGTGTATTGCACATCACCATACACCTCATTTCTCATTGTCTTTTACTAATGTTTGTGATGCTATGGTTTGATAGGCCTAGGGACCTCTTCCTCTGTCCACGGTTCCAGTGCATTTGAGTTATGTGTGGGTTGGTTATGTCATTCCCTCCATCCTATTGTCCATTCAGCCTGTAGTAAACAATTGTAAGGTACGTTGATAAGAAATATAAATTTTGTAGTAAATTTCCTTTCTTATTATACCTACCGCAGTTGTTTACATGGAGGCCCTCCCCTCTTCTTATTCGGGTAAGAATCCTTTCTCCCTGCTGATCACATAACTCCTATGTTGGCGGACTCAAAAGAATGACTCGATAACTGCCTTGAACTCTGGTTAACAGAAGTCGTGGAATTGTACTAAGAGATGACGCTCGACCCAGTTTTGGCTTATTTTTTTGTGGTGTTTTTTACACCACTTTTCTTTCCCAAATCTCTTGGGAAAGATTAAAATAGAGAGTATTTTATCCGAGTTAAGGTCTTCCACTATAGTGCAAGCCTGTAGTAAACAATTGCGGTAGGTATAATAAGAAAGGAAATTTACTATAAAATTTATATTTTTTGCTTGTTTAGATTATTACTTAACCATTGAGACAGTTTCTTGGAAATGTCATAAATATGTGCATTATGGTTACTTGGTGGTATGGTTATCACATTTTCATGGTCACAGTGGAGGCTAGAGCATAAAATACTTACAGTACTTTTATGTTCAAATCCATACATTTTAACCTCTGAACTTTTTCTTTCTTTTAGGCCCTATCTAACTTTGTTTTCTGATTTGTCCATCGGTTACCCATCTATCCCCTGATGTCTGTGTCATAACTTGTTTGCCTCTTGAAAAAACTTATTGAATCTTGATATGCATACATATCAACACCAGACGATGTGTTGAGTACAGTTGAGATTTCAAATTTCCATGGGTGAGGCCTTGAACAGAGACATGCAGACTGAGAAACCTCTTTTTGTAATTCATTGTTGTATCTTGTCTTGAACCAGAGCTGAAAAGGTTAACCGATTAATCGATTCACCAATGATCAATGTCTTCATCAATCAAAAAAGTAATCGATCGATTAACTGTTACTTTTGAACTACTGTATTGTATGGGTTAACAAAGGAACAAACTTGCTCCAAAACAGGCAAACAATGACACACTGACTCACATTAATTATATCAGACAGAGTAAAGCATGCAAGTTACATGCTGACATACTTGTTCACTTGCATGATCATTATACTGTATCAGTAGGATGGAATTGGTAATTCTTATCCCTTTACCCAATGTGTGTAGCAGTACATACTTGCAAAATCTATATACTTTTATACTGTACCAATGACCCAGACTTAGCTGGTGCTAACTCTTAAATTCTAGGGCCAAACACAAATTTTACCCCCAATCCCCAAAATTTGCATCCAAAACCGAAAAATACATGTCCTAAATGGTCCTCCATACCTTTCCTCCACTGCGCATGCGCAGTGTCAAGGAGGTCTCGAAATTGGCGCCAAAAGTCATTTTCTTTGTTTGGCCCTTCATCAGTTCACATCTGACTGATATTTGTGCTTGTAAATCTCAGTTTAAATGATGCCAGACACATAAATATGAGAGAAATGGTGGATCTAAAGAGGAAATAGAAGGATGAGAGGAAAATTCAGTGGCAGGAAATAATCAGGGCTGTAACTTAAAATTTTTTACGAAATTATATTATGTTCCCTAATTTCGAGGCATGAGCCTGTTGTTATCATTCTTGCTATGAAAGTTCCACTGCTTGATCAGTGTTGCCTCTCTCCCTTTCCTTTATTCCCCCCTTGCTATTCTCCCATGCTTTTGGCATATTCTCTGTAATAATTATTACTAAAATTTCTTAGGAGTTTTGGCTTCGTAACAGAATGAATTTCTGTTCTTTTCCCCATGTTGACGTCCTCACCCTTAGGTGTTTAGGCGTTGTGATCTGCATCTACCATCTGATGTTCTGCAGTTTCTTCTATGGAAATCTCTGTTTTGCATCAGATAGTGTTTAAATTGGTAACTGATTTTGGGCCATGTTTATCAGTGCCTGGAGTCATGTTTCCGGTTTTTGTAGAACTTCTTGTTTACATTGACAACGGTTACTGCTGATAGTGATTTCTTGTCTTTACATTAGTTTAGACATAGCAAGATACATTAATATTGTATGTAAGTGTTGCATTCATTTTTAGCTCAACTTTGACGAAGTCAAATTTGAGCTATTGTCATGGCCCGTCGTCTGTCGTCCGTCTGTCTGTCCGTCCGTCCGTCCGTCCATCCGTCCGTCTGTCTGTCTGTCCGTCTGTCCGTACGTCAACAATTGGCTATGGCTCGGGCTAGAGGTCGTATTTATGAACCGATCTTTACGAAACTTTTTGTGTGCCTTTGTTATGACCCTGGGACGGGAACGAGTGTTTTTAGGTGTGCTCCGAAATTCAAGATGGCTGCCAGCGGCCATTTTGTACCGATGATGCAAAAATCAGTTTTTTGTACAGAACTTCTGTATGAAAGTTCTGATTTGAATAAAGTTTTGTATAAATGTTTAGTACCATGGGATACATCACATATAATACGGGTTTTTTTCTCGTGCATAAATTATGCAAATTAGACTGACTTTGATTTATTTAGTGTTACTTTCAGAGCTGTAAGTGCCAAGCTGTTATGGCTCGGGCTAGAGGCCGTATTTATGAACCAATCTTTACGAAACTTCTTGGGTACCTTTGTTATGACCGTGGGATGAGAACGAGTGTTTTTGGGTGCAGTCCGAAATTCAAGATGGCTGCCAGCAGCCATTTTGTACCGACGATGCAGAAATTTTTTTTTTGTACAGAACTTCCATATGAAAGCTCTGATTTGAATAATTTTTTGTATGAATGTTTAGTACCATGAGATACATTACATATCATATGGGGTTTTTTCTCGTGCTTATATTATGCAAATTAGACTAACTTTGATTTATTTAGTGTTACTTTCAGCACTGTAAGTGCAAATCCCTATATGGCTCGGGCTAGAGGCCGTATTTATGAACCTATCTTTACGAAACTTCTTGGGTACCTTTGTTATCACCGTGGGATGAGAACGAGTGTTTCTGGCTGCGGTCCAAAATTCAAGATGGCTGCCAGTGGCCATTTTGTACCAAAATTAGGTCCAATCAGGTTTTTGTCACAACTTCTACACAGCTCATATTTGTGAACTGATCTTCACGAAACTTCTTGGGTATCTTTGCTTTCACCTTGGGACAGGAATGAGTGTGTTTTGGGGTGCCTTTGTTATCACTGTGCTATGAGAACAAATATTTTGGGGTTCAGTCAGACCCACTCTGGGACTCAAAGATTTTTTTCTAGTTTAGCATCTGACTGTCACCCACCTTTACAATACTTTACCTATGCATTTGTTACAGGCAATGGTCAGTATTTATGTACAGACCGTTACAATACTTTATATGTACCTTTGTTATCAGGTCATTACCTAGATGTTTGTCATTGCTGTGTCACATACTATACATGTACACGTCTTTGTCTTGACAAGTTGAGCTACAGTGTCATTGACACTTTCATTTAAAATGTTTTAAAAATTTTTGTCCACCCTTAGGCTTTTTTGGGATCCATTTGGGCTTGGTGTTCCCATTGGGAACTTGGGCTCTTCTGAAAAACTTTTCAAAAAATTTTTTTTTTTGAAAATTATTTTCTTTCAAACATTATAATGGATTATAATGTATTATATTATGTATCTTTATTTCAAGGGATAGTGCGACTAATATGACTGTGTATTTTTTATTGATGAAAAAATATTTTTAATTTATAATGCGAGGATTTCTTCCTCTAATTCTCAGGTTCAGTGTATTCGCACTAATTCCTGCTGTGTGTGTGTTGATTGAAATGACAACGTTGGAGGCGTGTGTCATGATATTGTGTTTGCGGGGAGGGGTCCATAGCGGTCCTCTCTCCGTAGGGTCACTCTATGTTATCATTTTATTTTTCAGAATTCAAAGTGATGTTTTCGTGATGTCTTCAACAAGTGTGTCTCCGTCGTTGCAGTGTTAGGGCTAGCGGCTAAGTGCTCAGGGTAATACGACAATTGCCGAAGAGGTCCCTAGTAGGATCGAAGGCATTGATCGTCCGCTAGTCCGCCCGGTGTAGCGACAATTCATCGAATGGCTCGGCAGCCGGGTTTGTCCGTTACGGTTCAGGGAAGCAGTGTGGGTAATGCGAGCACTATAAACTTGGAACGTGCACACCCAGCAACGACGGATCCGAGGATAGTATGGAGGAAGCCTGTCAGTCTAGTAGCTAGCTCATCCAGGTCTATCCGGACCGCGAGCGAGAGAGGCCCCCCTCTCTCTTACAACTACATTTCAGCCGCAATGTTGTTGTATGTTTGTTTGTTAGTCGGAACATACGTCCAATCCTCCTGTTCGGGACGTTCCATCACATACACAGTCCGAACTGGCTGTGTTATGGGCTTCCTCATCCTCATGTCAACACACATCACCGCACCTTGGCTTGTGACCACAGAGTTTCAGGGGACGTTCGCATATATAAATGCAGGAATGAACGTTCCTAGAGCTCCTGCTTTGCCGACCAGGGAATATTGTCGACCAGGTTACTTCATCTGTTAGCCAAGGATATGAGGTCTTTCCTGATGGGACGTTCGCATATTATATAAAATGCAGGAATAAACGTCCCTGGAGCTGCCAGTGGATATTATGTAAGTCACGACTCCACAGGCCTCATTCAGGAATAAGAATGCGGTGATTTTCTGTGATGTCTTCAAAAAGTGTGCTTCCGTCGTCACATTCAAATGAAGAGCTAGCGGATAAGTGCTCATGATATTACGTCAATTGCCTAAGAGGTCCCAAGTAGGATCAACGGCTTTGGCGTCCGCTAGCTCGCCGGTGTAGCGTCCATTCATCGAATGGTTCGGTAACCGGGTTCGTCCGTTGCATTCCAGGAAGGAGATTTGGGTGATGCGAGCACTATAAAATATACTACGTGCACACCCAGTGACGATGGATACAAGGAGGGTACGGAGGAAGCCTTTAAGTCCGGTTCCTAGCTCGTCCAGGTCCACCCGGGCTGCGAGTGAGAGAGGTCCCTCTCTCATACAACAACTTCTGAGAACAGATGTTGTGGTACAAATGTTTCTCATTCGGAGCATACGTCCACCGCTCGGGACGCTCCGTTATATAGACAGTCCGGAGAGACTGCTCTAATGGCTTCCTCATCCTCACGGCAGCGCACACGACCGCAACTTCACTATGTGACCACTGTTATCTAGCCAGTCTCGCCGACCAAGGATTTCATGGCGACCAGGTCACGCCATCTGGTAGTCAGGAATACGAGGCCTATAGACTCCGGACGTTCGCATAAGAAATATGCAGGAGTTAACGTCCAGGGAGCTTTCATCAGCTAAGTAATGTAAGACCGCTGCTCCACAGGTCTCCGTAACGGACGTGCTATTACAAATAGCACAAATTATCGCAGCATCCCAGCAGATGACAGAATCTCTGTCGGATCAGGATTTATCCGACGACGCTGGGTCGGTACGCTCCGCTGAAGCATCAGGTACGGACGACCGAGAATTTCAAGTGGTCTGACAGGATGGCAAAGGGATACCGAGGAGTTGGTTTTTTCCCTTTCGGAACAACATAAAGTTGCCGTAGATATCATCCGGCATTATCTTTCAGAAGTTGTTCTGTCGGACCAAAGGCTGCGATGCCGGATAAGAAACTGTTAGCGTCACTGGACACAGAATAATTTTATCGGTTTATGGACATCGTCCCTGAGTTTCCGACACAGTCCAATAATGTCACAAGAACATTTGAACTATTGTAGGATGCTATATATAAGCTTGCTACCAAATGAGCAAGTCAGGTTTCTTATCGGCGAATGCTCTACATCTGCCTTTCATCAATTCAAGAAATAATTTCGAAATGGCAGGACAGGGCATACCGAGAGTTCCTCTGCGTCAAGACGATCAGGCCGAAGATCTAGAATGATCTATACCGTCGTCTATGTCAATTTCAACCGCGATGTTGGAAACGACAATAATGTCTAACAGAGTTATCTTAGACGCATTATCGTACGCAGATCACCTTACTAAAGCGTTTTCATTACGCCTTGAAGGGAAAGAATTCCAGGATGTACTATCTTCCTTAAGAGTTCTTTCAAGGGCAATAGCTTATTCCACGTATAACTCCGCCCTTTCAGTGGTAAACCTGGAGTTGGTTAAACGTGACGCGGCCCTAGCTACATCCATGCGCGTGGATGGTTTGGTGAAAAACTCTCTCAGAGTCGCTTCTGTCTCCGGAGAGCTTCTCTTCGACGGCAAGCTTTCAGCAGTCTATGATCAGATAACTAAGAAAGCTTCGGATTCTCTGCTATTCAAATCCGCTTCTAAAAAGTCGGATACAGCAGAAAAGAGTAAGACAGGCACTTCTGGGACAAGTACGCCCAAGAGAAGTTCCTATAGAGGTTCCTATGCATCCTCTAGGTCTTATTCTAGAGACTGTCAAGGCAGCGACTCACGTGGGGGACATTATTCTGGCCGAGATAACTGGTCAGACGTCCCTAGGTCGACGGGGCGAGGTACGGGTCGTGGAGGACATAGTTTCTCCTTCCGCAAGCCTTGCAGGTCCAGGAGGTGATGGTATGAACCTCTATCGTGTTCCGGTAGGCGGAAGATTGTCGAGTTTTATAAACAATTGGGCGTCAATTACGGACGACCCCTGGGTTCGAGGGGTAATTTTGGAAGGACTAAGAATATCCTTCAAATGAAAGCTTCCATTAACTTGAAGTCCAAATGGACTCAGCTTCCGGCAAATCTGCAGAGAAGAGACGCTCGTCTATCAGAAGTACAGTCTCTTCCGGAGAAGAATGCGGTAGAGGTCATAGAAGACCAGGAATCACCGGGTTTCTACAGCCATCTGTTTCTGGTTCCGAAACCAGACGGCTCGTTCTGTCCAGTCCTAGATCTGAGCTGGATAAACAAGCTGATCGTCGCTCCGAAGTTCTATATGGAGACAATTCGATCAGTCAGAGCGAGTATTCGGGTGAACGACTATGCTACAAGCATAGATCTCAAGGATGCATACTTTCACGTAATGGTACATCCGACATTCAGAAAGTATACGCTTCGCAGTCCTAGGAGTTGTATATCAGTTCCGAGCGATGTGCTTCGGTTTGAACCTAGCGCCCTGGGCTTTCACTCGAATAATGAACTCGGTAATGATACATTTCCGAGCTCATTCGTCTGCGGTAACGTCGGCCTACCTGGACGACATTCTTCAGAGGTACGGCGACGAGTTAACGCTTCAGAATAATGTGCACAATCTGCTTCTATTACTCCGACGTCTCGGTTTTATAATAAAAGAGGAGAAGTCGGATCTGGTGCTGTCCAAGTCATTCACCCACTTGGGAATGAGCTTCGAGACGCACAACAATCTCGTTCGTCTGCCGTTAACCAGAGCAAAATGAATCAGTTGTTACGCTCGCTATTGTCTTCATTTAGACAAAGTTACAGCGAGAGAATTCATCAGACTGATAGGGTTGTGTGGAGCTGCCGCGGATTTTATTCCAATGGGGTGGCTACGCACTTGTCCTCTCCAAATCTTTTTGACTCAAAAAGAACAGAGTTGGAGGGTGAAGATTCTTTCGCTCGTTACGTACATCCTCGTGCAAGTCAAGTGAAACAGATTCAGACTTGGGCAGATATTCAGTAGTTTATTCAGGGAAATAACTTCCACTGCAATTGCCAGATCCGAGTTTTACAGTTTTGACGGATGCCAGTTAAATAGGTTGGGACCCAACATTGAGCCCAACGGTTTTTAAGTGCCAGGGTTCTTGGGATCCGTAGTTCCTAATCAAGCACATAAACATCAGGAATTGATGTTATTTTGGCTTGCGTTACGTCATTGCATGAATGTTATCCAGAATGCCCACAGGCAATTCTGTCCGACAATTCGACGATATAAGCGTATTTTCGGAACTAGGGAGGTACTCATTCCATTTTGTTATTCACTGTAACGGAATGAATCCTTCTGTTGGTACTAGAACTTCAAGTTCTCCTATCGGTCCGTCGTGTTCCGGGTCGTCTGAACGTATAGCGGACTCCCTTTCACGAAAGGGCCGCTTGTTGCAGTCAAATGGACTTTTAACAACGAGTATTTATATCAGATTTGCTACCTATGAGAGCGGCCAATGATGGACTTTTTTGCGACGCATCTCAACAATCAGTTGCAAGTGTATGTGTCAACATGTTCGGATCCTCGAGCGTTTGCAGTTGTCGCTCTCTCCATCTCGTGAGACGGGATAATAGGATATGGGTATCCTCCAGTGTCGTTGATTCAGAAGATATTGCTTAAGTTAAATAATCTCAATGCAGTTCTGTTGGGAGCACCTCTGTCTCCACAAAGACCGTGCATTAATCTATTCAGGTGTCTTGTGGCTTATGCTGTGGAAGCTTCCTCCACATTTCGGTCCATTCTATAGCTAGATGGATTCTTTTAGCTTTCAGTACTGCTTATGATAATATCTTCAACACAGCAGTCTGCGATTAAGATTTTAGCTCTTCAAGTAAGAGTTCTTTCTACTTCAGAGGCTTATGTTAATAGCGTTGCTATTACAGTTCTAATGACAGTTGCATATTGGTTTTAGCCTTTCACTTGCACGAATTTATACCTCAGAAATATTGAGTCCATTTCTAGAGACCGGCATTGTTTAGGTTCGTTATCTGTTGCTCAGAATGTCGTCCACTAAACAGTTGCAACTATAGTTGTGTAGGCTTTTGGTTCCGGCAGTGACTCTGTGCTGCCGCCCTCTTCGCTCTGGGGTATTTGACCCAGGGCAAGGGGAAGGGGGGGGGGGGGGGGTGTTCCCTTAGGTCACCTGCTTTATAGTGAAAAGCAAGGGAATACCTCCCCTAGAGTCAGTAATTCTAGTCGGTACCGGGATGATTTTTAAAGTGTAAAGATCTTTTTTACTCATCCATGTAATATTTTAAGTGTACCTCGGTGTGTAGTATTTGTATATGTCACATATCATGCAGACGTTGATATACAATTATCGGTCACTTTTAATGAATATAAGAGTCTCATTTATCTGGACTACTTTATTTAGCGGCTTTCCTTTAAAAATAATTACCATAATGGATTATACTGGAGGTTAATAGACATCAATGATGTTATTATGCTCAAGTACAGAATGGTGTTGTGTCTTTCTCTTTTGATACAGAATAGAAAGATACATGTAAAGCCTATTTCTCCTTTCTCCTGAGGGGATAATTCTGTATATATATAGTTGAGTTATTGGATTGCTTTATGTCGTAGGCCCTCCAACCTTTTTACTATTCAGCTAAGTCTGGGTCATTGGTACAGTATAAAAATGTTAAAAAATTTATAGTAATTTATATATTTTTTATACTTACCAATGACCCAGATGGGGATGGCCCTCCCATGAGTTGGGAACTCATACCTCCCCGCTGAGTACATAACGCTTTTCCAGGCACTGCTTGTAAGAATGACTTTTGGCGCCAATTTCGAGACCTCCTTGGCACTGCGCATGCGCAGTGGAGGAAAGGTATGGAGGACCATATAGGACATGTATTTTTTGGTTTTGGATGCAAATTTTGGGGATTGGGGGGAAAAATTTGTGTTTGGCCCTAGAATTTAAGAGTTAGCACCAGCTAAGTCTGGGTCATTGGTAAGTATAAAAAATATATAAATTACTATAAATTTTTTAACTTTTATACTATACCAATGACCCAGACTTAGCTGGTGCTAACTCTTAATTATTCAGGGCCAAACACAAATTTTGCGCCCCCCCCCCCCCCCCCCTCCAATCCCCCAAATTTGCATTAAAAACTGAAAAATAGATGTCCTATATGGTCCTCCATACTTTTACTCCACTGCGCATGTGCAGTGTCAAGGAGGTCTCAAAATTGGCGCAAAATGTCATTCTTTGTTTGGCCCTCAATTCAGTATCACCTCACTGATATTTGTGCTTGTAAATCTCAGTTTAAATGATGCCAGACACATATTTATGAGAGAAATGGTGGATATAAGGAAGAAATAGAAGGAGGAGAGGAAAAACAGTGGAAGGAAATGTTCAGGGCTGTAACTTATAATTATTTTACGAAATTATTTCATATTGCCTATTTTCAAGGCATGGCCCTGTTGTCATTCTTGCTATGAATGTTCCATTGTTTGATCAGTGTTTCCTCTCTCTCTTTCCTTTATTCCTCCCAGCTATTCTCCCATGCTTTTGGCTTATTTTTTGTAATGTTTATTACTAAAATTTCTTGGGAGTTTTGTCTTGGAAACGGAATTATTTTATGTTTTTTTCCCATGTTTACGTCCTCACCCTTGGGTGTTTAGGCATTTTGGTCTGCATCTACCATCTGATGTTCTACAGTTTCTTCTTTGGAAGTCTCTGTTTTGCATCAGATAGTGTTTAAATTAGTTACTGATTTCGGGCCATGTTTACCGGTGCCTGGAGTCATGTTTCTGGTTTGTTTACACTTTTTGTTCAGGTTGACAACAGTTACTTCTGATAGTGATTACTTGTCTTCTGCTTAGTTTAGTTCATAGCAAGATACATTAATATTGTCTGGAAGTGTTACATTAATTTTTCAAAATGATTTAAAATTTTTGTCCACACTTAGGCTTTTTTGGGATCCAATTGGGCTCATGGTTCCCATTGGGAACTTGGGTTCTTCTGAAAAAATTTTTTCAAAAAGTTTTTCTCTTTTTCAATTATTTTTTCGTAATGTTATAATGGATTATTTTATTATGTATCTTTGTTTTCAGGGTTTAGTGCGTGTACTATGACTGTTTACTTTTTTCACTATGAAAGATTTTTGTTCAAATTCTAATGGGAGGAAATCTTCCTCTGATTCTCATGCTTTCTGTATTAATTGTAGTCAATGTACTCGCACTAACCCTTGTTCAGTGTGTATCAATTGGGATGACAAACGTTGGAGACGTGTGTCACTGTATGTTGTTAGCAGGGAGAGGACCATGCCGGTCCTCTCTCCGCAGGGTCACTCTAGTTTTTCACTCTCTTTTTCAGAGGTGATGTTTCCGTGATGTCGTCCAAGAGTGTGCTTCCGTTGTCACAATCAAATGAAGAGCTAGTGGCAAAAGTGCTCATGCAGATACGCCAATTGCCTAAGAGGTCCCAAGTAGGATCGACGGCGTTGGCGTCCGCTAGCTCACCCGGTGTCACAATCATTCACCGAATGGCCCAGCACCAGGGTTCGTCCGTTGCGGTCCAGGAAGGAGATTTGTGTGTTGCGAGCACTATAAACATACCATGTGCACACCCAGTGATGACGGAACAGAGGATGGTTCAGAGGAAGCCTTTTAGTCCGGTTCCTAGATCATCCAGCTCCGCACGGGTTGCGAGTGAGAGAAGTCCCTCTCTCGTACAACAACATCGCAGTCCAGATGTTGTGGTACACAACGTTCCTCAGTCGGAGCATACGTCCACCCCTCGCAACGCTCCGGTATATAGACAGTCCGGCGAGACTGCTCATACAGCTTCCTCATCCTCACGGCAGCACACACGACTGCACCTTGGCTATGTGACCAGTGATATCCAGCCAGCATCGCCGACCAGGGATTCCACGGCGACCAGGTCACATCATCTGGTAGCCAGGGATACGAGGCCTTCATCCTCCGGACGTTCACATAAAAGAGGTATGCAGGAGTTAACGTCCAGGGAGCTTCCAGCGGCTAAATCTCGTAAGACCGCAGCTCCACAGGCCTCCGTAATGGACGTGCTATCACAGATAGCGCAGATCATCGCAGCATCCCAGCAGCCGGCAGAAACTCGGAACAGGAATTATCAGATGATGCTGAGTCAGTACGTTCCGCCGCTGGATCAGGTACGGACGACCGAGACTTACAAGTGATCCGACAGGATGGCGAATGGGATTCGGAGGTATTGGATTTTTCCCTTTCGGAACAACACAAAGTTGCCATAGAGTTCATCCAGCATTACCTTCCTGATGTTGTTCCTACGGACCAAAATGCTGCGCAGCCGGATAGGAGGCTTATAGCGCCACTGGATACTGAATTCTTCAATCGGTTTAGGGACTCCGTCCCTGAATTTCCATGACAGTCCAGAAATGTCTCACGGACATTTGAACTATTGAATGACGCTATTAGTAAACTTGCTACCAAAACGGGCAAGTCAGCCTCCCTACCGGCAAGTGCTCTTCATCTGCCTTTCATCAATCCAAGGAATAGATTTGAAACGGCAGGACAGGGCATTCAGAGAGTTCCTCTGTGTCTAGACGAAAAGGCCGAAGACCTTGAATTATCCATGCCATCGTCTATGTCAATTCCTAACACGACGTTGGAAATGACAATATCGTCTAATAGAGCTAATTTAGATGCACTTTCGTACGCAGATCACCTTACCAGAGCGTTGTCATTATGCCTTGAGGGTCAAGAATTCCAGGATGTACAAACCTCCTTCAGAGTTCTGTCGAGGGCCATAGCTTTCTCCACGTATAACTCCGCCCTTTCAGTGGCAAATCTGGAGTTAGACGTGACAGGGCCCTAGCTAGGATAGTATGGTGAAAAACTCTCTCAGAGTCGCTCCGGTCTCCGGAGAACTTCTCTTTGATGACAAGCTTTCAGCAATTTATGATCAATTAACTAAGAAAGCTTCAGACTCTCTGCTATTTAAATCTGCTTCCAAAAAGTCGGAGCCAACGGAGAAGAGTAGGCCAGGCACTTCTGGGATGAGTACGTCCAAGGGAAGTTCCTATAGAGGTTCGTATGCATCCTCTAGGTCTTACTCTAGAGACCGTCAGAGTAGCGACTCTAATAGGGGCCGTAACGTTGTCTGAAACAACCGGTCAGACGCCCTAGGTCGACGGGGTGAGGTGTGGGCCGTGGAGGACATGGTTTCTCCTACCGCAAGCCTCGCTGATCCAAGAGGTAATGGTTTAAACCTCTGTCATGTTCCAGTGTGCAGAAGACTGTAGAGTTTCTCAAGCAATTGGGAATTAATTATGGAGGACCCTTGGGTTCGAGGGGTTATATCGGAAGGACTGAAACTGTCCTTCAAAGGAAAACCTCCGCTAACTCGAAGTCCAAGGTGGACTCAGCTTCCGTCAAATCAACAGAAAAGAGCCTCGCTTCTATCAGAAGTCCAGTTTCTTTTAGTGAACAACGCGATAGAGGTCATAGAAAACCAGGAATCTCCAGGTTTCTACAGCCATCTTTTTCTGGTTCGAAACCAGACGGCTCGTTCCATCCAGTCATAGATCTGAACTGGATAAACAAGCTGATCGTGGCTCCAAAATTCTATATGGAGACCTTTTGATCGGTCAGAGCGAGTATTCGAGTGAACGACTATGCTGCGAGCATAGATCTCAAGGATGCGTACTTTCACATCATGGTACATCTGGCGTTCAGAAAGTATCTTCGCTTCGCCGTCCTAGGAGTCGTATATCAGTTCCGAGCGATGTGCTTCGGTCTGAATCTAGCGCCCTGGGCTTTCACACGAATAATGAACTCGGTAATGACTCATTTCTGAGCTCATTCGTCTGCGGTAATGTCGGCCTACCTGGACGATATTCTTCCGAGTTACGGCAACGAGTTAACGCTTCAGAACGATGTGCAGAACCTGCTTCTATTGCTCCGACGTCTGTTTCATAGTAAACGAGGAGAAGTCGGATCTGGTGCCGTCCAAGTCGTTCACCCGCCTGGGGATGAGCTTCGAGATGCACAACAATCTCGTTCGTCTGCCGTTAACCAGAGCAAAGTTAGTCAGTTGTTATGCTCGCTATTGTCTTCACTCAGACAAGGTTACAGCGAGAGAATTTATGAGACTGATAGGTCTGTGCGGAGATGCCACGGATCCCATTTCAATGGGGCGGCTACGCACTCGTCCTCTCCAAATCTTTCTGACTCAGAATTGGAGGATGAAGACTCATTCGCTCGATACGGACATCCTCTTGTCAAACCAAGTGAAACAAGAGATTCAGACTTGGGCAGACATTCAATGGTTAACTGAGGGAGTTCCATTGAAATTGCCGGATCTGAGTTTTACAATTATGACAGATGCCAGTCAAACAGGTTGGGGTGCAACACTGAGCCCATCGGATTCGAAGTGCCAGGGTCTTTGTGATCCGCAGTTTTCAAGCAAGCACATCAAAGAGGTGATGTCAATTTGGCTTGAGTTACGTCATTGGATGGACGTTATTCAGAATGCACACGTGCAAATTCTATCCGACAATACGATGGTGGTAGCGTATATTCGGAATCAGGGAGGCACTCATTCCATTCCATTGTTCAAGCTAACGGAAAGAATCCTTCTGTTTGTACTAGAACATCAGGTTCTCTTATCGGTCCGTCATATTCCGGGTCATCTGATTGTATTAGCAGACTCCCTTTCACGGAGGGGTTGCCTGCTGCCGTCAGAATAGACTTGTTTGCGACGCATCTCAACAATCAGTTGCAGATGTATGTGTCGCCATGTCCATATCCTTGAGTGTTTGCAGTAGATGCTCTATCGATCTCGTGGGACGGAATAATAGGATATGCATATCCTCCAGCACTGTTGATTCAGCAGATATTGCTGAAGATAAAACAATCACAATGCAAGATTTTGTTGGTAGCATCTCTGTCTCCACAGAGACCGTGGATAAATCTACTCAGGTGTCTGTTGTGGGACATGCCGTGGAAGCTGCCTCTTCTTTCGCAGGGGAAATCGTGCACTCTCCATCACAACCAGCAAGGTCTCAACCTTCACGTATTTCCGTTGTGCAGTCCTTCTTGCACGGCAAGCATTTTACAGGACAAGCAGTGGACGCGATTTCTAACTGTAGGAGGACCTCCTCTCCGCTAAATTATGCTGCTAAATGGAAGGTCTTTCGTCAGTGGTGTAGGTATCTTTCTATAGATATTTATGATCCATCCATTCCTGACATTGCAAATTTTCTGGTCTATTTATTTGATGAGATCAAACTGCAGCCTGTTATCATTAACTGGTAGAGGGCTGGAAGCCCATTTTTGGGCTTTATTCTGAGGTGCAGGTACCACAACTTGAAAGGTTCATATTCAGTGGCTGTGCTTTGTATTATCTTTGAAGTGATATTATTAAGTCTTTAAGAGTTTGCCTTGTTACAATTTATGGGAGAGTGTCCATAGGCACTCTCCCATAAACTGTAACAAGGCAAAGACATGTGTGCGAGATTTAATGGCCAAAAATAATTTAGTACTCTACCAGTTAAGGGTTATAGGTCTATGTTATCCGATACCTATGCACACCATGATAGCTTAATGATTGGATCTAATGTCTCTTTATCTAAATTAGTAAAAAACTTTTCGATAAATAGACCCAGAACCCTTAGATTAATTCCTAAGTGGAATTAATTCTTAAGCTAAAAGAAGCACCATTTGAGCCTCTTGACACAGTGGACTTCAAATTCTTATCTTATAAGACAGCTTTTCTCTTAGCCTTCTCTTCAGCTAGAAGAGTCAGAGAGCTTCATGCACTATGTGTGGATGCTTCTCACTACCGTAGTGTGGGAAATACTATTACCTTCACTACTAATGTTGGATTTTTGGCTAAGAAGCAGGCTCCTAATAAGTATCCGGAACCTATTGTTATTAAGGGTCTTCCGTCTTCAGACGGGCATTGGCCTTTACTCTGTCCTGTTAGAGCTATATGTATTTACAAACATAGATCTGAGTTTATCAGAAAGGGACGTAAGCATTTCTTTCTGTTTCTGATGCCTAACAGAAGGGACATTTCGGTCCATTCTATTGCTAGGTGGATTCAATTAACTATCCATACTGCTTATAATAAATTATCTTCAACTCAGCAGTCTGCGCTTAAGATTTCAGCTCATGAAGTAAGAGCTCTATCTACATCTTGGGCTTTCGCTGATAGTGATGCTATTACAGATCTAATGAAGGCTGCATATTGGTCTCAGCCTTCCACTTTCACGAATTTGAGCCATTTGAGCCTCTTGACACAGTGGACTTCAAATTCTTAACTTATAAGACAGCTTTTCTCTTAGCCTTCTCTTCAGCTAGAAGAGTTAGCGAGCTTCATGTACTATCTGTGGATGATTCTCACTATCATAGCGTCGGTAATACTATTACCTTTACTACCAATGTTGGATTTTTGGCTAAGAATCAGGCTCCTAATAAGTATCCGGAACCTATTGTTATTAAGGCCCTTCCATCTTCTGATGGGCATAGGCCTTTACTCTGTGCTGTTAGAGCTATACGTATTTACAAACATAGATCTGAGTTTATCAGAAAGGGTCGTAAGCATTTCTTTCTGTCTCTGATGCCTAACAGAAGGGACATTTCGGTCCATTCTATTGCTAGGTGGATTCAATTAACTATCCATACAGCTTATAATAAATTATCTTCAACTCAGCAGTCTGCGCTTAAGATTTCAGCTCATGAAGTAAGAGCTCTATCAACATCTTGGGCTTATGCTAATAGTATTGCTATTACAGATTTAATGAAGGCTGCATATTGGTCTCAGCCTTCCACTTTCACAAATTTTTATCTTAGAAATATTGAGTGCATTTCTGGAGATCTGCATTGTTTAGGTCCGTTATCAGATGCTCAGAATATCGTCCACTAAACAATTGCAACTATAGTTACATAGGCTTTCTGTTCCGGCAGTGACTCTGTCCTGCTGCCCTCTTCGCTCTGGGGTATTTGACCCAGGGCAAGGGGAAGGGGGGGGGGGGGGGCAGGTTTTCCCTTAAGTCACCTGCTTTATAGTGAAAAGTAAGGGAATACCTCCCCTGGAGTCAGTAATTCCGAGTCGGTACCGTGATAGTTTTAAAGTGTAAAGCTAATGTTTACTCATACATGTAATATTTTTAAAGTGTAGCTCGGTGTGAAGCATTTGTATATGTCACATGTCAAACGGGCTTTAATATACAATCCTCGGACACTTTTAATGAGTATAAAGAGTCTCATTTCTCTGGACCTCCTTTATTTATTGGCTTACCTTTAAAAATAATTAGTATAAAGGGTTATACAGGATGTTAAAAGAGATCATTGATGTTATTGTGCTCAATTACAGAATGGTGTTGTGTCTTTCTTCTTTGATAGGAATAAGAAAGATACATGTAAAGCCTATCTCTCCTTTTCTCCTTGAGGGGATAATTCTGTCATATGTAATTGAGCCTATTGGATTTTCCTTGATGTTCTAGGACCTCCAACCTTTTTACTATTCAGCTAAGTCTGGTTCATTGGTACAGTATAAAAATGTTAAAAAATTTATAGTAGTTTATATATTTTTTATACTTACCAATGACCCAGACGGGGATGGCCCTCCCATGAGTTGGGAACTCATACCTCCCCTCTGAGTACATAACCCTTACCGGGCACTGGTTGTAAGAATGACATTTGGCGCCAATTTTCAAGACCTCCTTGACACTGCGCATGCGCAGTGGAGTAAAAGTATGGAGGATCATATAGGACATCTATTTTTCAGTTTTTAATGCAAATTTTGGGGATTGGGGGGGTGGGGGCAAAATTTGTGTTTGGCCCTGAATAATTAGGAGTTAGCACCAGCTAAGTCTGGGTCATTAGTAAGTATAAAAAATATATAAATTAGGCCAAAAAAAAAAAAAAAAAATTTTTTTCAAAATCAGTGAGGGAGGCAGGGTTTTATTTTTATTTTTTATTTTTTGGGTGCAATATATAGACTCGAAAGAAGCATATAATATACCCTTATTACAGCTCAAACCTGTTAAAACAACATTTTGTGGTTTAAATACATTGACAACTGTATTCACTTGATGAATTGATAAACTGTTAAGATATATGTCTACTGTGTTTGTTCATATTCTCATCGGGGAAAGAAGGCAGAATCCAACGCATGTGTTCAAGGTAAGATCAAGGCAATTTGACTTAAAATGGTATATAATCCTGGTAAATCCAGATGTAACACCACATGGGTCTGGAACCTACCCACAGTCTATATTAGACTCAATAGGCTCTATATCACCCCTCTATCTCGCCTTTCTCGATAGAGGGATGGTATACAGGCTAGAGGGTCTAGTATGGTCTGTAGGTTAAGTCCCAGACTCATTTGGTGTTACATCTGGATTTACCAGAATTTTTGCAAGTCAGATGGTCGACACTTTTGATGTACCATATTTATTAAAAGATATAAGTTTTATATTGTGTTTGTTATTAATACTTTCACCAGAGAAAGAAGGAAGGATCCCTAAGATAGAGGCAATTTGAATTCCAATGGTATAACATCCTGGTGAATCCAGATGTGAAACCACAAGAGTCTGGAACTTATCGTACATGTACAGTCCATGTTGGACTCCCTATGCCCTATATCAACCCTCTATCTCGCTTTGCTGGAAACAGGGGTGGTATATGACCTAGAGAGTCTAGAAAGGCCCATAGGACAAGTTCCAGACTTCTGTGCGGTTACATCTGGAATATACCCAGATTTTCACAAGATACTAAGAGTGTTGGAATAGGGTCTAGGGGGTCTAATATGGACTGTATGACAAGTTCCTGACTCTGCACAATATTTTAGGAAACTCTACAAAAAGGTGCTCTTCACCTTTTTGTATTCAGTTTCCAAGTATATTGTAAGCAGAAATGTTTTGCTACAAAATGGCTAATCCAATAATCACTTGGCTCAAGTGGGGTCATTGACTGGTAATTAAATTTGTTTTTGATATCAAACTTTAATAACAAAGAAAGAAACTATTTGACACCCTGTCAAATAATATCAACATGGAAATTTCTCTGTCAATATTGTTCACACAACTGACAAGAAAGGCATTGACTAGTGACTACATCTCAAAAAAGTTTCATTCATTTCTGTGACTGTTTAGCCCCCTTTGCATTGAGTTTCATTTGCTTTTCTGCCTGCACATTATGCTTGCGAGACAAGACAGACTCAAATTTACCAGACACTCTTGGCATTGTGGATGACAGCCATCAGATATTCTGAGATTGTCACATGTACCACATTTGATGCACACATTTGGAAATGACTTGCAGCTGATCAGAACATCTCAAGTTTTGTCTTACAAAGACACGCTCTAAAACTTTATTTACAGTAAGAGCTTTGGGGTGTTTCAGATCTTGCAATACAGAACCACAAGAATACTGGTACAACTGAAGTATGCGGTCTAAAACTGAAGCATCATTGGGGTTCAGTTTGCGCTCGGAGTACATGACCCTCGATTTGTCACATTCAGTACAAATCACTACCTTTTTAACAGAGTTGGCTGATGGGGCTGATGGGCTGAAGGGAATACCATGGCCTGATTTTACTTTTGAAATCATCGAAGGCCTGTGACACTCCGTAGTTTCAGTTCCATACAAAACATCAAATGATTTGTAATGTTCACCGTCACTTTCTGGTTGTGGGTCAGGAAGTTTATGTAAATTGGAATGAATAGTGGCGAACAGTACAACAGTGTTCAATAAATTTCACCAAATTCTCTTTGGATTTCAACTGACCACTAGTTGTTTCATCCCCCACAAAGCTCTTATCAATTTCCTTCAGCTCTGACCATAACTTCTGCATGTCGTCAGCTGATGCAGACTCAAAAGTTTGAAAGGGACAATCTTTGAGTGATAACTGATGAAATAGCGTACACAAAAGTTTCTTTACGGGGGAACACTTTTTAAGAATGCATCCTTCAACCCTGGGTATTTAAGTGATTTTTCGCGAATATGTCTCATACTACTGCAGGACTTAATCGCAGTCTCAAATTGTTCATCCATTGTGTTCTGCATAAAGCCTACCGTGTTTATAGCTAGGTTTAGTATAGACATAATGTGCTCTGGTGGGTTTCGCCATGACGCATTCGGTGCAGTTCTTGTGGCTACCAATATGTCGAGATTGAGCAAACGAAACAATGCAATGAGGGATGTCTGGATGCTCAGATATGTGAGTCTATGGTCAGGTCCCCCATCACTATATAATAGCAGAATAGGTTTAACTTCGTCTTGATTACTTTGTATGATTTGGGCAAGCTCGGCCATGTGGCGCATAGGAGAGGAAGGTTCGAAAACATGGTCCTTAACGCCAGCATACACATCCCCTCTGTAAAATGAACCCTCTATTTCATTTGGTATAGACACAACTAATGCAACACTAGGAATGACAGTAGTCTTTGTGAAATCATGGTCAGCAACAGAAAATTTCTTATCTGTTGAAAAAATTACTTGCCGTCCCCTATCAACGGCTGCCACAGGCACCACAGGCTCCCCGACTTTGCAGCAATGCTTGTCATCCACGCACACAAAATTTGCTATATCCTTGTGTTTAACAGCCATTTGTTGAAGATATCTAAAAACAACAGCACAATAATGGTCATCCTCATGTTGCTTCCGAAGTAACCGAGATTGTACCATAAATTTAACAAGTTTTCCCGTAAACTGAAGAGATGCTTCGGTATGCAGATTTTTGGGAGCGAATTGTAATCGAAGCCACTGTGTACTTGGAATAGGTGTGTCCTCCGGACACATTTTTTTAACTTCTTGTAGTAGACATGGGACCGAAATTGTCGATGCCAAGTAAGTCATTTGATCGCCATGTCGTCGCTCATGGCATGCCTCCTCTACAACAGTTTCAAGATAGGTTTTGCATTTGGTGAAAAACAGGTCATATTTTGGTGGCCGACCAAGGCTGTGGTATCGCAAGTCTGTTACTATATTTGGGTCCTCCATGCTGAAAGCCAATGCTACACGTTCACCTGTTGCCTCCATAGCACTTGTTTCAGCAGCAGATGCATCACCAGTGAGGTCTTTGTAAATGAATCTCAAAGGTTTAACATTTGGACCACACATTTTCCCACACCTCGAAATAAAGTTCCTCCGCATGGCATGAGTATGGAATTTAGGCATATCTCCTCTTACAGTGTGACATACTTTGTTGTTTTCATTGGATGTTTCCATTTCTGAGCAGAGTGGCAAAACTTTCCAAATGAAATGATATGTCCCGATATTATTGCCAAACGAATAGCTAAACATATAACACTGGAAAGGCATTGCTTCATGTATACTGTCCATGTAGTATCGCCTTTGCCTGCTGTCATCTGGAGTGAAATCTTCCAATGGAATAGGCTGGAATGCTGCTGCAGCGACAAGAGGTTTGTATCTTGCTGCAAAGGTAGGTTTAAATGGATTTTTCTTGTTGCATAGAGTTAAAAGTTCGCTGGTGTTATCAACACGAATTTGATGTTCCATAGAATGATTGTGTGATGTGGCTTCTCGTTTACTTTCCATATATGCAAGGTACTTATACAAACAGTCAGAAAGATTCTGTATGGCAGTTCTCACAACTACCCACCCCCGTGGGAACCCCGGGAAGTGAAGCAGTGCTTGTTTACTGTGGTAAACAAGCTCTGTTTCACTGGTAAAATAGGACCCAGTCACTAATGCTTGGGGTGCAAGTCCTCTAATGGGGTATAAACGATTGACTGACCTTGACTTTATCTCCATGTTGTGGTCATGATTAGCCATTGTGCAGAAGTATGTGACCTTAAACAACAATAAATAAATAAATAAATACTCACAACTACCCACATTTCTGCACGAATCCATGGTTCATCTGCCACACGCTCAAGGGTAGTGGCATGAGTCAGCAGATCCTCAGCTTTGATATTTGGTATTTTATGTTTATGAGCCTGTGGATCATTGTACCCAAAGAATCGATCAAATATTTTTGGCCTAAAAAAATGTCGCTCCTCAAATCTTCTCTTGAAGGGGTCGACGTACCAAATAGCAGAAGCCACTGACTTGCAGAACTTTCCTGTTCAAATGTGACTGGGCATAAAGCCAAGTTTTTGTTCTTGAAGCCATTCAACAAAATTGTTGAACATGAGATGATTTTTCTTTATATTCGCTTCTGGGAATTTTTCGGGCCAGGTTATTTTTTTCGAGTGTTCCATCAAAATATTGAAAGCATTCAACTGACCAGCAGATGTCTTGGGTGCTTTCTCCAATGTAGGCCTACCCATATCTCCACTTTCAGTGTCAACCCTGAAGTATCTACCAAACGTCTCCACAGCTTCGGAGACACTGGCATCAAGACTGATCCGCTGAAAATCCCCATTTCTGTTAGTACAAACAAATACACGAATATTGATGACAACTGGGTTCAGTTCGTCGGGTATGGGACTTTCTTCATGTTGATCTTTGTTTATTTTTCCGTTAATCAAGTCTTGTGCCACTTGTCTTAATTTGGAATTCTCATCAATCGAAACAATAGACCATTGCCTCGAGTGCGTTTTGCCATGAACAACCTCAATTGATATCAACATGACTGTTTCATAAATATTTCCGACATTCAAACAGCAGACAAAAAATGCATGTACCGCAAGTTTCCGGTTGTATTAAATTCACGGAATAGATTTTTTACACTTCGAAACGGATGTATTAAAATTTCAGTCACATTCTCATGGTACAAACACAACCTATTTCTTCTCTAATTACAAGTTTGAATAAGTAAATGTGTGGCGACATATGAATGAACTGCTACGTGGACAAGCTGAACACAGTTGACAGAATGCTCTCGTGGGTACCAGTCCTTTCAGCCCATTGTACACTCGGCCCAAAACCCACTCGTCCCAATTTCCCAAACTGAAGTAGACTCATCCCAAACCGAGGTCCACTCACGCCAAAACTGAAGTCCACTCATCCCATATAGAAGTAGGCTTGGCTAAAATATCAGTCAATTCGTCCTAGTCCTAAGTCAGCTCGTCCCAGCTAGACGTCCCAAACAGACTGATAACTGGTAATTTTGTTTGGGAAGAGGCAAACAACATGGCTTCAGAAGGAGGTATTCATGTGAATCCCAACTGATAATTACCATTGACAGGTTCACCCAGTCACTTGCAGGTAGAAAATAGTTGATAACGTCCTGCTGAATATTTCCAAGGCATTTGACAAAGTACCCTGGTGCTGGCCCCACGGTTCTACTGATGGGTCCTGGACACTGGGTGCATTGCTGTTCATAATCTTCACCAATAAACCTACTGGACCATGCCTTGTCAAAGAGGGCACACCATCGTCAGCCCTAGCTGATCATTTATGGAGTAGAAGGAGTATCCCAGGGCACGGCGTTGGGTCCAGTGCTGTTCATAATCTTCAACAATGACTTACCGGATGATGCCACGTGACGAGTAGGACACACCCTGTCAACCTGGATGGCACATTCTTGGCCCCCGCTGATCATCTCTGGGATAATAGGAGTACTCCAGGGCACGACCCTGGGTCCACTGTTGTTCATAATCTTCACCAATGACTTACTGGAAGATGCCACTTGACGAAGAGGACACACCCTATCAGCCTGGATGGCACATTCTCGGTCCTAGCTGATCATCTCCGGGATAATAGGGCTACTCTAGGGCATGACCCTGGGTCCACTGTTGTTCGTAATCTTCACCAATGACTTACTGGAAGATGCAACTTGATGAAGAGGACACACCTGTCACCCTGGATGGCACATTCTCGGCCCTAGCTGATCATCTCCGGGATAATAGGGCTACTCCAGGGCATGACCCTGGGTCCACTGTTGTTCGTAATCTTCACCAATGACTTACTGGAAGATGCAACTTGATGAAGAGGACACACCTGTCACCCTGGATGGCACATTCTCGGCCCTAGCTGATCATCTCCGGGATAATAGGGCTACTCCAGGGCACGACCCTGGGTCCACTGTTGTTCATAATCTTCACCAATGACTTACTGGAAAATGCCACTTGACGAAGAGGACACACCCTGTCATCCTGGATGGCACATTCTCAGCCCTAGCTGATCATCTCCGGGATAATAGGGCTACTCCAGGGCACGACCCTGGGTCCACTGCTGTTCATAATCTTCACTAATGACTTGTGGGAACACGCCGCCACTGTCGAAGAGGAAACTGCATGCCAAGTTGACATGGGCGGCACATCTTCAGCCATAGCTGATGTCATCTCAGGATTGGTAGGTGTACGGTACCCTGGCCTGGGGCACCGTTATGTGTCCACTGTTCAAAACCTTCATCAGCAACTTGCCGGAAAATACCACTTCACACATTCTACTTTCTACAGATGATAGCCTACTCTTCATGAACATTACCAACTCAGTCTGATGCAGCAACTCTTCAGGAAGACTTATCAGCTCTCCAGCAATGGCAACAACAGTGGCATGGAATTTCACCCACAAAAATGCACTGTAAACCCATGTGACCAACAAAAAGCACCCTCACCACACAATTAGGCTTTCTGTGGACAATCACCAGTCTTTTCGGCCCAATGCACCCTTTGCTGAAACGGAAGTTGACTTGTCCCAAGAAAACTGAAGTCCACATATATCCAAAAAATGCAGCAAAGAAATCGACTCAGCCCAAATTGAAGTCAGCTCTTCCCAGACCGAGGTCAACACATTCCAGCCAGAAGTCCCAAACTGACTCTCAATTTTATTTGGAAGAGGTGAACTCACAAGACAGAAGTAATCACTGTTGTCTTGTTTAGTAGGTGGGCCGAAAAGACCAAGCATCATTTCCATTGCATAGTGTTCCAGTTCTCGTTCCTCACTTTCGTAAACATCTGTTTTATTTAATTCTTGGAAAACCCGTTTCCTGTTTGTCAAATTGTCAACAACAACACGTCAAATGATCGATTTCGACCAGTTTCACAATATATCTGCCTCAGTCGCGCAATTACATTTTACCAGTTCACAAACAAACCACCATAAAAAGTGTTTCCAGTGAGTTGTATGACGAAAATTCCACACTGTCATGCCGGCACATCACATCTCCTATTTTCGTTGGGGTAAGTGAGTAAATTTTGATTTCATTGTTGCGGAAAAAACGGTCAACACAGGAGGTTTTTGTTCAATGCGGCGGGGCCTGAAAACCAATTCTCTTTTTTTTTGGCCTTACTATAAATTTTTTAACTTTTCAATTACTAACATTTTAAAATTTTTGTCTCAAAACCATAGCTTATGACCCCCTCATTGGGACAAGCTCTGTTACCTCATTCCAATGAGGGGTCAGAAGCTATGTTTGTGAAACAAAAATTGAAAACATAATAAAATCTGAATGGAGATTTTTGTATGTAGCACTGTCCGAATTTACCTGTTACATTGGGTGAAGGGTTAATGCTGTAAATCATCAACAGTATGACAGTTATTCACCTACCTGTTAGGGCAAGTGATTAATTGGTTAACCAAGGTAATCCATGTGATTAATTGATCAATAAAACCCTTTAACCATTCCATCTCTATCTTGAATGAGTCTTTCATTTTATATTTCAGATGGAAAATTCACAGCATTGAAAATGGAATTTACATTGCAGACATCAAGTTATGCAACAATGGCAGTCAGAGAGGTATTGAAAGAAGACACATCGATAGCACATCAGTCTTCTCTGAATGTTGCAGAGTGAATTTCTCAAAAGACATGTCTATCATTGATCTAATTAGAAGATGACAGGTTTATACACTGAATCAAGATTTCATATTCATACAAGTTTGGGATGATGAATATGATTATGCAGTCAGAAGAAGAGCTGAAATTTGAGACTGTATTCAAAGTCCATTCAAATTTTCACAAATTTTGCTAATGTAGCGATCACTGGGTGAAAAATAACACACAATATCATCAAGTGTCTCAGTGTCATCAGATGGAATGCAGCAGGTGTCACACCAAAATTCTTGAAATGTGTACTTCATAGTTCTGTACTCATTATCCCTGGACTGTTGTGGGATGTCGCAAAGCTGAATGGGCTATATTTAATGCACAATGCAAGTTGAGTGACTTGCTGAGAAAACAAACACTTGAATAGTGGAGTTTCACAGAGACTAGTCTATATCTGAGAAAAAGGCATTTTGAAGCACAAGAAAAGTTTAAAAAATTTCAGCTAATGGACTGTCATGCAGTGTTTATGCTGACCAGAAACAGTTTGATACCAGATGTTCAGCCATCCTGGATATTTTGGTGCCAGAACAAAGACTGACATTGCTTAATTCTTTGCCTTACATGAAAAGTAGACAACAACAACAAAAAAAACACTTTCTTGAACAACTAAAAGTTTAAATTTTTGTGCCTCAAAAACATAGCTTATGACCCAGCTCATTGAGCTTGTTCCAATGTGTGGTCATAAGCTGTCTTTGGGACAAAATGCTTTAAAAATAATAAATTTGAATGGCAAATTTTGTGAATAGCGCTGGGCAGTTATGGTTGTAATGTCAGTTGACCAGTCAGCTTGACTACCTTGATACAATTACTGGCCTCAAGTGGGCTTTTGTACAAATCATTTGTCTTTGCCTCAATATCATCAGCTTCATTTTAGGAAAACTGATAAAATAATTATTTTGTTTCCTTTTCTTATTTGCTAAAGCAGTGTCTTTTCCTCATATGTGCAAGGATATTTTGGGTGCCAAAAGTTTAGCCAGTTGAACATTTTTTGTGCCAAATCAAATTTTTAGTGCAGTTGGCTGAATTGGTATCCAACACTATGAATACTGCCTCAAAGACCATCTGCAGAAGCTTTGCAGATGCTTTCTAAATTATTTTCGAGTATTACTGTTCTGCATGGCACAGTGTTTTAAGTGGTTAGAAACAGGAGATTGTGCCAGTTGAGAAAACAGCAGAACTTCCATGTAAATCACTGCTACCATAATCACAAGCATGGTCACCACCCACAGCATGACACTCAGTTCACTCAACATGAACTCACTTCCTGTCAACAATGGTATAGTTTGTTCCATTAAATATGGGTGGTATTATCCAGAATAAATGACATAAACCTGTGGTAGGGTATGAACTCTGAGACATCAATTGTGATCTTCAGAATAAATGTAGATATTCCCAAGCCTCTGCCGAGTTGAGGTCGGAGCTGTGGCTGGACGGACAATTCCTCTCCCAAATGAATACCACAGAAATTTCACACCAAGGGGTATATAAATGTTTTCATGCTTTCAATGAAATTTAGTATGAGGGATCCTGGGGACAAGCCACTCCTGCACGTTATAAAAAAGTTGCATATTTTTCACCAGAGTTACGGTACTTACTTTGTCAGTTTTTCATGATTTTTTTTTGGCGTCTGCAGCAGTATCTCAGCAGTGAGTGGATCGAAATCTATGAAATTTGGTATGAGGGATCCTTGTGACAAGCCGCTCAGACACATAAAAATGGCTGCTTTGTCCATCCATCCATTCGCAGCGATATCTGCTTGTTAACCAAGTCAACTGACGGGAAGCATCTATCAGATTTTCTGATTTTTTGTTTCATAAATTCACTCGAATCTCTCCGAAAACTCATTTTTAGCCCGACTGTTTACAGCGAAGGCTATAGTCGTGACTTTTGTCTGACCATCTGTTAACATTTAGAGTTTTGGTTAAAAAAACAAAACAAAAAACTTTTAAGGTAGACTATAAAACTCATTTTACTTTGTATTCCCAGCTTAAAGTTTTGGATTAAAGTTCTGCTTTTCAAGGTTCTACCTTTCATTCTCCAAACACTCTGTTACGTATTTCTTTTTTTCATTTCAGGCAAGATCTACTGAAACTGTACACAGTGGTTTCAAATAATATTGGCTTTAATTTAACCCTTTTCACAACGCTTTTCAGACTCAGTTTCTCTAAATTTCAAATTAGGCTTCTACCACATACTTTATACTTTTTATCCCCTCCTACAAGAGAGGGATATAGCAGAGCTCGCTCGCTCCGTCCATCTATCTGTCATTCCAAACTTTTTTATGCCACGACTTAAATAGAAGTTAACAGATTTCAATTCTTTTCAGTACATGTCTGTAGGTCAAGTTTGGTGACCACAATTATCCAATGAAAATTGTTGAAGTTATTTCCCTGCCCAGCATTTTGAAGGATTGGGAGTTATTACATGCAAAAAAGAAAATTGACTCCTATAGCCCAACATTGCTTTATTTCATTTTTCACTTTTGACCATGGCTTCTTAGTCCTTATTAAGCTTATCAAGCTTGTTCCATTAATAGGTCATGAGGTATGTTTTGGAGTAGGGAAATGGAAAAAATAAAATTTGAATAGCAAATTTTGTATATCACGAGTGCAGATATGGCAGATTCGTTAGGTAAACTGTTAACAAAAAATAGCTCTGACTATTTTGTGTCTAAGCATTGCCATTGCTGGGACAGTCAGGCTGCATGCGTGACATCACTCTAGTTACAAACTTTGGTTCAAGAAAAATGTCTGCAGATGGATGCTTGGGCAAGCAGACACACACACACAGGCAAAAAAATTTTTTTTTCTCAGGCACCTCCCTCGTCAATGAAAACCTACCTAATCACTTCATTTTTCTTTACCTGGAAATCTCTTTGTTCAGCTACTGTGCACTTTAGGGTGAAATATTTAACCAATTATAATCTTGTTTGACAGGTCTCATTAAGTTCTGTCAAACAAGATATAGTTGGTTAAATTTCCAATTGTATTTTGGGAAATTTCCACTTCTGAAAATATTGTTTTTTCCCCCCATAATAATTGTGTAATTCATATAATTTTTAATTTTAACCAGTTACAGAACTGTTGTGCAACTAATAAAAGAAACGCCTCCTTCCCTCATCATTAAACTCATGCAAAATTGCCTGAAAAACAAGAAATGTTTTTTCATAGGCCTAATAATATTCAGTCCTGGTGGAATTGGTGATTTCCAAAAACTCAAGAAAGAGGTGTGAAGCTGCTCTTCCTGTCCACAAGCTACACTTCCTTTCAACTGAATTAACTGTTGGGAACAAGTGCAAGATTGTAATAGGAGTTGCTGTTTTTGTTTAAATCAAAATGTGATTCATTACACATGGAAATAATAAAAAAAATACTATCATTTTATATGTGTTTACCTTATTAATTATACAGTACAAATGCTGAAGTATCAAGAGAAAGAATGCAGTTTCTGCAAACATGAGAGACAAACGCTCTCCTCCCCAATTTTGTCGCATTTGATTGGATATTTCTGACTGAAGCAATGTGTCTGATTGGGCCTTTTAGCTCAGAGGGGAATATAACAACATACACTCTTCTAATACTGCCGGGAGTGTGTTATTGTTCATTTATACATATAAATAAAACTGCATGTCATCTGGTGTGATCCATTAACTTTTTACTTAACCAAACTGAAAGAGGATACTTGCAAAAACATTTCTCGAATAACTAGAAATTTTGAATTTTTGCCTTAAAAATCTGTCTGGCTTATTCCCTCACTGGAACAAGCTTGATGAGGCCATTCTAATGAGATGGTCAAAAACTATATATTTTTATACTGTACCAATGACCCAGACTTAGCTGGTGCTAACTCCAACAAAACCAGGGCCAAACACAAATTTTGCCCCCCAATCCCCAAAATTTGCATCCAAAACAAAAAGAAATCATGTCCTAAAGGACCTCCATAGTACGCCTCTACTGCGCATGCGCAGTGACGCAGTCGTCCCGAAATTGGCGCCAATTATCATTCTCTGTTTGGCCCTTCATCAGTCAACATCTCACTGATCTTTGTGCTTGTAAATCTCAGTTTAAAGGATGCCAGACACGTAATTTTTGGAGAAAATGTGATTCTAAGGAGGATAGAAGGAGGAGAGGAAAAAAGAAGTGGCAAAAAATAATCAGGGCTGTACTTAAAATTTTTTGTTGAAATTATGTTAAGTTGCCTATTTTCGAGGCATGGGCCTCTTGTTGTCATTCTTGCTAATTGTTGCACTGCTTATTCAGTGTTTCCTCTCCCCTAGCCTTCTAAAGTCCCCCCTTGCAATTCTCCCATGCTTTTGGCATATTTTTGAGAAGTTTCATTTCTAAAATTTCCTGGGAGAGTTGCTTGGTTACAGAATGTTTTCTGTTATTTTCCCCATAGTTACGTTTTCACCCATGGGTGTATAACGTTTGTGTTCTGCATCTTCCATCTGATGTTCTGCAGATTCTCCCCTGGGAGTCTCTGTTTTGCATCAGATAGAGTGTAATTGATGACTGATTCCGGGCCAGTTTTTTCAGTGCCTGGAGTCATGTTTTCTACTGTGTTTACACTGTTTGTTTTCATTGGCAACAGCCTTTTTTGAGGGGGGCTGTTTGCCTTTGTGGTAGTTTATCTCATTATAAGATACATTTATATTATCCGAAAGTGTCTCATTAATTATTTTATATAAATTTAAAATTTTTGACCACACTTTGCCATCGGATCCATCGGGGCTCAACGTTACTTTTCAGCAACTTGGGCTTCTCTGAAAAAATATTTTTTCAAAATTATTTTGTTTTGCAATTGTTTTTTCATTTATTAATGGATCATGTTATTATGTATCTTTGTGTCAGGGGTTTTTGCGAGTAACTAGGACTTATTGTTGTTCTTTCACAATGAAGGGACATTGTTCAAATTGTAATAGGAAGAAATCTTCCTCTGACTTTCATGATCATTGTATTAATTGTAGTCAGTGTTCTCGCATTAATCCCTGTCCTATATGTGAACATTGGGATGAGAAACATTGGAAACGTGTGTCACGATATGTTGTTTCTGGAGAAAGAGCGATGCCGGCTCTTTCTCCACAAGGTCACTCTACTCTCTCAGTTTCTATTTCAGAGGAACCAGAACAGGGTGATGTTTCCATGTTATCTTCTTCAAGTGTGCGTCCGTCGTCACAAATGAATTCAGAGCTAGCGGCAAAAGTGCTCATGGAGATTAGACAAATGTCGTCCGCTAGCTCGCCCGGTGTAGCGTCCATTCACCGAATGGTTCGGCAGCCGGGTTCGTCCGATGCGGTCCAAGAGGAAATTTTGGGTGATGCGAGCACTATAAACATAATAGATGCACACCCAGTGACGGCGGATAGTAAACGAGAACGGAGGAAGCCTTTTAGTCCGGTTCCTAGCTCGTCCAGGTCCAGCCGGGCCGCGAGCGAGAGAGGCCCCTCTCTCGTACAACAACATCTGGGACCAGATGTTGTGGTACAAAATGTGTCTTTAGCGGAGCATACGTCCGTCGCTCGGGACGCTCCGTTGTATAAGCAGTCCGCAGAGACTGTTAAGGCTTCCTCTTCTCGTCGGCGCACACGACCGCACCTTGGCTGCGTGACCTCCGATATTTTGCCAGCTTCGCCGATGAAGGATTCTTCGGCGACCAGGTCACACCATCCGGCAGCCAGGGATTCGAGACCAATGGACTCCGGACGTTCGCATAGGAAAAGTATGCGGGAGCCATCTGATGCGGAGCTGCCCTCGGCGAAGCAGCGAAAGACCGCGCCTCCGCAGGTCTCGACGTCGGACATTCTAGTGCAGATAGCACAGCTTATCGCAGCATCCCAGCAGCCGACAGAAACGGTGTCGGATCGAGAATTATCCGACGGCGCTGGGTCGGTACGCTCCGCCGAAGCATCGGGGGCGGACGACCGGGAACATCGGGAGGTCCGACCGGATGGTGAAAGGGATACGGATGAATTGGAGCTATCCCTTTCGGAACAACATAAAGCTGCCGTGGACTTCATCCGGCACTTTCTCCCTCAAGTTGTTCCGTCGGGCCAGACTGCTGCGCTTCCGGACAAGAGAATTATAGCGTCATTGGACTCTGAATTTTTTGAGCGGTTCAGGGACATCACTCCCGAGTTTCCGTCGCAGTCCAATAATGTTGCAAGAACATTTGAATTATTGAACGACGCTATATTTAAACTTGCTTCCAGGACGGGGAAAGCAGGTTTCTTGTCCGCAAATACTCTCAACCTGCCTTTCATTAATGCAAGGAATAAATTCGACATGGCAGGACAGGGTATACCGAGAGTTCCTCTGCGTATGGACGACGAGGCGGAAGACTTAGAGCTATCATTACCGTCGTCAGCTTCTATTCCAACCGCGGTGTTGGAAACAGCTATTGCGTCTAACAGAGCCAATTTAGATGCCTTATCTTACGCAGATCACCTTACTAAGGCGTTATCACTGCGCCTTCAAGGGGAAGAGTTTCAGGATATACAATCCTCTTTAAGACTTCTTTCAAGGGCAGTAGCTTATTCCACGTGTAACTCCGCCCTTTCAGTGGCAAATCTGGAGTTGGTTAGACGTGACGCAGCCCTGGCTACATCCACACTAGTGGATTCTAAGGTGAAGAACTCTCTTAGAGTCGCTTCGGTCTCAGGAGAACTTCTCTTTGACGGCAAGCTTTCCGCTATTTATGATAATATTAAAAAGAAAGCTAATGATTCTCTGTTGTTCAGATCCGCTCCTAAAAGGTCGGATACAGCAGACACGAATAAGGCGGGCACTTCTGGGTCTAATGCGCCCAAGAGAGGTTCCTATAGAGGTTCCGGTGCGTCCTCTTGGTCTTATTCGAGAGACCGTCAGGATAGCGACTCTCGTTCGGGACGTCCTTCAGGCCGGGACAATCGGTCGGACGCCCCGAGGTCGACGAGGCGAGGTGCGGGTCGTGGAAGACGTGGTTTCTCCTACCGCAGGCCTCGCAGGTCCAGGAGGTGATGGCTTAAACCTCTATCGCGTTCCGGTTGGCGGAAGGTTGTCGAGTTTTTCACAAGAGTGG
This sequence comes from Pictodentalium vernedei, assembly GCA_031216915.1. Taxonomy (NCBI): domain Eukaryota; kingdom Metazoa; phylum Mollusca; class Scaphopoda; order Dentaliida; family Dentaliidae; genus Pictodentalium; species Pictodentalium vernedei. The sequence goes on along the minus strand of CM062296.1, from coordinate 427,141,657 downwards.
GCGTCGATTACGGACGACCCGTGGGTGAGAGGAGTGACTTCGGAAGGTCTAAAGATATCCTTCAAACGAAAGCCTCCATTAACTCGAAGTCCAAAGTGGACTCATCTTCCGTCAAATCCACAGAAAAGAGACGCTCTGTTATCAGAGGTGCAGTCTCTTTTAATGAAGAACGCGGTAGAGGTCGTAGAAAACCAGGAATCGCTGGGATTCTACAGCCATCTGTTTCTGGTTCCGAAACCAGACGGCTCGTTCCGTCCAGTCATAGATTTGAGCTGGATAAACAAGCTGATCGTCGCTCCGAAGTTTTATATGGAGACGATTCGATCGGTCAGAGCGAGTATTCGGGTGAACGATTATGCAACGAGCATAGATCTCAAGATGCGTACTTTCACGTCATGGTACATCCGACATTCCGAAAGTATCTACGCTTCGCAGTCCTAGGAGTGGTGTATCAGTTCCGGGCCATGTGCTTCGGATTGAATCTAGCACCCTGGGCTTTCACTCGGGTAATGAACTCGGTAATGATCTACTTCCGAGCTCATTCGTCTGCGGTAACGTCGGCCTACCTGGACGACATTCTTCAGAGGTACGGCAACGAGTTAACGCTTCAGAACGATGTTCAGAATCTTCTTCTATTGCTCCGACGTCTCGGTTTCATAGTAAACGAGGAGAAGTCGGATCTGGTGCCGTCCAAGTCATTCACTCATCTGGGAATGAGCTTCGAGACGCACAACAATCTCGTTCGTCTGCCGTTAACCAGAGCGAAATTAGTCAGTTGTTACGCTCGCTATTGTCTGAATGCAGACAAAGTCACGGCGAGAGAATTTATGAGACTGATAGGTCTGTGCGGAGCCGCCGCGGATCTCATTCCGATGGGGCGGCTACGCACACGTCCTCTTCAAATTTTCCTGACTCAGAATTGGAGTGTGAAAATTCATTCGCTCAATGTAGACGTTCTCTTGTCAGATCAAGTGAAACAAGAGATTCAGACTTGGGCAAACATTCAGTGGTTAACTCAAGGAGTTCCGCTGCAGTTGCCGGATCCGAGTTTTACCATTATGACGGATGCCAGTCAAACAGGTTGGGGTGCATCATTAATCCCAACGGATTCGAGATGCCAGGGTCTTTGGGATCCGCAATTCCTGTGCAAGCACATAAACATCAAGGAAATGATGTCAATTTGGCTTGCGTTACGTCACTGGATGGACATTATTCACGATGCTCATGTCCAAATCCTATCCGACAATACGACAGTAGTGGCATATATACGGAATCAGGGAGGCACTCATTCAGTTCCGTTGTTCAATCTAACGGAAAGAATCCTTCTGTTTGCGTTAGAACATCACGTTCTTCTTTCGGTCCGTCACATACCAGGTCGTCTGAATGTGCTAGCAGACTCCCTTTCACGAAAGGGTCGCTTGTTGCCGTCGGAGTGGACTCTCAACAAACAAGTATTCAATCAGATTTGCTACCAATGGGAACGGCCAATGATAGACTTATTTGCGACACATCTCAACAATCAGTTGCAGACGTATGTGTCCCCGTGTCCGGATCCAAGAGCATTTGCAGTAGACACTCTGTCGATCCCTTGGGACGGAATGATAGGATATGCGTATCCTCCAGCGCCGTTAATTCAACAAGTATTGCTAAAGATAAAACAATCTCAATGCAAGATTCTGTTGGTAGCATCTCTGTCGCCACAGAGACCATGGATAAATCTACTCAGGTGTCTGTTGTGGGACCTACCGCGGAAGCTTCCTCCACGAGAGGATCTTCTTTTGCAGGGGAAATCGCGCCAACTCCATCACAACCCGCAAGGTCTCAACCTTCACGTTTTTCCGTTGTGCGGTCCTTCTTGCATGGCAAGCACTTTACAGGACGAGCAGTGGACGCGATTTCTAACTGTAGGAGGACCTCCTCTTCGCTAAACTATGCGGCTAAGTGGAAGGTTTTCCGTCGTTGGTGTAGGGATCATTCTGTAGATATATTTGATCCCTCTATACCAGACATTGCAAACTTTCCAGTATACTTGTTTGACGAAATCAAACTGCAGCCTGTTACTATAAAGGGTTATAGATCTATGTTATCTGATACCTATGCACATCATGATAGTTTACAAATTGGATCTAATGTCTCTTTATCGAAATTGGTTAGAAACTTTTCGATAAATAGACCCAGAACTCTTAGATTAATTCCTAAGTGGAATTTAGCTTGGGTTCTCCTTAAATTGAAGGAAAAGCCATTTGAACCTCTTGGGACAGTAGATTTCAAATTCTTATCTTATAAGACAGCTTTTCTCTTAGCTTTCTCTTCTGCCAGAAGAGTCAGTGAGCTTCATGCACTATCGGTGGATGATTCTCATTATCGTAGTGTTGGGAACACTATCACCTTCACTACTAATGTGGGTTTTTTAGCTAAGAATCAGGCTCCTAATAAATATCCGGAACCTATTGTTATTAAGGCTCTTCCGTCTTCAGACGGGCGTAGGCCTTTACTCTGTCCTGTTAGAGCACTACGTATCTATAAACAGAGATCTCAGTTCATCAGAAAGGGACGGAAACGTTTCTTTCTGTCTTTGATGCCTAATAGAAAGGACATTTCAGTCCATTCTATTGCTAGATGGATTCAGTTAACTATCCGTACTGCTTATGAAGATTTATCTTCTTCTCAGCAGTCTGTGCTTAAGATTTCTGCTCATGAAGTAAGAGCTCTTTCTACTTCCTGGGCTTATGCTAATAGTGTTGCTATTACAGATTTAATGAAGGCTGCTTATTGGTCTCAGCCATCCACATTTACTAATTTTTATCTCAGAAATATTGAGTCCATTTCTGGAGACCTGCATTGTTTAGGTCCGTTATCTGTTGCTCAGAATGTCGTCCACTAAACAGTTGCAACTATAGTTATGCAGGCTTTCTGTTCCGGCAGTGACTCCGTCCGGCTGCCCTCTTCGCTCTGGGCTATTTGACCCAGGGCAAGGGGAAGGGGGGGGGGGGGGGGGGGGGGGGGGCGGGTGTTCCCTTAGGTCACCTGCTTTATAGTGAAAAGCAAGGGAATGCCTCCTCCAAGACAGTATTTCTGAGTCGCTTCCGGGATGGTTTTAAAGTGTAATATTAATGTTTAATTTCATTCATGTCTTATTTTTAAAGTGTAGCTCGGTGTGAAGCATTTGTATATGTCAAGTGTCAAACGGGCTTTAATATACAATACTCGGACACTTTTAAATGATTATAAAGAGTCTCAATTCTCTGGACTACTTTATTTATTGGCTTGCTTTAAAAATAATTAGTATAAGGGTTATACTGGATGTTAATAGAGAACATGAATGCTATTGTGCTCAATTATTAAGGGTAGTGTATCTTTCTAATTTAATATTAAATAAGAAAGATACATGTAAAGCCTAATACTCCTTTTCTCCTTAAGGGGTTACCTCTTTATTATATAATTGAGCTTATTGGATTTTCCTCTATGTCCTAGGCCCTCCAGCCTGTTTACTATTCAGCTAAGTCTGGGTCATTGGTACAGTATAAAAATGTTAAAAAATTTATAGTAATTTATATATTTTTTATACTTACCAATGACCCAGACGGGGATGGCCCTCCCTGAGTTGGGAACTCTTGCCTCCCCGCTGAGTACATAGCGCTGACCAGGCACTGCCAGTAAGAATGATAATTGGCGCCAATTTCGGGACGACTGCGTCACTGCGCATGCGCAGTAGAGGCGTACTATGGAGGTCCTTTAGGACATGATTTCTTTTTGTTTTGGATGCAAATTTTGGGGATTGGGGGGCAAAATTTGTGTTTGGCCCTGGTTTTGTTGGAGTTAGCACCAGCTAAGTCTGGGTCATTGGTAAGTATAAAAAATATATAAATTACTATAAATTTTTTAACTTTTTGACAAAAATTAAAAACAATAAAATTTGAATGGCATTTTTTTTAATAGCATTGGTCGGATATGATTTACGTTAGGTAAAGGGTTAATTTCAGTTATGATGATTTGTCTTAACTGCTTTCCAACTTAAAGGCCATAATTTGATTAGGTGATAAAGAGGTGGAAGCTTATGTCTGAAAATTTCATATTCCTGTATTCACTTGCTCTTAAGCCGAACAGTAAAAAATATTTGATAACATTTTTGAAGTGATTCTGAACAGAATAGATAAAAAAATTTGTTTTTTTTACAATCTTGAAATGAAAAAATTATTTTATAACTTTTATTGAGCAATTCTGTGCAGAATAGATGAAAAATCCAATGAGAGGATCACAGTTCCACAAGCTGAGTTGTGATATTGCCTAAAAAGTTCTATTTACATGGAGAGTAACAGTCCCGTGATCTTTAACCTAATGGCTTCAAGATAGGGTTCTTCTCTTTCCACACGTGTTTAGTTTCTGAAAGTTTGGTTGAGCTGTGATAAACAGAACTGTTATCTGCAAACTGAAAGGTGCTAAAGTGCTATTTTTAGTAACAGTTACCCTGACCTTTGGCTGACAAACCTAAAAATCAATGGGGCTTGTCATTCACAAAGGTACAAAACATGTATATTTGACAGACCGTCATTATTTGGGGCAAAAGTTATTGCCCCCAAACCAATTTCTTACCACATTCTATTTATAGTAACAGTCCATGTCATTCGACTTATGGTTGCGCATAGAAGATCAACAGGATTCTTCCCTAATATGTAAATCTGATCAACACATAATAAATAAAACATGTTATTGGGTAGAAATCAAGTTCTAATCAAGTTACGCTTATAGTAACATTCCCACAACCTTTGACCTTATAGCTTCCAAATTCCTTTCCACAAGCAGTTACTTTCAGAATGTTGGGTTGAGCGGAGACATGCAGAACTAACATTATTATCCAGAACCTGAAGAGTGCTATTTTTATTAAGTAATCTTGATCTTTGGTTGATAAAACCTAAAAAATCAATAGGTTTCTTCTTCCATGAGGGCACTAACCGTGTAAATTTTATGGACCTGCATTGTGTGAAACAAGAGTTATTGCCTGAAGACCAATTTCTGGCCTTGTTTTATTTAAGAATCAGTCCTTCAGCTTATGACTGGAAACTGCAAAATTAATATGATTATTCTGCTCCCATAGGGGCACCTAATGTGTAAATTCGGACAGCATATTTGTTTATTGGAGTTTAATTACACTTTCAACAACCAGGGTTACATTGTGTCAGGTAGATTGAAGGTTGGTGGAAGCCTGAGTACACAGAGAGAACCACTGAGCAGTGGTGAACAACTGCCCGATTCTTCAATGTACTTAGCACACAGTGCCACATGGGCAATCCAGATTAAGTGTATTGCTCAAAAACCCAGTGCAGTTGTTGGTTTGTTGGTGGTGGTTAACGTCACATATTTATGCACCATGGCTAATCGTGACACAACATGGAGATGAAGTCAAGATTAGTCAAGCGTTGATCTACATGTTGCCCATTTTAGAGGACTTTCACCCCAAGCATTGGTGACTGGGTCCTATTTTACTAGTAAAGCAGAACTGGTTTACCACAGTAAACAAGTGCTGCTTACTTCCCGGGGTTCCCACGGGGATAGTGCAGTTGTCACTGGTCAGAAATGAACAGTGGACCTTATGTGTTGAACTTTAAACCAAAAGATCCATTGCCAGAAGTTCCATGTTGTAACCAACGAGCATCCACACATCCAAATCAGCTCAACATATGACTTATAAAATGGCTATTGGCCAAAAATCAATTTTTGATGAAGATCCATCTATTTATAATAAAAGTCTTGTGATCTTTGACTTGGTTGCTGATTTCAAAATCGATAGGGATCTTCTTCCATATGCCATCACACTCCCAAATCATTGGCATTTGACATATAAAACAGCTATTGGCAAAAAACAATTTTCGTTGAAGATCTATTTATAATAAAAGTCCTTTGATCTTGTGGCTATTGACTTCAAAATCGACACGGGTCTTCTTTTTCCACAAGCTACCATGCTCACAAATTATTGGATCAACATGTGACATATACAATGGCTATTGGCTGAAAACAATTTTTGATGATGAGCTATTTATAATAAAAGACTTGGTCTTTGACCTTATGGCTGCCAGCAACTTTAAATCGATCGGGGTCTTCTTTCCAATGTGTGATTACTTTTTGCAAGTCTGGTTGAGCTGTGATAAGAGAACTAATGTTATCATTGAGAAACCCAGAAGTGGTAATTTTAGTAACAATGACCCTTCATAACTGGCTCACAAACTTGAAAATCAACAGCTTTATTCTCCTTCCATGAGGCTACTAACTTTGTATGTTTGATGGACCTACATTTTGTGGAACAACTGTTTTGGCCAGAAAGAGATTTCTGACCAAATTCTACTTATAAGAATAGTCCCATAACTCCGACTTCAGGTTGGAGACGGCTAACCATCAGCCTTGCAAATTTATATTGAAGCACATAAACCACTTGACACCAGCAGGGGCTGCAAAAGAGCATCCCGGCTTTGTGATTCAGTACAGTTCTGTTAACTGGTAGAGTGCTAAAATATTTTTGGTCATCAAAATTTGTTCACATGCTTTTGCCTTGTTACAATTTCTAATATGGCAAATCCACTCTGATGAAATAATTTCAGTTCAAAGATAATAGGAAGAACATCCACAGATTATGAAGCTTTTAACTTTTGGTACCTGCACTTAAGAATAAAGCCCAAATATGGACTTCCAGCACTCTACCAGTTAGGAGATTGGTGTCAAAGGAAACCCTTTGACAGGGGATCGAATCACAACCATTCTATTATATTTATTTATTTATTTATTGGTGTTTAAGGTCTCATACTTATGCACAATGACCAAACTTGACCTTGACAGTTTTATGGGTGGAAGAAGCCGGAGAGAATCGACGAGCAACTGTCAGCTCCTCAACATTCTAACTCTGTTCAAGCCATTGCTCAAGTAGGATTACAGCAGTTGAAGACGTGCACCATCGATGTGCAGTATGCCATTGTAGATGGCGTCATCGTGCCCAGATGTAGGCAACCAGGATAAAGTGCCTTGCCCACAGACACAACACTGGTCGAGCTGGACAGGGATCAAACTCAGGACCTCTAGCATAGAAGTCCAACAGTCTACCACTGAGCCACCATGCTCCCAACCATTCTATTAGAAAATATCACTAAAAAATATTGGAGGTGTTGTCATTTAGTCATATCATGTAAAAGGTTATAAAATTAATGAAAGATGAAATGACATATATATCCTTTATTAACAATACACATATCAAATAAATTACACAATTGACAAAGCAATTTTTTTTTCTCTTCAATTTTTCCATGGTGGGAAATAATCCATTTTAACTGCCCCAAATAAAATATAATATATTCTAATCATTACATATTGCTGCTGCTTAATGTGACCATGACATTTCATATTTTTTGTTCAATGTTTTAACTGATGATTATGTACTATTCAGATAGCTCATGTACAAATGTTTGCTCACAGTGCAATGTTGGGCAGATTGTCACTAAAACACCCAAGAAGTGCAGTTTCCACCCCAATATGAACTAAACCTCTGTGAAAAGCAATCATATTATAAACAAAGCGTAACTTCATTAGATCAACTTCGTTTATCCTAATTTATGGAATATGAAACTTATAGTTTAGGTGAAAACTGCACTCACTGGATATGTTAACCCTCTGCACAGTGATGTCAAATTCTGAAATTTCAAGCAGCAAATTCATCTCAGAATGCAACAAGGACTGTAACTATTTCTTAATTGGTTAAATTCCATGTTGCATTATGGGAAAAAAGTTTAGCTTAAAATTTTGATTTTTAAAGTATGGAAAAATATCTGTCAAGCTTTGAGAGTGTTGAAAAAGTATGGAAAATAATTTTTTTTAACAAACTTACAACCTTTTTCACGCTGATGTGAAAATATACTTCAGCCTGCAAATATTTCCCATAATTAGACTGAATTGGTTATTCAATTCCTTGTTGCATTATGGCCCAAAATTGCCTCTTTAAATTTCAGTATATTGACATTAAGTGTGCAGAGGGTTGGATAATAAAAAATACCATAAAAATTCCTAGTAATTTAACCCTTTACCCAACGTAACAACCAAAACCGTCCAGCTCTATTCACAAAAGTCGTCAATTTTTTTGTCTCAAAAACATAGGTTATGACCCCACTTTGGAACGAGCTTGTTGAGCTCGTTCCAATGAGGGGGGTCATAACCAATATTTTTGAGACAAAAAATAGTTATTCAAGAATTTTGTTTGCAACGGTTGTCTGCTTTTCATGTTAGGTAAAGGGTTCATAGTATTAGTCTACTAAAATGAGTGTTGTTGAATCTCGTGTGTGTGTGTGTGAAGAACCACCATCTTTTAAATGTTTTAAAAAAAAATTACAAAATGTTTACCCTGGGTTATTGTTTTCATAAAAATCTTTGAAAAGTCAAATTTTTGTTAATAGGTGGTTCTGAAATGGACGTGAAAAATAAGCCGACATGTCTGGAAAAAGTATGTAACTTCTTTTCATATTAAGTTTAAGAACCATAAATTCAGTGTACAGAGGGTTAAATACATGAATATTGGTTGGAATGTGTATTACGAAATTCTGGTTACATTAATATTTCTGCTAACTGGAAAATATTTTACAAAGTGGATTTTCAATTAACTGGGTTCCACAGTACAGGGTACATACAGATAATATTGGTACTACTCATCGTCCGTGTCAGTGAAAGGTTGATGGTGGAGATTAACAATTAACCTGCTGTGCATTTTCTTAATTTTCTGAATAAAATTCTTTTTTTGGCTGCTGTGAAGCAGCCATAACCAACTTCAATGAAAAATTTAAGCAAATGACAGCCAGATTTCACTCATAAAATCATTAATCTTATTTGTAGGGATATATTTTGTTAATCAGAGGCAGTTTTATACTTACTTTAGTGATAACAGTATTGCTGTCCTGTTTGGAATATCTACCAGCAGTATACAAAGAGTTTAAAGTCCACTGTGTTTCATTGATTTACAGTATGACTGACGTGGACTGGTCACTTTCCACAAGTGGGCAATATTCCCACGGACGCAATAATATTCGATTCCAAACACTAATTATAGGAATAATCAAAAATTTAATTAATGAATAACAGGGTACATACACCCCGGTGCTTCACTAATTAAAATTTTGCTGATGATTTTTATTACATGGTTAACGAAGATGTGAACATCATTCCCCACGCATGGATTATGACCAGTCCATAGCGAGTATTGTATTTCAAGTTATCTCTTCCGCTGTTTTCTACAAGCAAGAATTACTGAGTGGCATGGATTACTAACCTAGAATGGCATCCATTAATAACTAATAAGCCAACTTCCACTTTCACACCCATACTTTACTCTTAGGGGATGAGTGTCTCATGATTGACTTTGCAGGTGAAATGCTGCTGACTGAAATGTCAACTTTGTGAATTGAGAGTGTTTTATGACTACAAAATCTTTACAATACCACCTTTATCTCTTAATCTGCAAAACATTTTCTTGAATTTATCATAAATTCAAGTCATGGCTGCTGTGAAGCAGCCATGACTTGATTTTATGAAAAACTCAATGGAGTTTATCAAAAGAAATTTTTGACAAGAGGATTACTACTTGGTACATTTTGTTTACAAAAGGCAGAATTACACCTTCATTAGGTGATGGCAGATAGTCCAGCATATAACATGCATGATATAATGCCATTCTGCATGTGCGTACATAGCAACCTACAGTTGACTGGACCAGGTAAAGGCAAATTTGTGTACTGGACAAGAAACTCAAATGTAACCTTATCAATAAACCTCTTCACTAAAAAAACAAGAGGCCCCAAGGGGCCTGAGGGCACTCACCTGACATGGTAGCCTAAATATCAACCCAGAGAATTGATTTCAACAAGTTGCATCTGCTCCTCCAAAGAAAAGCCTCCTACCAAATGTCCAAAGATTCTGACCAGTGGATCTAAAAAAAAGATTTTTAAAGAATATTCCTCATATTGAACTAAGTTATAATTCAGGCTCTCACAGAGAGCCCATATATGAACCCAGGACTTGGCTTCAACAAACTTCAATCTCACCCCCCTAAGGTTGCTGCACACCAAATATCAAAACATTCTGACTGCGGGATCTGAAGAAAATTTTTAAAGAAAATTCCTCATTTTGAACTAAGTTACAATTCAAGCTCCCACAATGAGCCCAAATATGGACATAGGGACATGGCTTGAACAAACTTGAATCTTACCCCCTAAGGATGCTGCATAAAAAATATCAAAAGCATTCATCTGCTGGATCTGAAGATTTTTAAAGAAAATTCCTAATTTTGAACTAAGTTGTCATTCAGGCTCCCATAGCGAGCCCAAATGTGAACCAAGGGACTTGGCTTGAACAAACTTGAATCTCAGCCCCCTAAGGTTGCTGCATGCCAAATATCAAAACATTCCGACTGCTGAATCTGAAGAAGAAGATTTTTAAAGAAAAATTCCTCATATTGACTACGTTATAGTTCGGGCTCCCACAGAGAGCCCAAATATGGACCCAGGGACTTGGCTTTAACAAACTTGAATCCCCTCCCCTTAAGGATGCTGCACACCACATTTCAAAACATTCTGACTGCTGGATCTGAAGAAGAAGATTTTAAAAAAAATTCCTCATTTCGAACTAAGTTACAATTCAACCTCCACAGTGAGCCCAAATATGGACCTAGGGACATGGCTTGAACAAACTTGAATCTCACCTCCCTAAGGATGCTGCTTACCAACTATCAAAACATTCCGACTGCTGGATCTGAAGAAGATTTTTAAAGAAAATTCCTCATTTTGAACTAAGTTATCATTCGTGCTCCCCAAGTGAGCTCAAATATGGACCTAGGGACATGGCTTGAACAACCTTGAATCTCTCCCCCCCCCCCCCCCCCCCCCCCCCCCCCCCCCCACCCCCAAGGATGATGCATACCAAATATCAAAATATTCCGACTGGATCTGAAGAAGATTTTTAAAGAAAATTCCTCATTTTGAACTAAGTTATAATTCAGGCTCCCACAGTGAGCCCAAATATGAACCCAGGGACTTGGCTTGAACAAAATTGAATCTCACCCCCCTAGCATGGTGCATACCCAATATCAAAAGATTCTGCCTGCTGAATCTTGAGAAGAAGATTTTTGAAGAAATTTGACTGAAATGCACTAAGTTCAAATTTGGGCTCCTATACTAAGCCCAAATTTGAACCCAGGGGGCTGATTTGAACAAACTTGAATCAGATCCACCCCACAATGCTGCATACCAAATATCAAAAGATTCTTCCTGCTGGATCTGGAGAAGAAGATTTTTTAAGAAATTTGCCTGAAATGCACTAAGTTTGAATTCAGGCTTCTATAGTGAGCCCAAATATGAATCCAGGGGGCCGATTTGAACAAACTTGAATCAGATCCACCCCACAATGGTGCATACCAAATATCAAAAGATTCTGCCTACTGGATCTGTGAAGAAGAAGATTTTTAAAGAAATTTGCCTGAAATACACTAAGTTCCAATTCGAGCTTCTATAGTGAGCCCAAATATGAACCCAGGGGGGCGATTTGAACAAACTTGAATCAGATCAACCCCACAATGTTGCATACCAAATATCAAAAGATTCTGCCTGCTGGATCTGGAGAAGAAGATTTTTAAAGAAATTTGCCTGAAATGCACTAAGTTCCAATTCGAGCTTCTATAGTGGGCCCAAATATGAACCCAGGGGGCCGATTTGAACAAACTTGAATCAGATCCACCCCACAATGCTGCATACCAAATTTCAAAAGATTCTGCCTGCTGGATCTGGAGAAGAAGATTTTTAAAGAAATTTGCCTGAAATGCACTAAGTTCCAATTCGAGCTTCTATAGTGAGCCCAAATATGAACCCAGGGGGGCCGATTTGAACAAACTTGAATCAGATCCACCCCACAATGTTGCATACCAAATATCAAAAGATTCTGCCTGCCGGATCTGGAGAAGATTTTTAAAGAAATTTGCCTGAAATGCACTAAGTTCGAAATCGGGCTCCTATACTGAGCCCAAATATGAACCCAGGGGGCCTATTTGAACAAACTTGAATCAGATCCACCCTACAATGTTGTATACCAAATATCAAAAGATTCTGCCTGCTGGATCTGGAGAAGAAGATTTTTTAATGTTTTTCCCTTTGCCGACAGTGTTAAAAAGTGCTGACTCGGCACTTTTTCAAAGTCCCAAAACTGTACCCTATGAAAAAACCGATGGCAATTTTTTTTACCAATCCTTTCTGTCGGTCCCAAGGAAGCTTCACACCAAATAAAAATTCTCACAGCCGTGCAGTTTTGGAGATATGGGCGTTTTAATTTTTTTCTATTTTAAGCTCCTGTGGTTCCCACAGGGCTGTGGGAAAAAAAAATTCTGCATAAATTAGGTACTTATGACCCAATAAGCACTCACGTAAAATTTGGTTCAAATCGGCCTCGCGGTTTGGAAAATAGAAATTTGGGGCAGGGCCAAAATTTTTGCCCCTCCTTTAACATCGTCAAATATAGCCCCTCCAACTTCTCTTGAACAAACTTGAGTCTACATCTCAAAAGGAAGCTGCATACCAAATATCTAGTCTCTGCTATTGCTGGTTCTTGAGAAGAAGATTTTTTAAGAATTGGGAGCATTTTTGCCCCATCCCTCTGCTCAATATGAGCCGAAACCTAATTTGACAAAAAATCAAAATGCCCTTATATAACCCTTACTCACATGAAATTTCATTAATATGCGGCCAGTGGTTTGGGAGAAAAAGGCCCAAACACCACCTTCACGACGGAGGATGGACGAAAAGTGATCAGAATAGCTCACCCTGACTTTCAGTCAGGTGAGCTAAAAACCCAAATTTTTAGTGGGAAAAATTTCACTGAACAACAACTATTCAAAATGGTGCTGAGATTGTGGACAGGAATTTTTGCCTCAAGCATATTTACTCTTAACCTGCTAGGTAGTTTCTCAAAATTTTCATAAAGTCCAGTCATGATTGGAAATAATGGAAATTTTCATAAAGTCCAGTCATGATTGGAAATAATGGAAATTTTCAAAAAGTCCAGTCATGCCTGGAAATAATGGAAAAATTTAAGAAAAATGTTCTCTAAAAATCATTTATAGCAGTGATCTTATTTATGGGCGTGTATTTCACTGAAAGGTCCTCAGATTTATACTGGTGACAAATGTTTGTTTGTTAACTGGGGATTAGGATCATTTTCAACATTTATAGCTACATTGTCACAACTGCAACAAAAATTCTATATATGTGCATGCTACAAAAGAACTCTTTTCCAGGAGTGTATTACATTATAAAAGTGATACCAAAATAATGAATGTAGCTTTATTAACATGGTGCATTGATCAAAATATAAAACAAGGTAAAGTCACGTCAACATGACCCAATTTAAAAAGTTTTACAGCCAGACATATATTCATGGTAGCATGTCATCTTCCACATATCTTTATATACAGACAAAAATTTATCTATTTTATTTATTTATTTACTAGGATTTAATGACACTTTCAACAGCCAGGGTCATCTTATGTCAGACAGTTTTATGGGTGGAGGAAGCCAGAGAACCACCGGGCAACTATCTGACTCCCTAACATACTAACTCTACACAAGCAGGGGTTGCAGACAAGTGCAATATCGACAAGCAGTTTGCCTTAGTACACAGCACCACCATGTCCCCATGTGTGCAATCAGGATTAAGTACCTTGCTCAAGGACACAATGCAGTTACCGTGGACCTTTCAGTTTGAAGTCCAATGCCATAACCACTGAGCCACTGCACTCCATCGACATTGTTACATATATTTAAAAAAACTCAATTCGAAATTTATTTTCCCCAAGATGGTGATATACTTACACACTTTTCAAAGAGTATACTTACACACTATTCAAAGAGCAAACTGGCCTTGCCAAGAGGCTCTTAAACAATAGCCTTGATTTATGAAGGTAAAAATATAACAGGCTTCAGTGCCCACTCCAAACCAGATTATATATGACACCTCATTGGAACGAGATCATTGAGCTCAGTCCAACGAGAGATCATCATAAACTATAATAAACATTTCCGAAACATGAGAAACGTACGGAACAAAAATTTCCTTAATTCAATAGTTTCATTTTATCTCTAAAAATACAGCCTATAACTTTTCATCGAAACAAACTCCAACAGCTTTTTTCAAAGAGGAAAATTAACTCCTTTCAAGCTGCTGGCAGATATTACTGCCCAGAACAGAATTTCTCTTGCCACTGAAATAGTATAATTTGGGAACACTTGAACCAAATGTCCCCCAGAAAACTGAATGGATTTTTCATCAATTATTTCTTGAGTTGAATTTGGATGAATTTTTCATCAAATGTGGTAATGGGTGCTGTGAGGCAGTCATGACTACATTTGAAGGAAAAGTTGAAAATACTCAGTGGATTAAGAGTTAAGCTGTGTTTTGGAAGCAAAAATGGCAAAATCCAATGAGATGCAAATCCACAGGTCGAGTTGTATACTGATTGGAAACCTAAATTTTAACTTAACTTGTATTGATAGTAAGTCCCATATTCTTCAATCTTATGGCTGCCAAGTTAAAAATTGACAGGGTTCTTTTTCCATATGTAATTAGTTTCTACAAGTTTGGTTGAGCTGTGAACAATAGAATTAATGTTATCCTGAAACCGAAGTGCTATTTTTAGTTAGTGACCTTGACATGTGACCTAAAAAAACATGAAAATCAACAGAGTTCTTCTGCTTCCATAACAACACTAACCCTTTAAGTTTGGTGGACCTGCATTAAATATTGTTTTTGCTTGGAAACAAATAGTTGATGAATGCCCAACTTTATTGGACTATAATTTGACTTTGTCATAAATTGACTAAAAAAGTTAAAAAATTTATAGTAATTTATATATTCTTTATACTTACCAATGACCCAGACTTAGCTGGTGCTAACTCCACAAAAACCAGGGCCAAACACAAATTTTGCCCCCCAATCCCCAAAATTTGCATCCAAAACAAAAAGAAATCATGTCCTAAAGGACCTCCATAGTACGACTCTACTGCGCATGCGCAGTGACGCAGTCGTCCCGAAATTGGCGCCAAATATCATTCTTACTGGCAGTGCCTGGTCAGCGCTATGTACTCAGCGGGGAGGCAAGAGTTCCCAACTCAGGGAGGGCCATCCCCGTCTGGGTCATTGGTAAGTATAAAAAATATATAAATTACTATAAATTTTTTAACATTTTTACACTGTACCAATGACCCAGACTTAGCTGAATAGTAAACAGGCTGGAGGGCCTAGGACATAGAGGAAAATCCAATAAGCTCAATTATAAAATAAAGAGGTAACCCCTTAAGGAGAAAAGGAGTATTAGGCTTTACATGTATCTTTCTTATTTAATATTTAAATTAGAAAGATACACTACCCTTAATAATTGAGCACAATAACATTCATGTTCTCTATTAACATCCAGTAATAACCCTTATACTAATTATTTTTAAAGCAAGCCAATAAATAAAGTAGTCCAGAGAATTGAGACTCTTTATAATCATTTAAAAGTGTCCGAGTATTGTATATTAAAGCCCGTTTGACACTTGACATATACAAATGCTTCACACCGAGCTACACTTTAAAAATAAGACATGAATGAAATTAAACATTAATATTACACTTTAAAACCATCCCGGAAGCGACTCAGAAATACTGTCTTGGAGGAGGCATTCCCTTGCTTTTCACTATAAAGCAGGTGACCTAAGGGAACACCCGCCCCCCCCCCTTCCCCTTGCCCTGGGTCAAATAGCCCAGAGCGAAGAGGGCAGTCGGACGGAGTCACTGCCGGAACAGAAAGCCTGCATAACTATAGTTGCAACTGTTTAGTGGACGACATTCTGAGCAACAGATAACGGACCTAAACAATGCAGGTCTCCAGAAATGGACTCAATATTTCTGAGATAAAAATTAGTAAATGTGGATGGCTGAGACCAATAAGCAGCCTTCATTAAATCTGTAATAGCAACACTATTAGCATAAGCCCAGGAAGTAGAAAGAGCTCTTACTTCATGAGCAGAAATCTTAAGCACAGACTGCTGAGAAGAAGATAAATCTTCATACGCAGTACGGATAGTTAACTGAATCCATCTAGCAATAGAATGGACTGAAATGTCCTTTCTATTAGGCATCAAAGACAGAAAGAAACGTTTCCGTCCCTTTCTGATGAACTGAGATCTCTGTTTATAGATACGTAGTGCTCTAACAGGACAGAGTAAAGGCCTACGCCCGTCTGAAGACGGAAGAGCCTTAATAACAATAGGTTCCGGATATTTATTAGGAGCCTGATTCTTAGCTAAAAAACCCACATTAGTAGTGAAGGTGATAGTGTTCCCAACACTACGATAATGAGAATCATCCACCGATAGTGCATGAAGCTCACTGACTCTTCTGGCAGAAGAGAAAGCTAAGAGAAAAGCTGTCTTATAAGATAAGAATTTGAAATCTACTGTCCCAAGAGGTTCAAATGGCTTTTCCTTCAATTTAAGGAGAACCCAAGCTAAATTCCACTTAGGAATTAATCTAAGAGTTCTGGGTCTATTTATCGAAAAGTTTCTAACCAATTTCGATAAAGAGACATTAGATCCAATTTGTAAACTATCATGATGTGCATAGGTATCAGATAACATAGATCTATAACCCTTTATAGTAACAGGTTGCAGTTTGATTTCGTCAAACAAGTATACTAGAAAGTTAGCAATGTCTGGTATAGAGGGATCAAATATATCTACAGAATGATCCCTACACCAACGACGGAAAACCTTCCACTTAGCCGCATAGTTTAGCGAAGAGGAGGTCCTCCTACAGTTAGAAATCGCGTCCACTGCTCGTCCTGTAAAGTGCTTGCCATGCAAGAAGGACCGCACAACGGAAAAACGTGAAGGTTGAGACCTTGCGGGTTGTGATGTAGTTGGCGCGATTTCCCCTGCCAAAGAAGATCCTCTCGTGGAGGGAGCTTCCGCGGTAGGTCCCACAACAGACACCTGAGTAGATTTATCCACGGTCTCTGTGGCGACAGAGATGCTACCAACAGAATCTTGCATTGAGATTGTTTTATCTTTAGCAATACTTGTTGAATTAACGGCGCTGGAGGATACGCATATCCTATCATTCTGTCCCAAGGGATCGACAGAGCGTCTACTGCAAATGCTCTTGGATCCGGACACGGGGACACATACGTTTGCAACTGATTGTTGAGATGTGTCGCAAATAAGTCTATCATTGGCCGTTCCCATTGGTAGCAAATCTGATTGAATACTTGTTTGTTGAGAGTCCACTCCGACGGCAACAAGCGACCCTTTCGTGAAAGGGAGTCTGCTAGCACATTCAGACGACCCGGTATGTGACGGACCGAAAGAAGAACGTGATGTTCCAACGCAAACAGAAGGATTCTTTCCGTTAGATTGAACAACGGAACTGAATGAGTGCCTCCCTGATTCCGTATATACGCCACTACTGTCGTATTGTCGGATAGGATTTGGACATGAGCATCGTGAATAATGTCCATCCAGTGACGTAACGCAAGCCAAATTGACATCATTTCCTTGATGTTTATGTGCTTGCACAGGAATTGCGGATCCCAAAGACCCTGGCATCTCGAATCCGTTGGGATTAATGATGCACCCCAACCTGTTTGACTGGCATCCGTCATAATGGTAAAACTCGGATCCGGCAACTGCAGCGGAACTCCTTGAGTTAACCACTGAATGTTTGCCCAAGTCTGAATCTCTTGTTTCACTTGATCTGACAAGAGAAGGTCTACATCGAGCGAATGAATTTTCACACTCCAATTCTGAGTCAGGAAAATTTGAAGAGGCCGTGTGCGTAGCCGTCCCATCGGAATGAGATCCGCGGCGGCTCCGCACAGACCTATCAGTCTCATAAATTCTCTCGCCGTGACTTTGTCTGTATTCAGACAATAGCGAGCGTAACAACTGACTAATTTCGCTCTGGTTAACGGCAGACGAACGAGATTGTTGTGCGTCTCGAAGCTCATTCCCAGATGAGTGAATGACTTGGACGGCACCAGATCCGACTTCTCCTCGTTTACTATGAAACCGAGACGTCGGAGCAATAGAAGAAGATTCTGAACATCGTTCTGAAGCGTTAACTCGTTGCCGTACCTCTGAAGAATGTCGTCCAGGTAGGCCGACGTTACCGCAGACGAATGAGCTCGGAAGTAGATCATTACCGAGTTCATTACCCGAGTGAAAGCCCAGGGTGCTAGATTCAATCCGAAGCACATGGCCCGGAACTGATACACCACTCCTAGGACTGCGAAGCGTAGATACTTTCGGAATGTCGGATGTACCATGACGTGAAAGTACGCATCTTTGAGATCTATGCTCGTTGCATAATCGTTCACCCGAATACTCGCTCTGACCGATCGAATCGTCTCCATATAAAACTTCGGAGCGACGATCAGCTTGTTTATCCAGCTCAAATCTATGACTGGACGGAACGAGCCGTCTGGTTTCGGAACCAGAAACAGATGGCTGTAGAATCCCAGCGATTCCTGGTTTTCTACGACCTCTACCGCGTTCTTCATTAAAAGATACTGCACCTCTGATAGCAGAGCGTCTCTTTTCTGAGGGTTTGACGGAAGATGAGTCCACTTTGGACTTCGAGTTAATGGAGGCTTTCGTTTGAAGGATATCTTTAGACCTTCCGAAGTCACTCCTCTCACCCACGGGTCGTCCGTAATCGACGCCCACTCTTGAGAAAAACTCGACAACCTTCCGCCAACCGGAACGCGATAGAGGTTTAAGCCATCACCTCCTGGATCTGCGAGGCCTGCGGTAGGAGAAACCACGTCTTCCACGACCCGCACCTCGCCTCGTCGACCTCGGGGCGTCCGACCAATTGTCCCGGCCTGAAGGACGTCCCGAACGAGAGTCATCCTGACGGTCTCTCGAATAAGAGCTGGAGGACGCACTGGAACCTCTATAGGAACCTCTCTTGGGCGGATGGGACCCAGAAGTGCCTGCCTTATTCGTGTCTGCTGTATCCGACCTTTTAGGAGCGGATCTAAACAACAGAGAATCACTAGCTTTCTTTTTAATATTATCATAAATAGCGGAAAGCTTGCCGTCAAAGAGAAGATCTCCTGAGACCGAAGCGACTCTAAGAGAGTTCTTCACCTTAGAATCCACTAGTGTGGATGTAGACAGGGCTGCGTCACGTCTAACCAACTCCAGATTTGCCACTGAAAGGGCGGAGTTACACGTGGAATAAGCTACTGCCCTTGAAAGAAGTCTTAAGGAGGATTGTATATCCTGAAACTCTTCCCCTTGAAGACGCAGTGATAACGCCTTAGTAAGGTGATCTGCGTAAGATAAGGCATCTAAATTGGCTCTGTTAGACGCAATAGCTGTTTCCAACACTGCGGTTGGAATAGAAGCTGACGACGGTAATGATAGCTCTAAGTCTTCCGCCTCGTCGTCCATACGCAGAGGAACTCTCGGTATACCCTGACCTGCCGTGTCGAATTTATTCCTTGCATTAATGAAAGGCAGGTTGAGAGTATTTGCGGACAAGAAACCTGCTTTCCCCGTCCTGGAAGCAAGTTTAAAAATAGCGTCGTTCAATAATTCAAATGTTCTTGCAACATTATTGGACTGCGACGGAAACTCGGGAGCGATGTCCCTGAACCGCTCGAAAAAATCAGAGTCCAATGACGCTATAATTCTCCTGTCCGGAAGCGCAGCAGTCTGGCCCGACGGAACAACTTGAGGAAGAAAGTGCCGGATGAAGTCCATGGCAGCTTTGTGTTGTTCCGAAAGGGATAGCTCCAATTCATCCGTATCCCTTTCACCATCCGGTCGGACCTCCCGATGTTCCCGGTCGTCCGCCCCCGATGCTTCGGCGGAGCGTACCGACCCAGCGCCGTCGGATAATTCTCGATCCGACACCGTTTCTGTCGGCTGCTGGGATGCTGCGATAAGCTGTGCTATCTGCACTAGAATGTCCGACGTCGAGACCTGCGGAGGAGCGGTCTTTCGCTGCTTCGCCGAGGGCAGCTCCGCATCAGATGGCTCCCGCATACTTTTCCTATGCGAACGTCCGGAGTCCATCGGTCTCGAATCCCTGGCTGCCGGATGGTGTGACCTGGTCGCCGAAGAATCCTTCATCGGCGAAGCTGGCAAAATATCGGAGGTCACGCAGCCAAGGTGCGGTCGTGTGCGCCGACGAGAAGAGGAAGCCTTAACAGTCTCTGCGGACTGCTT
The DNA here is from genome assembly GCA_031216915.1 of Pictodentalium vernedei. NCBI lineage: Eukaryota > Metazoa > Mollusca > Scaphopoda > Dentaliida > Dentaliidae > Pictodentalium > Pictodentalium vernedei. Next base: position 427,121,378 of record CM062296.1, on the reverse strand, counting down.
ATACAACGGAGCGTCCCGAGCGACGGACGTATGCTCCGCTAAAGACACATTTTGTACCACAACATCTGGTCCCAGATGTTGTTGTACGAGAGAGGGGCCTCTCTCGCTCGCGGCCCGGCTGGACCTGGACGAGCTAGGAACCGGACTAAAAGGCTTCCTCCGTTCTCGTTCACTATCCGCCGTCACTGGGTGTGCATCTATTATTTTTATAGTGCTCGCATCACCCAAAATTTCCTCTTGGACCGCATCGGACGAACCCGGCTGCCAAACCATTCGGTGAATGGACGCTACACCGGGCGAGCTAGCGGACGACATTTGTCTAATCTCCATGAGCACTTTTGCCGCTAGCTCTGTATTTATTTGTGACGACGGACGCACACTTGAAGAAGATAACATGGAAACATCACCCTGTTCTGGTTCCTCTGAAATAGAAACTGAGAGAGTAGAGTGACCTTGTGGAGAAAGAGCCGGCATCGCTCTTTCTCCAGAAACAACATATCGTGACACACGTTTCCAATGTTTCTCATCCCAATGTTCACATACAGTACAGGGATTAATGCGAGAACACTGACTACAATTAATGCAATAATCATGAAAGTCAGAGGAAGATTTCTTCCTATTACAATTTGAACAAAGTCCCTTCATTGTGAAAGAACAACAATAAGTCCTAGTTACTCGCAAAAACCCCTGACACAAAGATACATAATAACATGATCCATTAATAAATGAAAAAACAATTGCAAAACAAAATAATTTTGAAAAAATATTTTTTCAGAGAAGCCCAAGTTGCTGAAAAGTAACGTTGAGCCCCGATGGATCCGATGGCAAAGTGTGGTCAAAAATTTTAAAATTATATAAAATAATTAATGAGACACTTTCGGATAATATAAATGTATCTTATAATGAGATAAACTACCACAAAGGCAAACAGCCCCCCTCAAAAAAGGCTGTTGCCAATGAAAACAAACAGTGTAAACACAGTAGAAAACATGACTCCAGGCACTGAAAAAACTGGCCCGGAATCAGTCATCAATTACACTCTATCTGATGCAAAACAGAGACTCCCAGGGGAGAATCTGCAGAACATCAGATGGAAGATGCAGAACACAAACGTTATACACCCATGGGTGAAAACGTAACTATGGGGAAAATAACAGAAAACATTCTGTAACCAAGCAACTCTCCCAGGGAATTTTAGAAATGAAACTTCTCAAAAATATGCCAAAAGCATGGGAGAATTGCAAGGGGGGACTTTAGAAGGTTAGGGGAGAGGAAACACTGAATAAGCAGTGCAACAATTAGCAAGAATGACAACAAGAGGCGTTTGCCTCGAAAATAGGCAACTTAACATAATTTCAACAAAAAATTTTAAGTACAGCCCTGATTATTTTTTGCCACTTCTTTTTTCCTCTCCTCCTTCTATCCTCCTTAGAATCACATTTTCTCCAAGAATTACGTGTCTGGCATCCTTTAAACTGAGATTTACAAGCACAAAGATCAGTGAGATGTTGACTGATGAAGGGCCAAACAGAGAAATGATATTTGGCGCCAATTTCGGGACGACTGCGTCACTGCGCATGCGCAGTAGAGTCGTACTATGGAGGTCCTTTAGGACATGATTTCTTTTTGTTTTGGATGCAAATTTTGGGGATTGGGGGGCAAAATTTGTGTTTGGCCCTGGTTTTTGTGGAGTTAGCACCAGCTAAGTCTGGGTCATTGGTACAGTATAAAAATATTAACAGTTGATATTTGTGCTGGCTGAATAATGTTAAGAAAGGTAAATGGTTAACTGGTAGAGTGCTGGAAGCCCATATTTAGGCTTTAAACTTGGTACAGGCACAGCAACTTATAAGCTTCATATTCTGTTCATGTGCTTCATATCATCTTTGAAGAGGAATGACTTAGTCTGCGTGGATTTGCCTTGTTACAATTTCAGGGAGAGTGCGTAAAGGCACTCTCCCTGAAAATTGTAACAAAGCAAAGACATGTGAATAAATTTTGAAGACGAATAAAAATTTAGCTTTCTACCAGTTAAGTCAATCATTTATAATAAGAGTACTTAAAGCACAGGCACTGGCCAGTTATTATTATTTTGTGGTATTTAAGGTCACATATTTCTGCACAATGGCTAATCATGACCACAAGAGTTTTATGGGTGGAGGAAGCTGGAGAGAGAACCACTGCACAATGGCAAGCAATGGTCAGCTCCCCAACATACTAACTCCACACAAGCAGGGTTAGCACTGGCTGACGACAGGTACATCATCGTGGTTAGCACTGGTTGAAGACAGGTGCCCCATCAACATGTAGTACGCCTAAGTACACAATGCCACCGTGCCCCCACATGGGCAATGGGGGTGAAGTGTCTTGCCCGAGGACAGAACTCGGTTGCCGCAGGTGGGATCACTGGTTAGTTACCTCAGTAAACAGAGCACGTTTACAATATTTCTCAGTGTTCCCATTAAACAAAAGCACTAAAACCTGCTTTGTAGATAATGTGTATACAAAGAGATATGGATGGGGTTAAGTGGTGTATTCTGATCAGTGGCAGTGCCAGAAAATATTCCACAGGCGGGGCAAGTAGGGGACAGGTTCCCAATACAGGGGGGGAAAAACTGCAAGTGGTCTTTTAGAATCCTAGCATCATACTATTGTATTCAGATATAAAATCACACAGGCATCTGCACAGGTTACAAACCTGTATCTGGATGCAATCATAGAATGAAGCCTTCTGGTGGCTTTGGGGTAAATGTCCACTTTTTCTGGATGCAGAAAATGAAGAAGTGCAAGTACGATAGTGCAACTTTCAAAGGAAGATCTGTGTCAAGGAATGAATCGCAGCAGGTGCCCCAAGTTGATTCTCATAATGCACATATTCAAAATTTATAATCTGTTGAATTGCATTCTGCAAAACTGGCTACTGCCCCAGCTTTAAAGATATTTCAATAGCTGTTAAGTCTTCCTCTAGTATATGGCATGTCGACTCTAGGCATCTTTGGTTCCCTACCAATGGAACCGGGGTTAACTACGCTATATATTCCACTCTGCAATATAAACCATCCACTGGATTATGTGCAGTGTGTGAGGAATTGAGTGTATGTGGTGGATTGGGGGTGATGTGGGAGTTAAAATTTAGATTCAGAGGGGCAAATAACCCCATATGTTCCCCACCAACCCCTAGCACCACCACTAGTTCTGATAAAATAAAGGTCACTTTATCTTGGATACATATGACTGATGAGACTGATAAATAATGTAAAATGAAATGGTGCCAATAGTAATTGTACTGTGAATTTGTATATTTCTGGTTAGAAGTCTGGTGGATCCTCTCCAAACTTGTTTCTGTATGCTTGTCCCTTTTGTGGGTGTGTTGCCTGAAAGATAATTTGAAAATATATTTACAGTTATGAATTCATACAGTGTTGCCTGAAAAGGAATTTACAGTTATGAATTAATGTGAGGCAGGATAAGACTCTTAAGTTTAATAATATGCTAGCGTGTGAATTATTGTAAATTATCTAAAAGATATTTCGTGATATCCATCTAATCGATGGATATCCAGGAATATCCCTCAGTAGCTTCCTAAATGACGTCATGCTATACCACATCATATCGCCTTGAATGAATGATCAGCTGATCTTTGTTATTGTTTTGAAACGTATGCTTTTGGAGTCGAATTGGGCTGAATATTGTGCAATAAAAGGTCATGTAGCATATAATAAAAACGAAAATATACTCTATTTTAGTCAGTATCAGGAATTAGCTCATGAGTATCAGGAATTACTTTTCAGTCTCACAAGCACTCGTGAAAAATAAAACTTTCAGGTCCACACTCATGAGATAATTCCCAATATTCACTAAAATAGCATAGATATCCTTTATTTATTTGATATCTGTTCTGTTCTGTAACTTTCCAACTGGAAGAAGCAGAGCTTGCATTCACTTTGCATTGGCTGCAGGCATGTATATCATCTACATTTCATACAACTTAGCAGAAACTGCAGAACACTGTTCCAGGCCTGTACCAAATTTTATGCTTTATGGTTTTGTTGATGAAATACTGTGATATAAAATACAGTGAGACCCCTTTCCAACAACACCTCATCAGCTCAATGAACAAATGTCATGAAATAAGATGCATTATTCTAGATTGCTCACCCCAGCAGAACGTGGTTGAAATATCAGTATTGCTTTATCTTTCTTTTGCATGAAAAGTCAAAGAAAGGAAAACTAAACAAGAGGCTCTAAAGAGCCTGTAATCGCTCAACTGGCAGAACAGAAGATGAAAATGTGATTTCCCACAGCCAAGTTTGATTCACAACGGCTTAGTAGTTTGAGAAAAGAAGATGAAAGTGTGATTTCCCATAGGGTTTCTATGGTAACTATAAGCTGCAATTGTGGCCATGTTTGAAACCCGATCAACACTAAATGAGGATCATTGGTAGAGGGTGTCCCAGTAATCAATCACGTGAAGTTTCAAAGCATTTGACCTTGTGGGTTCAGATGAGAAGATTTTTGAAAATCCACCAATCAGAATCAAAGAATGCCTCTAGTGGCCATGTTTTTCATCCAATGGGAACAAAATGAGGATCGTTCGTAGAGGATCTTCCATAGACCATTCCTGCCAAGTTGGGTTCACATTGGCTCAGCAGTTCCAGAGAAGATTAAAATGTGAAAAGTTTATGGATGACAGGTGATGGCAATAGATCACATGGCCCTTTGGCCAGGTGAGCTAAAAAGGTTGCTTGAAAGCCTGGGTGGGGAAGAGGTAATGTCTCGACATATTACAAAATTTTTTATGCAATTAACTGAAGTTTGCTCTATAACCTACCTGCTATTAACAGAGCCAATTTGTTCTAAAGGTTTTGTGTTTGGAAGTTTCATACAATTAACAGGGTTATTTACTTAAAAGATATACAATTAATTGGGCGCCAATGTACTGCACTTGATAATGGCTATAGCTGGCACATCACTATATCTCCTAGCACTGAAAAAATTATGAGTTTGCATCTTAGCTGCGATGGATGATAAAAATTAAACAAATTCCCAAGTCCTTAAAGGCATTAACTCCTCTTGCAAAAATACTATGAATAACAACTGCCTTGAACATGTGGCTAGGCATCTATAAGATACACTCACATATTAAATATGATGACATTCCACCAAGTATTTTAAAAGTTATTGAGTCTGATGATAAAAATTAAGTCCATAAAGGGTAATAACTCTGACAAAAATACTCAGAATAACTCCTGTCTTGAACATCAGGCTAGACATCAATAAGAAACACTTGCATACCCAATATGTTGTCATTCCAAAAAGTATTTTAAAAACTATTGAGTTTGATGGTAAAAATTTAACAAATTCCCAAATCTATAAAGGGTGATAACTCTGGCAAAAAAAACTCTGAAAACACTAGCATTGAATATGGGACAAGACATCAATAAGATGTCCTGCATACCCAATATGATGTCATTCCACCATGTATTTTAAAGGTAATAAGGGTCTGATGGTGAAAATTAAGCCTTGAGGGCCTAATTCCAACTTTGATCACTTTTATTGCCATAAAACAGATTCCCAAACATACAATATCAGGGTTAACTCACAAATTGCATTCAAGTACCCTGGAAGATGTTTTAGACAAGTCTTGGCTGCCTATACAGGCAGCCATGATTTGCCAAGAACAACTACAAAGCCACAGGAATGTAGACTGTCAAAGTGTAGCAAAAATATATAAACATCTCCAGGGGCTCAAGGATAAAAGAAATTCCCAAGTCGATAAAGGACAAAAAATCTTAACAAAAATACTCCGAGTAACACCCGCATTAAACATGGAGCTAGACATGAATAAGATACACTTGCATGCCAAATATGCAACAATAAAGGTACTTACTGCATTATCTATGTAATCATCACATACATAACACCAGACTGACAGGTCTGAAAAACTCAACACCATATTGTGTTTCTCCGCTTCTCCATGTTTGACCATGTGATGGTTGACAAATCTGCTGCAGAACACCTGTGAAATAGAAGGTGAATTGATGATTGTGGTATTTGTTGTATGAACCAAATGAAATGTTATCAGCTTTTTATTTTTATACCATGATTCCTGCATGTATTCAACATTACGCGATACAATACAGACATTGATAAATGTTCTAGGTGCACGAAGCACCAAATCTGGATTATGCATAATAACATCATGCAAGAATGCCTCTGATTGGACATTACACATTTGAATGACATCATGATGTAAGACAAAAGTGTCAGACAAGAAAGTGATCAAACCTCCAAAAGTGATAAATTCCTTTAAAAATATCAGCTTCATTCACTCAATTCAAGTTTAATTGTGGTATAAATATGCAACACAACTTGAGTAAAGTATCAAGCCTGGAAATAAGCAGTCTGTCATCTGCAGAATGAGGTCCCCAGAGGGTAAATTTAATGATGATACCCTGGCAGGGTAGCATCACTACATTTACCCTCTGTGACACTCAATCTGAATCAAGGTCTCATGCTAAAACAGAAAGAGGAATCCACAGGATATATTGGGGATTTTAGCCCACTGTATGGGATAGCATCAGCAAAATCACCCTCTGGGGAACTCCATCTTTAAATGACTGATTGCTTATTTCCAGGTTTGAAAGTATGGGAGACAGACACAATTCATTACAGTCCCAGGGATTCCAGCCTGCTTCTGTTCTGTCTTATTATTACACTATAATGAACGATTCTACTAAACCAAAATCAGTCATTACAAAAATAGAGCATTTTTACTGTATCATGACCCAGGTCAAATTTCTCTACCTGCTTTTCTCTCCAAAATAACGTATAATTATGCCTGTCATTTTAAAGAAAGCTCTCGCCTTCACCCTCTGTAGCCCAATCAATTTGAGAATAAGGAGAGAGGCAAATGCCTACTAAGGAAATCTTTATAAACTATGAAATTCGAAATTATTCTATTTATTTAATGGTATTTAAGGTAATTTCCAGCATCTTTGGTTACATCATGACCACTACATGGGTATGAAGTCCATTTAGCCAATTGTTGACACTTGTACTGCCCACTTCAGAGGATTTGCACTGCAGGCATTGGTTCCAGGTTCTATTTTATCAGTTAAAGCAGAACTTGTTTATTGCAGTAAACAAGCACTGCTCCACTATCCGGGGTTGCCACTGGGACATGGAATTCTAAAATAAATCTAATGAAAACATACCAAGTTTCTCTTGACTCTCAAGTAATTTATAGACTTTCTACTAAATCACACCTTCTGAGTCTGGTGGCATAGTAGTGATTTCTAGCTAAGTTTTGGCTGCCTCTAGTCCAAGACTTGACTGACAATCACTACTAAAGTAAATTGAGTATTGCCCACAGGACCCATTCTTGCTTGTATGTAAAGAACCTGTTCTAAAAAATAAAGACCTTTTTGACAGTTAACTGGTAGAGTGCAAAATTATTTTTCGAAGGTCATTTGTAACATTTTTTTTTTCAAAGATACCATTCTACCAGCAATGAGAGCCTTAGTTTAGCAAGATGTTGTTCCCAAATAATTTTTTTTTTTTACAATTTATTGGAAAGTGCCTGCTGAGAGTCTCCAATAAATTGTAGCAAATTGTAGCAAACCAATTTATATAAAGATTGTGTTTTTCTGCTGTTGGACAGAAAACAAACTAATTCATAGAGTGTAAAGCCACTAAATGGCTTTCAGCACTTTTCAGTCAACCCGTGATAATGGCTTCTAGCACTCAACCAGTTAATAAGCTTCCACATCAAAAGAAATGAGATTAAAGAAATGGTGAAATGGCTTTCACCCTCCAGAAACTTTTCCCATTTTTGCCAGAGACATGCAAAACAACATGTCTGCAGAATCTTGACCATGTGATACTCCATGCTTTAAAATTTCTCATGATTCTTGAGAATCAGTTTAGAATTTTATTTCTTAAATCAAAATTTGTTCACACATTTTTGCCTTGTTACAATTTATGGGAGAGTGCCAATCGAAAGCAGACCATCACTATTATTCGGCCATCACTTTTATTTGGCAAGTGAGTGTACTGGGGCGAATTAGAGATCACCCAGAGTAATGGATGTAATGACTAGGGCAGATATGACACAACTTTTCAAGGATTTTATTGGAAAAATAGACCTTTGTTGGATTGTTCTACTACCTGATAATAAGCGACAATAAATTTGCTACTCAATTCTAATGCTTATCTTTCAGAAATCCATTTTTTACAGATGTCTCAAGCTAGAAGAAGTACGAAAGATTCCTCTTATGAGGAGACCATGAAATTCAGAACAGAATTAGTGATGCAAAATATTGCATCACTAGGTCCCATCAGGATTTTTTGCCCCACACCACACCACATCCCTCTTCCATCTCCACAAAAAGCTATCTTGGCTACTAAGACCTTGAAATCAATCTGGAGGCTCTACAAACTACAAAGGATTCACTCTTTACCAAACTGGACTGGAGGACAAAATACCACTAAACAATTTCAGTTTTTGTTTCATTTATAATCATAGCTTATGACCCCTCACTGGAACAAGCTAGGTGAGCTTGGTACAATGAGGGGCCATAATTTATTCTTTCGAGTAAAATTGTAGAAAAAAATTGGATGATTTTCATATATAGCACTTTCTATTACTTTTGGTAAAGGGTTAACCTGGACATTTTCATACACTTTGACTGTCTACATCCTGTGGATTTGCAGTTGTTTATAGGCAAGACTTGCCTAGAAACAACTGCCAAAGTACTTAAAATATAACTTGCAAGTCCTGCTGCATGTTAAGGCACTTGTTCTGTAGCAGTAAAATGGATCAAAGTCAGAATTAGGCCCCTAAGGGTTAAGGGGTAGTATCCACCTAAAATCTACTCACTTTGTAACAAATAAGGCAGATCCAATTCTCACCCACATTATTACACTCTACACAAGGTGCTTTCACATCAATCTGTAACCCTTCAGGTATGGGTTTGACTTCTTCAAGATGTGGACACCATTCTCTAGGCTCTACAGCATACATTTGTTGATAACCCTAAAATAAGTAAAATTGAACAGTCAATAACCAACTGATGTGCATTAGTATAGAAAATAATTAACTTGCTAGTGCAGAATAACAGGTATTTATTCTCTTTTCATTTGTTCTTCCCCAAAAACAAATCGTTTTCCCACTCCCACTCGCCAGAAATGGCTTTCCACTCCCAGCATCGTATTCCACTCTCAGCGATGACAGGCTATTTTTTTTATTTTTTTATTTATAAATCACTCGAGTGGAATCAATTATGAAGGGTTGTTTTGGGGAAACAAATAAGGAGAAAATAAAATAAATAGAAAAGTTCACTGCTCGGATTTGAGTACGATTTTATCAACTTGGGAGCCATGCAGATTATTTCACTCGACTAATGCCTCGTGAAATAATCCTCCATATGCCCCACTCGACGATCAAAAACATACTTGAATCTGAGCAGTGTTCTATTGTCTATATATTTACTGATGTCTAAAGAAACATAGTATCAACAAAGCACTCACTTCAATAACTAGAGCTGAAACGGTTCATGGGTTTTCTTGATCAATTAATCACATGAATTAAGCTTGGTTAACCGATTAATCACTTGCCTTTATAGGTAGCTGAATAATTGCCATACCATTGATGTTTTATAGCATTAACCCTTCACCATAGTAAAGGACAAAATCGGCCAGCTCTACATACAAAAACTCGATTCAGATTTTATTATGTTTTCAATTTTTTTTTCGAAAACATAGTATCTGATCCCTCTTTGGAACGAGCTTGTTCAGCTCGTTCCAATGAGGGATCATAAGCTATGTTTTTGAGACAAAAATTGAAAATTTTTAGTAATTCAAGAATCTATTTTGCAAGTGTCGTCTGCTACCCGCAATGGGTAAAGGTTAACTTAGGACCAGTTCCAGCAACTGATACAGTATAATGATCATGCAAGTGAACAAGTATGTCAGCATGTAACTTGCATGCTTTACTCTGTCTGATATAATTGATGTGAATCGGGGGTGACAATATTTGCCTGTTTTGGAGCAAGTTTGTTCCTTTGTTAACCCAGAAAATACAGTAGTTCAAAAGTAACATTAATTGATCAATTACTTTTTTGATCGATCAAGACACTGATCATTGGTTAATCGATTGATCGGTAAACCGTTTCAACTCTAGCAATAACCCCTACTGTGCTGTCTGTCAGTGACAGTAATTATGAGAAACAGAATTATCTGAATCCAGGGGATGGGGACTGGGGGGTGGTGTAGGGTGTGTGTGTGTGTGGGGGGGGGGGGGGGGGGGGGTGAAGCAGTGCATGCATGTCAGGGTGGTTGGGTTTAACCACAGAGATGATATATGGATTATTTGAAAGTAACTTTAAACAAGAGGCCCCAGGGGGCCTGAGGGCGCTCACCTCACATGGTAGTCTAAATATCAAACCAGGGACTTGACTTGAATAAGCTGCATACGCCCCTTCTAAGAAAAGCATATACCAACTAGATGAAGCGATTGTGCCCACACAATACACAGGATTTTCCTTCTATTTTCAGTTCCTGCACTTTTACGTCCCAAAATTGAGATAAGCGCATAAAAACAGATTGTTTTTTATTTTTGTTCGGAAATTTTCGATGTCTCAAACAAAATATTTCCAGCCTAAAATTTTTTTTTCTTCTTAAAATTGACCAAAACGCATAAAAAACCCAAAAACTAATTTCTGGATTTTAGTCCAAAATTTTTGAAGTCCCACCCGGCACCCAAATTTTCAGTGTAAAAAAAAATAATTTTTTTTTGTCTTAAAATTGACCAAAAAGCATAAAAAAAACAACAAACAAAAAAATTCTGGACTTTGTTCCCAAATTTTCGAAGTCCCACCCGGACCCCAAATTTTCAGCGTAAGAAAAAAAAAAAAATTGTCTTAAAATTGACCAAAATGCATAAAAAAACAAAACAAAAAAAAATTTCGGATTTTGGTCCAAAAAACTAGGTCTGGAACGGGACCCCAAATGGTCAGCTTAAATATGAACCCAGGGACTTGGCTTGAACAAACTTCACCACCCTAAGGATGCTGCATACCAAATATCAAAAGATTCTTATTGGTAGATCTGAAGAAGAAGATTTTTAAAGAAAATTCCCCATACTGCACTAATTTAAACATTTGGGCTCCCATAGAGAGCCCAAATATGGACCCAGGGAATTGATTTCAATAAACGTGTGAAATAAACTTCCAAAGATGTTATATGTGAAATTTGAAAGCTTTTGGAGCAGTGGTTTGGGAGAAAAGTAGTCTTACATGTTTTTCCCATTTCCCATAGTGTTAAAAAATGCTGACTCAGCATTTTTTCAAAGTCCCAAAGAAGTACCCCATGATAAAATTTTTTTTTACCATTCCATTCTGTTGGTCCTAAGGAAGCTTCACACCAAATAAGAATTCTCAGTGCTGTGTAGTTATGGAGATATGAGCGCTTTAATTTTTTTTTCTATTTTTAGATCCTGCGGTTCCCATGGGGTGATGGTAAAAAAAAATTGGGGCATAAAATAAGTACTTATGACCCAATAAGCCCTCATATCAAATTTGGTTCAAATCTGCCTCTTGGTTTGGAAAACAGAAATGTTGGGAGTGGCAAAAATTCTTGCCCCTCCCATAGCAGCAAATATAGCCCCACAAACTTCTCTTGAACAAATCTGAGTCTACACCTCAAAAGGAAGCAGCACACCAAATATCAAGTCTCTGCTACTGCTGGTTCATGAGAAAAAGATTTTTTAAGATTTAGGAACACTTTTTGGGCGTTACCAAGGGGCGAGGCAACTTGATTTGAACAAAATCAAAAATCAAAGTCCCCTTTTTAAATCTATAATCCTGAGGTCTACAATCTACAGATTCCGTAAAATTCAGAGGCGTCACTACTGGGGGCTTTAGAGGGGAGGGGGGCGACTGACAACCTAATTAATAATTTATCTGGTAGGGGCATTATCATCAGAATTGGCATCTAAGATATTTATTTTATTTTATTTCTCGCTAGTAATCATATACTTCCTTAAAAGACTAGATTTGACACCTGGATTTGCCACACACACACACACAAAGTCGGGCATGCATACAGAGCATTTGGAGAACCACGAAGGATAGATGTTAACTGAATAAGACGTTGCATCACAATTACAGCTGACATGAAGTTGGTTGAACTTTGTCTCAGAAAGAGTTCATTCTGGCTATTTGGAAATTGGAAAGTTTAACTCACGTGAGTTTCATTTGTGGTTTATTATGACAGGGCATTGTTTACATTTGATTTGGGTAAAACAATGAATGCAGATGATCACCTATTGCATATACACAAATTGAACATGGAATAAAAAGCATGATAAGGATTTCATTGTTCATTAAATTTTATTTTGGAAGTCTTTTTAATATGATGAGATCAATATTAATTACTTTTCATGTTGAAACCATAAAGGAGTGTGCAAAGTTTCTATTCCATTCACACTGTGCAACATAATTTTCAAGACAGATATTGAGAGAATGGTTTAGGGAGGGCGTAAATGCGGGGGGTTTTTTTGTTCATTGTGTTCTGAAAAGAAAAAAAGAAATACTTTAGCCAATCATTTTGCCTGAAAATGCATGAACAGAAAACAGGTTTAATTATTTACTAATAAATTTACAGGAAGTCTTTGAGTTCTTTAGCTATAACCCCTATTGGCTAATGTTTCAACTGCATCTTCAAGGCATGCCTTCGATGAAGGCATGCATTGTTGATGTGATTGGAGTTCTAGTCAGTCAGGACCTGGCTATCCCATTTAGGACAGATCAAGATGGACCTGTCTCCATCCATCCACCCCATCTTTTCAAAGCCACTGGAATTTTGAACTATCTTAGTGGAGGTTGTCTTTGATATCATTGTCTTTTGTCAAGTACATGAAGTGGTAAAGTGTGCTAGCTGTTGGAATGTAATGTCATGAGGGATGACAAGTAAACATCCACTCTAGCTATGTTATTCCCCTACGGTGTGAATTAAAACAATTTTTTACCATAAAATTCCACATTTTGCAAAATGGCTTGTGTTGATTCAATTAATATCAGTTTGAGTGAATCTGACTTTTTTTGGCAGGTACATGTAGTAAATCCAGGGATATTTTTACCTGCGTCGCCAGCGGCAGAGCAGGTCTAGTAACCGCTCGACTCCATCCGTCAGTCTGTCCGTCCTTCCATCCGAAACACTTTTTACGTCAAAGTTTTCTTGGCTTCTATAAAAGGGAATGATTTTATATTTGGTCTGCTGCTTCATAATGATGAGTTGTATCGTGTAAGCAATTTTCAGATCTGCCGTGCAGCCATTTCCTGTTTGCCGATACTTTGAAATTTTACTGTACCCACTGAACATTGAAATTTTCCGTCAAGGTTTTCTCGGCTTCTATGCAAGGGATTGCTTTTATATTTGGTCTGCTGTTTCATAATGATGAGTTGTATCATGTAAGTAATTTTCAGATCTGCCGTGCAGCCACTTCCTGTTTGCCGATACTTTGAAATTTTACTGTACCCACTGAACATTGAAATTTTTTGTCAAACTTTTCTCGGCTTCTATGCAAGGGATTGATTTTATATTTGGTCTGCTGCTTCATAATGATGAGTTGTATCGTGTAAGCAATTTTCAGATCTGCCGTACAGCCACTTCCTGTTTGCCGAGACTTTGAAATTTTACTGTACCCACTGAACATTGAAATTTTTCATCAAACTTTTCTCGGCTTCTATGCAAGGGATTGATTTTATATTTCATCTGGAGCCTGATAATGATCAGTTGTATTGTGTATGCAATTTTCAGATCTGCCGTGCAGCTACTTCCTGTTTGCCGATTCAATTGCATGCAGCGACGCAGGTCCAGACCCGGTATTGGTCTTGTTATTCACTAAATATGGCTAAGTTAGTTCACTTAAGAACTATTTTATCTGAACTGCAGAGAGAGAAAGAAAGTGTTCTGGATTTATTCATTATTTTAAATATCTTCTTGTAAAAGGGGGGTGAGGTGTAAATATGCCTCAAGGGTTTTCATTTGAACAGATTAACTTCACCCTTTCTAACGAGTGCACAACCACCCAATAATTAAATCACAGAGATTAACCCCCTACCAAAGCACAGCATATCAAAATTCAATATTTTCAATATTATTTTTTTAATTTTTTTCAACAAATTTCAACAAAACCCATATCATGTGACCCCTCATTTGAACAAGCTCAAAACGACCCCCTCATATATCATGTGACCCTCTCACTGGAACAGGCTCAATGAGCCTGTTCCAATGAGAGCCACAAGATGTATGGTTTTGTTCAAGTTATTTAAAAAATAGTTGTTTTTTCATCTACTCAATATGTATATTATAAAGACAGATGTAGGCAATTCACTAGCTAAAGGGCTAATTCATAAATAAATTCATGGGTATTTTTTGGATTTTGAGCCAAGACAATGCCCCGGATCACAAATGATAGACAGTTTTCAACAGTTCTATCTTTATACCCGAAGAAATTTCAGTTTAAAAAAAAACCCAATTACTTGTATCATGCAGTTCAAAAGGAAAACAGAGTTTCCTTTTACAAAATACACACAACACCACACTTTAACTCTTGGAAAACTGATGTCAAAATATCACAATTTCAAGCTACAAATTTTTCGCATGCAGCAATCAGGAATTTAACCAATTCAGCCCTGTTTGACAGAGCTTAATAAGCCCTGTCAAACAGGAGTGAATCAGTTGAATTCCTGGTTGCATTATGGGGAAAAATTTGCTACATGATATTTCAGTATTGTGCAGAGGATAAACTGAAAGTAAACAAGAAAAATGTAACCAAGGCAACACAACATGCCTCCTCCACCCTCTGTGACCTTCACCTTGCAGATGTGGTGGAAACTATTATACGCGACACACCTTCTGACTGTCCTTAACATTTGTAAAAAAGTTCAACAATTGTACTATGATTTGTTTCTGAGTTATGGCTGAGACACGAATATTGACCAATTTTTAGTGTGACCTTGACCTTGAAGGTACGAACCTGACTATGGTGTATGACACATCCTTCTGTGGTCCTTTATAATTGTGTGAAGTTTGATGACTGTGGCCCTAACCGTGTTCAGTGTGACCTTGAAATGTGACCTTGACCTTATAGACCTGGCTGTGGTGCGTAACACATCCATCCGTTGTCCTTTATAATTGAGCGATGTCAGATGATTGTAGCCTTAATAGTTTTGGAGTTATGCTTGAGACACGATTTGTGACCCTGAACATATGAAGGTCAATTGTGACCTCCACCTTGCAGATGCAGCAGAAACTATTATAAGCGACACACCTTCTGACTGTCATTAACATTTGTAAAAAGTTTAACAATTGTACTATGATTCATTTCTGAGTTATGGCTGAGACACAAATATTAACCAATTTTTAGTGTGACCTTGAAATGTGACCTTGAACCCAGCTATGATGTGTGACACATCCTCCCATGATCCTTTATAACTGTGTGAAGTTTGATGACTGTGGCCCAAACCATTTTCGAGTTATTGACTCTGACACACACACACACGGACAGACACAACCACACTTCAATCACTATATGCCACCCGACTTAAGTCAGGGGGCATAAAAATCTTCTCACCTGTGTTTCCAAATAAGTTCTCATGTCAACTCCATCTGAACCTCCGCAAGCTCCATCTATAATGAGACGTTAGACTTAATTAGTCTTTGTACTAAACAGAGATGTGCTTCTTCATACCCAACCAACATCAATATGTATTACTTAACCCGAATGTTAGCAGGAACTCATTTTGCAAATTATAACAAAAAGGTAAAACCATACAGTAGAAGCCTCTTTACTGAATAGCTACTTTTCGAGTGAAAAATATTCAACTGACAGGAGTATTTAATTAATAGGAATTTGGTTAGTTTCCAGTATTCTAACGATAAACTGAGAGATTATATTATCCTATCTTGCTTGACAAGAGTCCATTCTTACATTGTACCTGTTTAAGTATGTATGGACATTGAATTGATGCTATGACTGGAGGAAATTCAGTGATTGCAGGTGACAGATGAGTTTCAGGACAGGAGGGGAGAGCAGGGAAGTGTATGTTACCATCCCAATCCCAGCCAAAATCTCCACATGTGGCAGTTATAAAATTCTCCCTCGGGGTGAGGATGAGGATGGGGATAGGAGGGGATGGGGGGGGGGGGGGGGCGATGCAAATGGTTTTCTCAAAAGTTGGATGTTGGCCACCGGCGGATAGTGATACAACTGGAAAGGAAAGGGGGCACACCTCAGGATCAAGCCCCTCTAGCCAGATACCTGAGTGGTTGTCACAGCAATTCCTCAATTTTTTGGTTTATTTATTTATCGGTGCTTACCATGACTGTCAGCACCTATGACTTTATCTAACAATCATATAGATTTTGGTCTGAAAACCACGAGAAACGGTTTGTATCACATAATGTGTTCCGATTCTGTATAATAATCATATAGAGGACTTCCGGTAAACACCGCACTTATAATCACATATATCATTATATGGATTGTTGTTATGCATTAAAATATGAAATTCAAAGTTTGACCAATTCTAACTCAATTTAGAGCGAAAGCCTTCTTGCACTCAAGGGATGAAATACACCACCACCCATGCTAATCTGTAGATTATGAGACCTAAAACATAAAACAAACCAAGAGCATGAACTTTTGGTTGCAAAGAAATAATTACAAAAATAAAATAAAAAATCGTGACATCGACGCCGTAGCTGCGACGGGTGGCACAATTTCACAAAATTCTAGGTTCATCAAGGGCCATAACTCCAAGAAAAATATTTGGAACAACACATGCATTGAACAGTGGCTAGACATCAATAAGATACACTTACATGCCAAATATAAAGTCATTCCATCAAGTATTTCAAAAGTTATTGAGTTTTGAAACTCGTTGGTCACAGACAGACTGACCGGTGACCGACAGACAGACCGACATTGCCACTTATAGAGCTGCTAGTCGCAGCTAAAAACTGCCTGCCCAAATGCAATTTTACAAATGAAAGTGTCAATGACACTATAGCTTAACTTGATTGTGTGTTGTGTTTGATGAAAAGGATAACGTTCAATGTTTTTGAAAGGATTATGAAATAAGACAAGAATTGTGATAATTGAGAATATGTTAATTTCTGTTCCCTGTATGCTATGTTTTCAATAAAAATAATTTGAGGTGTAGACTGTACTAGAGAATTGAGGGGAGAGTTAATGTGGCCCTCACAGTTAATGTACGTCATCCAAATTGACAAAGTTACAGTGTAATTATTCCAAAACGAGTCCCCCTATCAAGTTGCAATAAAACCCCTTCATAAATACAACTCTTAGACTTTGCTAAAGGTATTTTGGTCACATGACAGCTTGGCAGTCATGGTTGACCAATCATGACCAAAATAGGACAGTCTCATCTAGATATCATACCAAGTTTTATATCCTACCATGTTATAATTAAATCCCTTTATAAAAAGAACCTGTAGATAGTTCTAAATTAATCCAGCTCGCGTGACCAGTTGGCGGTAATGGTTGACTGATCATGACCAAAATAGGAAAGTCTCATCCAGACATCATATCGAATTATCCTTCCAAGTTACAATGAAATCACTTCATAAATATGAACTGTAGACTGTGCTAAACAAATCTAGGTCACAGACCCGAGCGCCCATCACGGTTGACCGACCACGTCTAAAATAGGATGTTGTCATCCAGACATTATACTCAGTCATCCTACCAAGTTACAATGAAATCCCTTCATAAATATGACTTGTAGACTGTGCTAAAGGTTTTTTTTTGTGATTCAGGCTTAGGCAGCCATCACAGGTGACAGACTGCGACCAAAAGGGGAAGTACTCATCTAGACATTATATGGAGTCATCGTACCAAGTTACAATGAAATCCCCTCATAAACATATCTAGGTCACAGGCCTGTGCAGCCATCACGATTGACCAATCACGGCTAAAATAGGATGTTCGATTGCGACTGAAAGGAGACATTCTCATCTAGACATTATATCAAGTCATCGTACCAAGTTACAATGAAATTCCTTCATCAATATGGCCTGTAGACTGTGCTAAAGGTTTCGGGCTTCGGGCCTGTGCAGCCATCACAGCTGACTGATCATGGCTAAAATAGGATGTTCGATCGCAACCAAGAGGGAACATCCTCATCTAGACATTATACTGAGTCATCCTACCAAGTTACAATGAAATTTCTTCATAAATATGACCTGTAGCTTGTGCTAAATGTTTTCAGGTTTTGAGCTCAGGCAGCCGTCACAGCTGAATGATTGTGACCAAGAGGGGATGTTCTCATCTAGACATTATCTGGAGTTATCCAACCAAGTTACAATGAAATCTCTTCATAAATATGACCAGTAGACTGTGCTAAATGTTTTCTGGCTTTGGGCCCCTGTAGCCATCACACTTGACCAATCATGACCAAAAGGGGACATTATCATCTAGACATTATATGGAGTCATCCTACCAAGTTGCAATGAAATTCCTTCATAAATATGACCTGTAGCTTGTGCTAAAGGTTTTCAGGTTTTGAGCTCAGGCAGCCGTCACAGCTGAATGATTGTGACCAAGAGGGGATGTTCTCATCTAGACATTATCTGGAGTTATCCAACCAAGTTACAATGAAATCTCTTCATAAGTATGACCTGTAGACTGTGCTAAAGGTTTTCGGGCTCTGGGCCCCTGTAGCCACCACACTTGACTGATCATGACCAAAAGGCAACGTTCTCATATAGACGTTATACAAAGTCATCCTACCAAGTTACACGGAAATCCCTCCATAAATACGACCTGTAGACTGTGCTAAAGGTTTTGGGCTCGGGCAGCGGTCACAGTTGCAGATCGTGGCCAAATGGGAAAGTTCTCATCTAGACATCATATGGAATCATCCCACCAAGTTACAATGAAATCCCTCAATATTAAATATGACCTGTAGACTGTGCTAAACTTTTTCGGGTTTCGGGCTTGGTGCCTTGGTCTGCTGTCATGTTTGACAGATCATGACCAAAAGGGAACATTCTCAACTAGACATTATACAGATCATCCTACAAAGTTACAATGAAATCCCTTCATAAATACGACCTGTAGACTGTGCTAAAGGTTTTGGGGTTTTGAGCTTGGGCAGCCATCACAGTTGACCGATCACGACTAAAAGGGGATGTTCTCATCAAGACATGACCTCAAACATAAAATTTTGTGACGATCGGACAAGAACTGCGGGGTCTGGCCTGTGCTAAAGGAAAATGTGAACAGACTCACAGACTTCTGCAAGCGTGATGGCAACAGCTTATATTGACTTTGTCAAGTTCAGCTAAAAATGGCCTGAACTAAAAGGGGACGTTCTCATCAAGACATGACCCCAAACATAATATTTTGTGACGATCGGACAAGAACTGTGGGGTCTAGCCTGTGCTAAAGGAAAATGTGAACAGACTCACAGACTTCCGCATGTGTGATGGCAACAGCTCATATTGACTTTGTCAAGTTCAGCTAAAAATGGCCTGAGAAACAGAAGATCTACTTTATGTGGCCTTATCCAATGCTCATGATATCAAAATTTGTTAGTTTAATTTTTTACAAAGTTTCAACAAAAGCATATGATATGGTTTTGTTGAAACTTTTTGAATAACCTTTTTCCAAATGAAGTGAGCAGATATGACAAATTTGTTTGGAAAAGGGTTTGGTAAAATATTGATATTTTAATATTTACATGTACTATTCAATAAATCTACTTATGCTACAAGTGATGTGAAACTGCTTGTCAAATATGATTTTCACCAGACAATTAACCTAACAAGTGGTTTTCTTATGTACATCAGGGGTAAATAATTTTATTACATAAAGACTGACCTTGATCCATTATTGCTCTGTTCTCGGGTTCTTTCCTATTAAAAATAAAATATATCATTTATTTCATTCTCAACATGACATGATGGAACTGCAGATTTTCAAAAAACTAAAAACAATGTTCCTGGTTGTTCATGAACATATTTCTCTTCAGTGCTAACTGATACTAATGGAATACTGATCTTGAATCTTTCTCAGAGAGTTTATCAAAATATGAGAAACTTTCTTTGTTATTTTGCAACTGAACTTATGTCAGGGCCCCTGGTACAAATTTGTGGGAGCCAGATACAAGCAAGTGCTCAGTAACTTGCAATAATCAATAAGGGCTACATGTACAAATGTACTTATTCATTGGTGTTTAAGGTCACAGATTTCTACGCAATGGCGAATCGTGGCCACAAAATTGATATAAATTCAAGTTTAGTCAATCTTTTGTGCACATGATGCTCATTTTAGAGGACTTCAACTCACAAGCATTGATCACTGGGTTCTATTTCACCAGTAAATCAGAGCTTGTTCACCACAGGAAACAAGCACTGTTATTGTCCTGGGGTCGCCATGGGGCCTACACATGTATTTAAGATGCACTGTTATGCCCCCATCTTAAAAAGTCGAAGGGGTATCTAGTGGAGATCTTCATCCGTCTGTTTGTCCATTCGTTCATCCATCTGTCCGTACCAACATTTTCAATGTATCACAGCCACTGATACTCCAATTTGAATATTTAGTGTTGTGATAGAGCATCATGGGGGAATGATACCGGTGTAGCAGGAGTTTCTTCCACACATTTTTTTCAGAGTTATGGCCCTTTTTCCCTCTTTCGCCTTAGAAAAGTTTGGGCGTGTTGGGACATTGGCACATGCTTTGTGTTGCCCCCTCGTTAGTCTTGCCCTTGCTGTTTTCCCTTGTCTGGAAAAGAAATACTGTAAGAAAATGTCTTGCTCTTATCACTAAGGTCACATTGCCTAGACATGGTGCTATATTCTTTGTAACATGATCACAACTCTGATACAAATGATACCACCCACTCCCACCAAGAAACATTTTACACCAGTAAAAGTGTGTTTAATGAAGAGAGCACAAACACTGACACCAATGTTTGAAGGTTTCATTGAAATCCATTCACTTGTTTAAAAGAGGTCGTGGATAGCAAATGTCAACAACCACCCCCCCCCCCCCCCCACCCACCCCCCACCCTACAAGCTTGAATCTGACAAAGTTCATTTTTCAATATGGGAAACTGTAAAAATGAAAATATCTGAAAAGAAAACAGGAGGTGGACATCTTCAGTGTATTGCCCAGCAAGCCTGAATATAAGCAACCTGGCATTTGCAAAATGGGGTCCCCAGAGGGTGAATTTGCTTATGCTATCCCATACAGTGGGCCATTTTATCCTCTAGGTACATCTTTCTGTTTTGGCTTGAGACCTTGATTCAGACTGAGGTTCACAGGGGATAAATTTTGTGATGCTACCCTGCTGTGCAGGGTAGCATCACCAAATTCACTCTCTGGGGACCTTTGCAGATGAAAGTCTGCTTATTTTCAGGCTTGTTGCCCAGCAGCATGCAAGGAGTTAACAAAACATTTTTTTGCTATCCTGTATCAATCCTGGCTCCAGAAATGATTTTTCTTTAACTGACAATCAAATCAAAATGGGAAACTTTCCCACAGCAATTACATTATTTTATGGACAAACAGAACATTAGCAGTACCACATAATCTTCAGGTACAGTATCAATCAAAATAAGTGGTTATACATTAGAACAACAGAACAAACTTGTCTGTGACTGGTGTGTTGCTTTTCATCGGTGATTGCTCTATGTGTATACAGTTAAGAGGTGTAAACCTCAAACTTTTGGAAACCAACAACAGGCCTCGACAATTCAGGTGAACGATCGTTCTGTTCCCCTAGAGGTTATGCAAACAAAAAGTGAGGCGAACAGACTATCGGTTAACCAAAAGGATCTATCGATTAACCAATTTTTTTTTACGATCGGCACATTAGAAGAATGAACAAAAAGTATTACACATACAAATATTAAATTTGTGCTTATAGTTCTGCTGTAAGCATAGTCAAAACATGGCCTGAAAGTCTGTAATATAATTTTTTGGTTTGGTACGTCCTTGAAAGGACGTACCAAACCAAAAAATTATATTACAGACTTTCAGGCCATGTTTGTACTACTGTAAGCATACTGTAAGCATAATTAGAAACATGTTGTTACAGTTTATCGAAACTGAAATGCACTGCAGCCTGTTGTATGATGGGGCCACAGCCAAATCAATTCTGGACCTATTCACCACCAATAGAAGATGCACAACTCTTGTATGTAATGCTGCCAACAGAGGCACAACTCTATATTTCTAGTGATTGCGTATTTCTGTTTCGTTGTTATTTTTATCGTCTGAAGTCATCACATGTTGCCAACAGAAGGGGCATAACTCTGTATTTACCTCCCAAACTTTCCCACCAGCACAGCCTACGGCTTTCGGGATATGCCTGTGGCATATCGTGTTTGGATTTTTGGTTCACCAACAGGTTAAGGAAACAAATTTACTTAACATTCAGAATAGGTTAATGAACAACTAAATGGGTAACCTGTTAATGGGTTAATTAAAAATATGGAATTGTCAAGGACTGCAACAATACAGCTGATTGTATATCTCTTAACTGAATAATCCTATTAAACAATCTCTTAACTGAATAATCCTGTCAAACAACAAACCATTTAACATACCTTCAGTACAAATTTGACATGTTAATTAAAATGGCATGTTGGTTAAAGCGTAAACTCCTGAAAACTGAATAGAAAATCACATGATCTCTCAAAGATTTACTCGGACAACAATCCATATGCATATATACCTATTTGGCTTCAGCAAAGACATTTAATCTATTGCATTGTGGAAGCTGGTTAATTGAATACTTATTTTGCTAGAGAAAAAATATTCAATTAACAGGAGTATACAATTAACAGGAACTGGGACATTTTCCTTTCTTCTAACTATAAACTGAACATTCATTCTATTATATTTTGTTTGACCCAGCTCACACTCAAAATATATAATACATTAAATACATATATTGGATATATTGCAGCCAAAAATGTCTATGAATGTGGGAAATTCAGTGGATGTTTGGAGTAATTCCATTGCAGATTACAAGAATTTATATTCAATTAACAGGAGTATACTTTATACCCTATATGCAATTAAAGGTGAGATTTGTATTGAAGGTATTGTAAATGGTTTGGTGTTTGTATATTATATACAATTAATGGATTGTTCAATTAAAATATATAAAATTAAGTGGGTTCCACTGTACCTTATCCATGGGCTCTGTCAAGACATAATAGAATCAAGTGGCAGGCTGACTCATCACAGGACAGGTATACCTGCCCATGTGCAGAAAATTTCTAATTGCAATGCATATCAAGGGAGATAATCAAAGCTTGAATTTCGAGCTGGACTGAGTGACTGAATCAAATACTCCCCAGATATATAATTGGTGGACAGTTTATCACTTGCATACAGGAAAATGAGTAAATTCCTGTTAATTGAAAACTTCTGTTAACTGACTAGTTTTCACTGACAAAGTGGCTATTCAATCAATTTCTATGGTTCTACTGTTATTTCCACTTCTGAACTGCAATTTTCAGGTACTGCAATGTGCAGCTACACTAATGCATACCTTCAGTGAAGGATTGTCATTTTGACTCATATTAAATGCTACTGATGCTACAGAAAAAAATGCCTATGCAATTAGAGCAGAATGATTCCGAAAGAAAAGAAAATCTGCAGAGAGATATATCTAATGATTCTAATCTCACTGTTATAAAAAAATTTCAACACCAGAGGATGAACGAAAAACAGAAATCTAGTACAGAAGTTTTTTAAAACTTATTATGAACTAACTTACACTGATTCTGTTTTAGTTGATAAATTATCTATGATTGTTTCTTCAGCAATTGGTGGAATTTTGACTAAAAAGAAAACAAAAATCAAATGTGATACAAACAAAAAGTGTGGAAATTCTTAAAAGTACATGTGTATTCATGCTGCCTTTTGAGATATTTTTCCATTGAGAAATGCCCCTTCTGGTCAATAACCTCCTTAATAAAACACTTTTCAGAAAGCAATACCCAAATCCTCCCTGAACCATTTCATTGTTAATTTCTTATTAAAAAGGAATGTTCTTGAATTGTTTTACACCACAGCTATGGCCAGAGACCGAACTGAGCATTTAAAAATAAGAGCCAGACTTTGAGCCGACTTTTGAAATCTAGAAGCCAGATTTACTTCTTAGCCGATAGAGTGCTGAATTATTGTTGACTGTCAAAATTTGTTCATGTATTTTCCCTTGGTACAATTTATGGGAGAGTGCCAAAAGGCACTCTCCCATAAATTGTTACAAGGCAAATCCATACAGATGATAAAATGTTACTTCAAAGATAATATGCAGTACATTACAGAAAATGAAGTCTTTATGCTGTACATGTAGCACCTTCGCACCAGCATAAAGCCCAAATATGGGCATCAAGCACTCAATCAGTTAACTGTAGTTATATTAATTTTTGATAATGATCTTCTTGTTTGAAGCTTTCAGTATGTAGGACATACATTTGTTCATTTAATTACATTTGTTTTTGGCATAATTAAAGTTGTTTCTGAAATGACTGAAAAATATTTTTATTACAAAATAACCATTCATTTTCACAATAGTTCCAAGTCAAGTCTTGGCTGCCTCAAGGAGGAAGTGGGGGCCTTACAGTTTTGAGCCAACTTAGAAGCCTATATTTAAGATTCAGGAACCAGATCAGAATTTTAGGAGTCAAATTCACACTGGCCTCTTTCCAGATCGGTCCCTGGTTATGGCTACTGTGTACAAGCAAGGGTTAACTTTGATAATAAATTTAACAAAAAGTAATCAGCAAAAGGCTGTTTTACTTTCTCTGTTTTTCGAGTATTTTATCTCCAACCATGGCAAACTACTGATTTTGCAGTAAGAATGTTATACACTCTTCGATACTGGTTCAATGACTGCCCTGTGTAAAGGGGTCTGCAGGTGCATTGGAGAAAGAGTTGAAAAATGTTAGGAAATTGCAATTTTCTTTCAAGTACATGTACCTCTGACTCCCTCACTAAAATGAGCACACAATGAAAGACCAAACTAAAATGTGAGCCTCCCTTGAAACAAAACAAAAACAATGCTAAATTACCAAGCCTTTTTATATGTGCCCGGTATACAGTACAGTCACCATGGACTGGTCTTAATCTATGCGTGGGCAGTGATGTCCACACATGCATTTACCAGGTAATAAAAATCATCATTAGCAAAATATTAATTAATGAAGCACTGAGTTGTACCCGGTGCTTCATTAACTAAATTTTTAATGATTATTCCTATAATTAGTGTTTGGAATCCAATATTAATTTTGTGTCTGTAGAAATATTGCCTGCCCATGGAAAGAGATCAGTTCACGGCGGCTGTACTGTAGTTCATTGCAAGCTGGAATAAGTAATTTTGCAATAAAAATGTTAGTAAACACAGTAGAAATGTCTACCAAGCAGTTCCAACAGCTGGCACTTTTCAGTTCTAGTAAAACAATTTACTACCATGCCTCTAATTTATTTATTTATTTATTGGTGTTTAAGGTCACATACTTATGCACAATGGCTAATCATGACCAAACAGTTTTATGGGTGGAGGAAGCCAGAGTACCCAGAGAGAACCACAGAGCATCGATGAGCAACTGTCAGCTCCTCAACTCTGTTCAAGATCTGCTCAAGCAGGGTTAGAGCGGTTGAAGTCATGCACCATCAATGACGTCACGTGCTGTATGTCTTAGTACACAGTGTCATTGTGCCTCCACGTAGGCAACCAGGATAAAGGGCCTTGTCCAAGGACACAACATGGTTTCGTCCTGGAGGGGAGAAGTAGCATTACAAGTAGTTGATACAGTTACATGGCAAATACAGGCAACTAATACCTAACTACAGTACAGTTGCCATGGACTGGTCATTTTCCATGGATGGGCAATATTGCTGCGGATGCAATAATATTAAGATTCCAAACACTAATTATAGGAATAATCATCAAAACTTTAATTAATGAAGCACCAGGGACAACCTGGTGCTTCATTAATTAAAATTTTGCTGATGATGATTTGTATTACCTGGTAAACGCATGCGTGGACATCACTGTCCATGTGTGGATGTTGACCAGTCCACGTCGACGGTACTATATAGTATCCTGAGCATGGATTATCACCTAAACACCGAAGGACAGACAATAATTCTCCAATTCCTAATAATACAAACAGCATAAAAAGCACAAACAATGTTTAACCCATGACCTAGCATAATGGCCCAATCCAGGAGGCACTATTATTACCACTTTACCGGGCATTCTCATGTACATTGTTTAACAAAGTTTAATAGGGCATTACAAGAACATAACGCTCTACTTCAAAAAGTGACGTGTCAGGCAAGTCTTGACTGCTACTCGTATTTTAAAACCTTCTCTCTGTAAGTCATGTGAAAAATAATTTCAAGGTGAAGACAATGAGAAATTTATAGAAAAACATAGCTGAAAATAACTAAACTACTGAGTAAAAAAAATATTCAAACCCAATTTGTCACTGCCAAAAATAAAGTGACTGAGGCTTGTATTTTATCCTTCTAGAACATTCACATACAAATTATAATCACTGACAACAATGAGCTGATATTGTTTCTATTTATTTATTTATTTATTTATTGATGTTTAAGGTCACATATTTATGCACAATGGCTAATCATGACCGTGACAGTTTTACGGGTGGAGAAAGCCTGAGTACCCGGAGAGAACCACCGAGCAACGACGAACAGCTGCCAGCTCCCCAACATCGTAACTCCGCACTGCAGCACAGGCAGGGTTAGATTGGTTGAAGACATGCGTACCATCGACGTGCAGTACGCCTTAGTACACGGCGTCATCGTGCTCCCACACGGGCAATGGAGATGAAGTGTCTTGCCCAAGGACACAACGCGGTTGGCGTAGGTGGGATTCGAACCGAGGACCTCTCGGCTTGCAGCCTGCACCTCTACCTACTGAGCCACCACACTCCCTGATATTGTTTCAAGTTAAAATCTATTCAAATACGTGTACATATAATTTACTTTTTCCAATGGTATCAATTTAAAAAGAAAATACTTTGCATATTTGTCATCATAGATATAAATAGAACAGAATTATTTTGCTCAATAATTTAACAGCTTCATGGTAATTAATGCGAACAGCACATACAAAACACAGTTGACATTATGTTTACCTGGTTATTGGATTAAAAATTTGATTAACAGCCCGACAGTCACGTCACATGACTTTTGTTCCTCACTGTTGTACACTAGAAAATAGAAATGGTTTCCGGAAATGGTTTCAACTAGTAAACAATGTGATTGTTATTTAAATTATTAAATATGTAATATGTTCAGCAAAGCTAGCCCCATAAGAACAAGCAGCTGTATATATGTAAGTAAGTCTGTTTACATATTAAGCCTTTATTTCAGAATTAACCACGGTAAATATCGGGTCTGCTTTTAAGTTTAAATCGGGCCTGTTTTAAAGTTTTCGAACATAGTTGCAATTGAAAGTGTACCGGTGCTGATCACATGATAATCATATGACACCAGATAGTTCGACAACAAATGATACTATCATCTGCCAAAATTGAAAGCATTAAAAAGGTCATTTAGGTACAGGGTCAAAACTTTTTCAGAATCCCAGTGGTAACAATAGTAATAACATGACTTTGTCGAGGCTTGTGGTTTATTAACAGCTCAACAGTTGTGAATAACAGCCCTTCAGCTTATTAATGGCCCTAGACTTAGTCTTGGGCCTTTTATAAGCTGTCAGGCTGTTATTCACACCTGCTGGGCCGTAAATAAACCACAATGCCCTCCACAGTCATGTTATCATAATATTCACAAAAATCACCTTTTTTATTTTTCCCACCCAAACATTGCTTATGACCCCTCACTGGAATGATCTCACTGAGTGCATTCCAATGAAGGGTCATAAGTTGCTATGTATTTGAGACACAGAATAAATGAAAGTGTCAATGACACTGTAGCTCAACTTGACAAACTTGAACTTGGTAAGTTATAAATGAAATGGCAAAATTGAAGAACAAAGTAATCCATCAATTTTTAAATGTAAACTGTAAGACTGGCTAAAGAAAGAATGTTGATACACAAATGCAGTATGTTCAGAGGTTACTGTAAATGGCAACTTTTTTCACAGAAATGAATGCTAATCAATAGTTCTTATCAAAAGGTCTTGTCTAATGAGCACACCAAGTTAAACAAGCATACCAGGTTTCAAAGCAATCCAATCATAAATGTGCCCTGTTGGTTGTGCCAAAGAGAAATATTGAGGTCTGACTAAACTAAGTTCTAAGAACGTTGGCTGCGGCAACCTTTTCTTACGGAAATTGAAGAAAATCGATAGCTTCCATCTAGAGGTCACCCCAAACAAGCATGCCAGGTTTCAAAGCAATCCAATCATAAGTGTGCCCTGTCGGGTGTGCCAAAGGGAAATATTGAGGTCTGACTAAACTAAGTTCTAAGAACGTTGGCAGCGGCAACATTTTTCGATGAAAATGGAAGAAAATCGATAGCTCCCATCTAGAGGTCTCCCCAAACAAGCATGCCAGGTTTCAAAGCAATCTGATCATAAATGTGCCCTGTAGGGTGTGCCAAAGAGAAATATCAAGGTCTTCTGACTAAACTAAGTTCTAAGAACGTTGACCGCGGCAACATTTTTTGACGAAAATTGAAGAAAATCGATAGCTCCCATCTAGAGGTCTCCCCAAACAAGCATACCAGGTTTCAAAGCAATCCGATCATAAATGTGCCCTGTAGGGTGTGCCAAAGGGAAATATTGTGGTTTGACTAAACTAAGATCCAAGAACGTTGGCCGCGGCAACATTTTGTGATGAAAATTGAAGAAAATCGATAGCTCCCATCTTGAGGTCACCCCAAACAAGCATACCAAGTTTCAAAGTGATCTGATCATAAATGCGACCTGTGAGGTGTGCCAAAGGAAATTGTGGACGAACGTACTAATGTACGTACGTATGTACGTACGTACACCGACGGACGAGAAGTGATGGCAATAGCTCAGCTTGACTTTGTCAAGTTGAGCTAAAAATGTTTAGCTAATAAAACCTTCTTTTGCATGTCTTGTTCATTGGTCATTTCAGATAATGGCTTAAGGTAATGGTCCTGTGGGTTCGAAACACATTTGTGTAGGTCCACTGGCTGAATAGATCTTTGCTTGTTTATATCTCAAACAAGAAAAATGTTACTTAGGTAACACATGCCCCCCCCCCCCCTACCTTGACCTTACGGACTTGGCTGTGGTGTGTGACACATCCACCCGTTGTCCTTTACAATTGAGCGATGTTAGATGATTGTAGCTCTAATAGTTTTGGAGTTATGCTTGAGACACGATTTGTGACCCTGAACATATGAAGGTCAATTGTGACCTTCACCTTGCAGTTGCGGCGGAAACTATTATACGCGACACACCTTCTGACTGTCCTTAACATTTGTAAAAAGTTTAACAATTGTTCTATGATTCGTTTCTGAGTTATGGCTGAGACACGAATATTGACCAATTTTTAGTGTGACCTTGAAATGTGACCTTGACCTTGAAGGTACGAACCTGGCTATGGTATGACACACATCGTCCCATTGTCCTTTATAATTGTGTGAAGTTTGATGACTGTGGCCCTAACAGTTTTCGAGTTATTGGCTCGGACACACACACACACACAGACGGGGACACACACACACTTCAATCACTATATGCCACACGACTTAAGTCAGGGGGCATAAAAACTTGAGTTACCTGCATCGTCTGCATCAGTGAGAGGTATATATATCACCACTCCTCAAGTGTTTTAGTGGTAATGCACTTGTCACATACTGTATACATGTGGTACTAAAGTCACAAAAAAATAGAATCACCACAAAAAATACTTCAATTTTCCAAATTTCCTCCTAAATACATGAACCTGACATTTATTCTCAGAAAGCTTAATTACCCTGCAAACTTCCCAGGAATTAATGTCAAAGTTATGATAGACATTGAGCAGGAAAATTAAGGATGACCCCCTGGCATATAATTCTGGAAAACTCTCCATGAGTGGATCTAAAGAATCACTGTCAAGGTTTTGATAAATGTTAGGCAGAGAAAATTTGTGAGAAAATGTCTATTGGTGCAAGGTCACTTTTAGCATACATATGGCTATATTGTGACAGTAATACAAGATAAAACAAAAAATTTAAAAGGCCAAAAGAACAGAACAAACCTCAAGATGCAAACATAAGTTATCCTTTGCTTTAAGCAAGTCTTGACTGCTACTCGTATTTTAAAGCCTCCTCTCTCTAAGTCGTGTGAAAAATGATTTCAAGGTGAAGATGATGAGAAATTTATAGAAAACCACAGAAGAATATCATAGCTGAAAATAACTACTGGGTAAAAACCATATTCAAACTCAATTTGTCATTGCCCAAAATAAAGCGACTGAGGCTTTTATTTTATCCTTCTAGAACATTCACATACAAATTATAATCACTGACAACAATGAGCTGATATTGTTTCAAGTTAAAATCTATTCAAATACATGTACATATGTACATATAATTTACTTTTTCCAATGATATCATCAATTTAAAAAGAAAATACTTTGCATATTTGTTGTCATAGATATAAATAGAACAGAATTATTTTGCTCAATAATTGATGCCACTAAATTTAACAGCTTCCTGGCCCACACATTGGTAATTAAGGTGAACAACACATACAAAACACAGTTGACAATGTGTTTAAATACCTGGTTATTTAGTACATATACACAAATATAATTCACTGCATACTATACAGTGTGAACAATAAATCAATTTTCAAATTGCATTCGATCACTGTTAAATATGATGAACACAAGACTTGGAGCTCATTATATCCAATGTTCTGGGAATTTAGGCCACTGCTAACCCTAACCCTTACAGTGTTGATCCTAAACCATTACAGGTATCTCCATTTTAGTCAGCTTCAAGCGATGATTCTGTTTCTCAGTTTGTTTTGTTTACAGAATAAGAGGGGTTAAAATAACTAATACATATGATTGTGCTGGACCTGAAAAAGTTATTATTTGTTGTGAACATGATATGGAATGAAAATAAACACTGAAAAATTGAGACCTGGTATTTTTTTAATTGAATTGCAGAGTTCCTCAATTCTTCAGCTTTATAATATTATATGTTATACTCTTGATTTTATGAGAAATTCAAGGAAATACCTAAACAGTTAAGAGTTAAAACCCTATGAGCTTATAATCTGTTCAATAAACATCAGTTTACAACAGTCCAGTAAACCACAATCAGCACCCAAACTTCCTCATTCACATGGAGGGAGCCAACTAAGATTTTTGCAGTTCAAATTCCTCCAAAACATGTCCATGTATGATGACAAAAAATCAAAAAGATCCAGTGCCATTTGTATGCTCTGTAACATTAACTTTCCAAAAATATTATAATTTGTAAAAGATTAATTCACCTTTCTATGTAATGGTCAATAAAATTCATAGCAATGATAACAATACATGTAAATTCCCTCCAGTCACACAATCACATTGCACAACAAAATGAAAAATGTGCCGACTGTGATAAAAATAATAATAAGGAAACCCAATTGCTCTATTTTTAGAATAATTTCTCAAAGTTAAAGGGAGATAATCAAAGTTGACTAAAAAATTGGGATTGACACCATATCATGGAAATGGAAAAATTTATAAACAGGAACAGTTCTATTTCATGAAGAAAAACACAAACTGATGCTTTCCAGAAAAGATTCAGAAAATGAAAATGTTCAGAAATAAAGTTTTTTTTAAGAATTACAAATTAAATATTTTTATTGAGGGGACAATTATCAGTTAAGAAAATATCATAACAATCACAAGCAGAGTAAAATAATCATATTACTTGTCTCTGGGAAAATGCAAATTTACTGGAGCATACATGTTTTAAATAATGGCAATTTTTGGACATTATATGAGCCTTCTGTTCGTTTGGTTTACATGGGATTTTAACCCTCAGAATGAAACTTTTTCCAATTAAAATACCAATCTCATATTCACCCCCTTCCTCCCTGATTTGAAATTATTTCTCTATGTTTAGTTCAAAGGTCAAAAATGCACTTATATTTTGCTCTTGGTAAAAGGTATAAAAGATAAAAAAAAAAATCTTTACGTCCTGAATATAGAAACAGTATACTATTAATAAAATAGTTTAAATACATATGTATGGGCCATTTCATAATAGAGAGCCCCTATCTCGGAAAATTAAAAATGTTCCCTTTTTTTAACAATAATTTTATTTCAAGTACTATGAAACACGGTTTGGATGGCAGGCATAACCTTAGTGGTGGCTCACCCATATGAAGAGGGTGGAGTAAATTGGGAGGGGGGTGAAATGTTTGAAAAAACGTTTTTCTCAATATTTTGGGACTTTTGGAGTCCAGGTAAGGTTTAAAGGATGTGGAAGCATTGTTTTTTAATGATATTCTATCTGTTCCCTCTATTAACACATAAAATGTGTGCAGCATTTGCAGTACTTGCTTGCATGGCCATACCCAGAGCATGCAGCCCTACTCTGAGTGAGGGGCCCTAAATAGCCAATTGAATATTTACAACAAACATTAGCAGGCAAAATTTTGGTATTAGATATAAGCCTTCCAAAAGGACTAGGATCAAAGAGTTGGTGAGTTTCATACCTGAAAATCAAAATTTTCTCACACCTGAAAATAAACAAGAGGCCCCACAGAGCTTGAAGCTCTCACCTTGAACAGAACATGATATAAACAGAATCCAAGAATGAGTCTATATTAAGCAATCCATCTCCAAAGGATACATTGTCAATTCTTGAGCCTCTCAGGAGTGACAAAAATAGTCCGAGCATCATGCCTTTTCTTCAGTTCATCATAATGTAAAATGTGGAGCTTCCCAATGAAGCCCCTTGATACAACCTATGTGAATTAATCTTAGTTACACACCTCTAGAGGGTACTGAATACAAAATTTCTAATTCTTTAGCTTCATGGCCAAATCTGGTTCCCATAGGGTGCCCAAATACTAACACAGGCTCTCGATTTGAACAAAGTTGAATCTGACCTCCCTAGAGATGTTTTATACCAAATATGAAAGCATTCTGGCTGTTGGATCTGAAGAAGAAAACTTTTAAAGAAATTTCTTCATATTGCATTAAGTTAAAATTTGGGCTACCACCGCAAGCTCAAATATTAACCTACAGTTTGAACAAAGCTGAGTGTGCTGCACCCCCCCCCCCCCCCCCCCCCCCCCCCCCCCGTGATGTTGTATACCAAATATGAAAGCATTCTAACTTGAGGATCTTAAGAAGATTTTAAAAGAAATTTCCTCATATTGCTCTAAGTTAAAATTCAGGCTACAAAAGGGAGCCCAAATATTAAGCCAGGGAACCAATTTGAACAAACTTGAATCTGACTCCCCTAGAGATGTTGCAAACCAAATATGAAAGGATTGTGACATGTGAATATGAAGAAGAAGATTTTTGAAGAAATTCCCTCATATTGTACTGAGGTAAATTTCTGGTTCCCATATGGAGCCCAAATATTAACCCAAACACTCAAATTGAACAAACTTGAATCTGACTTCCCTAGAGATGTAGTATACCAAATATGAAAGCATTCTGACTAGTGCAGCTGAAGAAGAAGATCACCCCCCCCCCCCCCCCCCCCCCCCCCCCCCCCCCCCCCCCCCCCCCCGAGGCGTTGTATACCAAATATTAAAACATTCTGACTGGTGGATGTGAAGAAGATTTTTAAAAATTATCCCCCATATTGAACTAAGTTGAAATTTGGGCTTCCATAGGAAGCCCAAATATTAACCTAGGGACTTGGTTTGAACAATGTTGAATTTGACCCTCATAACAATGATGTATATCAAACATTAAAAGGTTCTGACTGGTGGTTCTGAAGAAGAAGGTTTTTAAAGAATATTCCATATATTGCCCTAAGTTAAAAATTCGGGCTCCTGTATTGAGCCTAAATATGAACCAATGGGCTTTATTTTAACAAGCTTGTATCTGACCCACCTATGGATGCTGTATACTGTATATTAAAAGATTCTGACCATTGGTTCGGGAGAAAAGAATTTTTTTTAATTTTTGCAAATATGCTGAATCAGCATTGTTTCGATGCCCTCTACACAACACCCTAACATAACCAAGGGCAATTTTTTTTACCATTCAGTTCTACCAGTCCTAAGGATGCTCCATACCAAACAACAGTTCTCTGTGCCATGTGATTTGGGATATATGGGCGTTTGAAAATAATTTTATTGTTAGCTCCTGGAGTTCCCGGATGCAGGATTTTTTTTTTTTTTTGCACGAGTCAAGTGCTTATGACCCAGTAATACCACATACCAAATTTGGTTCAAATTGGAACATCGTTTCAGAAAATAGAAATTTTGGACGGGACCAAAAATCTTACCCCTTCCATTACAAAGCCAAATATTGCTTCATGAACTTCGTTTGAACAAACTTGAATCTACACCTCAAAAGGAAGCTCCATAACAAATATCAAGTCATTGTACCCACTGGTTCATGAGAAGAAGATTCTAAAAATATTTTGGAGCATTTTCCCCCAACCCCTCCCTATGGGGCTGTGCATGTTGAGTTGAACAAAAATGCAATGCCACTTTGGGATCATCACTCAAACAAACTTTCACTTGAATTGGCCCAGTGGTTTGGGAGGAGAAGACCAAAACATGGTGTTGACAGACGACAGATGGAGAGCAAAGGAATTAGCTCAGCTTGACTTTGTCAAGGTGAGCTAAAAATTCTCTCACTCCGGGTCAAAACTTGGTTGTCAGAGTGTGTCTGGGGACCGTATTTTCCCCAATTAAAGGGTACCCCCAGTATGCCTCAGCCGCCATTGCATAACCTATATAAATTTCTTGCCCTGAGCATTTAATCTTGTGGAAATTACATCAAACCTTGGGAACACATATGAAACTTGTACAGAAATATATTCCAAATTGTGTTCTCAGATCCATTCACATTTTGGAAAATATCTCCTTTACAACAATCTTTTAGGATTAAAATAGAAGGAAGACACTGTAACTGAAACCTCCCCTCCCTCTGAAGATTCAATTAACCCCCTGCACACTGATGTCAAAATATCCAGATTTGAAGTAGCCATTTTTCCCATAATGCAACTGGGAATTTAACTAATTCAATCTGGTTTGACAGAGCTCATTGAGCTGTGGAGATAAACTTAGCATTCACTCTATAATACCTCATCAGACAGAACTCATACAGCTCTGTGAAACTCGATATATTTTAATAAATGCATGTATTGGATTTCTGAGGCCAAATAGGGATATAAACATGAGCAACTGCATTATTGTTCAGGTAATTTCTTGATATATTTCAAGATTTTTATTCAATTAACAGGTGATTATACTCTCTAACCCATATGCAATTTACAGATCAAACTTGTACTAATGGTATGAGAAATGGTTTTGTATTTGAAAATTATATTTAATTAACAGGGCAGTTAAGTGGGCTTTACTGTACTCTGCAACTTAATTAATCCTGAAAATGAAATACAGTTATTGAACCTTCCAGAAACAACAAACTACTGCTGCCCTATTGTAATGAAAATGAATTAACTAAAATGTCCAGATCCCTGCTGAAGATAATGACAGTCCTGGCCTCTGGTGCCAACAGACTGAATTAGTTCTCCAAGAGAAACCTTTCCCTGCGAAACATTTGAAATGTCGTCCGTTTCGTAATTGCTTCATCAACAGAGTGACTAGCTATAGCAAGATTCTTAATTTTTCTGAATTTTTCACACGTGCAGCAGACGGTGATCCAGATGAAGTGTTGTTTAAATTACAAACCGATTTACAATTTGAACTGAGATGGAATGAGTTTATCTGGTTTATTGATTATTTATCCAGTGCTGTCATGGGTACACGAGAGGTTTATTTACTAAACCTGTGATCGTTAAAAGTTGCCTTGAACAAGGCAACTTTTAATGATCACAAGTTTAGTAAATAAGCCTCTCATGTTTCATGATGTAGGTTTTGAGCTATGTGTAGTGTCTTATTGGAACATATACGTTTTTGTAAGGAGTTGACGGTAACACGGTCTCGGTTGAACATAAGCTCCGAGCCGCAAACCTCGGACCATGTTTAAGGCATGTTACTGTCAATTCATCACAATAACTTATACTGTCAAAATAAGACGTTTGACTAGAGTGTCAATAGAAGTGTAGGCTTACATAAACCTAGGTGTGGAATATGGCTAATGAGTTGAGACATGTCTACATAGAACATCATGACCTAAAAGTTAGGTTACATGTAGTTTTACTGGAAATGCTTGGAAACATATGCATTAATGGCAACTCTTATTAGATGGAGTCTGTTGTATTATTTGCATACACAGTCGAACAGTTAATATCATTACTTGAACATGCGACTCTGTTACTGAGCTATTTGTTCAGATTAAGAAACAAGTGTGCATCCAGAACCAACCTTCTTTCTATTTGTTGGCCAATATGCATGTCTACCTTATCATGTCTGTCATCAGTTTCACTTGACAATCTATTGTGATGGAATATTAACCCTTTTTCCAAAGCAATGGCCAAAACTGGTCAATGCTATTCACAAAAATCACTATTCAAATTTTATTATTTTTTCATCTCAAAAACAAAGCCACTGGTGGCCATATTTTTCAACGAAATTTGAAAAAACTATAACTCCCATCTAGACATTGCCACAAAGTCACATATGAAATGTGGAACTGATTGGGTGAGAGATATGGCCTGTAGGGTGTGCTGAACGAATTGGGGATGGACATACATATGTACTGATGGACAGCCGTACGACAGATCACAACCCATCCCAATAGCTCATTCTTGACCTTGTCAAGTTGAGCTAAAAATGCTTTTTTTCATTCCTCTGTTCAAATATTTGATAAATTCAACAGTTTAAACTTTGAGATAAATGTGCACTGCCAGAACCAGCTCTAGTTATTCTTCTGGGTTTTAACCAGAACTGCGTATGTTTAACTAAATTCCTCTCAAAATGAGTGTTCCAAATTGTAATTCTTTTACTCTGACATTGTCCATGTACACTGTATATATAAAACATAACAATGTTTTTTAAATTCTAAAAATCCTCAAATCCCAGAACAAGGTTACTGAGTTTGTTCAATTTAGTATAATAAAATAATTTTGAATAGAATTTGAAACAAGCCTAGGTACTGTCTTCAAATTCAGAATATAGTGTTGAATGAACAAGTGACTAAAATGTATTTTGTTTGAGAGAATTGTTTTATTATGGTTGCTCGAGGTTGCCAAAATGCAATCTCCATTAAATTTAAATGCCAATTTAAACTGAAACAAACCTTTTCATTCCTTGCAGTACCCTCACCTGCCGAGTACTTTATTTTTTTTAATTTTCTATTTGTTGGCCAATATGCATGTCTATCTTATCATGTCTGTCATCAGCTTCACTTGACAATATATTGTGATGGAATATTAACCCTTTTTCCAAAGCAATGGCCAAAACTGGTCAATGCTATTCACAAAAATCACCATTCAAATTTTATTATTTTTTCATCTCAAAAACAAAGCCACTGGTGGCCATATTTTTCAACGAAATTTGAAAAAACTATAACTCCCATCTAGACATTGCCACAAAGTCACATATGAAATTTGGAACTGATCGGGTGAGAGCTGTGGCCTGTAGGGTGTGCTGAACGAATTGGGGATGGACAGACATATGTACTGATGGACAGACGTACGACAGATCACAACCCATCCCAATAGCTCATTCTTGACCTTGTCAAGTTGAGCTAAAAATGCTTTTTTTCATTCCTCTGTTCAAATATTTGATAAATTCAACAGTTTAAACTTTGAGATAAATGTGCACTGCCAGAACCAGCACTAGTTATTCTTCTGGGTTTTAACCAGAACTGCGTATGTTTAACTAAATTCCTCTCAAAATGAGTGTTCCAAATTGTAATTCTTTTACTCTGACATTGTCCATGTACACTGTATATATAAAACATAACAATGTTTTTTAAATTCTAAAAATCCTCCAATCCCAGAACAAGGTTACTGAGTTTGTTCAATTTAGTATAATAAAATAATTTTGAATAGAATTTGAAACAAGCCTAGGTACTGTCTTCAAATTCAGAATATAGTGTTGAATCAACAAGTGACTAAAATGTATTTTGTTTGAGAGAATTGTCTTATTATGGTTGACTCGAGGTTGCCAAAATGCAATCTCCATTAAATTTAATTGCCAATTTAAACTGAAACAAACTTTTTCATTCCTTGCAGTACCCTCACCTGCCGAGTACTTTATTTTTTTTAATTTCTCATTAAATCAAGTCGAGGCTACTGTAAAACAGCCATGTCATGATTTGGTGACAAAAATATATATAGAGCATCCACGGCAAAAGCCAGAGGATCTTGACACAGGAACAGGAAAGTGTACACCTGAGGGTTTCAACGGGTCGAAAAGCAATCGATGTGGGGACGACCCCCAGAGATTGCAAAGCAACTGGAACACTGTCCTGTGAAGCATCCACTTGGTGGAAATGAACCTGCCCCATCGGGACAGGGACTCGGCTAGGACGTTCAGACGACTGGGAATGTGACGAACCATCACCCCAGCATTGACATCCTGAGCGAGAAGTAGAAGATCCCAAGCCAATTCATACATGGGAACAGAGTGCATGCCGCCCTGGTTCCAAATGTAAGTGACCATTGTTGAATTGTCGCACAACAGAAGGACCTGATTCGAAAGGTGGGGGATCCACTGCCGGAAACTCAGTAGAATAGCAAGAAGCTCTTTCTGGTTGATGTGAAGAGCTGCTTGATCCTGGTCCCATACACCATGAAGGTAAAGACCAGAGGATCCAACGTCGTGCACCATCCAAGATCGCTGGCATCAGCCATCAGAACACCACAACCGGACATGGGCAAGTCCAATGGAACTCCCTGCATAATTCACCGAACATCCATCCAGGGAAGAATGTGACGATGAAGAAATGCTGGTAACTGAAGCACCAGATCCAGAGGATCGACATTCGACCTCCAATGACTGAGAAAGTGTCAGAGAGGTCTGACATGCAGCTGACCTAGAGGAATGAGATCTGTCACCAAACAGCAGAGACCAAGCAGCCAGAGAATACTCCGAGCTGTCATGGACATGGACTGGGTCAGAGTTAGGGTGAAAGTCGAGAGAATCACAGACCTCAACTGGGGAATTGCCACCGTATTCAGCTGAGTACAGAAATCCATCCCCAGATGAAAAATGACTGAGAAGGGACCAGGTCCGACTTCTCTTCATTGACTCTGAACCTTCGCAATGTGAGCAGGTTCAAGTGTGTCAACATCTGACTCCAGAATAGCAGCATTAGAGTGCCTCTGAAGGATATCGTCCAGATACGCCAAAGTAGTCAACCTGGACTGAGTGCGATGGAAGACTATCACATGTGACATCAGACGGATGAAGGCCCAAGGAGCCTGGTTGGGCCGAAAGGCATGACCTGGAGCTGGTAAATTTGCCCCAGAAAAGTGAACCTCAGAGATACTTTCGTGACGTCTGAGGAATTGTAACGTGAAAGTAAGTGTCTCGCAGGTCGATGCTGAAAGCGAAATCTTCCGGGTGAATGGAGCAGCAAACCGACCTGACAGTCTCCAAGCTGAAGTTGGGAGCAATGATAGACTGGTTCAGGATACTCAGATCGATAACCGTACGGAGTCGGCTGTCCTTCTTCGGCACCAAGAATAGGAGGGAATAAAATCCCACTGAATGTTCTTGACGACCTTGAAGGAGATTGTCTGTCTCTGTGATCAAAAGTTCCCGACGAGAAACATCTAAAGGTACTTGGGTTGGTAAAGGCACTCTCGACAGAGTGGGGTGCCTCCAAAAGGATATTCGCAGACTGGACCGAACATCTAACACCCATGAATTGGATGAGATTGAGGCCCAACGGTCTGCAAACTTGGATATCCTTACTCCAAACTGGGATGAATCGAGGTGAGGACCTTCATTTCTAGCACTGCTGAGGCCTGTGAGAGGAGAAGCCACCTCCTCCGCTAGATGAAGGATCCTGACACCTCCCTCTGGACTGCCGACGCTTACCCTTATCACGTGAGTAAGAGGAAGAAGCCGAAGCAGGAGGATCAGCCCTTGGCCTCACAGAGGAAGCAGAAGGGAGTTTGTTAGGCTTGAAACAACCCCGGCCTCAAACAGAAGGCGAATCAAGCTGGCAAAACAGCAGCTGATCTTTGGAATGACACAGGACATCATCCTGGACCATCACCACGGAATCATAGAATAGTCGCGGACCCACCAAAGATGCGGATCGAAGAGCAGCACCCTGCCCTTCAGGAAGGGAACAGCTTGTGACCAACACAGAGTCCTGGCAACTAATTCCAAATTAGCCACGTTACAGGCATGCGTGTGAGGAAGATGCATGAACGTCTTAGAGATCACACACAAAGAAGCCTGTATGCTGTCAAACTTATCTGGGGGCAGATAAGCAGCCAAGGCAGAGATGACGTGATACAAGAGAGAAAGCATGCCTATCATCTCTCTGGATAAGCCCAACATGGACTCCAAAGTCGCCATAGGAATAATGGCCGACTTGGGCTTGAAGTCCTGATCCACAACCGTCCAAGTCTTGCAGACCCACTGATAGGTGGAATCATAGGAACAATAATGCACTGGGGACAAAAAGGCATCAGCCTAGTGAAGAACAAAGTCTTCATAGCCATGGAACTCAGCTTTGAGTCTAATGTTGCAAAAGCTTTGACCACTTGTACCACTGGTACGGTCGAAGGCGACCAGAAGCAGGTTGCTACCCAGGCTGCAGGTGCGCGACCGATGATCGCGGCCTGGCTGAAACCTCTGGCTGGTCTGACGGTTTGAAGGAACTCAAACACAAAGTCAAGAGCCGCCCCCAAGTCAGAATACTGATGGCTCTCAACAGCAGGTGTGTCTGACCCATTGCCTGAGTCAGAAGACACATAGCCCATGTCAGGCATACTAGCCGATGCCTCCTATGGTGTAGGAACACCAGGGGGATCAGAAAGCAGCAGCCTGCTTCCAATCCTAGGAGGGGTGCTGCAGAGGGCGCCTGGAAGCCA
This sequence comes from Pictodentalium vernedei, assembly GCA_031216915.1. Lineage (NCBI taxonomy): Eukaryota > Metazoa > Mollusca > Scaphopoda > Dentaliida > Dentaliidae > Pictodentalium > Pictodentalium vernedei. Next base: position 427,080,211 of record CM062296.1, on the reverse strand, counting down.
CTAGGAGCCTCACTGGAGGCAACGGAAGGCTCTTGAAAAGAACCTGCGTGAGCAAGGAGGGGCCTCCCTAAGCTCACAACCCGTATCTGCCGGTTTGATGTGGGAACGGCCCGGCAAAGTGGCTTTGATCTGACCCTCTAAACCAGCAAAGGGTCACGATCCTCTAGGACACCCGATGCGGGATGATGGCTGGCAGCCGAAACATCTGAATACAGATGCTTATAGGGTATGAATTACCCCGGGGATCTGAAGTGTGGGAGCTCAGGAGAGTCGCTGCAGACCTCTGAGGGACAGAAGGTCCAGAGTGCACAAAAATGCACTGGTCCCACAAAACTGGCTGAAGGACTAGAGTGCGTGGACGGAAGCTCAACAGAGTTCACAGTGACCCCACCATGAACATCTGAATCCAAATCAAAACCTGCTGGGCTTGACGGCTGAGAGACCACAGCAGAGGGATCGGCCAGCAACCAATTCCGACTTCACTAAGTTGAAGCCAGGGAAGGCTGAGGCCGATATCTCACATCCAATAAGCAGAAATCCCTGCAGACCCCTGCAGGGATAAGACAAGGCCGGCTGAAATGGAGACCGTTAATGCCACCGATGGAGTAGCAGCTTGAGCGGATACATCGGTAGCTGTGGACAAAGGTGAAAAAGCGGAGAGAGCAACAGAGCCTGGATCCAAAAGAGGAGTCACAGCCCCAGTGACAGCCTCAGATGTCGACTGGAAGGGGACAGTAGTCCTGGAACCAGGCATCTCTTCGCCAGAAAGTCAGCAGCTACTGCGGTATCCACACCATAAAAAGACTGCAAAATCCCCAGGAGGGGGAAAAACTCTCTCCAGACAGAGTTGAATCGAGAGGCCCCGAAAGACTACATTCTCCTTCCCGCAGACACGGCAAGGTGTCGTCCTAGGCATATCTGGTGAGAGCAATGTAGAAAAAATAAATCAGGACAACCCCAGCTACGAGAGTAAGGTGGCAGGAAACAAAGGCCCGACAGGAACAGAAAAGTACCCCAACAGCCAAAAGGTAACTGGCAGAAATTCTACCCTCAACAGAGGGGAGATAAGCTGCCACAACCGACCCCAGCTGACACCTAACTCAGTTAAAAGCAGAACCCAAAGGGTTAGCATTAATGAACAAAAGACCAAAACAGCAAGGTACGCGAAAAATCGCATGTGAAATCGGTATAGAGATTTATCACGAAAAATACAGTGAATAATCGAGAGAATATATAAATACACAGCCCTGTATGTCTGGATAGTGAAGAAACAGCTATGAATCCACAATTCAGAACAGGAAACATCGTTAACATTGAGTCAAAAGGTATCACCGTTGAAAAGCGAAATGATCTGCATCCTGTAAGATGGCGGGGAAAAAAAATAGAATGACACGTTGGTTATACGTCTGCGCACTGGTTCCGGAAGCTGCTTGGGAAAGAAGAAAATAGAGAGTATTTTTCCGAGCTAGGGACTTTGACTGTAGTACTAGCCTGTTGTAAACAATTGTAAGGTAGGTTGATAAGAAATTGTACTTAGTGCCGAATTCCAGCTTAATATCTCTGAAAATTTCGGATTTCATTCCAGTCTTGCTGTTGTTAAAGGAATTCGAGTCTTGCTGTTGTTAAAGGGATAACGTAAAGTTGAACATGATCGGGCCACATCAAATGTCTCTTTCTTATTCAAATTACTCCTAAGTGTCAAGTTTTGTCTTCATCAGTCGAGACATTAGCAGAGGATATAGCTTACAAAGAAATGCTGTGAGAAGTATACCCCAGCACTTCATAGTTTAAAGGGTTAAAGTCAAAATGTGACATTAGATGCAATCGTGAACCACCCCACGTCTCTTTTCCATTCAAATTACACCTAGGTGCCAAATTCTGTCTCCATCAGTCAAGGCATGGCATACTCTAAAGGAAATATGCACATTGTTGCATGGGTTGAAGAGTTAACATCAAAATGCAACATTGGACATGATCGGAACCCATCACAGGTGTCTTTCCTAGATAAATTACCCCCAAGGTGCCAAAAGTTGTCTAGATCACGTGAGGTACGTCGCAGACAAACTATACCTGACATTGCACTGGTTGAAGGGTTAAGTTTCATCAGAAGCTATTGACGCACATACTGTGTCCATTTCCTGGTCAAATTACCCAAGGCTTCACATTTTGTCTCAATAAGTAGTGACACATTTGAGATGAACTTTCATGTGGTTGCAATGGTTGAAGGAGTAATGTGGCATCAGTCATGGTTGGGACCTATCCTGTGCCCCTTTCCTGGTCAAATTACTCCAAAGTGCCAAGTTTTATCTCATTCGACCGAGGCACAGTGGAGTTTTATAGTCTATAAAAAAAAGTAGAGATAGATATAGTTTTTTGAGTTAGAGGGTTAATGCGATGTCAGAAGCAATCGAGGTCCACCCCATGTCCAATTCCAGGTCAAATTAGCCCTAGGTCCCAAATTCTATCTCAATCATAGGGCCACATCATAGATGAATTTACATAGTGCTGCACTGGTTGAAGGGTTAATGTGAAGTTGGATTTGGTAGAAACACATCCCATGACCCTTTCCTGGCCAAATTACTAAAGGTGTCAAGTTTTATCTCAGTCGACCAAGTTTCATAGAGTAAAGTACGATGTAGAGATATAGTTGCACGTTTAAAGGCTTAACACAATGTCAGAAGTAATCGAGGCCCATCCCATGCCACTTTCCTAGTCAAATTATCCCCAGATACCACATTTTATCTCATTTTGAGGCACATTGGAGTTTTATAGCCTGCAAATAAATGTTAAATATAGTTGCATGTGTTAAAAGGTGGAAGGGTAAACATGATGTCAGAAGCAATCAAGGCCCATCCACTGTCCTATTCCAGGTCAAATTACTCCTGGGCACCATTTTGTTACAATTGTTCATGGCACATAAGAGTTGAATTTTACATGGCATTGCACTAGTTGAAAGGTAAATGAGGTGTCGAATCCATTGAGACCCATCCCATGCTGCTTTCCTGGTCAAATTATCCCAAGGTGCCAAAAGTTATCTTGACTGGCTGAGGCACAGTGGAATCTTATACAGTCCAGTGGTGAGGGCTGAAAATTTGGGCGAATCCAGAAAAAAATAGTAACAAGCTAAATTTGGTATCAATGGATACAGGATTGATCCTTGATGAACATATCCAAAATTCACAAAAATCTGCCTTGGGGAAAATTTTTTACAGCCATTTTTCAAAATGGTGTCCAATTCGGCTCTTGAAAATGAGTAAATTCAACAAATATAGTAAATTTGCCTGTTCAAATATCACTGAAGCCATCAATATTTGGTCAATAGATTTCCAAAGGTACACAAGATGAAACAGCTCGAGGTCAATCAAGATATCCCAGGATGACAGTCAATATGGCTGCTAAAAAATGCAAACCAATTCTTCTAGATATCTAATTGTGAAAAAAGATAAGAGAATGAGGATTTACAAACGGTATCAGGTTGTCAAATATGGAATATTATACAAAGCTTATACAAAGCAAATCCACATAACAAATACAAGACAATAAAAGGTCAACCAAAAACCACAAATCAGACTGACTGGAGTGTCGAGCAGTAGGTTAGTCATCACTCTTGTCTATGGACTGCCAATGGCAATGTTACAGCTTTCTCCATGGCAATCTCCTCAAGCTGTGACACACTTCATCCCATCTTTTTGACACAAACTCTTATTCTTTGATGCCAATTTGCAATTGCAACAAGTAAAACTTCAGAATACTCTCTCTCGCTTTTGCCATCAAAAACTGGCAAAGAATCACAATGAAAAAACTTGTTTACTCTGTGAAGAAAACACTGATCCACTTCCTCAGTTCTCATGGGAAAAACGTGGTACAGTTGAGACCACTTAAGTGAATATCTCTTTATTAAATATTCCCATTAACTGAATATAACTTCCAAACACCAAGCCATTTACAATGCCTTCAGTACAAATATGACCTGTTAATTCCCTTCACTCTGATGTCAAAATATCCAAATTTCAAGTAGCCATTTTTCCCATAATGCAACTGGGAATTTAACCAATTCAATCTTGTTTAACAGAGCTCAATTGCAGGGGGGGTAATTGAATATAGGTTAATATAGTGTAACCTCTCTGTAATATATCGAGAATTACCCTGACAATCGACCAGTTCCTCTTGTTTGGCCTCAGCATATCCATTTAATTTATTATATCTAGTTCCACAGAGCTCTGTCAAACAAGATACATGTATGATAGAAAAATGCTCAAATTTGCTTTAGGATACGGGAAAAGTGATCAAATTTCTGTTTACTGAATACTAAATTTAGTTGAATAAGTTTCACTGGCAAAGTGGCTATTCGATTGACAGGGTCAATGTGTCCTAAAATCTATTCGAGCTTTTCAATTACTCTTGTCTTCTACTCTCTTCTTCTAACAAGTAGTTTTTTGGGATCTACTTTCATGCTAAAGTACATGAAACCAAAGCTGTTAAATATGTCATTCATGGCTCACTCAGGATTCTTTCTGGATGTCTTGCCATCTGAGCCATTAGTTTCAGAGCTGATTACCTATTACAACTTTTCAGTGGCTTAACCCTTTACCCAATGCAGACAATATAAAAATTTATTATTTTAAATAAAATTTTTTTAAATTTTTCAACAAATTTCAACAATACCATTTCATGTGACCCCTCATTGAAGTGATCTTGATGAGTTCATTCTAAAGAGGGGTCACATGATATGGTTTTGTCGAAATTTGTTGAAAAATATTATTTTTTCAGCTGCTGAATGTGCATATTACGTGGGTGGATGTGGCCGATTCATTGGGTAGAGGGTTAATCAACTTAGTGGTGGTTCATTTTACCCAATGTAACAGCCTATACCGGCCAGTAATATTCATAATGAAAGTGTCAATGACACTGTAGCTTAACTTGTCTGTGTGTTATGTTTGATGAAAAGGATTATGTTCAATATTTATGAAAGGATTATGAAATAAGACAAGAATTGTGATAATTGGGAATCTTAAAAAATTTATAGTAATTTATATATTTTTTTATACTTACCAATGACCCAGACATAGCTGGTGCTAACTCTTAAAAAATATAGGGCCAAACACAAATTTTTCCCCCCAATCCCCAAAATTTGCATCTAATACAAAGAAATCATGTCCTGAATGGCCCTCCATACTTCACCTCTACTGCACATGCGCAGTGTCAAGGACGTCCCGAAATTGGCGCCATTAAGCATTCTTACCACCAGTGCCTGGTAAGCGCTTTGTCCTCAGCAGGGAGGTATGAGTTCCCAACTCCTGGGAGGGCCATCCCCGTTTGGGTCATTGGTAAGTATACAAAATATATAAATTACTATAAATTTTTTAAGATTTTTATACTGTACCAATGACCCAGACATAGCTGAATAGTAAAAAGGCTGGAGGGACCAGGACATAGAGGAAAATCCAATAAGCTCAACTATATAAAATAGAGTCATCTCCTGGAGGAGAAATAGGCTTCACGTGTATCTTTCTTACTTATGATAAATTAGAAAGACACAATACCTTCTATAATTGAGCATCATAACATCCATATTCTCTATTAATATCCGGTATAATTCTTATACTAATTATTTTTAAAGTAAGCCAATAAATAAAGTTAGTCCAGAGAACTGAGACTCTTTATACTCTTTTAAAAGTGTCCGAGGATAGTATAATGACACCCCTTGACACGTGACATATTCAAATGCTATACTTTAAAACTATGACATGAATGAATTTTAAAAACATAACTTCACTTAAGAAACCATCCCAGTAACAGCTCAGAATTACTGACTCCGGAGGAGGTATCCCCTTATTTTCATAATAAAACAGGTGACCAAGAGAACACCCCCCCACCCCCCCCCCCCACCCCCCCCCCCCCTTTTTCTTGCCCTGGGTCAAGTAGCCCAGAGCGAAGAGGGCAGCAGGACGGAGTCACTGCCGGAACATAAAGCCTACATAGCTATAGTTGCAATTGTTAAGTGATCGACATTCTGAGCAGCTGATAATGGACCTAAATAATGCAGGTCTCCAGAAATGGATTCAATATTTCTGAGATAAAAATTTGTGAATGTGGATGGCTGAGACCAATATGCAGCCTACTTTAATCTATAATAGCAATACTATTTATGTAAGCCCAAGATGTAGAAGAGCTCTTACTTCATGAGCCGAAATCTTAAGCACAGACTGCTGAGTTAAGGATAGATTATCCTAAGCAGTACCGATAGTTAACTGAATGCATTAAGTAATAGAATGGACCGTAATGACCTTTCTATTAGGCATCAGAGCCAGAAGAAGCTTTACGTCGTACTGATAAACTGAGATCTGTTAATAAATACATAAAGGTCTATCCGGACAGAGTAAAGGCCTATGCCCGCTCGAAGACGGAAGGACCTTAAAAACAATAGGTTCCGGATATTATTAGGAGCCTGATTCTTAATCAAAAATACAACATTAGTAGTAAAGGTAATAGAGTTTCCGATACTACGAAAGTGAGAATCGTCCACCGATAGTGCATGAAGCTCACTGACTCTTCAGCAGAAGAGAAGACTAAGAGAATTGCTGCCTTCAAAGGCCAGAATTTGAAACTACTGACTCAAGGGGTTCAAATGGTTGCATTAGTTAATAAGAACCCAAGCTGAATTCCGAATAGGAATTAATCTAACGATTCTAGGTCTCTTATCGCAAAGTTTCAAACTAACTTAGATAACGAGACATTAGGCTCAATTGTAAACTATCATGGTGTGCATAGGTATCAGATAACATAGACCTATAACCTTAAAAGTAACTGGCTGCAGATGATCTTGTTAAACAAGTATACTAGAAAGTTTGCAATGTCTGGTACGGAGGGATAAAAAATATCAACATAAAGATCCCTACACCAACGACGGAAGACCCTCCACTTTAGCTGCATAGTATAGCGAAGAGGAGGTCCTTCTACAGTTAGGAATCGCGTCCACTGCTCGTCCTGTACAATGCTTGCCATGCAAGAAGGACCGCACAACGGAATATGTGAAGGTTGAGACCTTGCGGGTTGTGATAGAGTTGACACGATTTCCCCAGCGAAAAAAGATCCTCTCGTGGAGGAAGTTTCCGCGGTAAGTCCCACAGCAGACATCTAAGTAAATTTATCCACCGTCTCTGTGGAGACAGAGATGCTACCAACAGAATTGTATTGTGAATGAATAATCCTAGCAATACTTGCTGAATCAACCGCGCTGGAGGATACGCATATCCTATCATCGCGTCCTACTAGATCGATAGAGCGTTAACTATATATGCTCGGGGATCCGGACACGGTGACACATACGTCTACAATTGATTGGTGAGTTGTGTCGCAAATAAATCATCACTGAGCGCTCCCACTGATAGCAAATCTGATTGAATACCTGTTTGTTGAGAGTCTATTCCGACGGCAACAAACGACCCTTACTTGAAAGGGAGTCTGCTAATACGATCCGACGCCCGAGAATATGACGAACCGAAACAGAACTTGGTGTTCTATAACAAACAGAAGGATTCTTTCCGTTAAAATCTATAACGGAACCGAATGAGTGCCTCCCTGGTTCCGGATATAAGCAACTACTGTCGTATTATCGGACAGGATTTGAACATGCGTTTCTGAATAAAATTCATCCAATGACATAGTGCAAGCCAAAATAATATTCTTCCTTGGAAGTTAAGTGCTTGCCTAAAAACTGCGGAACCCAAAGACCCTGGCACTTCGAATCCGTTGGGATCAATAGTGTGTCCCAACCTGTTTGACTGGCGTCCGTCATAATTGAAAAACTCGGATCCGGCAACTACAGTGGAACTCTCTGAGTCAACCACTGAATGTTTGCCCACGTCTGAATCTCTTGTTACACTTGATTGACAAGAGAACGTGTATATCGAGCAATTCAAGATTGCTGATAGGTTGCCGTCGAAGAGATGCTTCTCCGAGACCGAAGGGACTCTGAGAGAGTTCTTCACCTTACTATCCACGCGCGTGGATGTAGCTAGGGCTGCGTCACATCTAACCAACTCCAGGTTGCCACTGAAGGGCGGAGTTATACGTGGAAAAACTACTGCCCCTGAAAGAAATCTCATTAGGATCATATCCTGGAATTCTTTCTCTTGAAGACGTAATGATAACGCCTCAGTAAGGTGGTGTACGTATGATAAAGCGTCTAAGTTAAGTCTATTATACATCATTGTCGTTTCCAACATCGTGGTTGGAATTGACATAGATGGCGAAAAAGATAATTCCCAGTCTTCAGCCTCGCCGTCTTAGACGCAAAGGAACTCTCGGTATGCCCAGTTCTGCCAATAAAAAATAATTTTCCTAGAATTCACGAAAGGCAGAATAGAGCATTGCGGACAAGAAACTAGACTAGCATGTTGGTAGCAAGCTTATATATAGCGTCGTTCAATAATTCAAATGTTCTAACATTATTGGACTGCGTCGGCAACTCAGGGACAATGTCCCTGAACCGATCCAAAACTCCGTGTCCAATGACGCTATTAGTCTCTTATCCAGCATCGCAGCAATGTAGTCCAACGGAACAACCTCTGGAAGATAATGCCGGAAGAAATGTATGGCAGCTTCTGTTGTTCCGAAAGGGAAAGCTCGAAATCATCCGAATCCCTTTCGCCATCCTGTCGGACCCTATGAAGTGTACGTACCTGATGCAACAGCGGAGCGCACCGACCCAGTGCCTTCGGATTATTCCTGATCCGACCGAGAATCTGTCGTTTGCTGGGATGCTACGATAAGCTGTGCTATTTTGGATAGCACGTCCGTCACTGAGGCCTGTGGAGAAGCGGTCTTACGATGCATTGCCGCTGGAAGCTCCATGTTCGTTACCCTGTGCATACTTCTATTATGCGAGCGACCGGAGTGTGCAGGCCTCATGTCCCTTGGCTACCGGATGGCATGACCTGTTCGCCATGGAATCACTGAATGATGAAGCTGGCCGGATACTCGAGGTCACGTAGCCAATGTGCGGTCGTGTGCGCTGTTGTGAGGATGAGGAAGCATTATCGACAGTCACTTGGACTGTCTATATAATGGAGCGTCGCGAGCGGCGGACATACGCTCCGAATGTGAAATGTCTGTACCACAACATCCGGTCCCATATGTTGTTGCACGAGAGAGGGACCTCTCTCGCTCGCCGCCCGTACGGACCGGACGAGCTAGGAACCGGACTAACAGGCTTCCTCCGATCTCTCCTCTAATCCGTCGTCACTGGGTGTGTACTAAAGTCTATTATAGTGCTCGCATCACCCAAATCTCCTTCCTAGACCGCAACGGACGAACCCGACTGCCGAACCATTCGATGAATGGACGCTACGCCGGGTGAGCTAGCGAATGTCAACTCCGTCGATCCTACTAGGGTCATCTTAGGTGATTGACGTAATCCATGAGCACTAATTGCCGCTAGCTCTTCATTAACTATGACGACAGAGGCACACTCTTGAAAGACATCTCAGTAATTTTGCGAACAAGAAACCAGACATGCTTGTAAATAGCAAGCATATAAAAATATATATAGCGTCGTTCAATAAATCAAAAGTATCTGAGACATTATTGGACTGTGTCGGAACTGAGGGACGATGTCCCTGAACCGAACCAAAAATCTCTATGTCCACCGACGCTATCAGTTTCTTATCCGGTATTGCAGCCTTCTGGTCCGACGAAGAACCTCTAGAAGATGAAGTTGGATGACATATACAGCAGCTTATGTTGTTCCGAAAGGGAAAGCTCGAAATCCTCCGAATCCCTTTCGGCATCCCGTCGGACCGTATGAAATTTTCGGACGTCCGCACCTGATGCTTCCGCGGAGCGTCCCGACCCAGCGTCGTCGGATATTACATGATGCGACAGAGATTCTGTCGTTGCTGGGATGCTGCGATAAGTTGTGCTATTTGGGATAGCACGACCGTCACCGAGGCCTGTGCAGAAGCAGTCTTACGATGCTTTGCCGCTGGAAGCTCCGTGTACGTTGACTCCTGCATACTTTCTTATGCGAACGTCCGGAGTCTCCAGGCCTTGTGTCCCTGGCTATCGGATGGCGTGACCTGGTCGCCGAGGATTCTCTGATTGCCGAAGTTGACTGGATATCGGAGGTCACGTGTGCACTGCCATGAGAATGAGGAAGCCTTATTGACAGTCTCTCCGGACTGTCTATATAACGGAGCGTCCCGAGCGGCGGACGTATGCTCCGAATGCGAAACATCTTGTACCACAACATCTGGGGCCAGATGTTGATGTACGAGAGAGGGGCCTCTCTCGTTCGCAGCCCGGATGGGCCTGGACGAGCTATGAACCGGACTAAAAGGCTTCCTCCATTCTCCCCTCTAATCCGCCGTCACTGGGTGTGCACTTGGTTGTTTTATAGTGCTCGCATCACCCAAAACTCCTTTCTAGACCGCAACGGACGAACCCGGCTGCCGAACCATTCGATGAATGGACGCTACACCGGGCGAGATAGCGGACGTCAAAGGCCGTCGAACCTACTAGGATCCTCTTAGGCAATTGACGTATTTACATGAGCACTTTTCCGCTAGCTCTTCATTGTGACGACGGAGGCACACTTTTGGAAGACATCACGGTTACATCACCCTGATCATGATTGTCTGAAATAGAGATTGATAAAGTAGAGTGACCCTGCAGGGAAAGGACCGGAATGGCCAATTCCCCACTAACATACCGTGACACACGCTTCCCATGTTGTCATCGAAATTAACACATACAGAACAGGAGTTAGTGCGAGTACACTGACTAAGTTATACAATGATTACGAAAGTCAGAGGAAGATTTCCTCTTATTACAATTGAACAATATCCTTTCATTGTGAAAAGAAAACAAAGTCCTAGTACTCGCACCAACCCCTGACAATCAAAATACATAATAACATGATCCATTAACATAGAAAAAATAATTGAAATCAAAAAATTTTGAAAAAATATTTTTTCAGAACAGCCCAAGTTTCTGAAAAGTAACATTGAGCCCCAATGGATCCCAAGCCTAAGTGTGGACAAAAATTCTAAAAATATATTAAACAATTTATGCAACACTTACAAACAATAATAATGTATCTAGTTATGATTAAATTAACATCAAGATATTATTTTCAAGAAATCCCCCCTCACACAGAGGGCTGTTGGAAATGTAAACAATAAGTGTAAAAACACCAGATCAAGACTCCAGGCACCCTGGCCCGAAATCAGTTACCAATAATACACTATCTGATGCAAAACAGAGACTTCCAGGGAAGAAACTGCAGAACATCAGATGGTAGATGCAGAACACTACGCCTAACCACCCATAGGTGAAGACGTAAACATGGGGAAAAGAACAGAATTCATTCTGTTATCCAGCTAAAACTCCCAAGAAATTTTAGTAATAATATTACAGAAAATATGCCAAAAGCATGGGAGAATAGCAAGAGGGGACTTAAAGGAAAGGGAGAGAGGAAAACACTGAACAAGCAGTGTAACTTGATAACAAGAATGACCACAACAGGCTGTTGCCTCGAAAATAGGTAACTTAACATAATTTCATTAAAAAATTTTAAGTTACAGCCCTGATTATTTTCTGTCACTCATTTTTCCTCTCCTCCTTCTATATCCTCCTTAGAATCACCATTTCACTAATATTTATGTGTCTGGCATCATTTAAACTGAGATTTACAAGCACAAAGATCAGTCAGATGTTAACTGATGAAGGGCCAAACAAAGAATGATTAATGGCGCCAATTTCGGGACGTCCTTGACACTGCGCTTGCGCAGTAGAGGTGAAGTATGGAGGGCCATTCAGGACATGATTTCTTTGGTTTTAGATGCAAATTTTGGGGATTGGGGGGCAAAATTTGTGTTTGGCCCTATATTTTTTAAGAGTTAGCACCAACTATGTCTGGGTCATTGGTACAGTATAAAAATATGTTAATTTCTGTATGTGACCCTCACAGTTAATGTATATCAACGAAAGTTACCAATTTACAGTGAAATCATTCCAAAACGAGTCACCCTATCAAGTTACAATGAAATCCCTTCATAAATACTGCTTGTAGACAGTGCTAAAGGTTTTTGGGCTTTGGGCCTGTGTAGCCATCATGCTTGGTCGATCACAACCAAAAGGGGACATCCTCATCTAGACATTATATTGAGTCATCCTACCAAGTTACAATGAAATCCTTTTATAAATATGACCTGTAGTCTGTGCTAAAGTTTTCTGGGTTTTGGGCTCGAGCAGCAGTCATGGTTGAATGATTGTGACCAAAAGGGGATGTTCTCATCTAGACATTATCTGGAGTCATCCTACCAAGTTACAATGAAATCCCTTTATAAATATGACCTATAGACTGTGCTAAAGGTTTTCAGGCTTCGGGCCCCTGTAGCCGTCACAGCTGACCAATCGCAACCAAAAGGGGGACGTTCTCATCAAGATATTATACAGAGGCATCCTACCAAGTTACAATGAAATTCCTTCATAAATACGACCTGTAGACTGTGCTAATGGTTTTTGGGTTTGGGGCTCGGGCAGCCATCACAGTTGACCGATCGTGACCAAAAGGGGACGTTCTCATCTAGACATGACCTCAAACCTGTATATGAAATTTCAGAAATTTCATGACGATCGGACAAGAACTATGGGGTGTAGCCTGTGCTAAAGGAAAATGTGAACAAACTCACAGACTAACAGACATCCACATGCGTGATGGCAATAGCTTATCTTGACTTTGTTAAGTTAAGCTAAAAATCACCATTCAGTTTTCATTATTTTTGTCATTTTTTGTCTCAAAAACGTAGGTTGTAACCCCTTATTGGAATGAGCTCATTCTAATTGGGGTGGGGGGGGGGGGGGTCATAAGCTATGTTTTTGATGCAAAACATGAAAAAATTTAGTTATTCAAGAGTCAAGAATTTTATATCCAAGAGTTGTCTGCCTTTGGTGTTAGGCAAATGGTTAACACATTGGACTTCAGATCAATAGGTTGAACAATGTGCTTAGGCATATTCTCTGATGATGGTACAACTGTCTTCAGCTGATGCAAAGTTGGACAGTCCGTCACTGCTCGGTGGTTCTCTCTGATACACTGGCTTCCTCCACCTGCAAAACAGCCTGACTTGATATGACGCTGGCTGTTGAAAGTTTTATTAAACCCCAAGAAATAAATAAATAACTTGGCTAAATCAAATTAACTCTTAACCTGACAAATAAAAACTTCTTACAGTAACGTTCAATCAAATTTTCCTTTTTTACTTCAAAATCATAAATTCTGATTATTTATTTATTTAGCTTGTTCCACAGTATCAACTTTCTACACAGTATCAACTTTCTTTCTTAGCCCTTGTGTTTAGTCAATAATAAATAAAATATGTTGTAAATATTTAATTTATACTGTTGCAAAAAATGTGCACGTCATCAGTACATTTATTTTTCACAGATATCAAAGTAAATTCTTAACAAATTGGTCTGCAACTGCATGGTGTTGGGAGATTTTAAAACCTTTCTAGAAATTTTTAGATGTTTAGCATTGTTTATTTATAACAATATCCACCCATACAAAAGTGGCAGTGGAAACATTTTTATACATGTGACCAATGAGTGTTCCAGCAATCTAGTTGTATAGAGATCAGTGTCTTGAACACTCAAGGGCCTGGGAAATTTTTCAGACTCTCTCCTTCACATATAGTGGCTTAGCAGTAGTCAGCAGAATGTGAATGTAGGTTCCTGAAAATTCAAAGGCATGTGAAGGACTCCAAGTGAATAAATCAGTGAAAGTATAACATGATTTGAACGAAATAAAATGCGATGTCATACACAATTATCTCAAATTTCAATTAAACTGGTTCAGCGGTTTTGGAGAAGACGCAAACACCATGTTCACGGATGACGGATGGTGAGTGATCATTATGGCTCCCCTGACTGAAAGTCAGGCAAGCTAAAAAAACTCAGGTAATTTGTTAGTGGATAAATACATGTTGTCATGGGCTTCATAACTTCTTATTTACTTAGCACGTAGTAGACTCAAAATTGGTCATGCCAGGACCCCCAACAGTCCCAATCCCTGACTTCTATTTGCATGAGACTGACTGCATGAGTAACATAAGCCCATGAAGCAAACCTAAAGAAAGTTCATGACTACAAGCAAAAGCAAATTGATATTCATGACTCCAACCTAGATGAACTGGAAAATTATTGGGGGAGGGATGGGGTCACACCCACTGCACACTCCTATATTTCCACCCCTTAATGCTGAAACAGGAAAGCAGAGAAGAAAAGTTACCATAACCCACATGTATTGTGAAATCTGCTTTATCAAATCCACTGATGTTAATTCAAGTAAAGACAATACAATAAATCAAAAGGCATGAGAACAAATTCTGATGACCAAAATTAATCTAGCATGCTACAACTTTAGAAAAGTGCCTTTTTGTATTAACCCTTGAATCTATATAGATTTGCATTGTTACGGTTTATAGGAGTGTGCCCATAGGTGCTCTGCCATAAGCTGCAATGAGGCAAATACATGTGAACAAATTTTGACAATAAAAAATATTTTAGCACTAAACAAGTTGAGCAGAACTAGAGCTACATACCCTGAACACAAATACTAAATTTTTATAAGAATATAATCATAACAAATTAAGTTATTGTTTTAAAGATGTAAAAGACTGCTGACATTTAGAAGTTATGACTTGGTTGGTTTCATTATCAGTCGAGATATCAGCATGAGGTAACTTCATATCAGCCTGAACGCAGATGTGAAGTTACCAAGGGCTAATATCTTGGCCAATATGAAGCAAACCAAATAAGGCCTAAAAAAGTTAAAAAATTTATAGTAATTTATATATTTTTTATACTTACCAATGACCCAGACATAGCTGGTGCTAACTCTTAAAATATAGGGCCAAACACAAATTTTGCCCCCCAATCCCCAAAATTTGCATCTAAAACTAAAGAAAACATGTCCTGAAAGGCCCTCCACACTTCGCCCCTACTGCGCATGCGCAGTGTCAAGGACGTTCCGAAATTGGCGCCATTAATCATTCTAATAACCAGTGCCTGGTAAGCGCTATGTACTCAGCGGGGAGGCAAGAGTTCCCAACTCCTGGGAGGGCCATCCCCGTCTGGGTCATTGGTAAGTATAAAAAATATATAAATTACTATAAATTTTTTAACATTTTTATACTGTACCAATGACCCAGACATAGCTGAATAGTAAAAAGGCTGGAGGGCCAAGGACATAGAGCAAAATGGAATACGCTCAATAAAATAAAATAGAGTCATCCCCTGTAGGGAAAAGAAGTAATAGGCCTTACATGTATCTTTCTTATTTTATGTTAAATTAGAAAGATACAACACCTTCCAAAATTGAGCTTCATACATCCATGTACTCTATTAATATCCAATATAATCCTTATACTAATAATTTTTAAAGTAAGCCAATAAATAAAGTAAGTCTAGAGAATAGAGACTCTTATACTCCTAAAAGTGTCTGAGGATTGCATAATCATGTCTGTTGACATATGCAATATTCAAAAGCTATACTTTAAAAACTAAGACTTGAGTGAATTTTAAAAACCTAAACTTCTCACTAAACAACCATCCCAATAACAGCTCAGAATTACTAACTCCGGAGGAGGTATCCCCTTGTTTTCATAGTAAAACAGGTGACCCAAGGGAACACCCTCCCGCCCCCCCCCCCCCCCCCCCCCCCCCCTTTTTCTTGCCCTGGGTCAAATAGCCCAGAGCGAAGAGGGCAGCCGAACGGAGACACTGCCGAAACAGACAGCCTACCTAGCTATAGTAGCAACTGTTAAGTGAATGACATTCTGAGCAGTAGATAATAGACCTAACAATAGAGGCCTCCAGAAATGGACTCGATATTTCTGAGATAAAATTCATGAATGTGGATGGCTGAGCGCAATGAGCGGCCTTCAAAAATCTATAATAGCGACACTATTAATGTAAGGCCAAGAAGTAGAAGAACTCTTACTTCATGAGCCGAAATCTTAAGCACAACTGCTAAGTCAATGATATACTATAAGCAGTACCGATCGTTAATAGAATCCATTAACAATAAAATGGAGCGTAACGTCCTTCTACTAGACATCAAAGACAGAAGAAGCTTACGCCCATAGTAATAAACAGAAATCTGTTTATAAATACATAAACTGTACCCGGAAAGAGTAAAGGCCTATGCCCATACGAAGACGGAAGGACCTTAAAATAATAGGTTCCGGATAATAGGAGCCTAACTCTTATGCAACAATCCAACCTAAATAGTAACGGAAGTATTGATTCCGAAACTATGAAAGTGAAAATCATCCATCGATAGTGCATGAAACTCACTGACTCTACAGTAAAAGAGAAACCAACAGAATTACTGTCTAAAAGGTCAGAATTTGAAAACTACTGTTTCCAGAGGCTCAAATGATTACTTAGCTAAATAAGAACCGAAGTTAAAATCCGTATAGGAATTTAATCTAAAGATTCTAAGTCTATTTATCAAAAAGTTACTAACTGACTTAGATAAAGAGACAAAAGACTCAATTGTAAACTATCGTAGAGTGCATAGGTATGAGGTAACATAAACCTATAACCTAAATAATAACAGGCTGCAGTAGATCTTGTGAAACAAGTATACTAAAAAATAGCAATGAGTAGTATGGAGGGATCAACAATATGAACATAATGATCCCTACCCCACGACGGAAGAGCCTCCACTTTAGCCGCATAGAATAGCGAAGAAGAGGATCTCCTATAGTAAGAAATTGCGTCCAAAGCTCGTCCAGTACAGTGCTTACAATGCAATACGGACCACACAACGGAATACATGAAGGTTGCGACCTTGCAGGTTGTGATAAAGATGACACGATTTACCCAGTGAAAAAGATCCTCACATAGAGGAAGATTTCACGTTAAAACCCACAGTAGACAAGAGAGAAAATTACTCATGATCTCTGTGAAGATAGAGATGCTATCAACAGAAATGTATTGTGGTTGTTTATCTTAGCAATACCTGCTGAAACAACAGCGCCGGAGGATACGCGTATCCTATCATTCCGTCCTATAGATCAATAGAGCGTTAAGAATATTAGCTCAGAGATCTGGACAAGCCAACACATACGTCTGCAATTGATTAGCAAGCTGTGTCATAAATAAATCATCATTGGGCGCTCCCATAGATAGCAAATCTGATTGAATACTTGTTTGTTGAGAGTCCATTCTGACAGCAACAAGCGACCCGTAAGAGAACGGGAGTCCGATAAAACAATCAGACGACCCGGAATATGACGGACCAAAACTGAACTTGGTGTACTATAACCAACAGACGGATTCTTTCCATTAAATTGAATAACGGAAACGAAAGAGTGCCTCCCTGGTTCCGGAGATACGCCACTACTGTCGAATTAAAGGACAGGAATTTGGGCATGCGTTTCTGAATAATGTTCATGCAATGACATAAAGCAAGCCTAAAAAACATTATTCCGCGGAAGAAAACTGATTGCTAAAAGACTGCGGAACCCAAAGACCCTGGCACTTCGAATCCGTAGGGATCAGTATTATATCCCAATCTGTATGACTGGCAACCGTCATAACAGCCACACTCGGGTCCGGCAACTGCGGTGGCACTCTCTGAGTCAACCACCGAATGTTTGCCCCAGTCTGAATCTCTTGTAACACTAGATAGACAAGAGAACGTGTAAATCGAGCAATTCATGGATTGCCGAAAAGTTGCCGTCGAAGAGAAGCTCCTCCGAGAACGAAGCGACTCTGAGAGAGTTCTTAACCTTACTATCCACGCGAGTGGATGTAGCTAGGGCTGGGTCACGTCTAACTAACTCCAATCAGCCACTGAAGGGCGGAGTTATACGTGAACAAACTACTGCCCTCAAAAGAAATTACATTGAGAATAATATCCCGTAAATCTTTTCTTGAAGACGTAATGATAACGCCTCAGTAAGGCGGATTACGTATAATAAAGCGTCTAAGTTAAGTCTACTATACATAATGTCGTTCCCAACATTGAAATTGGAAAAGACATAAACGGCGAAAAAGAATATAAGCAGTTTTTTATCACACCGTCTAGACGCATATGAACTCTCGGTATGCCCTGCTCTGCCAAAATAAACTATTTGTATAAATGATAAAATGGCAGAAATGAGCAACGCGGACAAGAAACTAAACTATCATGCTTAGTAGCAGGCTTGTATATATATATATAGCGTCGAAAAATAAAACACATGTTGTAATGACAATATTGGACTACGTCGGTAAGTCAGGGACAATGTCCCCGAACCGATCGAAAAATCCGAGTCCAATGACGCTATAAGTCTCTTATCCAAGATCGCAGCAATGAAGTCCGAAATAATAATCACTGGAAGATAATGCCAAAAGATATGAAAGGCATCTCCCGATACTACTAAAGGGAAAACTCGAAATCTTTTGAATCCCTTTCGCCATCCTGTCGGACCCTATAAAGCGTTCGGTCGTCCGTACCTGATGCAACCGCGGACCGCACCGACCCAGCGCCGTCGGATAATTCCTGATTCGACCGAGAAACTGTCAATTGCTGGGATGCTGCGAAACAACTGTGCTAACTCGGATAGCACGTCCGTCACTGAGGCCTGAGGAGAAGCGGTCTTACAATGCATTGCCGCTGGAAGCTCCGTGATCGCTACCCCGTGCATACTACCAATATGCGAGCGAACGGAGTGTATAGGCCTCGTGTCCCTTGGCTACCGGATGGCGCGACCTATTCGCCGTGGAATCACTGAATGCCGAAACTGATCGGATACTCGAGGTCACGTAGCCAATGTGCGGTCATGTGCCCTGGTGTGAAGATGAGGAAGCATTAAAGACAGTCTCTCGGACTGTCAATATAACGGAGCGTCCCGACCAACGGACATATGCTCCGAATGTAAAATATCTGAACCACAACATGCGGTCCCCTATGTTGTTGGGCGAGAGAGGGACCTCTCTCGCTCACAGCCCGGACGGACCTGGACCAGCCAGGAACCGGACTAACAGGCTTCCTCCGATCTGTCCTCAATCTGCCGTCACTGGGTGAGTACTAAAGTAATTCAAGTGCTCGCATCACCCAAATCTCCTTCCTAGACCGCAACGGACGAACCCGGCAGCCGAACCATTCGATGAATGTACGCTACACCGGGTGAGCTAGCGAATGTCACTCCGTAGGCGATAGACATATTCCATGAGCACTTATTGCCGCTAACTCTTCATTAACTATGACGACAGAGGCACACTTTTGAAAGACATCTCCATAACTCTTCGAACAAGAAACCAGAAATGCTTGGTTAGCAAGCATAAAATAATAATATATATAGCGTCGTTCAATAATTCAAAAGTTTGTGTGACATTATTGGACTATGTCGGAACTGAGGGACGATGTCCCTGAACCGAACCAAAAATTCTAAGTCCACCGACGCTATCAGTTTCTTATCCGGCATCGCAGCATTCTGGTCCGACGAAAGAAGCTGGAGAAGACCAAGTCAGATGACATACACAACAGCATATGTTGTTCCGAAAGGGAAAGCTCGAAATCCTCCGAATCCCTTTCGGTATCCCGTCGGACCGGATGAAACTTTGGGACGTCCGTACCCGCTTCCGCGGAGCGTCCCGACCCAGCATCGTCGGATAAAATATATGCGACAGATTCAGTTGATGCTGGGATGCTGCGATAAACTGTGCTATTAAGGAAAGCACGTCCGTTCCCGAGGCCTGTGCAGTAGCGGTCTTACGATGCATTACCGCCGGAAGCTCCGTGTACGTTGACTCCCGCACACTTCCTATGCGAACGTCCGGAGTCTGCAGGCCTCGTGTCCCTGGCTACCGGATGGTGTGACCTGGTCGCCGAAGAATCCTTGATCGGCGAAGCTGGTAATATATCGGCGGTCACGCAGCCAAGGTGCGGTCGTGTGCGCTGACGAGAAGAGGAAGCCTTAGCAGTCTCAGCGGACTGCCTATACAACGGAGCGTCCCGAGCGACGGACGTATGCTCCGCTTACGACACATTTTGTACCACAACATCTGGGGCCAGATGTTGTTGAACGAGAGAGGGGCCTCTCTCGCTTGCCGTCCGGATGGACCGGAACGAGCTATGAACCGGACTAAAAGGCTTCCTGCGTTCTCCCTCCGATCCGCCGTCACTGGGTGTGCATTAGGTTAGTTTATAGTGCTCGTATCACCCCAAAATTCCTTCTAGACCGCAACGGACGAACCCGGCTGCCGAACCATTCAGTGAATGGACGCTACACCGGGCGAGCTAGCGGACGTCAAAGGCCGTCGAACCTACTAGGGTCCTCTTAGGCAATTGGCGTATTTACATGAGCACTTTTCCGCTAGTCCTTCATTAATTGTGACGACGGAGGCACACTGTTGGAAGACATCACAGATACATCACCCTAATCTTGATCGTCTGAAATAGAAATTGATAAAGTAGAGTGACCCTGCGGGGAAAGGACCGGAGTGTCCAAATCCCCAACAACATACCGTGACATACGCTTCCCATATTGTCATCGAAATCATACGATACAGAACAGGAGTTAATGCGAGTACACTGACCACATATAGAATGATAATAAAGTCAGAGGAAGACTTCCTCTTAAAACAATTGATCAATATCCTTTCAATGTGAAAAGAAAACAAGTCCTGGTACTCGCACTAACCCCTGGCAATCAAAATACATAATAATAATATGATCCATTGATATAGAAAAAATAATTGAAATCAAAATATTTTGAAAAAATATTTTTTCAGAACAGCCCAAGTTTCTGAAAAGTAACGTTGAGCCCCAATGGATCCCAAGCCTAAGTGTGGACAAAAATTTTAAAAATATTTTAAACAATTTATTCAACACTTACGAACAATAATAATGTATCTAGTTATGATTAAAATAACATCAAGATATTATTTTTTAGAAATCCCCCCCCTCACACAGAGGGCTGTTGAAAATGTAAACAATGAGTGTAAAAACACTAAAATAAGACTCCAGGCACCCAGGCCCGAAATCAGTTACCAAAATACACTATCTGATGCAAAACAGAGACTTCCAGGGAAGAAACTGCAGAACATCAGATGGTAGATGCAGAACACAACGCCTAACCATCCCTAGGTGAAGACGTAAACATGGGGAAGAACAGAATTCATTCTGTTATTCAGCTAAAACTCCCAAGAAAATTTAGTAATAATAATTACAAAAACTATGCCAAAAGCATGGGAGAATAGCAAGGGGGAACTTAAAGGACAGGGAGAGAGGAATACACTTAAAAAAAAAACAGTGTAACTAAATAATCAGAATGACAACAAAATGGCTGCTGCCTTGAAAATAGGTAACTTAACATAATTTCATTAAAAAATTTTAAGTTACAGCCCTGATAATATTCTGTCACACATTCTTTTCCTCTCCTCCTTCTCTATCCTCCTTAGAATCACCATTTCACTAATATTTATGTGTCTGGCATCATTTAAACTGAGATTTATAAGCACAAAGATCAGTCAGATGTTAACTGATGAAGGGCCAAACTTAGAATGATTAATGGCGCCAATTTCGAAACGTCCTTGACACTGCGCATGCGCAGTAGGGGCGAAGTGTGGAGGGCCTTTCAGGACATGTTTTCTTTAGTTTTAGATGCAAATTTTGGGGATTGGGGGGCAAAATTTGTGTTTGGCCCTATATTTTAAGAGTTAGCACCAGCTATGTCTGGGTCATTGGTAAGTATAAAAATATAAAAAATCTGTTTCTCAGGCCCTCTGCATGGTCCTTCTGGCTGCCGCATGCTCTCTTTTTATAACCAATTTAAACTTTAAAAAAATAAAAATTAAATCGTTTATGTCTGATATTTTACCCAAGTTAAAAAAATTGATGAATTTGTCCCTTGAGTGCAAGAAGGCTTTGCAATGCTTTAGCATTGCAAAGTCTTCTTGCACTCAAGGGATGAAATACACCACCACCCATGCTATTCTGTAGATTATGAGGCCTAAAACTTGAATCAAGAACATGAACTTTTGATGGCAAAAAAGTAATTACTGAAATAAAAAATAAAATAAAAAACCGCTTGCCCACATACAATTCCACAAATAATGGCCTGAGAAACAGAAGATTTACTTTGTGTGGCCTAATAACCTTTTTATTTATCAAACCAAAACAAATAATAACAAGAAGGACGCCAACGCCCTATAGCTCACCAACATTCCTCTTTGATAGTAACTTTGGCAAACACAAGAACTGTATCAAACAGGCTCATAACATGTGACAAAGCTTACCTAAACACAACCTCTTAAAAGTAAAACACAGAAACTGACATAAACACTAAGTTAAGCATGAAATTCTGAGCTAAACAGAAAACTAAACGCAACTAAAAATGTCAAGAAAAATGTTTAAAATGCAGGGTATGAGGGGTTAATCATGGAACAAGGATACTGATGAACATGTATGATGAATATAAGTGTCATGGGAAGAGAAGGGGCACAGCAGCTGACCTAAACACTAAGTTAAACATGAAATTCTGAGCTAAACAGAAAACTAAACGCAACTAAAAATGTCAAGAAAAATGTTTAAAATGGAGGGTATGAGGGGTTAATCATGGAACAATGATACTGAGGAATATGTATGAGGAATATAAGTGCCATGGGAAGAAAAGGAGCACAGCAGCTGACCTAAACACTTAGTTAAACATGAAATTCTGAGCTAAACAGAAAACTAAACGCAACTAAAAATGTCAAGAAAAATGTTTAAAATGCAGGGTATGAGGGGTTAATCATGGAAAAATGATACTGAGGAA
This sequence comes from Pictodentalium vernedei, assembly GCA_031216915.1. Taxonomy (NCBI): domain Eukaryota; kingdom Metazoa; phylum Mollusca; class Scaphopoda; order Dentaliida; family Dentaliidae; genus Pictodentalium; species Pictodentalium vernedei. The sequence goes on along the minus strand of CM062296.1, from coordinate 427,057,394 downwards.
AATGTATGATGAATATAAGTGCCATGGGAAGAGAAGGAGCACAGCAGCTGACCTAAACATCAAGTTAAACATGAAATTCCGAGCTGAACAGAAAACTAAACACAACTAAAAATTTCAAGAAGAATGTTTAAAATGCAGGGTATGAGGGGTTAATCATGGAACAATGATACTGAGGAACATGTATTATAAGTGCCATGAGAAGAGAAGAAGCACAGCAGCTGACCTAAACACTAAGTTAAACATGAAATTCCGAGCTAAACAGAAAACTAAACGCAACTAAAAATGTCAAGAAAAATGTTTAAAATGCAGGGTATGAGGGGTTAATCAAGAAACAATGATACTGAGAAACATGTATGATGAATATAAGTGCCGTGGGAAGAAAAGGAGCACAGCAGCTGACATAAACACTTAGTTAAACATGAAATTCCGAGCTAAACAGAAAACTAAGCGCAACTAAAAATTTCAAGAAAATGATTAAAATGCAATGTATGAGGGGTTAATCAAGGAACAATGATACTGAGGAACATGTATGATGAAAATAATTGCCATGGGAAGAGAAGGAGCACAGCAGCTGACCTAAACATCAAGTTAAACATGAAATTCCAAGCTGAACAGAAAACTAAACACAACTAAAAATTTCAAGAAGAATGTTTAAAATGCAGGGTATGAGGGATTAATCATGGAACAATGATACTGAGGAACATGTATGATGAATATAAGTGTCATGGGAAGAGAAGGAGCACAGCAGCTGACCTAAACACTGAGTTAAACATGAAATTCCGAGCTAAACAGAAAACTAAACGCAACTAAAAATGTCAAAAAAATGTTTAAAATGCAGGGTATGAGGGGTTAATCATGGAACAATGATACTGAGGAACATGTATGATGAATATAAGTGCCATGGGAAGAGAAGGAGCACAGCAGCTGACCTAAACACTAAGTTAAACATGAAATTCCAAGCTAAACAGAAAACTAAACGCAACTAAAAATGTCAAGAAAAATGATTAAAATGCAGGGTATGAGGGGTTAATCATGGAACAATGATACTGAGGAACATGTATGATGAATATAAGTGTCATGGGAAGAGAAGGAGCACAGCAGCTGACCTAAACACTGAGTTAAACATGAAATTCCGAGCTAAACAGAAAACTAAACGCAACTAAAAATGTCAAAAAAATGTTTAAAATGCAGGGTATGAGGGGTTAATCATGGAACAATGATACTGAGGAACATGTATGATGAATATAAGTGCCATGGGAAGAGAAGGAGCACAGCAGCTGACCTAAACACTTAGATAAACATGAAATTCTGAGCAAAACAGAAAACTAAACGCGACTAAAAATGTCAAGAAAAATGTCTAAAATGTAGGGTATGAGAGGTTAAATCATGGTAAAATGATAATAATCATCATATAGCAGCATTATAAAAGCCATGATATGGAAATAGGGCGAATAAGTGACCTAAACAGAAACTTTAACATTATTGGACACGTACGCTGACGCCGACGCTGACGCCGACCGATCGAGCCATTCCATAACTAACAAACTGTTCTTAAATCTATTACAGTTTTCTGACAATGTTAATGTTTCTCATTCTTTTCACCAAGTACAAAGTTCTTCTTCTCCCAGTTCAGCTGTCCAAATGGCTCAGCTTTCCTAGTGGGGAAGCTGCAACATTCAGATAAACCATCTCTTCTCTCACTTTGACGAATCTCCACTTACAGACTGTGAATCTTAGTTTCCATTGAATTTTCTGTACAGCTCTCTTCTTTCTTCTCTTCCTCCTAATTAGCCATCTATCCTAACTTACTGGTATTGTCATCATTAATTCCCCATTATACAAAAACTCAACTTCAAAATACTTCATTTTGCCTGTTAATTTATTTATTGGTGTTTAAGGTCACATATTTTTGCACAATGGCCAATCATGACCACAACATGACTATCAACTCAAGACCAGGGGTGAGTGTTTATAAGCCATGTTGCCCATTTTAGAGAGAGTTTGCACCTCCCAAGCATTGGTGACTGGGTCCTATTTTACCAGTAAACAGAGCCTGTTTTATATAAAACAAATAATTTACATGCAAACAAATTGGTTTACACCTAGTAATGCATCAAGAGAGACAACTCTAGCTTGGTTCATATTGGCCAAGATCGACATCATATCTCCTAAGTATGAAATCATATCTGCTGAGTTTGATAATGGGTAATTCGGGGAAAGAAAATTGTATCTAATAAATAACTAAGTATCAACTTTGAGTGGGACATTTATATGTGATACAGCTCACAAAATTTCCGTTGAATCCAACCATAATTCATTGAGTTATTAAACCAACTAGTTAATTTATACACGCTGATGGAGAACAAGAAAAGAGGAATAATTAATTCCAAAATCATACAAAATTTTCATTGTATATTGATTCTGATCAAGAGATTCATGTCCTAAACACAACTTCTAAATTGAATGAAAATATTTTCATTCAATTTAAAAGCTATGCTTAGGACATGAAGTTATTATCATTATTATTTCCATTATTCTGCAAACAATGCTTAACCCCCTGCACCCTGATGTCAAAATGTTAAAAAATTTATAGTAATTTCTATATTTTTTATACTTACCAATGACCCAGACATAGCTGGTGCTAACTCTTAAAATATAGAGCCAAACACAAATTTTGCCCCCCCCAATCCCCAAAATTTGCATCTAAAACCAAAGAAAACATGTCCTGAAAGGCCCTCCACACTTCACCTCTACTGCGCATGCGCAGTGTCAAGGACGTTCCGAAATTGGCGCCATTAATCATTCTAATAACCAGTGCCTGGTAAGCGCAATGTACTCAGCGGGAAGGCAAGAGTTCCCAACTCCTGGGAGGGCCATCCCCGTCTGGGTCATTGGTAAGTATAAAAAATATAGAAATTACTATAAATTTTTTAACATTTTTATACTTTACCAATGACCCAGACATAGCTGAATAGTAAAAAGGCTGGAGGGCCAAGGACATAGAGCAAAATGGAATACGCTCAATAATATAAAATAGAGTCATCCCCTGTAGGGAAAAAGAAGTAATAGGCCTTACATATATCTTTCTTATTTATGATAAATTAGAAAGATACAACACCTTCCAAAATTGAGCTTCATACATCCATGTACTCTATTAATATCCAATATAATCCTTATACTAATAATTTTTAAAGTAAGCCAATAAATAAAGTAAGTCTAGAGAATAGAGACTCTTATACTCCTTAAAAGTGTCTGAGGATTGCATAATCATGTCCGTTGACATATGCAATATTCAAAAGCTATACTTTAAAAACTAAGACTTGAATGAATTTTTAAAACATAAACTTCTCACTAAACAACCATCCCAATAACAGCTCAGAATTACTAACTCCGGAGGAGGGATCCCCTTGTTTTCATAGTAAAACAGGTGACCCAAGGGAACACCCTCCCCCCCCCCCCCTTTTTCTTGCCCTGGGTCAAATAGCCCAGAGCGAAGAGGGCAGCAGAACGGCGACAATGCCGAAACAGACAGCCTACCTAGCTATAGTAGCAACTGTTAAGCGAATGACATTCTGAGCAGTAGATAATAGACCTAACAATAGAGGCCTCCAGAAATAGACTCGATATTTCTGAGATAAAAATTCATGAATGTGGATGGCTGAGCGCAATGAGCAGCCTTCAAAAATCTATAATAGCGACACTATTAATGTAAGCCCAAGATGTAGAAGAACTCTAACTTCATGAGCCGAAATCTTAAGCACAACTGCTGAGTCAATGATATACCATAAGCAGTACCCATAGTTAATAGAATCCATTAACAATAGAATGGAGCGTAACATCCTTCTACTAGGCATCAAAGACAGAAGAAGCTTACGCCCGTAGTAATAAACAGATATCTGTTTATAAATACACAAACTCTAACCGGAAAGAGTAAAGGCCTATGCCCGTACGAAGACGGAAGGACCTTAATAACAATAGGTTCCGGATATTAGGAGCCTAACTCTTATGCAAAAATCCAACCTAAATAGTAAAGGAAGTAGTGATTCCGAAACTACGAAAGTGAAAATCATCCATCGATAGTGCATGAAACTCACTGACTCTTCAGTAAAAGAGAAACCAACAGAATTACTGTCTAAAAGGTCAGAATTTGAAAACTACTGTTTCCAGAGGCTCAAATGATTACTTAGCTAAATAAGAACCGAAGTTAAATTCCATATAGGAATTTAATCTAAAGATTCTAAGTCTATTTATCAAAAAGTTACTAACTGACTTAGATAAAGAGACATAAGACTCAATTGTAAACTATCCTAGAGTGCATAGGTATGAGGTAACATAAACCTATAACCTTAATAATAACAGGCTGCAGTAGATCTTGTGAAACAAGTATACTAAAAAATTGCAATGAGTAGTATGGAGGGATCAACAATATGAACATAATGATCCCTACACCAACGACGGAAGAGCCTCCACTTTAGCCGCATAGAATAGCGAAGAAGAGGATCTCCTATAGTAAGAAATTGCGTCCAAAGCTCGTCCAGTACAATGCTTACAATGCAATACGGACCACACAATGGAATACATGAAGGTTGCGACCTTGCGGGTTGTGATAAAGATGACACGATTTACCCAGTGAAAAAAGATCCTCACACTGAGGAAGATTTCACGTTAAGTCCCACAGTAGACAACAGAGTAAATTACCCATGGTCTCTGTGAAGATAGAGATGCTATCAACAGAAATGTATTGTGGTTGTTTATCTTAGCAATACCTGCTGAAACAACAGCGCCAGAGGATACGCGTATCCTATCATTCCGTCCTATAGATCAATAGAGCGTTAACAACGTTAGCTCAGAGATCCGGACAAGCCAACACATACGTCTGCAATTGATTAGCAATCTGTGTCCAAAATAAATCATCATTCGGCGCTCCCATAGATAGCAAATCTGATTGAATACTTGTTTGTTGAGAGTCCATTCTGACAGCAACAAGCGACCCCTAAGTGAACGGGAGTCCGGTAAAACAATCAGACGACCCGGAATATGACGGACCAAAACAGAACTTGGTGTACTATAACCAACAGACGGATTCTTCCCATTAAATTGAATAACGGAAACGAAAGAGTGCCTCCCTGGTTCCGGAGATACGCCACTACTGTCGAATTAACGGACAGGATTTGGGCGTGCGTTTCTGAATAATGTTCATGCAATGACATAAAGCAAGCCTAAAAAACATTATTCCGCGGAAGATAATTGGTTGCTAAGAGACTGTGGAACCCAAAGACCCTGGCACTTCGAATCCGTTGGGATCAGTATTATATCCCAATCTGTTTGACTGGCAACCGTCATAACAGCAACACTCGGGTCCGGCAACTGCAGTGGCACTCTCTGAGTCAACCACCGAATGTTTGCCCCAGTCTGAATCTCTTGTAACACTAGATAGACAAGAGAACGTGTAAATCGAGCAATTCATGGATTGCTGAAAAGTTGCCGTCGAAGAGAAGCTTCTCCGAGAACGAAGCGACTCTGAGAGAGTTCTTAACCTTACTATCCACGCGCGTGGATGTAGCTAGAGCTGCGTCACGTCTAACCAACTCCAATCAGCCACTGAAGGGCGGAGTTATACGTGAACAAACTACTGCCCTCAAAAGAAATTACATTTAGAATAATATCCCGTATATCTTTTCTTGAAGACGTAATGATAACGCCTCACGTATGATAAAGCGTCTAAGTTAAGTCTACTAGACATCATTGTCGTTTCCAACATTGAAGTTGGAAAAGACATAGACGGCGAAAAAGAATATTTCCAGTCTTTAACCACACCGTCTAGACGCATATGAACTCTCGGTATGCCCTGCACTGCCAAAATAAACTATTCGTATAAATGATAAAACGGCAGAAATGAGCAACGCGGACAAGAAACTAAACTATCATGCTTGGTAGCAGGCTTGTATGCATATATAGCGTCGAAAAATAAAACACATGTTGTAATGAAATTATTGGACTGCGTCGGTAAGTCAGGGACAATGTCCCTGAACCGATCGAAAATTCCGAGTCCAATGACGCTATAAGTCTCTTATCCAACATCGCAGCAATGTAGTCCGAAATAACAATCACTGGAAGATAATGCCAGAAGATATGAATGGCAGCTTCCGATACTACGAAAGGGAAAACTCAAAATCTTTTGAATCCCTTTCGCCATCCTGTCGGACCCTATAAAGCGTTCGGTCGTCCGTACCTGATGCAACCGCGGACCGCACCGACCCAGCGCCGTCGAATAATTCCTGATTCGACCAAGAAACTGTCAATTGCTGGGATGCTGCGAAACAACTGTGCTAACTCGGATAGCACGTCCGTTACTGAGGCCTGAAGAGAAGCGGTCCTACAATGCATTGCCGCTGGAAGCTCCGTGATCGATACCCCGTGCATACTACCAATATGCGAGCGAACGGAGTGTATAGGCCTCGTGTCCCTTGGCTACCGGATGGCGCGACCTATTCGCCGTGGAATCACTGAATGACGAAACTGATCGGATACTCGAGGTCACGTAGCCAATGTGCGGTCGTGTGCCCTGCTGTGAGGATGAGGAAGCATTATGGACAGTCTCTCGGACTGTCAATATAACGGAGCGTCCCAACCGACAGACATATGCTCCGAATGTAAAATATCAGAACCACAACATGCGGTCCCCTATGTTGTTGGACGAGAGAGGGACCTCTCTCGCTCACAGCCCAGATGGACCTGGACAAGCCAGGAACCGGACTAACAGGCTTCCTCCGATCTGTCCTCAATCTGCCGTCACTGGGTGAGTACTAAAGTAATTAAAGTGCTCGCATCACCCAAATCTCCTTCCTAGACCACAACGGACGAACCCGGCAGCCGAACCATTCGATGAATGCACGCTACACCGGGTGAGCTAGCGAATGTCACTCCGTAGGCGACAGACATATTCCATGAGCACTTATTGCCGCTAGCTCTTCATTAACTATGACGACAGAGGCACACTTTTGAAAGACATCTCCGTAACTTTGCGAACAAGAAACCAGAAATGCTTGGTTATAGCAAGCATATAATAATAATATATATAGCGTCATTCAATAATTCGAAAGTTTGTGTGACATTATTGGACTATGTTGGAACTGAGGGACGATGTCCCTGAACCGAACCAAAAATTTCTAAGTCCACCGACGCTATCAGTTTCTTATCCGGCATCGCAGCAATCTGGTCCGACGAAAGAAGCTGTAGAAGACCAAGTCAGATGACATACACAACAGCATATGTTGTTCCGAAAGGGAAAGCTCGAAATCCTCCAAATCCCTTTCGGTATCCCGTTGGACCGGATGAAATTTTCGGACGTCCGTACCCGCTTCCGCGGAGCGTCCCGACCCAGCATCGTCGGATAAATAATATGCGACAGATTCAGTTGATGCTGGGATGCTGCGATAAACTGTGCTATTTAGGAAAGCACGTCCGTTCCCGAGGCCTGTGCAGTAGCGGTCTTACGATGCATTGCCGCCGGAAGCTCCGTGTACGTTGACTCCCGCACACTTCCTATGCGAACGTCCGGAGTCTGCAGGCCTCGTGTCCCTGGCTACCGGATGGTGTGACCTGGTCGCCGAAGATTCTCTGACTGGCGAATCTGACTGGATATCCGTGGTCACGTAGCCAAGAGCGGTCGTGTGCGCTACCATGAGAATGAGGAAGCATTATTGACAGTCTACTCCGGACTGACTATATGTCGGAGCGTCCCGAGCGACGGACGTATGCTCCGAATGCGAAACATTTTGTACCACAACATCTGGGGCCAGATGTTGTTGTACGAGAGAGGGGCCTCTCTCGCTCACCGTCCGGATGGACCAGAACGAGCTATGAACCGGACTAAAAGGCTTCCTCCGTTCTCCCTCCGATCCGCCGTCACTGGGTGTGCATTTGGTTGATTTATAGTGCTCGCATCACCCCAAAATTCCTTCTAGACCGCAACAGACGAACCCGGCTGCCGAACCATTCGGTGAATGGACGCTACACCGGGCGAGCTAGCGGACGTCAAAGGCCGTCGAACCTATTAGGGTCCTCTTAGGCAATTGGCGTATTTACATGAGCACTTTTCCGCTAGCCCTTCATTAATTGTGACGACGGAGGCACACTGTTGGAAGACATCACAGATACATCACCCTAATCTTGATCGTCTGAAATAGAAATTGATAAAGTAGAGTGACCCTGCGGGGAAAGGACCGGAGTGTCCAATTCCCCAATAACATACCGTGACATACGCTTCCCATATTGTCATCGAAATCATACGATACAGAACAGGAGTTAATGCGAGTACACTGACCACATATAGAATGATTATAAAAGTCAGAGGAAGACTTCCTCTTATTACAATTGATCAATATCCTTTCAATGTGAAAAGAAAAAAAGTCCTGGTACTCGCACTAACCCCTGGCAAGCAAAATACATAATAATAATATGATCCATTAATATAGAAAAAATAATTGAAATCAAAATATTTTGAAAAAATATTTTTTCAGAACAGCCCAAGTTTCTGAAAAGTAACGTTGAGCCCCAATGGATCCCAAGCCTAAGTGTGGACAAAAATTTTAAAAATATTTTAAACAATTTATTCAACACTTACGAACAATAATAATGTATCTAGTTATGATTGAAATAACATCAAGATATTATTTTCCAGAAATCCCCCCCTCACACAGAGGGTTGTTGTAAATGTAAACAATGAATGTAAAAACACTAAAATAAGACTCCAGGCACCCAGGCCCGGAATCAGTTACCAAAAATACACTATCTGATGCAAAACAGAGACTTCCAGGGAAGAAACTGCAGAACATCAGATGGTAGATGCAGAACACAACGCCTAACCACCCGTAGGTGAAGACGTAAACATGGGGAAAAGAACAGAATTCATTCTGTTATTCAGCTAAAACTCCCAAGAAAATTTAGTAATAATAATTACAAAAACTATGCCAAAAGCATGGGAGAATAGCAAGGGGGGACTTAAAGGACAGGGAGAGAGGAAAACACTGAAAAAACAGTGTAACTAAATAATCAGAATGACAACAAAATGGCTGCTGCCTCGAAAATAGGTAACTTAACATAATTTCATTAAAAAATTTTAAGTTACAGCCCTGATAATATTCTGTCACACATTTTTCCTCTCCTCCTTCTCTATCCTCCTTAGAATCACCATTTCACTAATATTTATGTGTCTGGCATCATTTAAACTGAGATTTACAAGCACAAAGATCAGTCAGATGTTAACTGATGAAGGGCCAAACTTAGAATGATTAATGGCGCCAATTTCGGAACGTCTTTGACACTGCGCATGCGCAGTAGAGGTGAAGTGTGGAGGGCCTTTCAGGACATGTTTTCTTTGGTTTTAGATGCAAATTTTGGGGATTGGGGGACAAAATTTGTGTTTGGCCCTATATTTTAAGAGTTAGCACCAGCTATGTCTGGGTCATTGGTACAGTATAAAAATATCCAGATTTGAAGTAGCCATTTTTCCCATAATGCAACTGGGAATTTAACCAATTCAATCTTGTTTGACAGAGCTCATTGAGCTCTGTCAAACAAGATTGAATTGGTTAAATTTCTAGTTGCATTACAGGAAATATTTGCACCCTGATCTTTAGACATTTCGACATCAGTGTGCAGGGAGTTAAGTTCACTATCTTCAAACAAAAGCAGCATATGTGCATGAATAATTAAACGAATCTGATACTGAGCTTGAGTTAGGCATTTAAGTCAGGTATATACAATACTGTGATCACAAAAGTAAACAGATAAATTTGATGGGATCATGGTCAATTTGAAACTTTCTGTCCATTTTCTTCCCTGAAATACTGTAAATTCTCATCTGTCCAAAAAGGAAATGCAAAAACTTTGAATCTGAGATGCAAGTTTCATTTGTTTTTCTTGACAAGTTCTTGATTTCTTCTAAATTTTATTTTGGAAGTTATGACCCACTGGTGTCAGTATATTTATTTTTTTATTGGTGTTTAAAGTCACATACTTATATACAATGGCTAATCGTGACCGTGACAGTTTTATGGGTGGAGGAAGCTAGAGTACCCGACGATAACCACCGAGCAACTGTAAGCTTCTCAACATTCTAACTCTGTTCAAGCTCCGCTCAAGCAGGCTTACTGCGGTTAAAGACATGTGAACCATCGACGTGCAGTATGCCTTTGTACACTGCGTCATCGTGCCCCCACGTAGGCAACCAGGATAAAGTGCCTTGCCCAAGGACACAACGTGGGTCGTTGGGACAGGGATCAAACTTGGGACCTCTAGCATAGAAGTCCAATTGTCTACCACTGAGCCACCGCGCTCTCACTGGTTTAAGTGTGTTCTGATGAAATCATACAGAGAGTGCACTGTACCAAACAAATTTCATAAAAATGCAACAATATTTGATTAAGTTACCATGCTAAAGAACTAATACAGATGGATGGACAAATGACATAAAAGGTGGCATAACATTCTTTAAAATTAGTGAAATCCAGTTTGAACTGAAAATTATAAATGCATAGTAATTTGTATAGTTTTATACTTACCAATGGCCCACACTAGCTGGTGCTTAACTCAAAGTTATTAAGGGCCAAACACAAATTTTGAACCACCCAATCCCCAAAATTTGCTTGCAAAACCGAAAATTAAAAGTCCTGCCCAGCCCACGCAGGCGCAGACACTAGGAAGTGACCGGAATTGGCGCCATCATCATTCTTTGTAGAAGAGAGTACTACATAAAAATTCAGCGGGGAGGTATGAGTGCCTACTTATGGGAGGGCCATCTCCGTCTGGGCCATTGGTAAATATAAAAAATATACAAATTACTGTGAATTTATAATATTTTTACACTGTAAACCAATGGCCCAGACTAGCTGAATCGTAAAAAGGTGGAGGGCCTAGGACTTCAGAATTAGTAGATCAACATAGTTTCAATCCTGTAATCCAAAGTGAAAGGAAATTAAAATTATTAGGAATTACTCTACACAGTAATAGACAAGACATATCATACAAAAGGAGCCCAGTTCAAGTAATTCTGTATACTTAGCATGAAGACTATGCTAATTGGATGTAACGAGTTCCCAATTTTTAAGGTTAGCCCTAAAAATTAGGATGGCGTATTTGAGAATGAGAGAATATCCCCCACAAACATATGCCATACACAATAAAACTCCAACTGTATGCAGGATATAATTACGGACAAAACAGCTTCCCTCATAGTTACATACCTACCAAGCCAGAGGAGAGGTAAAAAATCACCACCCCCCCCCCCCCCCATTTTCTTTTGAAGGAATCTTCAAAAAGAAAGAGGGGTGCGCTCTGGAATCAGTAAAAGCGGTACCAAAAAACAATATAAATATTCGTCGAACAGGCACTCAGGCATTAATTTATTGTTAATAAATGGTGCTTAACGCCACTTCAGAAGTTAAGGCTATAGCGACGATCCCGGTAATTATTATCGCCCGCTATATAACGTACACCGGAGATGGCGTACGCAGATAGGTTAAAAACCGGTGATATAAAATATAACATGCACATGTCCAATCGAACCACAATGAACGATCTCTGGAGAGTAAACACACTTCCGAGGTAACCCACAGGCAACCCCACTCAGGTGTACAATAAATTCCAGTAACAACACTCCCCGACGTGTACTATCCGATATCTATGACACTATAAACGTGGGAATATACAAGATGAGTATAGACATTTATAGAAACCTGGATCTAGAAATGGAAGTAGGTATAATTAACAGGCTCCGACATGGACCGCCCCCGAAATAATTCCTAATTTCAAAGGTCCATAATATACAATAAAGCGTCAGCCTAATAATTATTATGCTCGTGAGCATTAAAATCCCGCATGTAATCATCTAAATACCAGTTAACTGGTGATGGAGCCTCCGAGGTACCTAAAGACTAGCAATTTAATTATGATTTAATTAATATGCGCTCGTATATGACAAATAGACGAATAATCACAGGAAACCAATCCAACTAAAAAGTGGATGTGCCCATGAGGTCGCCATAGAACACGACCCAGCCGCCAATCAAGAAGTGAAGAAATGCATGTATGTATTTAACTTATACAAGGCTTGCGGGAAGAAAACTATGTCTTGTTCGGTAATCGCCTCTAAACACATTGGCGGTGTGTGAGTGTGGGGGTGTTGGGGGGGGGGGGGGTGGAGGGATTTAAAATCATATCGAACCCTCCTCACCCGCATTACTAAATCGTTCTTGTGTTAGTCATAAAAAAATATAGGAACCGCAATGGTTCCCTCACATCTAACAGACTCCATTTTGCCACTATGGGTGGAGAAGGACGTAAAGAACAAAAACTTCCCCTGATAAAGAAGGTCCTCTCGTGAAGGAAGCTTCCCGGGAACGTCCCATAACAGACACTTGAGAAGACTGATCCAAGGTTTCTGTGACAACAGAGGTGCTACTAGTAGGATTCACAATGAGGCTGTTTGATCTTAAACATAATCTACTGGATCAAATGAATTGAAGGATACGCATATCCTATCATCCATCCCATGAGATCGGATTTGCGTCTACTGCATGTGTTCAATGGTCTGGGCATGGCGACACAAATTACAGTAACTGATTGTTCCGGTGCGTCGCAAACGGATTTATCACGGGGCGATCCCTCTGGTAGCAAAACTGTCCAAATACTCGCTTGTTGAGCGTCCATTCCAACTGCAACAGGCGACCTTTCAGAAAGAGCGAGTCTGCTAGTACGTTCAGACGACCCGGTATATGATGGATAAAAAGATGATTCATGATGTATCAGGAAAATCTTCTCCATTAGTTGGCATAATAGAAATGAATGGGTGCCGCCCTGGTTCCCGATGTATGCTACTACTGTCGAGTTGTCCGACCAAATTGAACATGGACGTCTGTTATTATGTGAATCCAATGTTGTAGCACTAGCTAATTAACATCATCTCGTTGAAAGACCCTGACACCTCAAGACTGCGGGACTTAGGGTCGTGCCCCAACCCATCTGACTCACATCCGTCATAATCATGAAAGCCAGATCCGGCAGTTGCAGCGTAACTCCCGGAGTTAACCACTGACTATCTGCCCAATTTGAACCCTTGTTTTTCTAGGTCTGTTAAAACAATACTGGTTCAAGCGAAAGCGTCTTCACACTCCAGTTCTGAGTAAAGAATATCTGGAGGGGACCTGTGTGCAGGCGGCCCATCGGAATGAGATCCACAGCCGCTCTGCACAGCTCCAACAGTCGCACGAATTCCCTCACTATTAATGCGTCTCAGTGTAGACAAAAGTGAGCATAACAACTGACTAATTTTGCTCTCGGTAACGGCAGGCAAGCCAGATTGTTGTGAGTATTAAAGCTCAATCTGAAGTGAATAGACGACTTGTACGGTGCTAGCTCCGACTTTTTCTCATTTACGATGAAACCGAGATGTCGATGTAATAGACGCAGACTCTGAACATCGTTCTGAAGAATAATTCTGTTGCTGTATTTCTGTAGAAGGTCGTCCAAGTAAGCCGACCTTACCGCAGACAAATGGGCTTGTAAGTAAGACATTATCGAAACACCCAGGGGGGCTGATTCAGACCAAAGCATATTGTTCTGAACTGGTACACCTCCCCTTGTACGGCAGACCGCAGGTACTTTTAAAATGCCGTATGTACCAGGACACGAAAGTACAGATCCTTAGATCTATGCTTGCCGCATAGTCGATCACTCGAACGCACGCTTTTACCGACTGAATGATTTCCATAAATAAACTTTTAGAGCCATGATAAACTTGTTATCCAGCTCAAGTCTATTACCGGACAGAATGAGCCGTCTGGCTTTGGTACGATATGGTATGAATACGGAAGATGAAGATAAGAAACCGCCTTCTTCCTCGCACACAATAGGATAAATATGGCGTCGTCTATATGGCCGAAGGCCTGCGACACCTGCATAAATTGAACCGGAAAAGAAAAGACTTCATCCTTTGTCCGGATAAAGTCTGTGCCTAATGACACCAGCGATTTCTCTCTTGTTGTCGCAGCATTCTGATTCGGCGGAACAAAAGCAGTATTGATGGATGAAAGCCATCACAACCATGTACTGTTCCGAAAGGGAAGCGTAATCCTCTTCCTTATCCCTTTCACCATCCGTGAGAATCAGTTGTGAATCTCAGTCCTCTGCATCTGCGCGAACAGATGACTGGACCGACGCAGCACCGTCTGACAGCTCAGATTCTGAGTCTGTGGGAGGCTGCATCTGCACTTGCTGGGATGCTGCGATTAGCTGCACAATCTGCGACAGCAAGTCCATCATCGAGGCCTGACGAGCAGCAGATTTCCATTCCTTAACCACATGCTGCTCCTTGGACAGTGTGTCGAAAACGGATCCTTTCTCTGGGCGATGATTAAGGCCTTGTCTCACAAGCTACCGGATAGACCGACTTCACGGGTGAAGAGTGGTTCCTCCTTCTTACAGAAGGCTGGATATCCCAGGTCGGGTAGCAAGGATGCGGTCATGTGTGCTTAAATAATGTAACGGAGGAAGCCATGACTGAAGCCGACCCTGGCTGCAGACTAAACAGAGCGTCCCAAGTGGAGGGCGGACATATGATCCGGCTTGTGCAAGTTTCTCAAAACAACATCTGACCCCAGACGCTGCTATATTAGATAGGGGCCTCTCCCGCTCGTGGTCTATCAGACCTCGCCGAGTACAAGAACTTGCAGACTTTCTCCCTATTTCCGTCGTCACTGGATGAGCTATTTATATTATAGTGCTCACTCTACCCAATCCACCTCTTAGACCGCAACGGACTTACCAGGCGTCACGGCACCCACGGACGGAGTATCAGTCCACTGGTCAAGCTAGCTGCTTGCAAGAGATTAAAACCTTTAACCAAAGGCCCTAACTCTTGTAGGACTAAAAATTTAACCAACTATATCTTGTTTGACAGAGCTCAAATGAGCTCTGTCAAACAAGATGTAGTTGGTTAAATTTGCAACTCCATGATGGGAAAGGTTCACTCCTGAAAACATTGATTTTTTCACATAATAGTGTGAGGAGTCAAATTTCTAATTCATTTTCACGTCTGTTTTGGGAATTAACCAAAAAAATCAAAAAGCCTCCCTCCATCAGTTTTTTATGTAAGTCTTAAGTCCACCATTTTTATACAAATGTGTATAACCCTGTGGAAACAAACTGAACTGTATTGGATATCAGATTTTCGCTTGGCATATATATTAGATACATATTTAGTAATTTATTGGGGCTTAATGGAACTTTCAACAGGGTTATAATATCATATCGGACAGATTTAATGGTGGTGGAAGCCTCAAAGAGAACCACCAGGCAACAGAGAATAATTACAGCCCTGAATGTCCGTCTGACGTCACAACACGAAATATTTGAAATGACATCACCCATTTCGTAATAGCTTCACCAAGGAGAGACTAGCAAGCCGTTTCATTTTTCTAGATTTTTCACTCGTGCAGCAGACAGTGTTCCGGATGAAGTGTTGTTTAAATTACAAAACCGATTTACGATTTGAACTGAGATGGAATGAGTTTATATGGTTTATTGATTATTTATCCAGTGCCATCTTGGATACATGAGAGGTTTATTTACTAAACTTGTGATCGTTAAAAGTTGCCTTGAACAAGGCAACTTTTAACGATCGCAAGTTTAGTAAACAAGTCTCTCGGATTTCATGATGTAAGTTTTGGACTATAGGAAGTGTCTTATTTTTTTCGTTACTGTGATGAGTTGATGGTAACATGGTCTGAGGTTTGCGGCTCGGAGCATATGTTCAACCTCGACGCTTTGCGTCTTGGTTGAACATAAGCTCTGAGCCGCAAACCTCAGACCAGGGGAGCACGGTGGCTCAGTAGGTAGAGGTGCAGGCTGCAAGCCGAGAGTTCCTCTGTTCAAATCCCACCTGCAGCAACCATGTTGTGTCCTTGGGCAAGACACTTCATCTCCATTGCCCGTGTGGGGGCACGATGACGCCGTGTACTAAGGCGTACTGCACGTCGATGGTATGCATGTCTTCAACCAATCTAACCCTGCCTGTGCTGCAGTGCGGAGTTACGATGTTGGGGAGCTGGCAGCTGCTCGTCGTTGCCCGGTGGTTCTCTCCGGGTACTCCGGCTTCCTCCACCCTGTCACGGTCATGATTAGCCATTGTGGATAAATATGTGACCTTAACCATCAATAAATAATAAATAATAATAACCTCAGACCATGTTACCGTCAATTCATCACTATAACTTATAATGTGTACCATGGATGTACAGTACAGCTTAGCACACTTCATTCACTTGGTTAATTGCAATTAAAATGTAAGGTTATATTCGTCCAAGATTAAGTATTCCTCCTAAGAACACACAGCAGATGGTGAAGGTCAGGATCAAACTGATGACCTTTTGATTTGATGTCCATTGCTCTCAGTTCTAATCATTCAGCTGCCTCACTCCATTTACAGCTGTCATACTTGATTACATCAAAAATTGAAGAAAATACTTAGCAGATTAGGAGTTGAACCTGGATTCAGTGACATGAGCAGAGAAGAGTACTTGACTTCCCCTAGATGAGATGTCAGTCTATCACAGGATGAGTTCTCAGCTCATGCTGGTACCTAGAGCAAGAAAGGTCAGGTGCCTTGCCCAAAGATACAACACAGGCATAGGTCAGGATCGAACTCACAGCCATCCAATTTAGGGCTGTCACGACTATCAATTTTCATAGTCGATTAATCGCCAGCATTAATTGACAGTCGATTAAAAATCATTTCCCATAAATTCAACAAACAATCTCTGAGATATTTACAAAACAAATTTAAAACTGACAATGTATGAGTGTGTACACTTGACGTACACTTGACACCAAAATATATCCAACTGACCAGCAGAAATTAAACAGAAGAACATTTGTTCAAATGTTTCACTGCTGTAACTAATTTCCAGAAATTTGGAACATAAAACTCTGTCCATTCCTACACAAGTTATAAGCTGCTACTACAAATGAACTGATCATTGTGAATCTTGTGACAATTTTCTCACTTTTGCAGTTTGGATTGTTCCAATGGCGTCATTCGAGTGTACAAGACCGAAGATTCTGTCTACTCTGCAGTCAGTAATGGAAAACTAGGGAGTCCAAATATACTACTCAAAGTTTGCTAAGCATCAAGTATATCCAACTACCTGTTTTACGTTTTAGTTGAAATATTGTAATGAAATGTGTATATATTTTTTATTTAGTTATATCTTTAATGATTTAAGTATAGAAATTAAGATTTTGTTTGTGTTTGACATTATTTTTTAGCTTTTGAATACGATAACTATGGAAAATGGAGACCCATTGCTGTTAATTACAGCTTGACAATGCCTTCTCATACTCCCAATCAGGTTCCTGGTGCTACTTTGTGGGATGTTGTTCCATTCTTGGACCAGCTTGGCAGCTCCTGGACACTTCTTGGCTGGACTGGATGGGCTGAAATTGCAAGCTGCAACTCATTCCAGACATGTTCGATTGGATTGAGATAAGGGGATCTTGCTGGCCAGTCCATATGCTCAATTCTCTCCCTCTGTCGGTGATCCCCGACAGCATGGGCAACATGAGAGCGGGCATTATCATCCATCAGAATGAATCCATCACCCGCTACACGTGCATACAATCTGAAATGGGCAATCAGGATCTCATCAATATACCGTTGTGCAGTCAATGTGCCATGGTCAAGGACACAGAGCTCTGTACGTCCATCCCAGCTGATGCCGCCCCAGACCATGATTGACCCTCCACCACAGCAGTCATGCTCAGCAATGTTGGCTGCATGGAATCGCTCTACTGGTCTTCTCCCAACCCTAGAATGCCTATCTGTGTGGTCTAGGCAGTACCTTCACTCATCTGTAAAAAGGACAGGTCGCCAGTCTTCTCTGGTACATCCAATGCAGTCCATGGCCCATTCATATCGTGCCTGGCGGTGGTTCTAGGACAGCAGAAAGCAAATACATGGTCTTCTCGATCGGAGACCACCTTCGTGCAACCTTGCCCGGATAGTCTGTGTCGAAACATTTACCCCGGATGCATTCTGAAGATCACTGCGAAGCTGGGTTGCTGTGGCAAAGCGGTTCCTATGGGCCTGAATGATAAAAAAACAGTCTTCAGCTGCAGATGTTGCCCTGTCTCTGCAACCACCATGCCGTCTTACTGGTGTGCTATACTGCTGAAATCTTGCCCAGGCTCTGGTGATCAACGTATAGTGCACACCAAGGGCTTCACCAACTTGATGATGGGTAGCCCCTTGCTCCACCATCCCTACAGCCCGCCACATTTCTGCTTTAGACAAATGTCTTCTTACATTTGCATTTGCCATATTTAATCATTAACTGGTAGAGTGCTGAATTATTTTTGGTCATCAAAATTTGTTCATGTGGTTTTGCCTTGTTACAATTCATGAGAGAGTGCCAATGGGCACTCTCTCATGAATTGTAACAAGGCAAATCCTAATAGACAAAATTATTTAACTTCAAAGGTAATATGAAGCTCATCCTCCAAAAATGAAGCTTTTATGCTGAAGTACCTGCATTTCAGAATAAAGCCTAAATATGGGCTTCCAGCACTCTACCGGTTAAATCACAAGGGTTTGTGTTGAAATGAAGATTGAATATCCTACACATGTCATGTACATGTAGACAGTACACGAAAACATCATGAAAATCAAGGGGTACATGCTTTCCATGACTGTCACAAAAAGTCTGCCTGTCAAGAGCTAATGTAAACACTGGGGACCATCTCAATACATTCCTCAATCATGTCCACCAAAAATATCGCAAATATGTCACCAGTAAATTTCACAATGATGTGTCAAATATTTGGTGCTTAGCAAACTTTGAGTAGTATATCAACCTAGGGACTTGACTGGAACAAACTTGAAGGATGTTGCATACCAAATATCAAAAGATTCTGACTGGTGGTTCTGAAGAAGATTTCAGAATATTACCAATTTTGCACTATGTTAAAATTTGCCCCCCACCCCCATTGGGAACACAAATATCAACCATGGAACTTTATTTGAACAAATTGAATCTGAACCCTCAAAGAATGCTATATAGTAAATATCGAAAGATTTTGATTGCATCTCAAGAAGCGGATTTTTAAAGATTATTCCTCATATTGGACTAATATCAAATTCAAGCTCCAATGGGGAGCCCAAATATTAACTCGGAGACTTGATTTGAACAAACATAGAGCTGACCTCCCAAAGGATGCTGTATACCAAATATCAAAAAGATTCTGACTGGTGGATCTGAAGAAGACTTTTAAAGATTATTTCACTAAGTTAAAATTACAGCTCCCTTAGAGAGCCTAAATATTAATCCAGGCACTCAATTTGAACAAACTTGAATCTGCCCCTCCCATCCCACCCCTAGAGATGTTGTAAACCAATTATGAAAACATTTTGACTGGTGGATCTGCTGAAGAAGATTTTTAAAGGAATTTTCTCATATTGCACTAAGTTAAAATTTGGGCTACCATACAAAGCGCAAATATTAACCCTGGGACCGGATTTGAACAAACTTGAATCAGACCCCACTAGAGATGTTGTATACCAAATATGAAAGCATTCTGACTGGTGAATCTGAAGAAATTTTTTTAAAAATTCACTCATATTGCACTAAGATAAAATTGGGGCCACCATAGAGAGCCCAAATATTAACTGAGGGCCTTGATTTGAACAATCTTGAATCTGACCCTCATAACAATGATGTACACCAAACAATAAAAGATTCTGACTGGTGCTTCTGAAGAAGATTTTTAAAGATTAGTATTCCCCATATTTCCCTAAATTAAAAAGTTTGGCACCCTTTGGATGCTGCATACCAAATTTCAAAAGATTCTGCTCAGTGGTTCTGGAGAAATCTATTTTTTTAAACTTTTGCAAATATGCGGACTCAGCATTTTTTCAATTCTCTACCCCCCACCCCCCCCCCCCCCCCACCCCCTCCAGAACACCCTGACGCAACCGATGGCAATTTTTTTTTTACAATTCAATTCTACTGTTGTTTTATACTAAATAACAGTTCTCTGTTCTGTGTGGTTTGGGAAAAATAAGCGTTTGAAAGGGGACACAAGAAGATATTTTTGCATGAGTCAAGTACTTATGATTTAATAATACCACATAACAAATCTGATTCAAATCGGACCATCGATCCAAAAAATATAAATTTTGGGTTGGGCCCAAAATCTTCCCCCTCCCATTACAAAGGCAAATATTGCTCCAATACTCCAACTATTAACTCCCCTCCATTGCTTAATGAGAGATGACCTTATTTTGAACTTTATTTTCTCTTTTCTTGTGTTCTGATAGGACATAACATGATTTTGTTTCTTGTGATATGAATGTTATATTTTCTCTCCTTCATTAACTTTTAAACTTGCAGCTCAGCAATATATTTCAAAGTCTCGGTTATAGATACATTGAGTCAAGACTAGACCTGAAGGCAAGGCAAAGATAATGAGACTTAGGCTTCACAAAGTAGATCTTCTGTTTCTCAGGCCATTTTTATAAAATTACATGTGGGCAGGCATTTTTTTTATATTTGTAATTATCTCTTTGCCATTAAAAAGTTCATGTTTTGGGTTTATTTTATGATTTAGGCCTCATAATCTACAGAATAGCTTGGGTGGTTGTGTGTTACATCCCTTGAGTGCAAGCAGGCTTTGCAATGCTAAAGCTCTGCAAAGCCTTTTTGTACTCAAGGGACAATTTTATTAACTTGGGTAAAATATCAGACATAAACCATTTAATTTTTATTTTTTCAAGTTTGCATTGGTTATAAAAAGAGAGCATGTGGCAGCCAGAAGGACCATGCAGGAGGGTCTGAGAAACAGATCTTTAATTTTTTTAGGCCATAATCTAATTCTTTTGGAAACACTAAAGCTGTGATTAAGCCTTTCTCAGGTTAAGTACTAAAAATCTATATTAATGCTTTTGTTGAGAAAAGTTGGAACTCCCATATTTCGACTTTAACCCTTTGCACAACGCAGACGATATCAAAATTTATTATTTTAAACTGCATTTTTTAAAAAATTTTCAAAAAATTTCAACAAAACCATATCATGTGACCCCTCATTGGAACGAGCTCGATGAGCTCGTTCCAAAGAGGGGTCATGTGATATGGTTTTGTTGAAAGTTTTTGAAAAATAATATTTTTTTTTAGCAGCTGAATTTTCATATTACGCAGACGGATGTGGCCAATTCGTTGGGTAAAGGGTTAACCCTTCATCTATTGAATTGGCCACAATACCTGTATAATATACACACTGAGAATTTGAAAAAAAATTATTTTTCATAAAATTTCCACAAAACCATATCATGTGACTGTGCCTTGCTTGCATTTAGAATAAGTCGTTCCAAATGAAGGAGTCACATCATCTAAGTTGGGTAAAGGGTTAACTTTTAGAGTGTTAGATTACTTTTCGTGGACAGAATTTATTTGTGTTAGTTCACCTAATAACATTTTATTGGGGAGGGCCTATATTTTAATTTCAATAAAATGTAACAGGACAAATCCATACAAAACAAAAATGTTTTCCTTTGAAAAGAAAAAAGATTTAAATGGTTTTCTAGCATTTAAATAGTTAATGTATCTTTCATTTTCTTGGTAATCATAAAACATAAATGTCTGGTCTCTGCCCCATTAGAAATGAAGGAAACGATTTTTATGAGCAAAATAAGTTTTGAAATTTATGTAATATTTGCAGTTGGTACTTGCTTCGATGACCATGTTGAGAATATTTACACCAAGTGAGGTGCGGAAGTGTTTGCTTCACCTTCTATTAAGTAACTCACCTCCAAATTTCAGACATTTCCAATATTGTTTTTGAGTATCCACAGCATCACAAATACATTTAACTGCCCTGTAAAAAAAACATTTCAATTATACCTGGAAGAATCTGGGTAAAGCTTACCAATGGCTAGCAAATGGTAACTTGTTCCAGCTGAAAAAGTTTACTTTTTTCTGTACTATTTATCTTTCAGAATGCTTTGTCTCTATTGTTAAGACCAATCATTAAATCTTCCACCACTGAGACAAATCTGTTAGATAAATGTTGATTTTAGATGTCTTCAACAGTAAACGGATGTGATGTTTGTTCAACTGTTTACTGGAATGCAGTCTTATTTCAGATTAATTGGGTTAGCCAGAGTACCTGGAGAGAACAGAAAGAACAGTGATACTTAGCTGTTAGAATTTACAACTTAATAGCCATGTAAAAGTGAGCATGGTTCACTTTGATTGATAATACAGTGGAGCCCACTTAATTGGAATTCTCTTAATTGAATAATCCTGTTAATTTAATATAATTTTAAAACACACAATACCATTGACCACACCTTCAGTAAACATTTGACCTGTTAAATGAACCTGTGTTATAGAATACCCCCCTGTTAAATGAACTAGATATCACGGAGATGGAATCCATCTCTGCGGGCCCCGCAGCAACTAACTGATGTTAGGTATAAACTGATGTGAAGTGTAATACTAAAATATTTCAAGCAATAGGTAAAATCTGATTAAAATCCCTTCCCGGACACGAACTTGTCAGAAAAAAAACCCAAATTCTGAATAATCTGACCTTGAGGTCAAACTTCAAGGTTAAAGCATGGCAACCTTGGTACGCGACACGTCGTCTTGAGATAATCTACCCACATACCAAATATCAAAACCCTATCTATTAAGGGAAAAAAGTTACAGCTCGATCACAAACTTGTCAGAAAAAAAAAATCTGAATAATTTGACCTTGAGGTCAAACGTCAAGGTCAAAGCATGGCAACCTTGGTACGCGACACGTCGTCTTGAGATAATCTATCAACATACCAAATATCAAAACCCTATCTATTAAGGGAAAAAAGTTGCAGCCCGGACACGAACTTGTCAGAAAAGAACCCCGAATTCGGAATAATTTGACCTTGAGGTCAAAGTTCAAGGTCAAAGCATGGCAACCGTGGTACGCAACACATCATCTTGAGATAATCTACCCACATATGAAATATCAAAACCTTATCTATTAAGGGAAAAAAGTTACAGTGCGGACACGAACTTGTCAGAAAAAAAAAAAATCTGAATAATTTGACCTTGAGGTCAAACTTCAAGGTCAAAGCATGGCAACCTTGGTACGCGACACATTGTCTTGAGATAATCTACCCACATACCAAATATCAAAACCCTATCTATTAAGAGAAAAAAGTTACAGCCCGGACACAAACTTGTCAGAAAAGAATAATTTGACCTTGAGGTCAAAGTTCAAGGTCAAAGCATGGCAACCTTGGTACGCGACACATCGTCTTGAGATAATATACCCACATGTCAAATATCAAAACCTTATCTATTAACTGGTAGAGTGCTAAATTATTTTTGGTCATCCGAATTAGTCCACGTCCCTTTGTCTTGTTACAGTTTATGGGAGAGTGCCACTAGGCACTCTCCCATAAATTGTAACAAGGCAAATCCTCTCAGACTAAATTCTTTTAATTCAAAATTAATATGAAGCACATTCACAGAATATGAAGCCATTATGCTGCGGCACCTGCACTTCAGAATAAAGCCCAAATATGGGCTTCCAGCACTCTACCAGTTAAGAGAGAAAGATTACAGCCCGGACAAGTTTTGTTATGGACGAATGCACGCACGCATGGACAGAGCGATCACTATAGGGCGTGCGCCTCACGCCGGGGCCCTAATAAAAAATATAGTAATATGTTGAGATATTATCCTGACACTGACCAAATTCCCCTTGTTAATAGACCTACTTGGTCTCTGTACATCCAATACAGGAATTTAATCTCTTATATCCTGTTTGAAAGAGCTCATATGAGCTCTGTCAAACAAGATATAGTGGAGTAAATGCTGAGTTTATCTTTAGAATAGAAAAGTGACCAAATCCCTGTCAACTGAATACTCCTCTTAATAAGTTTAATTTTCACAGGCAAAGTGGCTATTCAGTTAACCCTTTACCCAACGCAGACGATATCAAAATTTATTATTTTAAATATTATTTTTTTAAATTTTCCAAAAAAATTTCAACAAAACCATATCATGAGACCCCTTATTGGAATGAGCTTGACTAGCTCGTTCCAATTAGGGGTCACATGATATGGTTTTGTTGAAATTTTTGGAAAAATATTTCTTCAACTGCTGAATTTGCATATTACATGGAAAGATGCCGCCGATTCGTTGGGTAATGGGTTAACAGGGATCCCCTGTATGTGTACTATCAACATGGCACACACCTTAAAACAATGCACCATCATTTTTCCACCAGAACAAGGTTCTATTGCATTTTCAGAGATAATAGTCCCTGACTTTTTCATGAGCTTTCCTGACTTACATCTGAATTTTCTGGACCTTTTAATTTTTTAACCACCCTATTTAACAAACAACCACACTTGTCCTGGCTTCACAAAACTCATTATTCAAATTTCATTTTTTTCTCACTTTTGGCTTCTAAAATATTCCTTATGAATCCTCAATGGAATCAGCTTACTGGGATTATTCTAATGAGGAATGTTAAGCCATGTATTGGAAGCAAGCATCCAAAAATTCGACTTTTTTCTATGAAATGAAATATGGTAGAGAAAGGGTTAATTTATAAATTTAGTGTTGTGAAAATATTGTGGTATTTGAAATACAACTTTAGGCTATATAAAAACTAGAGGATGGCCACCAAAGGGTGGCTGATTCCCCCGAAAAAAGCCTTGATAGCCATTCCAACTTAATTGGGACACACCCTCTGGTTGTGGGCAATAATAATACCAAGTATCATTAATATCCTTGAAGGCTGTAAGAAGTTATGGAGCGGACAAGAATTCCGTCTACGCCCGGATGGACAGATGGACAGATGGACGACGTCACGGCTAGATTCCCCCGAATTTTTTTCGGGGGAATAAAAAATACTTCGTTTCTCAGGGATAGCCGCATCTGGAAAAAACGTGTGCTTCTAACATATTTATTGCCTCTCATAAATAAAAAAATATATAAAATCTGCTGCACACAATCTTGGGTCGATGACTTCATGTGTATAGAAAAATACGATGGAGAAAAACTGTATAATACTCGTTGTTTTGGGGTGGCTAAAAATAATTAATTTTCTGAGTGTCCTAAAATGCTTCAATTGTCTCAATCGAGACAGTTTAGTTTCGATTTGGTGGTGTTGTGTGTCATTGGGGTAATTTGATTTTGCTACACGTTGGTGGAAAAATAAGAAATAAGGAAGAAAGAAAGAATAAGTAGATTGTAATTCTTACTTGTTGTTTTCCTTCCTTCCTCCCCACGAATTCAGAGTGAATCAAACAGTTCATAAAGTCGGAACTGCAGTATGATTGGTGTTCTTGTCAAAAATCATATCCAACAGACATGAGTAACAGAACCACAACACTGATATTCCAGGTACCCATCCAAACTAGCCCATGATTAGAGGGAAATGAACAAGGTATGCACAGGTAATTCCGAGTTCAAGTGAGCTTGCACTTGGAACAACACAAGAACAGGTGGAAACTCCAACCTCTGTCCGAAAATGCCGCCCCAGTTCAAATGAGTTTTAATCACCATAGATGTTGATAGTTCGCTCAAATACAAATATATAACTTGTTCGGGGAATGTTTTCAAGCGTGAACCCCTAGCATGCTGCACTTAACTTTGAAACAGAGCATATCACCTGTTGATTGTTTGAGTGGAAATATATTAGGGGGAAATTTGAGGTGCCCATAAATGCCGTGTTCAGAAATAGATATCTTATAATAATAAAAATAATGATGACTCAATATATATTTCACTCTATCATCAGTATTGTGATTTTCTAACATGCTTTTTGTGTACCACCTTCAAAATCAAGCACAAGAGGAATTCACTTTCTTTGAAAAATTGAATGGTTGTAAGATTTTAGAATTCAAGGGAGACTACTCTATTTCATCAATAAATATGAGAAGCTGATAGAAATGTTTGTAACTTTGTTACTGTGATACATAAATTGCTGGAAAGTGTTGGGTTGTGTATATGTGTATGATATTGTTTATTTATTTGAAGTGCTAGTATACAGAGTGATAAATACAGCTGAAGTCAAAATGAGTTGAATAATGAGATGTTACTGTTTGTCAATATTTCCTACATTACTGACTTTGCTATTTATTCACAGAAGTCTTGAGAAGGCTTTTTTACGGAGGTCTTTCCACAAGTAAATAGGAGAAGTGGTTATTATAAGCAGAATAAACATTATAGCCATAATGCTAGTGTACGACATGACTCATACAGTGCTTGTCACAATGAGATGATGAATGAATGTTAGACTGTTAGTCAAAATATCTTGTGATAGGCTGGCGATGGGAGGAGGGGGGGAGGGGGGATATGGTTCATTATTCTGGTAGTTCCTGTTTATTCAAGTTGTTATTTTTTTCTTTTCTTTTTTTAATGTACTTCATTGTGATGTGCTATAAATAAAATAGCAGAACTGCAATACTGTTCATCGGAATTGGGTATATTAAACTACATGTATTCTATTGTGTTTTACGTTGGGATAATATATGTGATCTCAACAGTACCATTCAGTATATAGCATATTTTTGTGTCTGCTGAAAATGAAAAATATTTTACATATAAATACCTGCCTCTCCTCCCCCAAAATTTGCCATAAATAATAAATATAAATATCTGCCTCCCTCATCACTTAAAAAAAATCCCTGAGAAACAAAGTACTTTTTTTATATGGCCTTACATAAACAAAAAGTATAAAAAATCTCATGAAAAGATCACAGATCCCAAAGTCAAGCTGTAATATTACCAGGAAACCTATTGTTAAAAAATTTAAATTTCATAGTAAATTTCCTTTCTTATTATACGTACCACAATTGTACAGGTTTGCACTACAATGGAAGTCCCTAACTCGGAAAAAATACTATCTATTTTGATCTTTCCCAAGGGATTTGGGAAAGAAAAGTGGTGCAAAAGCACCAAGAAAAAATAAGCCAAAACTGTGTCAAGTGCTACCGGCATGCACCCAGTAGAGGACGCTCTTCTCCTAGTACAGATCCACAGCTTCCAGTACCATTGCGCAGCCAGTAACTAATGAATCATTCTTTTGAATCCGCCAACATTGGGGTTATGTGATCAGCGGGAAGGAAGAATTCTTACCCGAATAAGAAGATGGGAGGGCCTCCATGTAAACAATTGTGGCAGATATAATAAGAATGGAAATGTACTATAAAATTTAAATTTCTTATCAACCTACCTTACAATTGTTTACTACAGGCTGAATAGACAATAGGATGGAGAGAATCACATAACCAACTCCCACATAAACTAATTGCACTGGAACTGTGGACAGAGGAAGAGGTCCCTAGGCCTAGCAAACCATAGCATCACAATCACAAGTAAAAGACAATGAGAGATGAGGTGTACAGTTCTGTGCAACGCACAGACAGAAAGGACAGTAACAGCACAGAGCTGGAACTGACCTTGTAAGAAGCCTAATGGCTAGGATAGACAACAGCCTGAGCAGATGAAAGAGGGCCCAAAGCAAAAAGGTCCTACGACTGCACCTGCAACTGACGCAGATACAAGGTGGAGAAAGAAGAAGCATTTCTTCAGTTGGCTTCCTGCATAACATCCGACAACTTGACGGAGTTAGCATAAGCCCAAGAGGTAGACAATGCACGCACCTTGTGGGCGGAAATATGATTGGTAATGCAATCATCAGTTGCTAGATGAGCATAAGCTACGCGAATAGAAAGACAAAGCCATCGAGAAATGGATTGAGGCGAGATCTTCTGTCGACCAGGAATAAGAGACAGAAAAAATCGTTTCCCGCCTTTCCTAATGAACTGCATCCGATTGAGATAAATGCAAAGTGCACGAACCAGACAGAGCAACGGGCGATTACCCTCAGCAGGAGCAATCAGCAGTAAACATAACACTGTTGGGAGAGCTCCAGAAAAAGGCTGGATCAACCGAGAGGACGTGAAGCTCAATAACCTGTCTGGCTGAGGCAAAAGCCATCAGAAAAACTGTCTTGTATGTGAGAAAACACATATCCACCTGGTATAAAGGTTCGAGTGGCACCCCATGCCCCACCCCTCCCCCCCCCCCCAACCACCCAAGCAAAGCAGCACCCAAGAAAGATTCCATCTTGGGGTAAGCTGCAAAGTTCTAGGCCTATTCAGAGAAAAGTGCCGAACAAGCTTGGAGAGGTATGGATTAGTGCCGATACGACACTGTCCCACATACGAAAAGGTCTCCGAAAGCATGGACCTGTACCCTTTGATGGTAACAGGGTGGAGACCCTGAGAATCAAACAGATATACCAGAAACTCTGCAATCTGTGTTATCAAAGGATTGGCATAATCAACAGAGTGATCGGCACACCATCAGCAGAAGACCTTCCACTTAGCCACATAGGCTAAACCAGTGGAGTGCCTCCTTGAAGAAGAAATGCACTCCACTGCTCGTCTCGAAAAACCTCTATGGAGGAGACAGGACCTGACAAAAGAGGATCTGGACACAGGGACATGAAAGTGTCCACCTGATGGTTCCAACGAGTCGCAAAGAGATCGATGTGGGGACGACAACAGAGATCGCAAAGCAACTGGAACACTGCCCTGTGGACCATCCACCCGATGGAAATGATCCTGCCCCGTCGGGACAGGGAGTCAGCTATGACGTTCAGACGACCGGGAATGTGACGAACCATCACTCTGGCATTGACATCCTGAGTGAGCAGTAGAAGATCCCGAGCCAATTCGTACATTGGAACCGAGTGTGTGCCGCCTTGGTTCCGAATGTAAGCAACCACTGTCGAATTGTCGGATAACAGAAGGACCTGGCGATTCAAAAGGTGGGGGATCCACTGCCGGAAACTCAGAAGAAGAGCAAGAAGCTCCTGGTTGGTGTGAAGAGCTGCTTGATCCTGTCCCATGCCATGTGAAGGGAAAGACCTAGAGGATCCAACATTGCACCCCATCCGAGATCGCTAGGGTCTGCTGTCAGAACACGATCGAGTGTGGGTAAGTCTAAGAGAACTCCCAGCATAATCCACTGAACATCCTACCAGGGGAGAAGGTGACGATGAAGTGACTCCGGTAACTGAATCACCAGATCCAGAGGATCGACATTCGGCCTCCAACAACTGAGCAGAAAGTGTTGGAGAGGTCTGACATGCAGCCGACCTAGAGGAATGAGATCCGTCACCGAACAGCAGAGACCGAGCAGACGGAGAATACTCCGAGCTGTCGCGGACGTGGACTGGGACAGAGTCAGGGCAAAAGCTGAGAGAATCACAGCCCTTGCCTGGGGAACCGCCACCGTATTCAGCTGAGTAAGGAAGTCCATCCCCAGATGACAAAACGACTGAGAAGGGATCAGGTCCAACTTGTTCTTGTTGACTCTGAACCCTAGCGACGTGAGCAGGCTCAACAGTGTGTCGACATCTGACTCCAGAAAGGCAGAATTGGAATGCCTCTGGAGGATATCGTCTAGATAGTAGTCACCCTGGACTGTGTGCGATGGAAGGCTATCACAAGCAACATCAGTCGAGTGAAGGCCCAAGGAGCCAGGTTGAGGCCGAAGGGCATGGCCCTGAACTGGTAAACTCACCCAGAAAAGCAAACCTGAGATACATTCGCGATGTCCAGTGAATCGGAACCTGAAAGTAAGCGTCTCGCAGGTCGATGCTGGAACCGAAATCTCCCTGGTGAATGGAGTGGTGAACCGACCTGAAAGTCTCCATGCTGAACTTGGGAGGATTGACAGACTGGTTTAGGATACTCAGATCGATAACAGGTCAGAGTCGGCCATCCTTCTTCGGTGTTCTTGTCGACCTCGATCACCCCCTGTCTATATCTGTGATCAAAAGTTCCTGACATGTAACGTCTAAAGGAACTTGTGTTGGAAAAGGCACTCTCGATAGAATGGGGTATCTCCAGAAGGATATCCGCAGCTCAGACCGAACAACATCTAACATCCAAGGATCGGATGTGATTGTGGCCCAATGGTCTGCAAACTTTGATATCCTTCCTCCAACCTGGGACGAATCAAGGTGAGGACATTTTGAGCCCCGGCGAGGCCTGTGAGAGGTGAAACCGCCTCCTCTACCATATGAAGAATCCTGAGTACTCCCTCTATCCTGCCGACGCTTACCCTTACCCTGTGAGCAAGAAGTAGAAGCGGCGGCACGAGGATCAGCCCTTGGCTTCTCAGAGGAAGCAGAAGGGTGCTTGTTAGGCTTTGGATGGCCCTTGCCTCCAACAGAAGCTGATCAAGCTGACGAAGCAGCAGCTGATCTTTGGAATGACATAGGACGTCATCCCGGACAGTCGCCACAGAACCATGGAATAGTCGTAGACCTGCCAAAGAATCAGATCGAAGAGCAGCGGGCTGCCCCTCAGGAAGGGAATGGCTTGTGTCCAACACAGCGTCCCGGTGAACTAATTCCAAGCTAGCCGTGTTACAGGCATGCGAGTGAGTAAGATGCATGAGCACCTTGGAAAGCACACACAAAGGAGCCTGTATGTCATCAAACTTATGTGGAGGCAGATAAGCAGCTAAAGCAGAGACAATGTGATCTGAGAGAGAAAGCAAGCCCAGCATCTCTCTCGATAAGCCCAACTCCAGAGTCGCCATAGGAATAACAGCCGACTTGGGTTGGAAAGCCCGAGGGAGATGGAGTCCTGATCCAAGACCGTCAAAGTCTGGCAGACTGACAGATTGGCAGAATCGTAGGAACGATAATGCACCGGAGGCAAAAAAGTGTCAACCCTGATGAAGAACGACATCTTCATAGCCTTGGAACTCAGCTTAGAGCCCAAAGCTGTAAACGCTTCAACCACCTGTACCGACAGGCACGGTCGAAGGTGCCCAGAAGCAGGTTGCTACACAGGCTGTAGGCACGCAACCGATGATCATGGCCGGGCTGACACTGTCGTCTGGTTTGATGGTTTGAGATCTGGAAGGAACCCAAACACAAAGTCAAGAGCTGCCCCCATGTCAGAAGACTGTTGGCTCTCGATGTCAGGTATGTCGGACTCATCCCATGAGTTGGAAGACACATAGCCGATCATGGGCAAACCAGCCGATGCCTCCCATGGTGTAGGCACACAAGGGGGATCAGAAAGTGGCCCCTTTCCAATCCCGGGAGGCGGCGCCACAGGGGGGCGCTCGGAAACCACTCGTAGCCTCGCTGGAAGCAACGGAAAAGGCTCTTGGACAGAACCTAAGTGAGCAAGGAGAGGGCCTCCCTAAGCTCACTGACTGTGTTGGAACGGTTCGACGTGGGAACAAACTGACAAAGGGGCTTCACTCCTGACCCATTTTACCAGCAAAGGGTCACGATCCTCAAATACACCCGAAGCGGAGGGCGACAGGCTGCAGCCAAAACATCTGAACGCAGATGTGTATTGGGGTATGACATACCCCGAGGATCTACAAAGCAGAAACTCGAGAGAGTTGCCGTGGGACAGAAGGTCCAGGCTGCACAAAAAGTGTTGGTCCCGCAAAACTGGCCATGGGACCAGAGTGCGTGGACGGAAACACCACGGAGCTCATGGTGACCCCACCATGAATATCCGAATCCAATGAGAAAAACTGAGTAACTCGACGGCTGAGAGACCACAATAGAGAGTTCGGCTGGCAGTCCCTTCCAACTTCGCCAAGTTGAAGTCAGGGAAGGCTGAGGCCAATACCAGACATCTCTGCAGACCCTTGCAGGGATAAAACTGCTGTACTCAATGGCGGAGAGGACACAACAGGGTGTTCGGTCGGCAGCCACTTCCGACTTTGCCAAGTTGAAGTCAGGGAAGGCTGAGGCCGATACCCCACGTCTACACTACCAGACACCTCTGCAGACCCCTGCAGGGATAAAACGGCTGTGCTCAACAGCTGGGAGGACACAGCAGGGGGTTCGGTCAGCAGCCACTTCCGACTTCGCCGAGATGAAGTCAGAGAAGGTTGAGGCGGATACCCCACATCCGGCTTCCTCCACCCGCAAAACTGCTATGGTCATGATTAGATATTGTGCAGAAATATGTGACCTTAAACACCAATAAATAAATAAATAAATAAATAAATAAATAAATAAATAAATAAATAAATAAATATTTTGACTGAATAGTGTTTCCTTTTTCTGATGTAATCTTCTTCTTAGAGTTTACAAAATGAACTTTGTATCTGCATGGGTACATCATAGAGTCCCTGCTGGGCTAAAACATGACAGAAGAGAAAGCGGATCCGTCTTGATGGTCCAGCAGGACAGAGTTGTAGAGCTGAAATGGTTAAGGGGTTTTCTTGATCGATTAATCATGTGGATCAACCTTGGTTAACCAGTTAATCATTTGTCTAAATAGTTATCTGAATAATTGCCATACCATTGATGATTTACAGCATGAACCCTTTACCCAACGTAACAAACAAAACCGACTAGGCCTATATACAGAAATCTCCATTCAAATTTATTATGTTTTCAATTTTAGTCTCCAAAACATTGTTGAGCTCGTTCCAATGAGGGGTCATAAACTATGTTTTTGAGACAAAAGTTAAAAAATTTATAGTAATTTCTATATTTTGTATACTTACCAATGACCCAGACATAGCTGGTGCTAACTCTTAAAATATAGGGCCAAACACAAATTTTGCCCCCCAATCCCCAAAATTTGCATCTAAAACCAAAGAAAACATGTCCTGAAAGGCCCTCCACACTTCGCCTCTACTGCGCGTGCGCAGAGTCAAGGACGTTCCGAAATTGGCGCCATTAATCATTCTAAAAACCAGTGCCTGGTAAGCGCTATGTACTCAGCGGGGAGGCAAGAGTTCCCAACTCCTGGGAGGGCCATCCCCGTCTGGGTCATTGGTAAGTATAAAAAATATAGAAATTACTATAAATTTTTTAACATTTTTATACTGTACCAATGACCCAGACATAGCTGAATAGTAAAAAGGCTGGAGGGCCAAGGACATAGAGCAAAATGGAATACGCTCAATAAAATAAAATAGAGTCATCCCCTGTAGGGAAAAGGAAGTAATAGGCCTTACATGTATCTTTCTTATTTATGATAAATTAGAAAGATACAACACCTTCCAAAATTGAGCTTCGTACATCCATGTACTCTATTAATATCCAATATAATCCTTATACTAATAA
Source organism: Pictodentalium vernedei (assembly GCA_031216915.1). Classification (NCBI taxonomy): domain Eukaryota; kingdom Metazoa; phylum Mollusca; class Scaphopoda; order Dentaliida; family Dentaliidae; genus Pictodentalium; species Pictodentalium vernedei. The sequence goes on along the minus strand of CM062296.1, from coordinate 427,024,211 downwards.
TTTTTAAAGTAGGCCAATAAATAAAGTAAGTCTAGAGAATAGAGACTCTTATACTCCTAAAAGTGTCTGAGGATTGCATAATCATGTCCGTTGACATATGCAATAATCAAAAGCTATACTTTAAAAACTAAGACTTGAATGAATTTTAAAAACCTAAACTTCTCACTAAACAACCATCCCAATAACAGCTCAGAATTACTAACTCCGGAGGAGGTATCCCCTTGTTTTCATAGTAAAACAGGTGACCCAAGGGAACACCCTCCCCCCCCCCCCCCCTTTTTCTTGCCCTGGGTCAAATAGACCAGAGCGAAGAGGGCAGCAGAACGGAGACACTGCCGAAACAGACAGCCTACCTAACTATAGTAGCAACTGTTAAGTGAATGACATTCTCAGCAGTAGATGATAGACCTAACAATAGAGGCCTCCAGAAATGAACTCGATATTTCTGAGATAAAAATTCATGAATGTGGATGGCTGGGCGCAATGAGCAGCCTTCAAAAATCTATAATAGCGACACTATTAATGTAAGCCCAAGATGTAGAAGAACTCTTACTTCATGAGCCGAAATCTTAAGCACAACTGCTAAGTCAATGATATACCATAAGCAGTACCGATAGTTAATAGACTCCATTAACAATAGATTGGAGTGTAACGTCCTTCTACTAGGCATCAAAGACAGAAGAAGCTTACGCCCATAGTAATAAACAGATATCTGTTTATAAATACATAAACTCTACCCGGAAAGAGTAAAGGCCTATGCCCGTACGAAGACGGAAGGACCTTAATAACAATAGGTTCCGGATATTAGGAGCCTAACTCTTATGCAAAAATCCAACCTAAATAGTAACGGAATAGTGATTCCGAAACTACGAAAGTGAAAATCATCCATCGATAGTGCATGAAACTCACTGACTCTACAGTAAAAGAGAAACCAACAGAATTACTGTTTAAAAGGTCAGAATTTGAAAACTACTGTTTCCAGAGGCTCAAATGATTACTTAGCTAAATAAGAACCGAAGTTAAAATCCATATAGGAATTTAATCTAAAGATTCTAAGTCTATTTATCAAAAAGTTACTAACTGACTTAGATAAAGAGACATAAGACTCAATTGTAAACTATCCTAGAGTGCATAGGTATGAGGTAACATAAACCTATAACCTTAATAATAACAGGCTGCAGTAGATCTTGTGAAACAAGTATACTAAAAAATTGCAATGAGTAGTATGGAGGGATCAACAATATGAACATAATGATCCCTACACCAACGACGGAAGAGCCTCCACTTTAGCCGCATAGAATAGCGAAGAAGAGGATCTCCTATAGTAAGAAATCGCGTCCAAAGCTCGTCCAGTACAATGCTTACAATGCAATACGGATCACACAATGGAATACATGAAGGTTGCGACCTTGCGGGTTGTGATAAAGATGACACGATTTATCCAGTGAAAAAAGATCCTCACATTGAGGAAGATTTCACGTTAAGTCCCACAGTAGACAAGAGAGTAAATTACCCATGATCTCTGTGAAGATAGAGATGCTATCAACAGAAATGTATTGTGGTTGTTTATCTTAGCAATACCTGCTGAAACAACAGCGCCGGAGGATACGCGTATCCTATCATTCCGTCCTATAGATCAATAGAGCGTTAACAACATTAGCTCAGAGATCTGGACAAACCAACACATACGTCTGCAATAGATTAGCAAGCTGTGTCGTAAATAAATCATCATTGGGCGCTCCCATAGATAGCAAATCTGATTGAATACTTGTTTGTTGAGAGTCCATTCTGATAGCAACAAGCGACCCCTAAGTGAACGGGAGTCCGGTAAAACAATCAGACGACCCGGAATATGACGGACCAAAACAGAACTTGGTGTACAATAACCAACAGACGGATTCTTTCCATTAAATTGAATAACAGAAACGAAAGAGTGCCTCCCTGGTTCCGGAGATACGCCACTACTGTCGAATTAACGGACAGGATTTGGGCATGCGTTTCTGAATAATGTTCATGCAATGACATAAAGCAAGCCTAAAAAACATTATTCCGCGGAAGAAAATTGGTTGCTAAGAGATTGCGGAACCCAAAGAACCTGGCACTTCGAATCCGTTGGGATCAGTATTATATCCCAATCTGTTTGACTGGCAACCATCATAACAGCAACAGTCGGGTCCGGCAACTGCGGTGGCACTCTCTGAGTCAACCACCGAATGTTTGCCCCAGTCTGAATCTCTTGTAACACTAGATAGACAAGAGAACGTGTAAATCGAGCAATTCATGGATTGCCGAAAAGTTGCCGTCGAAGAGAAGTTCCTCCGAGAACGAAACGACTCTGAGAGAGTTCTTAACCTTACTATCCATGCGTGTGGATGTAGCTAGGGCTGCGTCACATCTAACCAACTCCAATCAGCCACTGAAGGGCGGAGTTATACGTGAACAAACTACTGCCCTCAAAAGAAATTACATTGAGAATAATATCCCGTAAATCTTTTCTTGAAGACGTAATGATAACGCCTCAGTAAGGCGGATTATGTATGATAAAGCGTCTAAGTTAAGTCTACTATACATCATGTCGTTTCCAACATTGAAGTTGGAAAAGACATAAACGGTGAAAAAGAATATTTCCAGTCTTTAACCACACCGTCTAGACGCATATGAACTCTCGGTATGCCCTGCTCTGCCAAAATAAACTATTCGTATAAATGATAAAACGGCAGAAATGAGCAACGCGGACAAGAAACTAAACTATCATGCTTGGTAGCAGGCTTGTATGCATATATAGCGTCGAAAAATAAAACACATGTTGTAATGACATTATTGGACTGCGTCGGTAAGTCAGGGACAATGTCCCTGAACCGATCGAAAAATCCGAGTCCAATGATGCTATAAGTCTCTTATCCAAGATCGCAACAATGAAGTCCGAAATAACAATCACTGGAAGATAATGCCAGAAGATATGAAAGGCAGCTTCCGATACTACTAAAGGGAAAACTCGAAAACTTTCGAATCCCTTTCGCCATCCTGTCGGACCCTATAAAGCATTCGGTCGTCCGTACCTGATGCAACCGCGGACCGCACCGACCCAGCGCCGTCGGATAATTCCTGATTCGACCAAGAAACTGTCAATTGCTGGGATGCTGCGAAACAACTGTGCTAACTCGGATAGCACGTCCGTCACTGAGGCCTGAGGAGAAGCGGTCCTACAATGCATTGCCGCTGGAAGCTCCGTGATCGTTACCCCGTGCATACTACCAATATGCGAGCGAACGGAGTGTATAGGCCTCGTGTCCCTTGGCTACCGGATGGCGCGACCTATTCGCCGTGGAATCACTGAATGACGAAACTGATCGGATACTCGAGGTCACGTAGCCAATGTGCGGTCGTGTGCCCTGCTGTGAGGATGAGGAAGCATTAAGGACAGTCTCTAGGACTGTCAATATAACGGAGCGTCCCGACCGACAGACATATGCTCCGAATGTAAAATATCTGAACCACAACATGCGGTCCCCTATGTTGTTGGACGAGAGAGGGACCTCTCTCGCTCACAGCCCGGACGGACCTTGACAAGCCAGGAACCGGACTAACAGGCTTCCTCCGATCTGTCCTCAATCTGCCGTCACTGGGTGAGTACTAAAGTAATTAAAGTGCTCGCATCACCCAAATCTCCTTCCAAGACCGCAACGGACGAACCCGGCAGCCGAACCATTCAATGAATGTACGCTACACCGGGTGAGCTAGCGAATGTCACTCCGTAGGCGATAGACATATTCCATGAGCACTTATTGCCGCTAGCTCTTCATTAACTATGATGACAGAGGCACACTTTTGAAAGACATCTCCGTAACTTTGCGAACAAGAAACCAGAAATGCTTGGTTATAGCAAGCATAAAATAATAATATATATAGCGTCGTTCAATAATTCGAAAGTTTGTGTGACATTATTGGACTATGTCGGAACTGAGGGACGATGTCCCTGAACCGAACCAAAAATTTCTAAGTCCACCGACGCTATCAGTTTCTTATCCGGCATCGCAGCATTCTGGTCCGACGAAAGAAGCTGTAAAAGACCAAGTCAAATGACATACGCAACAGCATATGTTGTTCCGAAAGGGAAAGCTCGAAATCCTCCAAATCCCTTTCGGTATCCCGTCGGACCGGATGAAATTTTCGGACGTCCGTACCTGCTTCCGCGGAGCGTCCCGACCCAGCATCGTCGGATAAAAAATATGCGACAGATTCAGTTGATGCTGGGATGCTGCGATAAACTGTGCTATTTAGGAAAGCACGTCCGTTCCCGAGGCCTGTGCAGTAGCGGTCTTACGATGCATTGCCGCCGGAAGCTCCGTGTACGTTGACTCCCGCACACTTCCTATGCGAACGTCCGGAGTCTGCAGGCCTCGTGTCCCTGGCTACCGGATGGTGTGACCTGGTCGCCGATGAATCTCTGACTGGCGAAGCTGACTGGATATCTGTGGTCACGTAGCCAAGAGCGGTCGTGTGCGCAACTATGAGAATGAGGAAGCCTTATTGACAGTCTACTCCGGACTGACTATATGTCGGAGCGTCTCGAGCGACGGACGTATGCTCCGCATGCGAAACATTTTGTACCACAACATCTGGGGCCAGATGTTGTTGAACGAGAGAGGGGCCTCTCTCGCTTGCCGTCCGGATGGACCGGAACGAGCTATGAAACGGACTAAAAGGCTTCCTCCGTTCTCCCTCCGATCCGCCGTCACTGGGTGTGCATTAGGTTGATTTATAGTGCTCGCATCACTCCAAAATTCCTTCTAGACCGCAACGGACGAACCCGGCTGCCGAACCATTCGGTGAATGGACGCTACACCGGGCGAGCTAGCGGACGTCAAAGGCCGTCGAACCTACTAGGGTCCTCTTAGGCAATTGGCGTATTTACATGAGCACTTTTCCGCTAGCCCTTCAATAATTGTGACGACGGAGGCAAACTGTTGGAAGACATCACAGATACATCACCCTAATCTTGATCGTCTGAAATAGAAATTGATAAAGTAGAGTGACCCTGCGGGGAAAGGACCGGAGTGTCCAATTCCCCAATAACATACCGTGACATACGCTTCCCATATTGTCATCGAAATCATACGATACAGAACAGGAGTTAATGCGAGTACACTGACCACATATAGAATGATTATAAAGTCAGAGGAAGACTTCCTCTTATTACAATTGATCAATATCCTTTCAATGTGAAAAGAAAACAAGTCCTGGTACTCGCACTAACCCCTGGCAATCAAAATACATAATAATAATATGATCCATTAATATAGAAAAAATAATTGAAATCAAAATATTTTGAAAAAATATTTTTTCAGAACAGCCCAAGTTTCTGAAAAGTAATGTTGAGCCCCAATGGATCCCAAGCCTAATTGTGGACAAAAATTTTAAAAATATTTTAAACAATTTATTCAACACTTACGAACAATAATAATGTATCTAGTTATGATTAAAATAACATCAAGATATTATTTTCCAGAAATCCCCCCCCTCACACAGAGGACTGTTGTAAATGTAAACAATGAGTGTAAAAACACTAAAATAAGACTCCAGGCACCCAGGCCCGAAATCAGTTACCAAAAATACACTATCTGATGCAAAACAGAGACTTCCAGGGAAGAAACTGCAGAACATCAGATGGTAGATGCAGAACACAACGCCTAACCACTCGTAGGTGAAGACGTAAACATGGGGAAAAGAACAGAATTCATTCTGTTATTCAGCTAAAACTCCCAAGAAAATTTAGTAATAATAATTACAAAAACTATGCCAAAAGCATGGGAGAATAGCAAGGGGGGACTTAAAGGACAGGGAGAGAGGAAAACACTTAAAAAAAAACAGTGTAACTAATTAATCAGAATGACAACAAAATGGCTGCTGCCTCGAAAATAGGTAACTTAACATAATTTCATTAAAAAATTTTAAGTTACAGCCCTGATAATATTCTGTCACACATTTTTTCCTCTCCTCCTTCTCTATCCTCCTAAGAATCACCATTTCACTAATATTTATGTGTCTGGCATCATTTAAACTGAGATTTACAAGCACAAAGATCAGTCAGATGTTAACTGATGAAGGGCCAAACTTAGAATAATTAATGGCGCCAATTTCGGAACGTCCTTGACACTGCGCATGCGCAGTAGAGGCGAAGTGTGGAGGGCCTTTCAGGACATGTTTTCTTTGGTTTTAGATGCAAATTTTGGGGATTGGGGGGCAAAATTTGTGTTTGGCCCTATATTTTAAGAGTTAGCACCAGCTATGTCTGGGTCATTGGTACAGTATAAAAATATTGAAAATTTTTAGTAATTCATGAATTTATTTTGCAAGTATCGTCTGCTCCCCGCAATGGGTAAAGGGATAAGATTGACCATTTCCAGATACTGATACAGCATGATGATCATGCAAGTAAACAAGTATGTCAGCAAGTAAGTTGCATGCTTTACTCTGTCTCGTATAATTGATGTGAGTCAATGTGACAATGTTTGCCTGTTTTGGAGCAAGTTTGTTCCTTTGTTAACCCATTGATACAGTAGTTCAAAAGTAACTGTTAAGTGATCAATTACTTTTTGGATCGACCAAGATGTTGATTAATCGATTAATCAGTTAACCGTTTCAGCTCTACAGATTTGAAGCCCTCTATTATGCTAGCTATAACAGCTTTTTCATCCAGGTTGTTCCAATAGATTTCTGTTCGCATAAAGAACAAATGTTTGTTCTGGTCTGTTTTACAAGCTGGTACAGTTATGGATCTACTATTGTTTCTGAATGAAGATGATATGATGTTGGTGACTATACAATTGTCAAATTTTTTGTCTCGAATCTGTTGCTTTGGGGTCTGAAACCTGATGAATTGGTCTGAGGGTATTGCTGATATTTGTCCCTCTATCACTTTTTATAAGAAAGTAAGGTGCTGTTTCTGCCTTCTGGATTGTAGTGAAGATCGTTTTAGTTCCTCCAGCATTTTTATCATACACCCCTCTTCTCTTGATTTATAGTTTTTCGTGATGAACCTTGCACCCCTTCTTTGTATGCTTTCTAGTTTTGTTATCTTTTGCAACAAGTTTCTACCTACTCCAAATATATACATGTTTATAATACTTGCTGTTGGCAAGGCTCCATCACATTGGGTACAGGGCATGGATCTCCAAGTAGTACAGATGTACAGGTAGCCATACACAGTGAAATTGAATTCAAGTTGTAACCACCCTGCAAAAAATGAAACAAATTAATAATAGGGACAGCCCGTTGAGATAACCTCAATGTTGCTTTCGACAGTTTTACCCATTATCTAACACAGGCAGAAGATGACACTTACTTGATGAGCACATTCCAAAGAGTAGGCATAAGCTAAGTTTCAGAAACAAAAAATTAAAATTTTTAGTTGTTAACCCTTTACCTAATGCAGACAATATAAAAATTTCTTATTTTAAATATTTATTTTTCTATTTTTTCCCCAAAATTGAAAATAAAATCATATCATGTGACCCATAATTGGAATGATCTCAACAAGTTCATTCAAATTAGGAGTCACATGATATGGTTTTCTTGAAATTAAAAAAAAAAATTTGTTGACACCACAATTTGTAATTTAAGTGGGCAGATGCTTAGATTCATTAGGTAAAGGGTTAAAGAAATTTGTTCAAGTGCCATCTCGGTTTATGTTAAGTAAAGGGTTAACTTAACATATGCCAAAAACTACACTACATGATGAGAACTAGAATATACTCTAATACATGAAAAATAGAAGATAGTACATTGCCTTTTCTACTTCATTTTCACTAGGTTACACTAAATACAAGAGCTAAACAAATTTTTGTTTTGTAGATATTTATATTTATTGATGTTTAAGGTCACATATTTATGCACAATGGCTAATCATGACCGTGACAGTTTTACGGGAGGAGGAAGCCGGAGTATCCGGAGAGAACCACCGAGCAACGACGAGCAGCTGCCAGCTCCCCAACATCGTAACTCCGCACTGCAGCACAGGCAGGGTTAGATTGGTTGAAGACATGTGTACCATCGACGTGCAGTACGCCTTAGTACACGGCGTCATCGTGCCCCCACGCAGGCAATGCAGATCAAGTGTCTTGCCCAAGGGCACAACGCGGTTGCCGCAGGTGGGATTCGAACCGAGGACCTCTCGGCTTGCAGCCTGCACCTCTACCTACTGAGCCACCGCGCTCCAGTGTTTTGTAGATACTATGGGCTTTGGATGGGTAATGTTCTGAATACTCACCTCTAAATTTAGTACAACTCTTCCATAAGCTAAACCTGACAACAAATGAGTCATATATGCATAGCCCTTTGGAGTAACATCATAGTTTCCCTGTAAAAAGCAAGTGAAATAAAAAATACTTTTATTACCATTTCACTTTGTACCACAACAACGTTATTAAAAAGGTTAGCAAAAGTTAAACTTTCAGAATTGATTTCTTCAGTGCACAACCAGACAGCCAGGACTCAACTTAACCCCTGCATTCTGACAGGGTAAACATTTGTCTCTTTCACTTATGATATATTGAGTGCGAAGGATAAAATATTTAAGCAATAGCTAGATAGAAATCACTAAGATCTGTCAAACAGGATCTCACTGGTTAAATTATGTTACTGTATTATGGGTAAAGGCCGTCGACAACACAGATACATTAAATCAGTGCTGTGAGTCAACAAAACAGCAAACCCTCAAGAAAAGCCAACATTATTACATAAACTTGTACATCATTTAAAAGCTTACAACATCATTCATTAGAGAATAATTCATTTTTGTAATTTAAAAAAAAATCAGTTGTTTGACAATTAAGGAAGTTAAAAGTGTTTGCTGAGGTGAATGGGTGTACACTTCTCACAACAGATAATATTCACCCTTGAAAACTGTGGTCATAATGATTTGTATACATATGTATAAAACAAATTCTTTTACCAATGGATCTCCTCTTGCAGCATCAAAACCAGCTGATACTATTATTAATTCAGGATTAAACTGAAAAGAGATTTTTGAAAATCATTAATATTTTATCTGACACAGACACAAACTAGAGCAGTATCTATTTTTTTTAAACATTATAAGTTATTGTGATGAGTTGTCAGTAACCTAGTCTGAGGTTTGCGGCTCAGAGCTTATATTCAACCAAGATGTGGAGTTGATGGAAACATGGTCTGAGGTTTGAGGCTTGGAGTTTATGTTCATCTGAGACACAGAGTTTCGCAGTTGATCATAAGCTCCGAACCGCAAACTTCAGATCATGTTACCATCAATTCATCACAAAAATGTGTATGTTCCAAAAAGACCCTACCCATAGTCAAAAACCACATTGAAATGAACTAGGCAACTTTTTATGATAACAAGTTCAGTAAATAAACCTCTTGTGTATCCCACAACGTCATTGGGCAAATAATCAATAAAACAGATATAGGTCAAGGTCACTCCATCTTACTTTAAATTGTAAAAGGATTTGTAAATTTAAACAATACTTCATTTGGAACATTGTCTGCTGCACGTGTGAAAAATCTAGAAAAATGAAGCAGTTTGCAAGTCACTTCAGTGTTGGAATAATTGCGACAAGGGCAATGATATTTCAAACATTTCACATGGTGATGTCAGATGTAACATATGCTACTGGAGCTGTAAACATAGAAGAAACTACACAAGCTCTCATCCAATCAGAAGGTGAGGATTTTAGTTTGATTTGAAGATTGTTCTATCAGTTGTTTTTAACACTGATCGTTCACCTCAAGAATGAGTTAATATATCGTATATTATATTACAGTATTTCATCAATAGGATCAGGGGATGCTAAGTTTGATATTCATAATAAAAAGAATTAACATTTGAATACAAATGACAGATCATGTAAAACATTCTCTCTATTTGTCCGAGTTTGACACTTTGTGATCTTGGAGAGATTTAATGTGTTACTTGCTGAATACTGTGATGTAATACACCATACATGATTGGAAGGGCTTTCTCAGCCCTTTCCATCAGTTACAACATGGTCAGGCACGAAACCAACATCTCAAAATTTTCTGACATGGTGGAGTAAGAGTTAAAATTTCCCAACAATGTTCTCGTGTTGTTGACTGGTGGTACCAATTTGAAACTTAACTCAACATTCTTCTTCACAACAAGAGAAATCAAATGGGTCATAAGGCCCCACAAAGTAGATCTTCTGTTCTCCAGGCCATTTTTTTAAAATTGCATGTGGGCTGGCATTTTTTTATTTTATTTTTTATTTTTGTAATTATTTCTTTGCCATCAAAAGTTCATGTTCTTGGTTTGTTTTATATTTTAGGCATCATAATCTACAGGATAGCATGCGTGGTGGTGTATTTCAACCCCTGAGTGCAAGAAGGCTTTGCAATGCTAAAGCATTTCAAAGCCTTGTCGCACTCAAGGGACAAATTTATCAATTTATTAACTTGGGTAAAATATCTGACATAAACCATTTCATTTTTAGATTTTTAAGTTTACATTGGTTATAAAAAAAAGAGCATGTGGCAGCCAAAAGGACAATGGGGAGGGTTTGAGGAACAGATTTTTAACTTTTTTAGGCCTAAACATTTGTTTATTATTTTATTATTTTAAAGAATTATTTATTTAGAGTTATAACAAGCACTTTTATACTAAGATATTTGAACATTAGGGTATTTTTTCACAATGAAATTGTGCTTTTGCCAAATGGTCATCTTTTTTTTCTTCAAATTAGCAGCTTTCAGTGAAAATGTTGGCATTCAAATGACTAATAAGTTTTCTGATGCACAACAAAAATTTCTGACAGACATGGTCATGGGGGGAGGTTGTGACCCCACCCAGTTTCACGCCTGAAGATAGTGTTTTAGCCTAATAAATGAAACTTGTCCAATGAGTGCCAGTATGCTGTGGTTCTCATTTCAGTCTTGAACTAATGATGGTATACATATCAGTATTACTTCACCATTTCTCTTGATACCAATGAAAAGGGGCTTGTTGAAAATGGTGTGCCTGATAAATTAAAGTAACTTTTTTCAGGTTGCCATAAAACTACTTGTTTCTCAGACAGGGCATTGCTTTTTTTTTTTTTTTCGAGGGGGGGGGGGGGGAATCAACTAACAGTCCTGAAAATGAATTAGAAATTTGACTCCTTACACTATTATGTGAAAAAACAATATTTTCAGTTATGAAAACTTCCCATTACCCAGTTGCAACTTTAACACCAATTATATCTTGTTTAACAGGGTCAGTGAGCTCTGTCCAACAAGTTATAGTGGGTTAAATGTTCAGTCCCACAAAGGCAAAAGCATTTCATCAAAGAGATCTCCAGGTTAAAAAAGTGATGAGACAGATTTTCGATGATGAGGGAGTTGCCCAAGAAACAAACATTTTTTTTAATAGCCTCATACTGGTCTGCATTTCAAAATAACTTGAACACATTTGATTTTTCTTCCCCAAACACAGACTGATATCCTTCAGCTAAATGTGTCAATCTGTCAGACAAATATAAAAAGAAGGGTATTTCCCTATATTATACATTTTGAGTTTAAAATTTTTTTTTTAAATTTTGAACTGTGGGCAAAATGATTTTATCTGCATTAGGACTGCATTAGATCGAATTGAATAAGACATAAATTTAATTGAATTATTGGTGTTAAAGGTCACGTTTAGCATCTTTGGATATCTCATGACCACAGCTTAGGTATAAAGGCAAATTTAGCTACTTGTTTATACATATACTGCCCACTTTAGAGGACTTCCACCGCAGACGTTGGTTCCAGGTCTTATTTTACCAGTAAAGCAGGACTTGTTCACCATAGAAAACAGACACTGTGCCACTTGTTCACCGTAGGAAACAGACACTGTGCCTCGTTGAGCTCGTTCCAAGGAGGGGTCATAACCTATGTTTTTGAGACAAAAAATAAAAAAATTTAGTTATTCAAGAATTTTTTTTTGCAAGTGTCGGTGTCGTCTGCTTTTCATGTTAGGTAAAGGGTTAAATGGTTGAGTGGTAGAAGCCACTTTTGGGGCTTTCAAAAACATGAGGGTACCACAGCAAAAGCCAACATTTTCCTTGCTCATGTTTCACATTCAGTCAAACGCAAAGAATATTTTGTTTATATAAATCTGTTGTATCACAAATTATTGAAGAGTGCCTGTTGGCACTCGTCAATAACTTGTAATAAAACCAATTTTGATGAACAAATTCAGACTACCAAAAATAATGTAGCACTGAACCAGTTAATTAACTCTTCATCTGTCATCACGTCTCCTGTACAGGAGCTCTGATGATAGAAGAAGAGTTCAAGAGGAGACAACTCTGCAGATTTGTAAATATGGAACTGGAGGAAAAGTAATGGTATCACAGAACTAAATATTTTTCCATAGGCGACCATTATATCGTTCAGGCAAAACAAAATATGATCGCATCACTTTAATTTTGGCATTCAAATATCTTTGTCAAGTTTTGCCCTTCAGACAACTTTTTCTGACCCCAAAACATGGGGGCATGCAACAAATAAGAGAAAAAAATTGACAGCAAGGGAAGTACCGGTCACATGCACATATTTTTCAGGCAATTCCCTACAAAAACACACAAAATGTAAATAGTATTTTTTGGGTCCAAAAGTCATCAAATCACCCTCTTTTTATATGGAATATTCATCAATAATGCAAGAGGTCAATATAATGCTTCAAAGATTTATTGAAACAATTTATTTTCCCAAGTCTGTTTATTTTTAGAGATTGCATCACTTCCGAGTGCAACATTTCATGGTGGGTATTTCTAATTCAAATCTTTACTTCAGTGATACCTATAATAGGTATGTAATAAAGTTTGGTACAGACTTCAGCCAATTCAACTTTTGGTGTTTCCAGAGAGCAAAGACCAATATATTCAAATTCAACAAAATGAAGTGTAAGCATTTATTCCAAATTATCTTTATTAAATATATATAAGCATAGTATACATATAAGTAGAATTTTATGCTTTACCAGTACTGGTACGGTACATTGAATTATTAATTAACGACAATGTCGTCCTAGGGTTTTATTATGTGGGTAGCAGAAGGGAACAAATCTTTCACACAAAGCTGCGTTTAAATTGTAGTAATTTAAATGGACATAAATTTGATAGATTTATAGGTGATAATGCTTCTTGTGAGACACTGAACACTATTTACTAATATGTCCTCTATATGCAGAAAAAAGAAATTCGCTTCTAACAAAATTGGGCCACACCACTAATATCACTCTTATGTTATATGGGGATACAGAGAAAACTGCCCTGGAAAATGCAAGTATATTTAGTGCGATTCAAGAGTATATTAGGGAAACAATGAGATTCAAGTGAATAATTATTGTCCAGTGGAAATGAATCCTGACAAGACCTTTGCTGTGTTGGATCAGAGGGATTTTTGTGGGCATATCATATAAATGAAAGCAGATTGCTTCCACACCCGACAGATAGGTAAAAGATATAAAGGAGATGATGGGATATAGTGTGGTGCTTTATCTTTCTCTCCAATTCATTGGATCAGTTTCTGTTTTATGTACAGTTGCACTTTCACCATTGTACTGTATGTTTCTGTAGGGTACAGCATTAATATAGGCATTGCCTGTTCGCCAAACCCCATTTCATTGAGGAAATAAAAATAGTGTTTAAAAAAAAAAAAATTATTAGTTTTTATGGTCCTCAAGCATGGAAATGAACAGATTGTCATCTGCAAAATGATGTCCCGAGACAGTGAATTTGATGATGCTACCCTGCACAGAGTAGCATCACTAAATTTACCTTCTGTTAACCTCACTCTGAATCAAGGTCTTGAGACTAAACAGAAAAAAGGTACCCAGAGAATAAACTGACCCACTGTATGGGATAGTATCAGCAAATTCCCCCTCTGGGACCTCATTCTGCAAATGGCAGATTGCTTATTTCTAGGCAAATGACAGATTGCTTGTTTCTTGTTCTACTACTTGAATAAATTATTTTTTTTTTTATTTTTTAGCACTTGATTAAATTGAACACAGCATCAAGTCTAAACATTTTTTAACCTTTTTTTAAGGTTTTGTCAGGAATTTTGTCATTTCTTTCTGAGGTAGCTGTCATATAACAATATCGCCATCTATGGATGTGCATTCCACTTGGGCCAAGAAAATGGACTACAGGCAGCTACAGGTAATTATTTTGGTTCCATTACCCATACAATTTGTGTGTGTGTGTGAGTGGTCATGATTAGCCATTGTGCAAAAATATGTGACCTTAAACACCAATAAATAAATATAAATACAATTGTGTAAATAAAGTTCACTCCATAACTTAAATAAACATCACATCATTCACTGTAAAAACCTGAAGCTGTGGTGTAAGTGCAAACGTAAACAACAACTGACTAAATAAACATTTAAACATTCATTATATATTTGATGCAATGTTCATTACTCTACCACTGTACAGTGTTATTTAATGACACTTAAATTTACTTTTTCAGACTGCCTATAACAAAAGTGATGACATGCATAAGCTGCTACTTTAGGTACAGCTGATGACATTTCTGCAGCATTTTCTGTCCTGATAGATAAGGTTTCTGCAGACCATGATCAACTCGGCACTTTAATGCTTTATGTTGAAGAAACATGAAGGAACAAACCAGTATGGAGCAACAATGATTGGTCTGGGTTTGCAAGAAGTAATCAAACCAACATGATGATGTTGAACTTTGGCACAACATAATGAATAAGCTGGCAAAATGGGGTAATCTTACAGTCTGTTTACTAATTACTCTTTCACACCCAGAGACAAGTGACTTAGAAACACAAGTCATGATGGTAAGTGCGGGAAAACTCAGATGAGCTCAAAGAAGGCATGCAGAAGGAAAACTGATGGGGCTCTGGAGCTCATACAGTGAGAAGGAGATCAGTACCAACTAGTTATTAAAGGGATGTGCCACAATTTATGCCCCCTGTTTATGTGTATACTGTGTGTTTGCAACTCTTATTAACTTTGCATCTCCTTTAAATATATTTTGTCTGAGCCGGCTAGAGTAAGGGTCTGAATCAGCCAGAGAGTTTGAATCAGCCAGACAGGGGGTCCCAATCAGCCAAAAATAGGATTCCAATCAGCCAGGGTCCGAATTGTTCAGGGTCCCAATTGGTTAAGGTCACAATTGGCTAAGTTCCCAATCAGCCAATATCCCAATCAGCCCGATAGCACAGGATGCATCCTGATAACCAACACTTACTTGATAAGCTATTGGCATCACAATTTGTTGAAAAGCAGCAATATACTCGTCATCACCCATCTTTGCCTGAAATAGAAGATTTTCATCCCAACAGAAAAATTCTTTTACTCCAACCAGTTGTATTCTTTAAAAGATCTTCAAAATCTTGATTGAACCCTTTATCTACCATTTACCAGAAAACACAATCGCAAACAGCAATTTCAGTAGGGATAAAAATTCAGCGATGAATGATCTTGTATCGCTAATGCAGTAGCGATAAAAGTTTCATGACATTGGGAGAAAAGAACACAAAATCGCTCCCGACGGACATCAAGTTTGCCTCAATATACATTCCACATTGCAGGGAATTGCACGATCCATTACATAAACAATCCACCATGCAAAACACCATAACAAAATGAAAGTGTCAATGACACTGTAGCTTAACTTGTCTGTGTGTTGTGTTTGATGAAAAGGATAATGTTCAATGTTTATGAAAGGATTATAAAATAAGACAAGAATTGTGATAATTGGGAATATGTTCATTTCTGTTCCCTGTATGCTATGTTTTCAATAAAAATAATATGAGGTGTAGACTGTACTAAAGAATTGAGGGGTGGGTTAATGTGGCTCTCACAGTTATTTTATGTCAACGAAAGTTACCAAGTTACAGTGAAATTATTCCAAAACGAGTCATCCTATCAAGTTACAATGAATCCCTTCATAAATACGGCCTGTAGACTGTGCTAAAGGTTTTCAGGCTTCAGGCCTGTGTAGCCATTATGGTCGACCAATCGCTTCCAAAAGGGGACATCCTCATCTAGACATTATACTGAGTCATCGTACCAAGTTACAATGAAATTCCTTCATAAATACGACCTGTAGTCTGTCCTAAAGTTTTTTTGTTTTGGGGTTGGGCAGCCGTCAAGGTTGAATGATCACAACCAAAAGGGGACGTTCCCATGTAGGAATTATCTGGAGTCATCCTACCAAGCTACAATGAAATCCCTTCATAAATATGACCTGTAGACTGTGCTAAAGGTTTTCAGGCTTCGGGCTCCTGCAGTCATCACAGCTGACCAATCGCGACCAAAACGGGACATCCTCGTCTAGACATTATACTGAGTCATCCTACCAAGTTACAATGAAATTCCCTCATAAATACGACATGTAGTCTGTGCTAAAGTTTTTTGGGTTTTGGGCTTGGGCGGCCGTCAAGGTTGAATGATCGCAACTAAAAGGGGACGTTCCCATCTTGGAATTATCTGGAGTCATTCTACCAAGCTACAATGAAATCCCTTCATAAATATGACCTCTAGACTGTGCTAAAGGTTTTCAGGCTTTGGGCCCCTGTAGCCATCACAGTTGACCAATCGCGACCAAAAGGGGATGCTCTCATCTAGACATTATATGGAGTCACCCTACCAAGTTACAATGAAATCTCTCCTTAAATATGACCTGTAGACTGTTCTAAATGTTTTTGGGTTTTCAGCTCGGGCAGTCGTCACAGTTGACAGATCTCAACAAATGGGGAAGTTCTCATCTAGACATCATACGGAGTCATCCTGCCAAGTTACAATGAAATCCATCCATATTAAATGTGACCTGCAGCCTGTGCTAAAAGTTTTTGGGTTTTGGGCAGCCAAAACGGTAGACAGATCATGACCAAAAGTTAAAAAATTTATAGTAATTTATATATTTTTTATACTTACCAATGACCCAGACATAGCTGGTGCTAACTCTTAAAATATAGGGCCAAACACAAATTTTGCCCCCAATCCCCAAAATTTGCATCTAAAACTAAAGAAAACATGTCCTGAAAGGCCCTCCACACTTCGCCCCTACTGCGCATGCGCAGTGTCAAGGACGTTCCGAAATTGGCGCCATTTATCATTCTAATAACCAGTGCCTGGTAAGCGCTATGTACTCAGCGGGGAGGCAAGAGTTCCCAACTCCTGGGAGGGCCATCCCCGTCTGGGTCATTGGTAAGTATAAAAAATATATAAATTACTATAAATTTTTTAACATTTTTATACTGTACCAATGACCCAGACATAGCTGAATAGTAAAAAGGCTGGAGGGCCAAGGACATAGAGCAAAATGGAATACGCTCAATAAAATAAAATAGAGTCATCCCCTGTAGGGGAAAGAAGTAATAGGCCTTACATGTATCTTTCTTATTTATGATAAATTAGAAAGATACAACACCTTCCAAAAATTGAGCTTCATACATCCATGTACTCTATTAATATCCAATAATCCTTATACTAATAATTTTTAAAGTAAGCCAATAATAAAGTAAGTCTAGAGAATAGAGACTCTTATACTCCTAAAAGTGTGTGAGAATTGCATAATCATGTCCGTTGACATATGCAATATTCAAAAGCTATACTTTAAAAACTAAGACTTGAATGAATTTTATAAACTTAAACTTCTCACTAAACAACCATCCCAATAACAGCTCAGAATTACTAACTCCGGAGGAGGTATCCCCTTGTTTTCATAGTAAAAAACAGGTGACCCAAGGGAACACCCCCCCCCCCCTTTTTCTTGCCCTGGGTCAAATAGCCCAGAGCGAAGAGGGCAGCCGAACGGAGACACTGCCGAAACAGACAGCCTACCTAGCTATAGTAGCAACTGTTAAGTGAATGACATTCTGAGCAGTAGAGAATAGACCTAACAATAGAGGCCTCCAGAAATGGACTCGATATTTCTGAGATAAAATTCATGAATGGATGGCTGAGCGCAATGAGCAGCCTTCAAAAATCTATAATAGCAACACTATTAATGTAAGCCCAAGAAGTAGAAGAACTCTTACTTCATGAGCCGAAATCTTAAGCACAACTGCTAAGCCAATGATATACCATAAGCAGTACGCTAGTTAATAGAATCCATTAACAATAAAATGGAGCGTAACGTCCTTCTACTAGACATCAAAGACAGAAGAAGCTTACGCCCTTGTAATAAACAGATATCTGTTTATAAATACATAAACTGTACCCGGAAAGAGTAAAGGCCTATGCCCATACGAAGACGGAAGGACCTTAAAATAATAGGTTCCGGATAATAGGAGCCTAACTCTTATGCAACAATCCAACCTAAATAGTAACGGAAGTATTGATTCCGAAACTAAGAAAGTGAAAATCATCCATCGATAGTGCATGAAACTCACTGACTCTACAGTAAAAGAGAAACCACAGAATTACTGTCTAAAAGGTCAGAATTTGAAAACTACTGTTTCCAGAGGCTCAAATGATTACTTAGCTAAATAAGAACCGAAGTTAAAATCCGTATAGGAATTTAATCTAAAGATTCTAAGTCTATTTATCAAAAAGTTACTAACTGACTTAGATAAAGAGACAAAAGACTCAAATGTAAACTATCGTAGAGTGCATAGGTATGAGGTAACATAAACCTATAACCTAAATAACAACAGGCTGCAGTAGATCTTGTGAAACAAGTATACTAAAAAATAGCAATGAGTAGTATGGAGGGATCAACCATATGAACATAATGATCCCTACACCACGACGGAAGAGCCTCCACTTTAGTCGCATAGAATAGCGAAGAAGAGGATCTCCTATAGTAAGAAATCGCGTCCAAAGCTCGTCCAGTACAGTGCTTACAATGCAATATGGACCACACAACGGAATACATGAAGGTTGCGACCTTGCTGGTTGTGATAAAGATGACACGATTTACCCAGTGAAAAAAGATCCTCACATAGAGGAAGATTTCACGTTAAGATCCACAGTAGACAAGAGAGTAAATTACTCATGATCTCTGTGAAGATAGAGATGCTATCAACAGAAATGTATTGTGGTTGTTTATCTTAGCAATACCTGCTAAAACAACAGCGCCGGAGGATACGCGTATCCTATCATTCCGTCCTATAGATCAATAGAGCGTTAACAGTATTAGCTCAGAGATCTGGACAAGCCAACACATACGTCTGCAATTGATTAGCAAGCTGTGTCATAAATAAAACATCGTTGGGCGCTCCCATAGATAGCAAATCTGATTAAATACTTGTTTGTTGAGAGTCCATTCTGACAGCAACAAGCGACCCGTAAGAGAACGGGAGTGCGATAAAACAATCAGACGACCCAGAATATGACGGACCAAAACTGAACTTGGTGTAGTATAACCAACAGACGGATTCTTTCCATTAAATTGAATAACGGAAACAAAAGAGTGCCTCCCTGGTTCCGGAGATACGCCACTACTGTCGAATTAAAGGACAGGAATTTGGGCATGCGTTTCTGAATAATGTTCATGCAATGACATAAAGCAAGCCTAAAAAACATTATTCCGCGGAAGTTAAACTGATAGTTAAAAGACTGCGGAACCCAAAGACCCTGGCACTTCGAATCCGTAGGGATCAGTATATATCCCAATCTGTTTGACTGGCAACCGTCATAACAGCCACACTCGGGTCCGGCAACTGCGGCGGCACTCTCTGAGTCAACCACCGAATGTTTGCCCCAGTCTGAATCTCTTGTAACACTAGATAGACAAGAGAATGTATAAATCAAGCAATTCATGGATTGCCGGAAAGTTGCCGTCGAAGAGAAGCTCCTCCGAGAACGAAGCGACTCTGAGAGAGTTCTTAACCTACTATCCACGTGTGGATGTAGCTAGGGCTGCATCACGTCTAACCAACTCCAATCAGCCACTGAAGGGCGGAGTTATACGTGAACAAACTACTGCCCTCAAAAGAAATTACATTGAGAATAATATCCCGTAAATCTTTTCTTGAAGACGTAATGATAACGCCTCAGTAAGGCGGATTACGTATAATAAAGCGTCTAAGTTAAGTCTACTATACATAATGTCGTTCCCAACATTGAAATTGGAAAAGACATAACGGCGAAAAGAATATATGCAGTCTTTAATCACACCGTCTAGACGCATATGAACTCTCGGTATGCCCTGCTCTGCCAAAATAAACTATATGTAAAAAAGATAAAATGGCAGAAATGAGCCACGCGGACAAGAAACTAAACTATCATGCTTAGTAGCAGGCTTGTATATATATATAAATATATAGCGTCGAAAAATAAAACACATGTTGTAATGACAATATTGGACTGCGTCGGTAAGTCAGGGACAAAGTCCCTGTACCGATCGAAAATTCCGAGTCCAATGACGCTATAAGTCTCTTATCCAACATCGCAGCAATGAAGTCCGAAAAATAATCACTGGAAGAAATGCCAGAAGATATGAAAGGCATCTTCCGAAACTACTAAAGGGAAAACTCGAAATCTTTCGAATCCCTTTCGCCATCCTGTCGGACCCTATAAAGCGTTCGGTCGTCCGTAGCTTGATGCAACCGCGGACCGCACCGACCCAGCGCCGTCGGATAATTCCTGATTCGACTGAGAAACCGTCAATTGCTGGGATGCTGCGAAACAACTGTGCTAACTCGGATAGCACGTCCGTCACTGAGGCCTGAGGAGCAGCGGTCTTACGATGCATTGCCGCAGGAAGCTCCGAGATCGTTACCCCGTGCATACTTCCAATATGCGAGCGAACGGAGTGTATAGGCCTCGTGTCCCTTGGCTACCGGATGGCGCGACCTATTCGCTGTGGAATCACTGAATGCCGAAACTGATCGGATACTCGAGGTCACGTAGCCAATGTGCGGTCGTGTGCCCTGCTGTGAGGATGAGGAAGCATTAAAGACAGTCTCTCGGACTGTCAATATAACGGAGCGTCCCGAGCAACGGACATATGCTCCGAATGTAAAATATCTGAACCACAACATGCGGTCCCCTATGTTGTTGGCTTCCTCTGATCTGTCCTCAATCTGCCGTCACTGGGTGAGTACTAAAGTAATTAAAGTGCTCGCATCACCCAAATCTCCTTCCTAGACCGCAACGGACGAACCCGGCAGCCGAACCATTCGATGAATGTACGCTACACCGGGTGAGCTAGCGAATGTCACTCCGTAAGCGATAGACATATTCCATGAGCACTTATTGCCGCTAACTCTTCATTAACTATGACGACAGAGGCACACTTTTGAAAGACATCTCCATAACTCTTCGAACAAGAAACCAGAAATGCTTGGATAGCAAGCATAAAATAATAATATATATAGCGTCGTTCAATAATTCGAAAGTTTGTGTGACATTATTGGACTATGTCGGAACTGAGGGACGATGTCCCTGAACCGAACCAAAAATTTCTAAGTCCACCGACGCTATCAGTTTCTTATCCGGCATCGCAGCATATGTTGTTCCGAAAGGGAAAGCTTGAAATCCACCGAATCCCTTTCGGTATCCCATCGGACCGGATGAAACTTTCGGACGTCCGTACCCGCTTCCGCGGAGCGTCCCGACCCAGCATCGTCGGATAAAATATATGCGACAGATTCAGTTGATGCTGGGATGCTGCGATAAACTGTGCTAATAAGGAAGCACATCCGTTCCCGAGGCCTGTGCAGTAGCGGACTTACAATGCATTGCCGCTGGAAGCTCCGTGTACGTTGACTCCCGCACACTTCCTATGCGAACGTCCGGAGTCTGCAGGCCTCGAGTCCCCGGCTACCGACCCAGCGCTGTCGGATAATTCTCGATCCGACACCGTTTCTGTCGGCTGCTGGGATGCTGCGATAAGCTGTGCTATGTGCACAAGAATGTCCGGCGTCGAGACCTGCGGAGGCGCAGTCTATCGCTGCTTTGCCGAGGGCAGCTCCGCATCAGATGGCTCCCGCATACTTTTCCTATGCGAACGTCCGGAGTCCATCGGTCTCGAATCCCTGGCTGCCGGATGGTGTGACCTGGTCGCCGAGGAATCCTTGATCGGCGAAGCTGGTAATATATCGGCGGTCACGCAGCCAAGGTGCGGTCGTGTGCGCTGACGAGAAGAGGAAGCCTTAGCAGTCTCAGCGGACTGCCTATACAACGGAGCGTCCCGAGCGACGGACGTATGCTCCGCTAACTACACATTTGTACCACAACATCTGGGGCCAGATGTTGTTGAACGAGAGAGGGGCCTCTCTCGCTTGCCGTCCGGATGGACCGGAACGAGCTATGAACCGGACTAAAAGGCTTCCTCCGTTCTCCCTCCGATCCGCCGTCACTGGGTGTGCATTAAGTTAATTTTATAGTGCTCGCATCACCCCAAAATTCCTTCTACGCCGCAACGGACGAACCCGGCTGCCGAACCATTCGGTGAATGGACGCTACACCGGGCGAGCTAGCGGACGTCAAAGGCCGTCGAACCTACTAGGGTCCTCTTAGGCAATTGGCGTATTACATGAGCACTTTTCCGCTAGCCCTTCATTAATTGTGACGACGGAGGCACTCTGTTGGAAGACATCACAGATACATCACCCTAATCTTGATCGTCTGAAATAGAAATTGATAAAGTAGAGTGACCCTGCGGGGAAAGGACCGGAGTGTCCAAATCCCCAACAACATACCGTGACATACGCTTCCCATATTGTCATCGAAATCATACGATACAGAACAGGAGTTAATGCGAGTACACTGACCACATATAGAATGATAATAAGGTCAGAGGAAGACTTCCTCTTAAAGCAATTGATCAATATCCTTTCAATGTGAAAAGAAAACAAGTCCTGGTACTCGCACTAACCCCTGGCAATCAAAATACATAATAATAATATGATCCATTAATATAGAAAAAATAATTGAAATCAAAATATTTTGAAAAAATATTTTTTCAGAACAGCCCAAGTTTCTGAAAAGTAACGTTGAGCCCCAATGGATCCCAAGCCTAAGTGTGGACAAAAATTTTAAAAATATTTTAAACAATTTATTCAACACTTACGAACAATAATAATGTATCTAGTTATGATTAAAATAACATAAAGATATTATTATTTAGAAATCCCCCCCTCACACAGAGGGCTGTTGTAAATGTAAACAATGAGTGTAAAAACACTAAAATAAGACTCCAGGCACCCAGGCCCGAAATCAGTTACCAAAAATACACCATCTGATGCAAAACAGAGACTTCCAGGGAAGAAACTGCAGAACATCAGATGGTAGATGCAGAACACAACGCCTAACCACCCGTAGGTGAAGACGTAAACATGGGGAAAGAACAGAATTCATTCTGTTATACAGCTAAAACTCCCAAGAAATTTTAGTAATAATAATTACAGAAACTATGCCAAAAGCATGGGAGAATAGCAAGGGGGAACTTAAAGGACAGGGAGAGAGGAAAAACACTTGAAAAAACAGTGTAACTAAATAATCAGAATGACAACAAAATGGCTGCTGCCTTGAAAATAGGTAACTTAACATAAATTCATTAAAAAATTTTAAGTTACAGCCCTGATAATATTCTGTCACACATTCTTTTCCTCTCCTCCTTTTCTATCCTCCTTAGAATCACCATTTCACTAATATTTATGTGTCTGGCATCATTTAAACTGAGATTTAAAAGCACAAAGATCAGTCAGATGTTAACTGATGAAGGGCCAAACTTAGAATGATAAATGGCGCCAATTTCGGAACGTCCTTGACACTGCGCATGCGCAGTAGGGGCGAAGTGTGGAGGGCCTTTCAGGACATGTTTTCTTTAGTTTTAGATGCAAATTTTGGGGATTGGGGGGCAAAATTTGTGTTTGGCCCTATATTTTAAGAGTTAGCACCAGCTATGTCTGGGTCATTGGTACAGTATAAAAATGGGGACATTCTCATCTAGATATTATACAGACGTATCCTACCAAGTTACAATGAAATCCCTTCATAAATTTGATCTGTTGACTGTGCTAAAGGTTTTCAGGTTTTGGGCTCGGGCAGCCATCGCGGTTGACTGATCACGACCAAAAGGGGACGTTCTCATCTAGACGTGACCTCAAACCTGCAGATGAAATTTTGTGACGATCGGTCATATGGCACTATCAAATCAAATGTAATAGAGTAATGTGTGGTGATATGAAATCTATATTTAGGAAAAATCTAACACTCTATCAGCTAAACGAGAAGTGACTGAAGAGTTCATATAAAACAAGCAATACATGTATGAAGGTGATTATTATGCACATGTCAATGAATTATTGAGATAATTTTTAAAAAAGTTAAAAAATTTATAGTAATTGATATATTTTTTATACTTACCAATGACCCAGACTTAGCTGGTGCTAACTCTAAAATGTTTAGGGGCAAATGCAAATTTTACCCCCAATCCCCAAAATTTGCATCTAAACCCGAAAATTATATGTCCTATATGATCCTCAATACTTTTACTCCACTGCGCATGCGCAGTGTCAAGGAGGTCTCGAAACTGCCGCCAAAAGTCATTCTTACAACCAGTGCCTGGTAAGCGTTATGTACGAAGCGGGGAGGCAAGAGTTCCCAACTCCTGGGAGGGCCATCCCCGTCTGGGTCATTGGTAAGTATAAAAAATATATAAATTACTATAAATTTTTTAACATTTTTATACTGTACCAATGACCCAGACTAAGCTGAATAGTAAAAAGGTTGGAGGGCCTAGGACATAAGGAAAATCCAATAGACTCAATTACCTACAACAAACCTATCCCCTCAATGAGAAAAGGAGAGATAGGTTAAGGTATCTTTCTTATTTATATCAAAAAAGAAAGACACAACACCAATCTGTAATTGAGCACAATAACCCTTTATACTAATATTTTTTAAAGGAAAGCCAATAAATACGGGAGTCTAGCGAAATGAGACTCTATATACTTATTTAAAAGTGTTCGAAGAATGTATATTAATGCCCAATTAATCACGTGATATATACAGATACTTCACACCAACCAACACTTAAAAAATATTACACAGATAAGTAAACAAAGGCTTTACCCTTTAAAATCATCTCAGAACCGACTCGGAATTACTGACTCCAAGGGAGGTATTCCCTTGCTTTACACTATAAAGCAGGTGACCCAAGGGAACACCCCACCCCCCACCCCCCTTCCCCTTGCCATGGATCAAATACTCCTGAGCAAAGAGGGGAGCAGGACAGAGTCATTGCCGGAATCGAAAGCCTATACACAAAGAGTTGCCACTGTTTAGTAGACGGCATTCTGAGTAAACAATAACGGACCTAAACAATGTAGATCTGCAGAAAGGACTCAATATTCTCATTTACAAAATCGTGAAAATGGAGGGCTAAGACCAATATGCAGCCCTCATTAGATCTGTAATATCAACATTATTAGCTTAAGCCTATGATGTAGAAGAACTCTTACTTCATGAGATTAAAACTAACGCACACACTGCTGAATGAAGATATAATCATTAGCAGAACTGATAGAAGATTGAATCCATCTGACCACAGAATGGACCGAAATGTGGAGGAAGCTTCCACGGCATGTCCCACAACAGACGCCTGAGTAAATTAATTCTCAGTCTTTGTGGATCTAGAGAAGCTACCAACAGAATTTGCATTGAAATAATTACATTGAGCAAAATCTGTTAAATCAATGGTACTGAAAGATACGTATATCTTATATTCCGTTTCACAAGATCAATAGAGTGTTTACTGCAAACGCTCGAAGATCCAAACATTGTGACACATACGTCTGCAACTGATTGTTGAGATGCGTCACGAAAAAGTCGACCATTGGCCACTCTCCTTGGTAGCAATCTGATTGAATACTGGTTTGTTGAAAGTCCATTCTGGTGGCAACAAACGGCCCCTCCGTGAAGGGAGTCCGCTAATACATTCAGACGACCTGGAATATGACGGACCAATAGAAGAACTTGAGGTTCTAGTACCAACCGAAAGATTCCTTCCATTAACATGAATAACAGGATGGAATGAGAGCCTCCATAATTCCCAAAATACACTAATACCGTCGAGTTGTTTAGACAGAATTAGCATATGAGCATTCTGAATAACGTTCATCAATAACGTAGCACAAGCCAAAATGACATCATTCTTGATGTTTGTGTGATTGATAAGGAACTACGGAAATAAAAGACCCTGGCACTTCAAATCCGTTGGGTTTAATGAAACTACCCAAAGTGTTTGACTGACATCCGTCAAAACTGTAAAACTCGGATCTGGCAATTGCAGTGGAACTACTTGAGTTAAACACTGAAAACTTGCCCAAGTCTGAATCTCTTATTCACTTGATTTGACAAGAAGATGTCGATCGAAAGAAACTTCGCCCTCCAATTTTGAATTAAAAGAAATTTGGAGAGGATAAATACGTAACCGCCCCATTGGAATAAAATCACGGCAGATCCGCACAATTTATCAGTCACATGAGATCTCTCGCTGAGACCTTGTCTGAGCGAAGACAATAGCGAGCATAACAACTGATTAATTTCGCTCTGGTTAACGGCAGACGAACGAGAATGTTATGCGTCTCGAAGCTCATCCCCCGGTGGGTAAATGACTTGGACGAAACCAGATCCGACTTCTCCTCGTTTACTTATGAAACCGAGACGTCGGATCAATAGAAGCAGAATCCGCACATCGTTGTGAAGCGTTAACTCGTTGCCACACCTCTGAAGAATGTCGTCCAGGTAGGCCGACGTTACCGCAGATAAATGAGCTCGGAAATGAGTCATTACGAGTTCGTTATTCGAGTGAAAGCCCAGGAACTAGATTCAGACCGAAACACATTGGTCTGTGCTGAAACACAATTCCTATGATAAAGAAGCAAAGATACTTTCTGAACGCCTGATGTACCATGACGTGAAAGTATGCAACTAGAAATATATGCATGTAGCATAGTCGTACAACCGAATACTCGCTCTGACCGATCGGATGGACTCCATATAGAAACTTGGAGCCACGATCAGCTTGTTATCCAGCTCAGAATATGAGTAGACGGAACGAGCCATCTGGTTTTGGAACCAGAAAAGGATGGTTGTAGAAGCCTGAAAATTCCTGGATTTCTACGATCTCTATCGCGATCATTCCAGAAGAGACTGGACTTCTGATGGAAGCGAGCGTCTATCCTACTGACTGACGGAAGCTGAGTCCAACTTGGACTTCGAGTTAACAGAGGATTTCATTTGAGGAACAATTTAATCCTTCCGAAATCACTCCTTGAATCCAAGGTACATCCGTAATCTAATCCCAAATCATTGAGAAACTTGACAGTCTTCCGCTCACTAGTACACGATAGAGGTTAAAACCATTACCTCCTGGTCCTGCGAGGCTTGCGGAAGGAGAAGCCATGTCCTCCACGGCCCGCACCTCGCCACGTCGACCTAGGGGCGTCTGACCGGATGTCTCGGTCAGAATTACGTCCCCTATCTGAGTCGCTACCTTGACGGTCTCTAGAATAAGACATAGAGGATGCATAGGAACCTCTATAGGAACTTCCCTTGGACGTATTCATCCCAGAAGTGCCTGTCCTTCTCTTCTCTGCCGAATCCGACTATATGGAAGCGAATTTTAATAGCAGAGAGTCTAAAGCTTTCTTAGTTAACTGATCATAAACTGCGGAAAGCTTGCCGTCGAAGAAAACTCTCCGGAGACCAGAGCGACTCTGAGAGAGTTTCTCACCTTACTATCTACACGCGTGGATGTAGCCAGGGCCACGTCACGTCTAACCAACTCCATATTGCCACTAAAGGATGGAGTTTTATGTGAGGCCCTTGAAAGAACTCTTAAGGAGGTTGTACATCCTAGAATTCTTTTTCCTTTGAGACATAATGATAATGTTCTGGTAAGATGATCTGCGTACGATGATGCGTCTAAGCTGTCCCTGCTAGACGATATTGTTATTTCCAACATCGTGGTTGGAATTGACACAGATGGCAGTAAAACAATACTAGTTCCTGACCTGGTCGTCTAGACGCAGAGAACTCTCAGAATGCTCTGTCCTGCCATTTCAAAATATTCAATGAAATGATGAAAGGCAGATGTAGAGCATATTGCTGATAAGAAACCTGACCTGCCCATTTAGGTAGCAAGTTATATAAATATAGCGCCAATCAACAGATCAAATGTCCGTGAAACATATCTGGACAATATCAGAAACTGAGGGATGATGTCCCTAAACCGATTAAAAATTTTATATCCAGTGGCGCTATCCGTCTCTTATCCGACAACGCAGCATTTGGGTCTGGAGGAACAACGTCCGATGATAATGCCGGATGCACTCTACGGCAATTATGTTGTTCCAAAAAGGGAAAATACAACTCATCCGTATCCCTTTCACCATCCTGTCGGACCACTTGAAATTCTTGGTCGTCCTTGCCTGAACCTGCAGCGGAACGTACCAACCCAGCTTCGTCGGATAATTCCTGATCTGACAGAGTTACTGTTGGTTGCTGGGATGCTGCGATAATTTGTGCTATCTGCGATAGCATATCCGCAACAGAGGCCTGTAGAGCTGCGGTCTTATAGGATTTAGCTGCTGGAAGCTCCTTGGACGTTCTCTCCTGCATACCTCTGATATGCGAACATCCGGAGAATGAAGGCCTCATATCCTTGGCTACCGGATGGTGTGACCTGGTCGCCATAGAATTCCTGATCGGCGATGTTGGTTGAATATCACAGGTCACATAGCCAAGGTGCGGTCGTGTGTGCTGCCGTGAGGATGAGGAAGCCGAAAGAGCAGTCTCTACGGACTGTCTATATAACGGAGCGTCCCGAGCGGTAGACGTATACTCCGACTGAGGACTGTTTTGTACCACAACATCTGAGCCCAAATGTTGTAATACGAGAGGGACCTCTCTCGCTCACAGCCCGGATGGACCTGGACGAGCTTGGAACCAGACTAATAGGCTTCCTCCGTACCATCCTCGTATCTGTCGTCACTGGGTTTGCACATTGTATTTTATAGTGCTCGCATCACCCAAATCTCCTTCCTGGACCGCAACGGACGAACCCAGGTGCTGAGCCATTCGGTGAATGGTCGCGACACCAGGCAAGCTAGCGGATGCCAACGTCATCGATCGTACTAAGGAACTCCAAGCAACTGACGTATCTACATGAGCACTTTTGCCGCTAACTCTTCATTTGACTGTGACAACGGAAGCACCCTTTACGAAGACATCACAGTAACAATATCTAGTTCATGTTACCCTATGAGACCTGTGGAGCCGCGGTCCTACATGAAATATCCGCTGGAAGCTCCCGGGACGTTCATTCCAGCATTTATATAATATGCGAACGTCCCAACTGGAAAGGTCTCGTATCCTTGGCTAGCAGATGGAGTGACCAGGTCGACGTGTATTCCTTGGTCGGCGAAGCAAGAGCACAGGGACATTCAATCCTGCATTTATATAATATGCGAACGTCCCCTGGAAATCTGTGGTCACATAGCCAAGGTGTGGTCATGTGTGTTGACGAGGATGAGGAAGCCAATATAACAGCCGCGTCGGACTGTCATGCGACGGAGTATCCCGAACAGGAGGAGTGGACATAAGCTCCGACTAAGCGAACAACATACAACAACATCGCAGCGCAGATGTAGATGCAAGAGAGATGGGACCTCTCTCGCTCTCGGGGACCTGGACGAGCTAGCTATTGGACTGACAGGCTTCCTCCGTACTATCCTCGGATCCGTCGTTGCTGGGTGTGCACCTCTGAAGTTTTATAGTGCTAGCATCACCCAATCTGCTTCCCTGGACCGCAACGGACTAACCCGGGTGCTGAGCCATTCTTTCCTGGTGAATGGTCGCAGCACCGGGCGGACTAGCGGGCGACAATGCCTTCGATAGAACTAGCTAACTCCCAGCAATTGTTGTAATACCTTGAGCGCTTCCCGCTAGCCCTAATATTGCAACGACGGAGACACAGTTATTGAAGACATCACGGAACATCACTCTGAGTTCTGAAAAAGAAACTGATAATATATAGTGACCCTACGGAGAGAGGACAGTAATGGACCTCTCACCGCAACAAAATACCGTGACACACGTCTCCAACATTGTCATATCAATCAACACACACAGAGCAAGAATTAATGTGACTACATTGTCTATAAGAAACACAATGAACTTGTGAATTAGAGGAAGATATCCTCGCATTACGATGAAGAATTTTTTTTCAACCAGAAAAAATATACACCGTCATATTACTCGCACTAACTCTTAAAATAAATATACCTAATATATTGTAATTCATTATAACATTTCAAAAGAAAATAATTTTCAAAAAAAAATAAAAAATTTTTCAGATGAGCCCAAGTTCCCAATGGGAACCCTGAGCCCAAAAAAGCCTAAGTGTGGACAAAAATTTAATCATTTTGAAAAAATTAATGTAACACTTACGGACAATATTAATGTATCTTGCTATGAACTAAATTAAGCAGAAGACAAGTAATCATTGTCAGAAGTAACATTGTCAACATAAGCAAAAGTGTCAACAACCCGGAAACATGACTCCAGGCACTAAAACAAACATGGCCCGAAATCAGTTACCAATTTAAACACTATCTGATGCAAAACAGAGGCTTCCAGAGAAGAAACTGTAGAACATCAGATGGTAGATGCAGAACAAAATGCCTAAACACCCCTAGGGTGAGGACGTAAACATGGGGAAAAAACAGAAAATAATTCTGTTTCCAAGCCAAAACTCCCAAGAAATTTTAGTAATAAACATTACAAAAAATAAGCCAAAAGCATGGGAGAATAGCTAGGGGGAAATAAAGGAAAGGGAGAGAGGAAACACTGATTAAACAATGGAAAATTCATAGCAAGAATGACCACAATAAGGTCATGCCACGAAAATAGGTAACATGTAATGCTTTCGTAAAATAATTATAAGTTACAGCCCTGAACATTTGTTTCCACTGTTTTTTCCTCTCCACCTTCTATTTCCACCATATATCCACCATTTCTCTCATAATTATGCGTCTGGCATCCTTAAAACTGAGATTTACAAGCACAAATAACAGTGAAGTGTAACTGTATTGAGGGCCAAATAAAGAATGACTTTTGGCGGCAGTTTTGAGACCTCCTTGATACTGCGCATGTGCAGTGGAGTAAAAGTATGGAGGACCATATAGGACATGTAATTTTCGGTTTTAGATGCAAATTTTGGGGATTGGGGGGTAAAATTTGCATTTGGCCCTAAATATTTTAGAGTTAGTACCAGCTAAGTCTGGGTCATTGGTACAGTATAAAAATATATATTTTCTGTTGACACATTCAAGTAATATTTCCACTCTTGGCAGACCTGTCAGAAAACATAATTTATTTGTTCACCTACATAGACCATGGCATGAAAATTAATAGAACATGCTTTGCAAGTCTGAATCAATAGATTTGTGTTAGATGAGTTTATTTTTAAATTAGCAAGATATTATTTAATTTACCCAATTCCAAGCAACATTGACATTAAAACCTTCTCCTTTACCACTACCAGTTTTGATAAAATTGCCATCTTCTGATGAAGGATAAAATCCTCCATTATCGTAGCGATGCAGTGACATAAACAGAACACTGGAATTAGAAAAACATTGTCACAATGTGTGCTTCAATGGACTGTCATAAAAATTTACATTTATCCAGACTTATCCCATAAGTCACTGTCTACGTACAGTATGGATATGTAGAAAAAATCAAGATGGCTGGCATGACAGCTATTTTGTGAAATAGACAAAGTTCAAACTATGATGATCAAAATGATCTTACTAAGTCATTCTGCTAAATTTTGTCAAAAAGGGTTCATAGATCGAAGCTGTAGGATAAGCAAAATAAATCCAAAATGGCAACAATTTTAACAAAGTTCAATGTATGATGTTCTTATTGACTCATATTGAGTCATCCTGCAACATGTAAATCTCATAGAATCGGTACCTAAATGGGACATGTAGGATGTGCCACAAAAATCCACGATGCCTACCATGACAGCCATATTGGATGACAGTTTCCATCCAAAAAACATCACTTTCTCAGCTAAATGATGATCCAAACCTCTACCCAAAATTGTTTATTGGATGAGAACTGCTGATGGTAGCATGTGGCAAAGGAATTGTGGATTCACATCCTACTGACAAGACACAAACCCTCAACAACAGCATCAAGTTGAGCTAAAAACTGTACAGTAGCCCACCAGTTTGCACTTAAACTAATGATCAAGAGAAGGTGGGTTCTGATCTAACCTTGATTTAACCCTTTACCTAACATGAAAAGCAGACAACACTTGCAAAAAGAATTCTTGAATAACTATTTTTTTTCATTTTTTGTCTCAAAAACATAGGTTATGACCCTCATTGGAACGAGCTCGACAAGCTCGTTCCAATGAGGGGTCATAACCTATGTTTTTGAGACAAAAAATGAAAAAATAATTAAAATTAATAGGCGATTTTTGAGAATAGCACTGGCCGGTTTTGGCCATTACGTTGGGTAAAGGGTTAACCCTTTACCTAACACGAAAGCAGACCACACTTGCAAACAAAATATTTTTAAATTTTTTAATTTTCTGAGTCAAAACAAAATTTATGATCCCTCTTTGGAATAAACTCAATGAGCAAGTTCCAATGAGGAGGCATAAGCTATGTTTTTGAGACAAAAAATGAAAAAATACTAGTATAAGTGAATGGAAATTTTTGTGAATAGTGCTGGCCGGTTTTGGCCATTATGTTAGGTAAAGGGTTAACCCACTGCACACTGATAATGAAAATTTAGATTTCAAGTTGCTTATCATTTCCAAAAGGCAACTAGGAATTTAACCGTGACAGAGCCCTGTGAGCTCTGTCACACAAGACAGAATTAGTAAAATTCCTAGTTGTGTTATGGGAAAAATTGCAACTGGACATTTCGGTATTTTCATATCAGTGTGCAGTGGGTACACATGTACAAATCCATATTGTCCTAATTGCACTGTATGACTGGAAATATTACGAACACAAACTTCATTTAAACAAACCTATATCATCATCCTCTCATCAAATTTCCCTATTTTATATTTTAATTGAATGCAATAACATATCACAATGAAAGACTGCTGCTTTTAAGAAAATTCCAAAAACAAATAAGAAATCCTGTATATCTATATATGTATAATATTGGATCCATGTATGCATATACATGTATGTATTTATGTCTGTGCATTATACATGTGTATAGACATATGTGTATATATATGTGTATGTATGCATGGATTCAATATATTTTGAATACTGCGGCAATCTACCAGAATTATAATGACAATGCTAGAGGGAGTGATTATAAAACAGCTCATCACCTCCTTGCAGTTTTTTCCCACATTTATTACATGGTGCCTTTATGTACAATCACTTATTATATACTTAATTCATGTATCTTCTATGTAACAATAATACTGCAGAAATAAACTATCTATCTATCTACTAATTACAAAAGATTCTCGCTGACAGAACAGAAAAAGAATTTCAAAAAGTATTCCTCATACTACAGGAAAAATAGGGTTCCCTTTGGGAGCCCAATAAAAGCTTGGGACTTGATTCAAACACAAACAAACATTAACCCTTTACCTAACGTAATGGCCAAAACCAGCCAGCGCGATTCTCAAAAATCCCCAGTTAATTTTCATTATTTTTTCATTGTTTGTCTCAAAAACATAGGTTATGACCCCTTGTTGGAACGAGCTCGTCGAGCTCGTTCCAACGAGGGGTCATAATCTATGTTTTTGAGACAAAAAATGAAAAAAATTAACTATTCAAAAAAAATTTTTCCAAGTGTCTTCTGCTTTTCATGTTAGGTAAAGGGTTAATCTGACTCCCATCTTATAAGATCTTGTTGGACAGAACTCAGAGTCATGTGAAAGAAGATGTAATAGATTAACCCTTTGCACACTGATGTCAAAATGGTAAAAGTTCTCAGGATAAAATATTTCCCATAATGCAGTTTGATATTTAACCAAATATACCTTGTTTGATAGTGATCAGTGAGCTCTGTCAAACAAGCCATAATTGATTAAATTCATAGTTAAACAAGAGAAAAACCGAGTGATTGGTGAAAATTATGTCAGCGTGCTAGGGTTTAAATGCCTCTATTGGATGTACTGAGGCCAAATAGGTCTACAAACATGGGGAAACTGGCGACTGTCAGGGTGATTTCTTGACATATTACTTGAGTCTCAAAGCTCCATTGTGCCTGCTATGCCTGTTATTAGAGTACTTTTTGCTAAGAAAATTGCAACTCAGTTTACTGGATTCTACAGCACCACATGCTCAGTAAAAGGAGTGTTCAAAAATATTTTGTCAACACTGTACACATTGATAGGAAAGTCCATTTCATAGTAAAGTTTAACTCTTATTTCACTGAGTATTGTTAAAAATATTTTTATCAAATGTAGTCATGTCTGCTCTGAGGCACCCATGACTTGATTCAAGGGAAATTTGAGGAAAAGTTAACTCAAGAAATCAATGGTCAAAATGCTGATTCAGTTTAAAGAGTAAAATTTGGTTAAATTTTTTTTTATCAACCCTAATGATGTCTTCTCTGACATAATTAGATTGGATGAAAATGTTTGGACAGTTTAACTAAAGACATCTTTGGTCAAAATGCTGATTCAGTTTACAGGGGAAAATTTAATTTCAAATGCCCAAATTATGCTTTATTGCAGTAACTAGAGGTTTGCGATCCTGGGCAGAAATATCTCCTGAGCATCAAGGAGTTTAAGGATATTGTAAAAAAAAGCATCACATATCTGTAACTAAATCTGTTACCTATCATCTTCATAAAACATATGCTGTGTACCATTCCCATGATGTACATCCCAGTCAAATATTAAAACACTGAAAATAAAAATTATAAATTTAGAGTAATTTGTATATTTTTTATACTTACCAATGGCCCAGACTAGCTGGTGCAAACTCAAAGTTATCAAGGGCCAAACACAGATTTTCAACCCCCAATCCCCAAAATTTGCTTGCAAAACCGAAAGTTAAAAAATTTATAGTAATTTATATATTTTTTATACTTACCAATGACCCAGACTTAGCTGGTGCTAACTCTAACAAAACCAGGGCCAAACACAAATTTTGCCCCCCAATCCCCAAAATTTGCATCCAAAACAAAAAGAAATCATGTCCTAAAGGACCTCCATACTACGCCTCTACTGCGCATGCGCAGTGACGCAGACGTCCCGAAATTGGCGCCAATTATCATTCTTACTGGCAGTGCCTGGTCAGCGCTATGTACTCAGCGGGGAGGCAAGAGTTCCCAACTCCAGGGAGGGCCATCCCCGTCTGGGTCATTGGTAAGTATAAAAAATATATAAATTACTATAAATTTTTTAACATTTTTATACTGTACCAATGACCCAGACTTAGCTGAATAGTAAACAGGCTGGAGGGCCTAGGACATAGAGGAAAATCCAATAAGCTCAACTATATAGTAAAGAGGTAACCCCTTAAGGAGAAAAGGAGTATTAGGCTTTACATGTATCTTTCTTATTTAATATTAAATTAGAAAGATACACTACCCTTAATAATTGAGCACAATAACATTCATGTTCTCTATTAACATCCAGTATAACCCTTATACTAATTATTTTTAAAGCAAGCCAATAAATAAAGTAGTCCAGAGAATTGAGACTCTTTATAGTCATTTAAAAGTGTCCGAGTATTGTATATTAAAGCCCGTTTGACACTTGACATATACAAATGCTTCACACCGAGCTACACTTTAAAAATAAGACATGAATGAATTTAAACATTAATATTACACTTTAAAACCATCCCGGAAGCGACTCAGAAATACTGACTTGGAGGAGGCATTCCCTTGCTTTTCACTATAAAGCAGGTGACCTAAGGGAACACCCGCCCCCTTCCCCTTGCCCTGGGTCAAATAGCCCAGAGCGAAGAGGGCAGCCGGACGGAGTCACTGCCGGAACAGAAAGCCTGCATAACTATAGTTGCAACTGTTTAGTGGACGACATTCTGAGCAACAGATAACGGACCTAAACAATGCAGGTCTCCAGAAATGGACTCAATATTTCTGAGATAAAAATTCGTAAATGTGGATGGCTGAGACCAATAAGCAGCCTTCATTAAATCTGTAATAGCAACACTATTAGCATAAGCCCAGGAAGTAGAAAGAGCTCTTACTTCATGAGCAGAAATCTTAAGCACAGACTGCTGAGAAGAAGATAAATCTTCATAAGCAGTACGGATAGTTAACTGAATCCATCTAGCAATAGAATGGACTGAAATATCCTTTCTATTAGGAATCAAAGACAGAAAGAAACGTTTCCGTCCCTTTCTGATAAACTGAGATCTCTGTTTATAGATACGTAATGCTCTAACAGGACAGAGTAAAGGCCTACGCCCGTCTGAAGACGGAAGAGCCTTAATAACAATAGGTTCCGGATAT
This sequence comes from Pictodentalium vernedei, assembly GCA_031216915.1. Taxonomy (NCBI): domain Eukaryota; kingdom Metazoa; phylum Mollusca; class Scaphopoda; order Dentaliida; family Dentaliidae; genus Pictodentalium; species Pictodentalium vernedei. Next base: position 426,987,771 of record CM062296.1, on the reverse strand, counting down.
TTATTAGGAGCCTGATTCTTAGCTAAAAAACCCACATTAGTAGTGAAGGTGATAGTGTTCCCAACACTACGATAATGAGAATCATCCACCGATAGTGCATGAAGCTCACTGACTCTTCTAGCAGAAGAGAAAGCTAAGAGAAAAGCTGTCTTATAAGATAAGAATTTGAAATCTACTGTCCCAAGAGGTTCAAATGGCTTTTCCTTCAATTTAAGAAGAACCCAAGCTAAATTCCACTTAGGAATTAATCTAAGAGTTCTGGGTCTATTTATCGAAAAGTTTCTAACCAACTTCGATAAAGAGACATTAGATCCAATTTGTAAACTATCATGATGTGCATAGGTATCAGATAACATAGATCTATAACCCTTTATAGTAACAGGCTGCAGTTTGATCTCGTCAAACAAGTATACTAGAAAGTTTGCAATGTCTGGTATAGAGGGATCGAATATATCTACAGAATGATCCCTACACCAACGACGAAAAACCTTCCACTTAGCCGCATAGTTTAGCGAAGAGGAGGTCCTCCTACAGTTAGAAATCGCGTCCACTGCTCGTCCTGTAAAGTGCTTGCCATGCATGAAGGACCGCACAACGGAAAAACGTGAAGGTTGAGACCTTGCGGGTTGTGATGGAGTTGGCGCGATTTCCCCTGCGAAAGAAGATCCTCCCGTGGAGGAAGCTTCCGCGGTAGGTCCCACAACAGACACCTGAGTAGATTTATCCACGGTCTCTGTGGCGACAGAGATGCTACCAACAGAATCTTGCATTGAGATTGTTTTATCTTTAGCAATACTTGTTGAATTAACGGCGCTGGAGGATACGCATATCCTATCATTCCGTCCCAAGGGATCGACAGAGCGTCTACTGCAAATGCTCTAGGATCCGGACACGGAGACACATACGTCTGCAACTGATTGTTGAGATGTGTTGCAAATACGTCTATCATTGGCCGTTCCCATTGGTAGCAAATCTGATTGAATACTTGTTTGTTGAGAGTCCACTCCGACGGCAACAAGCGACCCTTTCGTGAAAGGGAGTCTGCTAGCACATTCAGACGACCCGGTATGTGACGGACCGAAAGAAGAACGTGATGTTCTAACGCAAACAGAAGGATTCTTTCCGTTAGATTGAACAACGGAACTGAATGAGTGCCTCCCTGATTCCGTATATACGCCACTACTGTCGTATTGTCGGATAGGATTTGGACATGATCATCGTGAATAATGTCCATCCAGTGACGTAACGCAAGCCAAATTGACATCATTTCCTTGATGTTTATGTGCTTGCACAGGAATAGCGGATCCCAAAGACCCTGGCATCTCGAATCCGTTGGGATTAATGATGCACCCCAACCTGTTTGACTGGCATCCGTCATAACGGTAAAACTCGGATCCGGCAACTGCAGCGGAACTCCTTGAGTTAACCACTGAATGTTTGCCCAAGTCTGAATCTCTTGTTTCATTTGATCTGACAAGAGAACGTCTACATCGAGCGAATGAATTTTCACACTCCAATTCTGAGTCAGGAAAATTTGAAGAGGATGTGTGCGTAACCGCCCCATCGGAATGAGATCCGCGGCGGCTCCGCACAGACCTATCAGTCTCATAAATTCTCTCGCCGTGACTTTGTCTGCGTGCAGACAATAGCGACCGTAACAACTGACTAATTTCGCTCTGGTTAACGGCAGACGAACGAGATTGTTGTGCGTCTCGAAGCTCATTCCCAGATGAGTGAATGACTTGGACGGCACCAGATCCGACTTCTGCTCGTTTACTATAAAACCGAGACGTCGGAGCAATAGAAGAAGATTCTGAACATCGTTCTGAAGCGTTAACTCGTTGCCGTACCTCTGAAGAATGTCGTCCAGGTAGGCCGACGTTACCGCAGATGAATGAGCTTGGAAGTAGATCATTACCGAGTTCATTACCCGAGTGAAAGCCCAGGGTGCTAGATTCAATCCGAAGCACATCGCCCGGAATTGATACACCACTCCTAGGACTGCGAAGCGTAGATACTTTCGGAATGTCGGATGTACCATGACGTGAAAGTACGCATCTTTGAGATCTATGCTCGTTGCATAATCGTTCACCCGAATACTCGCTCTGACCGATCGAATCGTCTCCATATAAAATTTCGGAGCGACGATCAGCTTGTTTATCCAGCTCAAATCTATGACTGGACGGAACGAGCCGTCTGGTTTCGGAACCAGAAACAGATGGCTGTAGAATCCCGGAGATTCCTGGTTTTCTACGACCTCTACCGCGTTCTTCATTAAAAGAGACTGCACCTCTGATAACAGGGCGTCTCTTTTCTGCGGATTTGACGGAAGATGAGTCCACTTTGGACTTTGAGTTAATGGAGGCTTTCGTTTGAAGGATATCTTTAGACCTTCCGAAATCACTCCTCTCACCCAAGGGTCGTCCGTAATCGACGCCCATTCTTGTGAAAAGCTCGACAACCTTCCGCCAACCGGAGCGCGATAGAGGTTTAAGCCATCACCTCCTGGACCTGCGAGGCCTGCGGTAGGAGAAACCCCGTCTTCCACGACCCGCACCTCGCCCCGTCGACCTCGGGGCGTCCGACCGATTGTCCCGGCCTGAAGGACGTCCCGAACGAGAGTCGCTATCCTGACGGTCTCTCGAATAAGACCAAGAGGACGCACCGGAACCTCTATAGGAACCTCTCTTGGGCGCATTAGACCCAGAAGTGCCTGCCTTATTCGTGTCTGCTGTATCCAACTTCTTAGGAGCAGATTTGAACAACAGAGAATCCTTAGCTTTCTTTGTAATTTTATCCTAAATAGCGGAAAGCTTGCCGTCAAAGAGAAGTTCTCCTGAGACCGAAGCGACTCTAAGAGAGTTCTTCACCTTAGAATCCACTAGTGTGGATGTAGCTAGGGCTGCGTCACGTCTAACCAACTCCAGATTTGCCACTGAAAGGGCGGAGTTACACGTGGAATAAGCTACTGCCCTTGAAAGAAGTCTTAAAGAGGATTGTATATCCTGAAACTCTTTCCCCTGAAGGCGCAGTGATAACGCCTTAGTAAGGTGATCTGCGTAAGATAAGGCATCTAAATTGGCTCTGTTAGACGCAATAGCTGTTTCCAACACCGCGGTTGGAATAGAAGCTGACGACGGTAATGATAGCTCTAAGTCTTCCGCCTCGTCGTCCATACGCAGAGGAACTCTCGGTATACCCTGTCCTGCCGTATCGAATTTATTCCTTGCATTAATGAAAGGCAGGTTGAGAGTATTAGCGGACAAGAAACCTGCTTTCCCCGTCCTGGAAGCAAGTTTAAATATAGCGTCGTTCAATAATTCAAATGTTCTTGCAACATTATTGGACTGCGACGGAAACTCGGGAGCGATGTCCCTGAACCGCTCAAAAAATTCAGAGTCCAATGACGCTATAATTCTCTTGTCCGGAAGCGCAGCAGTCTGGCCCGACGGAACAACTTGAGGGAGAAAGTGCCGGATGAAGTCCACGGCAGCTTTATGTTGTTCCGAAAGGGATAGCTCCAAGTCATCCGTATCCCTTTCACCATCCGGTCGGACCTCATGATGTTCCCGGTCGTCCGCCCCCGATGCTTCGGCGGAGCGTACCGACCCAGCGCCGTCGGATAATTCTCGATCCGACACCGTTTCTGTCGGCTGCTGGGATGCTGCGATAAGCTGTGCTATCTGCACAAGAATGTCCGGCGTCGAGACCTGCGGAGGCGCAGTCTTTCGCTGCTTCGCCGAGGGCAGCTCCGCATCAGATGGCTCCGCATACTTTTCCTATGCGAACGTCCGGAGTCCATCGGTCTCGAATCCCTGGCTGCCGGATGGTGTGACCTGGTCGCCGAAGAATCCTTGATCGGCGAAGCTGGTAATATCTCGGCGGTCACGCAGCCAAGGTGCGGTCGTGTGCGCTGACGAGAAGAGGAAGCCTTAACAGTCTCTGCGGACTGCTTATACAACGGAGCGTCCCGAGCGACGGACGTATGCTCCGCTAAAGACACATTTTGTACCACAACATCTGGTCCCAGATGTTGTTGTACGAGAGAGGGGCCTCTCTCGCTCGCGGCCCGGCTGGACCTGGACAAGCTAGGAACCGGACTCAAAGGCTTCCTCCGTTCTCGCTTACTATCCGCCGTCACTGGGTGTGCATCTATTATGTTTATAGTGCTCGCATCACCCAAAATTTCCTCTTGGACCGCATCGGACGAACCCGGCTGCCGAACCATTCGGTGAATGGACGCTACACCAGGCGAGCTAGCGGACGACATTTGTCTAATCTCCATGAGCACTTTTGCCGCTAGCTCTGAATTCATTTGTGACGACGGACGCACACTTGAAGAAGATAACATGGAAACATCACCCTGTTCTGGTTCCTCTGAAATAGAAACTGAGAGAGTAGAGTGACCTTGCGGAGAAAGAGCCGGCATCGCTCTTTCTCCAGAAACAACATATCGTGACACACGTTTCCAATGTTTCTCATCCCAATGTTCACATATAGGACAGGGATTAATGCGAGAACACTGACTACAATTAATACAATGATCATGAAAGTCAGAGGAAGATTTCTTCCTATTACAATTTGAACAACGTCCCTTCATTGTGAAAGAACAACAATAAGTCCTAGTTACTCGCAAAAATCCCTGACACAAAGATACATAATAACACGATCCATTAATAAATGAAAAAACAATTGCAAAACAAAATAATTTTGAAAAAATATTTTTTCAGCGAAGCCCAAGTTGCTGAAAAGTAACGTTGAGCCCCGATGGATCCGATGGCAAAGTGTGGTCAAAAATTTTAAATTTATATTAAATAATTAATGAGACACTTTCGGATAATATAAATGTATCTTATAGTGAGATAAACGACAGCAAAGGCAAACAGCCCCCCTCAAAAAAGGCTGTTGCCAATGAAAACAAACAGTGTAAAAACACCAGAAAACATGACTCCAGGCACTGAAAAAACTGGCCCGGAATCAGTCATCAATTACACTCTATCTGATGCAAAACAGAGACTCCCAGGGGAGAATCTGTAGAACACCAGATGGAAGATGCAGAACACAAACGTTATACACCCATGGGTGAAAACGTAACTATGGGGAAAGTAACAGAAAACATTCTGTAACCAAGCAACTTTCCCAGGAAATTTTAGAAATGAAATTTCTCAAAAATATGCCAAAAGCATGGAAGAATTGCAAGGGGGGACTTTAGAAGGCTAGGGAAGAGGAAACACTGAATAAGCAGTGCAACAATTAGCAAGAATGACAACAAGAGGCCCATGCCTCGAAAATAGGCAACTTAACATAATTTCATCAAAAAATTTTAAGTACAGCCCTGATTATTTTTTGTCACTTCTTTTTCCTCTCCTCCTTCTATCCTCCTTAGAATCACATTTTCTCCAAAAATTACGTGTCTGGCATCCTTTAAACTGAGATTTACAAGCACAGATCAGTGAGATGTTGACTGATGAAGGGCCAAACAGAGAATGATAATTGGCGCCAATTTCGGGACGTCTGCGTCACTGCGCATGCGCAGTAGAGGCGTAGTATGGAGGTCCTTTAGGACATGATTTCTTTTTGTTTTGGATGCAAATTTTGGGGATTGGGGGGCAAAATTTGTGTTTGGCCCTGGTTTTGTTAGAGTTAGCACCAGCTAAGTCTGGGTCATTGGTACAGTATAAAAATATTATAAATTTACAGTAATTTGTATATTTTTATACTTACCAATGGCCCAGACTAGCTGGTGCTTAACCCAAATTTATTAAGGGACAAACACAAATTTTGAACCCCCCTCCAATCCCCCAAATTTGCTTGCAAAGCCTATAATTAAAAGTCCTATCTGGCCCTCCATACATTTACTCTCTGCGCATGCGCAGATGTCAGGAAGTGACCAGAATTGGCAGCAACATCATTCTTTGTAGAAGAGAGTACTACATAAATATTCAGTGGGGAGGTATGAGTGCCCACTCATGGGAGGGCCATCTCCGTCTGGGCCATTGGAAAGTATAAAAATATACAAATTACTGTAAATTTATAATATTTTTACACTGTAAACCAATGGCTCAGACTAGCTGAATCGTAAAAAGGTGGAGGGCCTAGGACTTCAGAATTAGTAGATCAACATAGTTCCAATCCTGTAATCCAAGGTGAAAGGAAATTAAAATTATTAGGAATTACATGTATGTCTCTCTATACAGTAATAGAGAAGTCATATCATACAAAAGGAGCCCAGTTCAAGTAATTCCGTATACTTAGCATGAAGACTATGCTAATTGGATCTAACGTGTTCCCAATTTTTAAGATTAGCCCGGACTAAGCCCCAAAAATTAGGATGGCATATTTGAGAATGAGAGAATATCCCCCACAAACATATGCCATACACAATAAAACTCCAGCTGTATGCAAGATATTTTTATGGACAAAACAGCTTCCTTCATAGTTACGTACCTATCAAGCCAAAGGAGAGGTAAAAAAATCACCCCCCCCCCCTTTTCTTTTGAAGGAATTTTCAAAAAGAAAGAGGGGAGCTCTCTGGAATCAATAAAAGCAGTACCAAAAAACAATATAAATATTTGTCGAACGAGCACTCAGGTATTAATTTATTATTAATAAATGGTGCTTAATACCACGTCAGAAGTTAAAGCTATAGCAACGGTCCCGGTAATTGATATTGCCCGCTATATAACGTACACCGCAGACATGTCGAAAACCGGTGATATAATATATAACATACACATGTCCAATCGAACCATAATGAACGATGTCTGGAGAGTAAACACACTTCCGAGGTAATCCACAGTAACAACACTCCCCGACGTGTACTATCCGATAGCTATGACACTATAAGTCTAGGAATATACGAGATGAGTACAGACATTAATAGAAACCTGGATCTAGAAATGGAAGTAGGTATGATTAACAGGCTCCGACATGGACCGCCCCCAAAATAATTCATAATTTCAAAGGTCCTAAATATACAATAAAGTGTCAGCCTTATAATTATTATGCATGTGAGCATTAAAATCCCGCATGTAATCATCTGAATACCAGTTACCTGTTTACGCAGCCTCCGAGGTACCCAAAGACTAGCAATTTAATTATGATGAAATATGCGCTCATATATGACATATAGACAAATAATCACAGGAAACCAATCCAACTAAAAAGTGGATGTGCCCATGAGGTCACCATAGAACACGACTCAGCCGCCAATCGAAAAGTGAAGAAATGCATGTATGTATTTAAATTTATATAAGGCTTGTGGGAAGAAAACTATGCCTTGCCCGGTAATCACACGCCTCTAAACACATTGGAGGTGTATGTGTGTGTGTGTGTGTGTGGGGGGGGGGGAGGGGAGGGGGGATTCGAAGTCATATCGAACCCGCATTACTTAATCGTTCTTGTTTTAGTCATCAAATAATATAGGAACCGCAATGGTTACCTCATGTCTAACAGGCTCAATTACGCCACTATGGGTGGAGAAGGACGTGAAGAACAAAAACTTCTCCTGAGAAAGAAGGTCCTCTCTTGGAGGAAGCTTCTGGGGAACGTCCCATAACAGACACTTGAGAAGACAGATCCAATGTTTCTGGGACGACAGAGGTGCTACTAGTAGGATTCACAACGAGACTGTTTGATCTTAAACGTAATCTAAGGAATCAAATGAATTGGAGGATACGCATATCCTATCATCCAACCCTATGAGATCGGCAGAGCATCTACTGCATGCGCTCAATGGTCTGGGCATGGCGACACAAACGACGGTTACCGATTGTTCCGGTGCATCGCAAACGGATCTATCATGGGGCGATCCCTCTGGTAGCAAAACTGTCCAAATACTCGCTTGTTGAACGTCCATTCCAACTGCAACAGGTGCCCTTGCCGAGGGGTCCGTTAAAAGAATACTGATTCAAGCAAAAGGGTCTTCACATTCCAGTTCTGAGTAAAGAATATCTGGAGGGGACGTGCACGCAGGCGACCCATCGGAATGAGACCCACAGCCGCTCTGCACAACTCCAACAGTCGCATGAATTCACTCACTATTAATGCGTCTGAGTGTAGACAAAAGCGAGCATAACAACTGACTAATTTCGCTCTGGGTAACGGCAGATGAACCAGATTGTTGTGAGTCTCAAAGCTCAATCCCAAGTGAATAGACGACTTGTAAGGAGCTAGATCCGACTTTTTCTCGAAGTAATAGAAGCAGACTCTGAACATCGTTCTGAAGAATAATTCTGTTGACGTATCCCTGTAGAAGGTCGTGCAAGTAAGCCGCCGTTACCGCAGACAAATGAGCATGTGAGTAAGACATTATTCAAGTGAAATGCGCAGGGGGCCAGATTCAGACCAAAGCATATTGTTCTGAACTGGTACACCTTCCCTTGTACGGCAAACCGCAGGTACTTTTAGAATGCCGGATGTACCAGGATATGAAAGTATGGATTCTCAGATCTATGCTTGCCACATAGTTGATTACTCGAACGCTTGCTTTTACCGACTGAATGATTTCCATAAATAAACTTTTAGAGCCATGATAAACTTGTTATCCAGCTCAAGTCTATTACCGGTTGGAACGAGCCGTCTGGCTTTGGTACGAGGAACAGGTGATTGTAAAAATCTTGAGAATCCTGATTCTCCATGACCTGCATTGCTTCCTTGATAAGAGAGCTTATACCTCTGGTAGGAGAAACTCTCTTATGCAAGAATTTAATGGAAGATTTGTCCCACACGGACAACTTGTTAGTGGGGTTTTACTCAGAATGATAGCCCTAAGCCGTCCGAGACTACACTTCTCACCCACTGATCTTCCGTGATTGTTATCCAGTTTTTTGTGGAGCTTGATAACCTTCCACCAACTGGCCAGCAATAGAGGTCTAAACCATCACCTGTATGACCTGCGATGCTTACGGGAGGAGGAACCACATCCTCCCCGTGAAAAACCTTGTCTCGTCGGCCTAGGGGCACCTGACCTATAGTCCCGATCAGCCCTACACCCCTTTTCCGAGTCGCTATACTGACAACCTCCAGAGTAATGATAAGAGGGTTTCTTGTACCCTTGTGGGGAGTTTCCTTTTGACGATTTTTGTCTAGAATGCCCTCCTCTACTCTTGTCTGCTGAAGCGGGTCGTTGATATGCCGACTTCAAAAGCAGAGCGCTAGATGCTTTCTTAGTAGCCTGTTCATAGACTAACGAAAGCTAGTCATCGAAAATAAAATGTCTGGAAATCGGAGCGACTCGGAGAGAGCTTTTCGACTTGTCATCTTATCAGTGATGATGACGCAAGGGCAGCATCACATCTGATTAACTCCAGATTAGCCACTGTAAGGGCGGAATTATACGTAGTATACATAATTGCCCTGGAAAGAACTCTAAGAGAGGTACAAACGTCCTCAAAATTACATTCCCTTGAGACTTTGCGCCATAGATCTTGTAAGGTGATCTGCGTAAGACATAACATCCAAATTCGCTCTATTTGAAGAAATTGCCATCTCAATGTGGTTTCTTTCTTGTCATCGCAGCATTCTGATTCGGCAGAACAAAAGCAGGGTAGTTTTGATAGATGAAAGCCATCGCAACAATGTACTTTTCCGAAAGGGAAGGGTAATCCTCTTCCTTATCCCTTTTACCATGCGAGAGAATCAGCTATGAATCTCGGTCCATTGCATCTGCATGAACAGATGACTGGACCGACCCAGCACTGTCTGACAGCTCAGATTCTGAGTCTGAGGGAGGTTGCATCTGCACTTGCTGGAATGCGGCGATTAGCTGCGCAATCTGCAACAGCAAGTCTGTCATTGAGGCCTGAGGGGCAGCGAATTTCCGTTCCTTAGCCGCATGCTGCTCCTGGGATGGTGAGTTGGAAACAGATCCTTTCTCCGAGCGTCCCGATGATCAAGGCCTCGTCTCCCTAGCTACCGGATGGTCGGACTTCACGGGTGAAGAGTGGTTCCTTCTTCGTGCAGCAGGCTGGATATCCGAAGTCGGGTAGCTAGGATGCAGTCGTGAGTGCTTAAATAATGTAGTGGAGGAAGCCGTGACTGACGCCGATCCTGGCTGCAGACAAGACGGAGCGTCCCGAGTGGCGGGCGGACATATGCTCCGTCTCGTGCAAGTTTCCAACCAGAAAATTTCATTTCAGCCTTGTGAAACGCAGCGAAGGAAGCCTTGACTGAAGCCGACCCCGGCTGCAGACTAAACAGAGCGTCCCGAGTGGAGGGCGGACATATGCTCCAGCTTGTGCAAGTTTCTCAAAACAACATCTGACCCCAGACGTTGCTATATTAGAGAGGGGGGCCTCTCCCGCTCGCGGTCTATCAGACCTCGCCGAGTACAAGAACTTGCAGACTTCCTCCCTATTTCTGTCGTCGCTGGGTGAGCTCTTTATATTATAGTGCTCGCTCTACCCAATCCACCTCTTCGACCGCAATGGACTTACCTGGCATCATGGTACCCACGGACGGAGTACCGCTTCACCGGTCAAGCTAGCTGCTTGCAAGAGATTAAAACCTTTACCCAAAGGCCCTAACTCTTGCAATAATGAGCACTGCAGCAAGCTCTATATGCTCCATGGAGCGTGACGACGGTAGCACACTTGGATGGGTGTCAGAATATTATCACCATGTTCATGTTCCTCTGAAATAGAAACTGACAGAATGAATTAAAACGCGGTAAGAGGCTCTGAGCCTCAGAACCTCACCGCCAACAACGTACCACGACACCCGACTCCAACATCAGTCATCCCAGTGCTACACAAGAATGAAAACTTTTCTGTATGAAAGAGGCGATGGACGATACCCAGAAATCATTCCTCCCAATGAACTTTGTGGTATACTATCAGAATTTTTTTTTGTTGGTGAAAAAAAAGGATGGGGGTGAATATGAGCCTGTGTCACTATGAGCATTCTTATCCTCTATAGACCGCTATCTACGTCAAAAGAACTATCCAGTCTCTATTATAAATGACAATCAGTTCTCGGCATGCCGGGAAAAACTCAAAAATAAACAAAAACAATTGAAATCGATGGCTAAAGGAAATAAAGAAAGAGCAGCTGATCCATTATCGAAGGACAATATAGACTGCTTTTATGAAGCGAAATTTCTTGGACCTTTCACACCCAGAACATTACTGAACTCTATGTGGATAATGTGCACAATGTATTTTGGAATGCGCACAGGGATGAATATTCATTCTCTGAAATGGAGAGATACTGAGATTAGAGAAGACGACAAGGGACATGAATATGTAATATATACCCAAGAACGGCAGACCAAGACATGGACAGGGGAAATCCACGTGATATTCACAAGATGAAACCAAGAGCATATGCCACTGATGACGCAATGAAGGACCCTGTTAGGTTATATCGTCTGTTTGACACAAACCTCCCCATTCAAGCAAAGACCCTGGACAGTCCATTCTTTCTGGCTATCAATCATCAGGGTTGGTTGAAAGGAAAGCCATGGTTTAAGACAAATGCACTTGGCCTGAACTCTATTTATGCAATGATGAAAATTATGTTACACGATGCCAACATTGAAAGTGACAAAAGACTTACCCCATACAGTGTTCACAAACAGCTAATTCAGACCCTTGATAAGGAGGGGGTTCCTCCACATCAGATCATCCAAATTTCTGGTCACAAGAATGTGAACAGCCTGCTGAATTATTTCAAGGTAAATCCAGAGCAAAGCAGGCAAATTTCTTCACTTTTGTCTGGAAATGAGTCTGACACAATTCAAAACCAGCCATCACTTGTGAGAAAGAAATCTCAACAAAATCAATCATCTCCTTTTGCACGTAAATCTCCATGTGGCACTTTGTCATTCTTTTCAACTGAAACAACTTGTGTTAACACCAGTTCCACCATCGATTCTCATTGTCATACCGACAGGGCAACATCCATTTTTAGTGGGAACACGTTCAATGCACCGGTAAATGTGTAGTTTAGCTCATCTCAAAGTAACAAAGCTAGTGTTGTGAAGAGTCCAAAAAGGAAGTACAAGAAAATCCGACTCATCGATAGTGACAGTGATTGACAAATATGCTAAAAACAATTTGAACATTTGATAAATCCTCCTTCGTCCTTCATTGAACATTTTGTGAACTCTGTCATGTTTGTGTGCATCTGCGCAGTGCACTTTTGTTATTACTTTTGAATAAATGTGTCACTTTTACATGCATTCATTGATTTTGTGTGCGTAACTGACAATATAGCCATTTTCTAAGGGGATTTATGTGGAACTATTTTGTTGTGTGGTAGTTTGATTTTGAAATCGGGGCCAATAAGTAAATGGGTCAGCTGATTTCTGTTGACATTGTCATCATTTTCTCCACCTCGGGTTTTTGATTGCAATGAAAACACCACATTACCTCTTTTAATTGCAACAAAAACAACGCAACACATATAATAAAAAGAATACCTACTGTTTTTGAGTGAGGATCGGAATTATCTCATTCGTGGCTGCAAAGGAATTTAATTTTTCACTTGCGGTTTTCATCCGCTCATGAAAGTTAAAAAATTTATAGTAATTTATATATTTTTTATACTTACCAATGACCCAGACTTAGCTGGTGCTAACTCTAACAAAACCAGGGCCAAACACAAATTTTGCCCCCCAATCCCCAAAATTTGCATCCAAAACAAAAAGAAATCATGTCCATACTACGCCTCTACTGCGCATGCGCAGTGACGCAGACGTCCTGAAATTGGCGCCAATTATCATTCTCATTGGCAGTGCCTGGTCAGCGCTATGTACTCAGCGGGGAGGCAAGAGTTCCCAACTCCAGGGAGGGCCATCCCCGTCTGGGTCATTGGTAAGTATAAAAAATATATAAATTACTATAAATTTTTTAACATTTTTATACTGTACCAATGACCCAGACTTAGCTGAATAGTAAACAGGCTGGAGGGCCTAGGACATAGAGGAAAATCCGATAAGCTCAACTATATAGTAAAGAGGTAACCCCTTAAGGAGAAAAGGAGTATTAGGCTTTACATGTATCTTTCTTATTTAATATTAAATTAGAAAGATACACTACCCTTAATAATTGAGCACAATAACATTCATGTTCTCTATTAACATCCAGTATAACCCTTATACTAATTATTTTTAAAGCAAGCCAATAAATAAAGTAGTCCAGAGAATTGAGACTCTTTATAGTCATTTAAAAGTGTCCGAGTATTGTATATTAAAGCCCGTTTGACACTTGACATATACAAATGCTTCACACCGAGCTACACTTTAAAAATAAGACATGAATGAAATTTAACATCAATATTACACTTTAAAACCATCCCGGAAGCGACTCAGAAATACTGACTTGGAGGAGGCATTCCCTTGCTTTTCACTATAAAGCAGGTGACCTAAGGGAACACCCACCCCCCCCCCCCCTTCCCCTTGCCCTGGGTCAAATAGCCCAGAGCGAAGAGGGCAGCCGGATGGAGTTACTGCCGGAACAGAAAGCCTGCATAACTATAGTTGCAACTGTTTAGTGGACGACATTCTGAGCAACAGATAACGGACCTAAACAATGCAGGTCTCCAGAAATGGACTCAATATTTCTGAGATAAAAATTCGTAAATGTGGATGGCTGAGACCAATAAGCAGCCTTCATTAAATCTGTAATAGCAACACTATTAGCATAAGCCCAGGAAGTAGAAAGAGCTCTTACTTCATGAGCAGAAATCTTAAGCACAGACTGCTGAGAAGAAGATAAATCTTCATAAGCAGTACGGATAGTTAACTGAATCCATCTACCAATAGAATGGACTGAAATGTCCTTTCTATTAGGCATCAAAGACAGAAGGAAACGTTTCCGTCCCTTTCTGATAAACTGAGATCTCTGTTTATAGATACGTAATGCTCTAACAGGACAGAGTAAAGGCCTACGCCCGTCTGAAGACGGAAGAGCCTTAATAACAATAGGTTCCGGATATTTATTAGGAGCCTGATTCTTAGCTAAAAAACCCACATTAGTAGTGAAGGTGATAGTGTTCCCAACACTACGATAATGAGAATCATCCACCGATAGTGCATGAAGCTCACTGACTCTTCTAGCAGAAGAGAAAGCTAAGAGAAAAGCTGTCTTATAAGATAAGAATTTGAAATCTACTGTCCCAAGAGGTTCAAATGGCTTTTCCTTCAATTTAAGAAGAACCCAAGCTAAATTCCACTTAGGAATTAATCTAAGAGTTCTGGGTCTATTTATCGAAAAGTTTCTAACCAACTTCGATAAAGAGACATTAGATCCAATTTGTAAACTATCATGATGTGCATAGGTATCAGATAACATAGATCTATAACCCTTTATAGTAACAGGCTGCAGTTTGATTTCGTCAAACAAGTATACTAGAAAGTTTGCAATGTCTGGTATAGAGGGATCGAATATATCTACAGAATGATCCCTACACCAACGACGAAAAACCTTCCACTTAGCCGCATAGTTTAGCGAAGAGGAGGTCCTCCTACAGTTAGAAATCGCGTCCACTGCTCGTCCTGTAAAGTGCTTGCCATGCAAGAAGGACCGCACAACGGAAAAACGTGAAGGTTGAGACCTTGCGGGTTGTGATGGAGTTGGCGCGATTTCCCCTGCAAAAGAAGATCCTCCCGTGGAGGAAGCTTCCGCGGTAGGTCCCACAACAGACACCTGAGTAGATTTATCCACGGTCTCTGTGGCGACAGAGATGCTACCAACAGAATCTTGCATTGAGATTGTTTTATCTTTAGCAATACTTGTTGAATTAACGGCGCTGGAGGATACGCATATCCTATCATTCCGTCCCAAGGGATCGACAGAGCGTCTACTGCAAATGCTCTTGGATCCGGACACTGAGACACATACGTCTGCAACTGATTGTTGAGATGTGTCGCAAATAAGTCTATCATTGGCCGTTCCCATTGGTAGCAAATCTGATTGAATACTTGTTTGTTGAGAGTCCACTCCGACGGCAACAAGCGACCCTTTCATGAAAGGGAGTCTGCTAGCACATTCAGACGACCCGGTATGTGACGGACCGAAAGAAGAACGTGATGTTCTAGCGCAAACAGAAGGATTCTTTCTGTTAGATTGAACAACGGAACTGAATGAGTGCCTCCCTGATTCCGTATATACACCACTACTGTCGTATTGTCGGATAGGATTTGGACATGAGCATCGTGAATAATGTCCATCCAGTGACGTAACGCAAGCCAAATTGACATCATTTCCTTGATGTTTATGTGCTTGCACAGGAATTGCGGATCCCAAAGACCCTGGCATCTCGAATCCGTTGGGATTAATGATGCACCCCAACCTGTTTGACTGGCATCCGTCATAACGGTAAAACTCGGATCTGGCAACTGCAGCGGAACTCCTTGAGTTAACCACTGAATGTTTGCCCAAGTCTGAATCTCTTGTTTCACTTGATCTGACAAGAGAACGTCTACATCGAGCGAATGAATTTTCACACTCCAATTCTGAGTCAGGAAAATTTGAAGAGGACGTGTGCGTAACCGCCCCATCGGAATGAGATCCGCGGCGGCTCCGCACAGACCTATCAGTCTCATAAATTCTCTCGCCGTGACTTTGTCTGCGTGCAGACAATAGCGACCATAACAACTGACTAATTTCGCTCTGGTTAACGGCAGACGAACGAGATTGTTGTGCGTCTCGAAGCTCATTCCCAGATGAGTGAATGACTTGGACGGCACCAGATCCGACTTCTCCTCGTTTACTATAAAACCGAGACGTAGGAGCAATAGAAGAAGATTCTGAACATCGTTCTGAAGCGTTAACTCGTTGCCGTACCTCTGAAGAATGTCGTCCAGGTAGGCCGACGTTACCGCAGACGAATGAGCTCGGAAGTAGATCATTACCGAGTTCATTACTCGAGTGAAAGCCCAGGGTGCTAGATTCAATCCGAAGCACATCGCCCGGAATTGATACACCACTCCTAGGACTGCGAAGCGTAGATACTTTCGGAATGTCGGATGTACCATGACGTGAAAGTACGCATCTTTGAGATCTATGCTCGTTGCATAATCGTTCACCCGAATACTCGCTCTGACCGACCGAATCGTCTCTATATAAAACTTCGGAGCGACGATCAGCTTGTTTATCCAGCTCAAATCTATGACTGGACGGAACGAGCCGTCTGGTTTCGGAACCAGAAACAGATGGCTGTAGAATCCCGGAGATTCCTGGTTTTCTACGACCTCTACCGCGTTCTTCATTAAAAGAGACTGCACCTCTGATAACAGGGCGTCTCTTTTCTGCGGATTTGACGGAAGATGAGTCCACTTTGGACTTCGAGTTAATGGAGGCTTTCGTTTGAAGGATATCTTTAGACCTTCCGAAATCACTCCTCTCACCCAAGGGTCGTCCGTAATCGACGCCCATTCTTGTGAAAAGCTCGACAACCTTCCGCCAACCGGAGCGCGATAGAGGTTTAAGCCATCACCTCCTGGACCTGCGAGGCCTGCGGTAGGAGAAACCACGTCTTCCACGACCCGCACCTCGCCCCGTCGACCTCGGGGCGTCCGACCGATTGTCCCGGCCTGAAGGACGTCCCGAACGAGAGTCGCTATCCTGACGGTCTCTCGAATAAGACCAAGAGGACGCACCGGAACCTCTATAGGAACCTCTCTTGGGCGCATTAGACCCAGAAGTGCCTGTCTTATTCGTGTCTGCTGTATCCAACTTCTTAGGAGCAGATTTGAACAACAGAGAATCCTTAGCTTTCTTTGTAATTTTATCCTAAATAGCGGAAAGCTTGCCGTCAAAGAGAAGTTCTCCTGAGACCGAAGCGACTCTAAGAGAGTTCTTCACCTTAGAATCCACTAGTGTGGATGTAGCTAGGGCTGCGTCACGTCTAACCAACTCCAGATTTGCCACTGAAAGGGCGGAGTTACACGTGGAATAAGCTACTGCCCTTGAAAGAAGTCTTAAAGAGGATTGTATATCCTGAAACTCTTTCCCCTGAAGGCGCAGTGATAACGCCTTAGTAAGGTGATCTGCGTAAGATAAGGCATCTAAATTGGCTCTGTTAGACGCAATAGCTGTTTCCAACACCGCGGTTGGAATAGAAGCTGACGACGGTAATGATAGCTCTAAGTCTTCCGCCTCGTCGTCCATACGCAGAGGAACTCTCGGTATACCCTGTCCTGCCGTATCGAATTTATTCCTTGCATTAATGAAAGGCAGGTTGAGAGTATTAGCGGACAAGAAACCTGCTTTCCCCGTCCTGGAAGCAAGTTTAAATATAGCGTCGTTCAATAATTCAAATGTTCTTGCAACATTATTGGACTGCGAAGGAAACTCGGGAGCGATGTCCCTGAACCGCTCAAAAAATTCAGAGTCCAATGACGCTATAATTCTCTTGTCCGGAAGTGCAGCAGTCTGGCCCGACGGAACAACTTGAGGGAGAAAGTGCCGGATGAAGTCCACGGCAGCTTTATGTTGTTCCGAAAGGGATAGCTCCAAGTCATCCGTATCCCTTTCACCATCCGGTCGGACCTCATGATGTTCCCGGTCGTCCGCCCCCGATGCGGAGCGTACCGACCCAGCGCCGTCGGATAATTCTCGATCCGACACCGTTTCTGTCGGCTGCTGGGATGCTGTGATAAGCTGTGCTATCTGCACAAGAATGTCCGGCGTCGAGACCTGCGGAGGCGCAGTCTTTCGCTGCTTCGCCGAGGGCAGCTCCGCATCAGATGGCTCCCGCATACTTTTCCTATGCGAACGTCCGGAGTCCATCGGTCTCGAATCCCTGGCTGCCGGATGGTGTGACCTGGTCGCCGAAGAATCCTTGATCGGCGAAGCTGGTAATATATCGGCGGTCACGCAGCCAAGGTGCGGTCGTGTGCGCTGACGAGACGAGGAAGCCTTAACAGTCTCTACGGACTGCTTATACAACGGAGCGTCCCGAGCGACGGACGTATGCTCCGCTAAAGACACATTTTGTACCACAACATCTGGTCCCAGATGTTGTTGTATGAGAGAGGGGCCTCTCTCGCTCGCGGCCCGGCTGGACCTGGACGAGCTAGGAACCGGACTCAAAGGCTTCCTCCGTTCTCGCTTACTATCCGTCGTCACTGGGTGTGCATCTATTATGTTTATAGTGCTCGCATCACCCAAAATTTCCTCTTGGACCGCATCGGACGAACCCGGCTGCCGAACCATTCGGTGAATGGACGCTACACCGGGCGAGCTAGCGGACGACATTTGTCTAATCTCCATGAGCACTTTTGCCGCTAGCTCTGAATTCATCTGTGACGACGGACGCACACTTGAAGAAGATAACATGGAAACATCACCCTGTTCTGGTTCCTCTGAAATAGAAACTGAGAGAGTAGAGTGACCTTGCGGAGAAAGAGCTGGCATCGCTCTTTCTCCAGAAACAACATATCAAGACACACGTTTCCAATGTTTCTCATCCCAATGTTCACATATAGGACAGGGATTAATGCGAGAACACTGACTACAATTAATACAATGATCATGAAAGTCAGAGGAAGATTTCTTCCTATTACAATTTGAACAACGTCCCTTCATTGTGAAAGAACAACAATAAGTCCTAGTTACTCGCAAAAACCCCTGACACAAAGATACATAACAACATGATCCATTAATAAATGAAAAAACAATTGCAAAACAAAATAATTTTGAAAAATATTTTTATTTTTTTTCAGCGAAGCCCAAGTTGCTGAAAAGTAACGTTGAGCCCCGATGGATCCGATGGCAAAGTGTGGTCAAAAATTTTAAATTTATATAAAATAATTAATGAGACACTTACGGATAATATAAATGTATCTTACAGTGAGATAAACTACAGCAAAGGCAAACAGCCCCCCTCAAAAAAGGCTGTTGCCAATGAAAACAAACAGTGTAAAAACACCAGAAAACATGACTCCAGGCACTGAAAAAACTGGCCCGGAATCAGTCATCAATTACACTCTATCTGATGCAAAACAGAGACTCCCAGGGGAGAATCTGCAGAACATCAGATGGAAGATGCAGAACACAAACGTTATACACCCCTGGGTGAAAACGTAACTATGGGGAAAATAACAGAAAACATTCTGTAACCAAGCAACTCTCCCAGGAAATTTTAGAAATGAAATTTCTCAAAAATATGCCAAAAGCATGGGAGAATTGCAAGGGGGGACTTTAGAAGGCTAGGGGAGAGGAAACACTGAATAAGCAGTGCAACAATTAGCAAGAATGACAACAAGAGGCCCATGCCTCGAAAATAGGCAACTTAACATAATTTCATCAAAAAATTTTAAGTACAGCCCTGATTATTTTTTGTCACTTCTTTTTCCTCTCCTCCTTCTATCCTCCTTAGAATCACATTTTCTCCAAAAATTACGTGTCTGGCATCCTTTAAACTGAGATTTACAAGCACAAAGATCAGTGAGATGTTGACTGATGAAGGGCCAAACAGAGAATGATAATTGGCGCCAATTTCGGAACGTCTGAGTCACTGCGCATGCGCAGTAGAGGCGTAGTATGGAGGTCCTTTAGGACATGATTTCTTTTTGTTTTGGATGCAAATTTTGGGGATTGGGGGGGAAAATTTGTGTTTGGCCCTGGTTTTGTTAGAGTTAGCACCAGCTAAGTCTGGGTCATTGGTACAGTATAAAAATACTAATATTCCTTTGCAGCCACCCATGAGATAATTCGAATACTCACTCAAAAAAAGTAGGTATCCTCTGTATATATAACTGAGATACATGAATAATAACAATAATTAAATTCAAAATATTTTTTGTAAAATGTTGAAAAATGCCCAAGTTCACAAAGGGAACATGAAGAGCCCAAGGGCATCCCGATAGAGCCTAAGTGTGGACAAAATCCAAAATTTATGAGCTACACTACCGGAATAATAATCCATGTATTCTACAGTATATTACAGTAATAGAATATAAGAAACTACCTAAATATGGGGACGTTGATAATGTAAACAACGTCAATGTAAAAAAGACATCAGGCACACAAAAAGGCCCAAAATCAGAACCAAGTGAAATGCTATCAAATGCAAAGCTTGGTCTTCATATGAAGAAAAAACAATACATTGGATAGAAGATGCAAGACTAAACGGCCTAACACCGCTAGGGTGAGGACATAACCCTGGGGAAGAAACAGAATAATATTCTGTAATAAATGTTAAACTCCCAAGAAATTTAATGAAAAAATTTCAATAAAAAACAGCCAAAAAGCTTAAGAGTTTAACAGGAAGGGTTCATGGAAGGATAGGGAAGGAATACTTAACACACAGTGGAATAATCATTCTTAAAAATGATGACGTCAGGCATATGACCCAAAATTGGGAAACACAAAAATTTTTTATAAATATTATAAAGTTACAGCCCTGAACGTCCAAAACCACCGTTGAACACTTCCTTCATCCAATAACAGCATCCTCAAGAAAGGCGATTTTAAAGCAAAGATGTCATTTCACTGTTGATGACTTTTAGGGCCAAACAAAGAATGATGATCCGGTCACTTCCTGACGTATGCGCATACGCGGAGAGTAAATGTATGGAGGGCCAGATAGGACTTTTATTTTTCGGTTTTGCAAGCAAATTTTGGGGATTGGGGGGGGGGGGGGGGGGGGGTCAAAATTTGTGTTTGGCCCTTAATAACTTTGAGTTAAGCACGAGCTAGTCTGTGCCATTGGTTTACAGTGTAAAAATATTAAAAGTCCTATCTGGTCCTCCATACTTTTACTCTCTGTGCATGCGAAGCCATCAGGAAGTGATCGGAATTGGCGCCAACATCATTCTTTGTAGAAAAGAGTACTACATAATAACTCAGAGAGGAGGTATGAGTGCCCACTCATGGAAGGGTCATACCCATCTGGGCCATTGGTAAGAATAAAAAATATACAAATTACTTTAAATTTACAATATTTTTATACTATAACCCAATGGCCCAGACTAGCTGAAACGTAAAAAGGCGAAGGGCCTAGGACTTCAGAATTAGTAGACCAACATAGTTCCAAGCCTGTAATCCAAGGTGAAAGGAAATTAAATTTAAAAGGAATTACATGTATGTCTCTCTGTACAGTAAGAGAGAAGACATATCATAAATAAAGAGCCAAATTCAAGTAATTCCGTATTCTTAGCATGAAGACTATGCAAATTGGATGTAACAAGTTCCCAATTTTTAAGGGTAGTCCGGACTAAGCCCCAAAAAATTAGGATGGTGTAGATGAGAATGAGAGGATATCCCCCACAAACATACACCATATACAATAAAACACAAGCTGTATCCAGGATATAATCTACAGACAAAACAGCTTCACTCATAGTTACACACTTATCAAGCCAAAGGAGAGGTAAAAAAAATCCCCTCCTCCCCTTTTTGAAGGAATCTTCTTCAAAAAGAAAGAGGGGAGCACTTTGGAATCAGTAAAAAGCAGTACCAAATAACAATATAAATATTCGTCAAACAGGCATTCAGGTATTAATTAATATTAATAAATTGGTGCTTAACACCACTTCAGAAGCTAAGGCTATAGCAGCGATCCCGGTAATTAATATCACCCGCTTGTAACGTATACCAGTGTCAGCATACCTAGATAGGTCGAAAACCAGTGATATAATATATAACATACACATGTCCTATAGAATCACAATGGACGATCTCTAAAGAGTAAACACACTTCCGTGGTAACCCACAGGCAACCCCATTCAGGTGTACAATAAATTCCAGTAAATAACACTCCCAGACGTGTTCTATCCGATATCTATGTTCCTAGAAACGTGCGAATATACGAGAGTGTAAAGACAAGTTGAATTCGACAGGGTACCGAAATTGAATAGAAACCTTGATCTAGAAATGGAACAAGCTATGATAAACAGACTTGTCACAGACCGCTCCCGAAATAATTCATTGTTTCCAAGGTCCATAACGTACAATAATGCATCTGCCTAATAATGCATTTATTATGCGTGTGAGCATTGAAATCCCACATGTAATCATCTGAATAGCAGTTAACTGACCAGATAGCCTCCCAGGTACACAAAGGCTAGCAATTTATTGATGATGAATCATATGCTCGTATATAGACGAACAATCACAGGAAACCAACCAACTAAAAAGTGGATGTGTCCAAGAGGTCGCCATAAAACATGACCCAGCGGCCAATTGAGAAGTCATGAAATATACATGTATATACTTAAATGTATATGAGGCTTGTCTTGCCCGGTAATCGCCTCTTAACACATTGGCTGTGGGGAGGGGGGATTCAAAATGACATCGAATCCCCCTCACCAGCATTACTTGAATCGTTCTTGTGTTAGTCATTGCCTCCATAATGCCACTAAGGCCGTAGAAGATTTGATCCAAGGTTTCTATGACGACAGAGGTGCTTCTAGCAGGATTTGGCAACGAGATTGTTTGATCTTTAACTGAATCTGCTGAATCAACGGAGTTGGAGGATACGCATCTCCTATCACTCAGTCCAATGAGGTGGACAGAGTGTCTACTGCGTACGCTCGATGATCTGGGAATGCGACACGAACGTCGGTAACTGCTTGTCAGGTGTGTCGCAAACAAATCTATCATGGGACGATCCCACTGGTAGCAAATCTGCCTGAATATTCGCTTGTTGAGAGTCCATTCCGATGGCAACAGGCGACCTTTCCGAGAGAGCGAGGCTGCTAGTACATTCAGACGACCCAGTATATGACGGACAGAAAGATGAACATGATGATTCATGACATATAGGAGAATCCTCTCCGTTAATTCTCATAATGGAAATGAATGAGTGCCCCTTGGTTCCTGATGTAAGCTACTACAGTCGAATTGTCCGACAAAATCTGAACATGGACGTTCGTTATTATGTGAATCCTCAGAGCCCTTTCCAACAATTAATCAGATGATAGAGTTTTCAGTATGTCAAAAATCTTATTAAACTTCCTCGCACACAGGCATACATAGAGGTCCTCCAAATATGGCTAAAGTGGGTATGGCAGTAAAATGGTTAAACATCACAGGGATATACTCTGTAATGGTCCAAAGATTAATGAACAGAAACACTATATTGGAAGATTGGTTTTTAATATCTAACTAGAAACCTGCAATTTTGGTAAATTCAAATTCGACAAGGGCTATAACTCTGTACACATCATACGCATACTGTACACCAAGTTTCGTGAAAATCCAATGAAAAATGCAGGAGGAGTTAAGTGGACAAGCATTTGTGACAGACATTTTGCTATTAGCAAGGGCCTTAACGAGGCAAAATTCATAGCATCAAAAATTTCTGACCACATGCACATCTACACATGATACTGATACTTCAGACCAAGTTTCATAAAAATAAAAAAAAATATGTAGAAAGAGTTGAGTGGACAAGCCTTTGAGATGGAAATTTTGTTATTTCCAAGGGCCTTAACCACGCAAAATTCGTCACATCAAAAATTCCTGACCACATGCACATTTACACTTGATACTGATACTTCAAAGTTTCGTAAAAACCCACTGAAAACTGTAGGAGACGTTAAGTGGACAACGTTTGTGACGGACAGATGGACTGACAGATGGATGGATGGATAGATGGATTAACAGATGGACACCATTTCAATATCCCCCCTCGACTTCGTTGGCAGGGGATAATTATAGAAATAATCATAAAAAATTTAATTAATGAAGCACCTGGCAAAACCCGGACCTTCATTAATTAAAATTTTGCTGATGATAATTCTTATTACCTGGTAAACACAGGCGTGGACATCACTGCCCATGTGTGGATTATGGCCAATTCACGGCAACTGTACTGTAAGCATATTTTCTAAAAAAAATATTTTATCTGAGCATAATTTTCAGTAAATTAATCTTACCGTTTAACACCATATTTTATCTTTGCAAATTTGGCTGCTATAGCAACATTATTAAAGAAACAAAATCCCATCGCAGTACATCTTTCAGCATGATGACCTGGAGGCCTGCAAACAGAGAAAAAAAAATATATTCTGTAAAAATTTGTGCTCCAAATTTGTCAATTATATTAAGCCAATTATCTATTAAACTGAAAGTTTGTCAAGTTTATTTAGCCAATTATCTATTAAACTGGACAAATCCAGCTGGTTCAGAACATAAAGTTATTATTTAACTTTTGTCATCACTTCATTCTTCTAATTCTAGACCATAGCTTAACACACCTTACTGGAACAAGTGCAATGCTGTTCGGCAGGGATCAGACAATAGTCCCCCATGGTTGGAGGTGTCACCAAATGGTGGACTTATGTCTGTCTGATGAATGTAGGAAGATTGAAAACACAGCACAAAATATCTCTGACATACAGGTGGTAACAAGACACACCAACATAATACAGAAGAACCCTGTTAATTGAATAACCACTTTGTCAGTGAAAATTATTCAATTAACAGGATTATTCCATTAAGTGGATTTTGTCAATTTGCTGTATTCTAGAGATAAACTGAGCATTTATTTTATTATATCATGTTTGACAGTGCTCTCTGAGCTCAGTCAAAAAAGATATAATCGATTGAATGCATGTAATGGATGTACTGAGGCCAAGTATGTCTATAAAGAAGGAGAATTTGGTCATCTTCAAGGTAATTCTATGACATATTGCAAGATATTTTATTCAATTAACAGGATTTACTCTATAACCTATAGGCATTTTACAGGGCAAATTTGCACTGAAAGTATGGTAAATGGTTTGATTTTTGGAAATTATATTCAATTAACAGGCTTATTCAATTAAGAGATATACAATTAAGTAGGCTTCATTGTATATACAAAAATGACTGAAAAACGCTTAAGTTTGTCTCATTTGCATAACTTATGCAAGAGACAAAACTGATATGATATGTTATTTATCTTATGCTGCTACACCTCCATACCAAAAAAATATGGAAATTGGGAATGTCATTTAGAAGTTCTAGACAGAAAACTAATTACAAGCAATTTCCAACAAAAATGGCCACCAGTCGGCCATCTTAAATTTTTAAAAAAATTAAAATTTATGGGCATCAATTTTATATAATGTCTGATCATTGCTAAAAATTTGAAACAAAAGCATCTCTGAGATTCAGGTGTAAGAGGACACCCCAACATAATATATACAAAAATGGCTGAAAATAAGCTTAAGTTTGTCTAATTTGCATAATTTATGCACGAGAAAAAAACCCCTATGATATGTTATTTATCTTATGCTGCTACACCTCTATACCAAAAATTATGGAAATCGGGAATGTCGTTTAGAAGTTCTAGGCAGAACTAATCACACGCAATTTCCAACAAAAATGGCTGCCAGTCGGCCATCTTGAATTTAAAAAAAAATGATAAACTTAAAGTAATTTGTATATTTTTTATACTTACCAATGGCCCAGACTTAGCTGGTGCTCGATATTATCAAGAGCCAAACACAAATTTTGAACCCCAAATCCCCCCAAATTTGCATACAATACCAAAAATTAAAAGTCCAATCGGGCACTCCATACTTTTACCATCTGTGCATGCACAGCAGTCAGGAAGAGACCGGAATTGGCGCCAACATCATTCACTGTAGATGAGCATACTAATAATAACTCAGCGGTGAAGTATGAGTGCCCACTCATGGGAGGGCCATCCCTGTCTGGGCCATTGGCAAGTATAAAAAATATACAAATTACTTTAAATTTATCATATTTTTATACTAATAACCAATGGCCCAGACTTAGCTGAATCGTAAAAAGGTGGAGGGCCTAGGACTTAAGAATTAGCAGACCAAATACAGCTCCTAAGCCTGCATTCCAAGGTGAAAGGAAATTAAATTTAAATGGAATTACATGTATGTCTCTCTATACAATAATAGAGAGGACCTATCATAAATAAGGAGCCATATTTAAGTAATTCCGTATTCTTAGCATGAATGATTATGATTAATGCTTAATTAATAATGATTATGCTAATTGGGTGTAACAAGCCCCCAATTTAAGGCTATACCGGACTAAGCCACGTAAATCAGGATGGCGAATTCGAGAGTGAGAGACTAACCCCCACAAACACACGCCACATATATACATAAACAAATCAAATTCAGTGAATTCATGTCTCCCGCTGGGCAGCAGTTTCAAGGGGAATTAGTTGCAAGTGGAAGTTATTTAGAAGAGACAGAACAGACAGTGCTTCAGACAGTGGTTATCAGATTTATTTTCACGGAGGTCAATGTCAAAGCAAGTAAAGTGATGTGGAGTATAACTGTTTGAATCACTAAAAATTAAGACTGTATGATAAGACATATTACATTAAACTGATGTGAAAAGTGTTAACCAACCTGTAAAGCTGTGATTGGAAGTTAATGAAACCTTGGAGGTGATGTCGAGATAATATGGTGGTCTGTATATGGTACTGGGAGAGTCTGACTTTGTAGAGTTGCAAAAGAAGTAATGATGAAGACATATTCTGGTCTCACAATGATAACAAAGATACACAAGAAGTTTTGTGAAGATCGGTTCATAAATACGGCTTTTAGTCCGAGGTGCGTTGATGCATGGGCAGACAGACAGGCAGACGGACAGATTTTCGGTACAAAATTTCCCACATTCGAACTTGACCTAGGTATTGATAAAAGTAATCCATATATGAAATTTCAATGAAATCGGTTGACTCTAAGGAAAGTTAAGAGTCTGGAAACCATCAGCCAATCAAATTTAAGCAACCTAATTAAATATGTGCAGAAAATGCCCATGTTCGAACTTGGACCCACAATTGATGAAAGTGATCTACTACCCAAATTTCATCAAAATCGACTGACTGTAAGGAAAGTTAGAGTATAGAAACGAAAAACTCAGAAGGTGTGCATTTACTGTGTATTAGTAGTAGCACTGAATAAATCAAAGTTTCCCTAATTTGCATAATTTTCGCACGAGAACAAAACCCGTATTAAATGTAATGTATTGCATGTTACTAAACATTCATACAAAAATTTATTCAAATCCGAACTTTCATATAGAAGTTCTGTACAAAAAAATGATTACACCCAATTTCAGAACAAAATGGCTGCTGGTGGCCATCTTGAAATTTGGACCAAACCCCAAAACACATATTCTGGCCACAATGATAACCAAGATACCCAAGAATTTTCGTGAAGATCGGTTCATAAATACGGCTTTTAGTCTGAGGTGCGTTGATGTACAGGGTAGACGCACAGGTAGATGCACAGATTTTCAGTACAAAATTTCCCACATTCGAACTTGACCTAGGTATTGATAAAAGTAATCCATATATGAAATTTCATCGAAATCGGTTGATTTTAAGTAAAGTTAGAGTCTGGAAACCGTCAGCCAATCAAATTTCAGCAACCTAATTAAATATGCACAGAAAATGCCCATATTCGAACATGGACCCACAATTGATGAAAGTGATCTACTACCCAAATTTCATCAAAATCCGGTCACTGTAAGGAAAGTTAGAGTCTGGAAACGAAAAACATGGAAGGCCACCCCGAATTTAATATCTCCCGTTTTGTTAAAAAAGCGGGAGACAACAAGCTGTATCTAAGATCAGTAATAATCTACAGACAAAAACAGCTTCACTGATAGTTACACACTTATTTTCAAGCTGGAAGAGATGAAGAAAATTCCCCCCCCCCCCCACCCCCTTTTTTTTGAAGGAATATTCTTCAAAACGAAGGGGGAAGTGCTCTGGAATCAGTGAAAAGCGGTACCAAATAATCAATATATATTCAACCAACAGGCACCCAGTTATTAATTATTATTAATTATTGGTGTTAACACCACTTCAGAAGCTAAGGCTATCGTGGCAATTCCAGTAATTAACAGTGCATGCTTCTAACGTATACCGGAGTCGAAATACATATATAGGTCGAAAACCAGTGATATAACGTGTACAGCCATACACTTGTCCAATTGAATCGCAATGGAAAGTCTCTGAAGAGCAAACACGCTTCTGAGGCAAACAACAGACGACCCCGTTCAGGTGTACAATTAATTCCAATAATAAAACTCCAATTGAATGTGTACCGAGTCTTGTAGAAACCTGGATTAGAACATGAAATGAGCTATGATTAACAGACTTGTCATGGACCATCCCCGAAATAATTTGTGTCCCCTAGGTCTGTAACAACCAATGACTGTTCGGAGAAAGAATATACTACTCCGAATAATGATGCCAAAAATTGAGAACGTATGCATAGACAGCCTATTGGAAGTTCCATAACTGATCCAAATAGCCCAAAATTCTCATGAGCTCTATAAGCAGAGCAGGAATTATATAATCTGTTCAATAATATGTCTGCCTAATAAATACATATATGATGCATGTGAGCAATGAAATCCTGCATGTACTCATCTGAATACAGCCTGTATCCACAATTTGACAGAGTGATACAAGTGTAACCAGGAAACTGAATGAAAAATACGATGTTAATATGCAGTTAACTGAGTAATAAACTCATACGTCATAAGAAAGGGCCAGACTGCTCTGAGAGAAACTTTTCAGAGTGGACTAATTGCCACATCGAAGAATGTCGCCTAGATAATTGACATGCCAGCCACATCGGTACACGAAGGCTAGCAATTTTATTGATAAGGAATCATATGCTTGTATATGACTTATAAACGAACAACCACAGGAAACAAATCAACTAAATAGTGGATGTGCCCACGACCCAGCCACCAATCAAGGAGCCATGAAAAGCATGCATATACTTGAATGCATTCGGGGCTTACAGGAAGAAAAGTAAGTCCTGCCCTGTAATAGCCTCTTAACACATTGGCAGGTGGTGTGGGGGGTGGGGGGGGGGGGGTGGGGGGTGGGGGGGTGTTCGATGAATAATTCCTCTCGAACTCACCCACATTACTTGAATCGCTCTTTTGTTAGTTATCAAATAGTATAGGAACTGCAGGGCTGACCGACTCCATAATGCCACTAAGAACGGAGAGGGAAGTGAGGAACAAATAATACACCATATAGACATAATATCCAGTCTGTAAGGTGGAAATATAATCCACAGCAATAGATTGGATAGAAATGAAAAGGGAGACGAAAACAATGTTCCGACACCCAATCATAAAAACCTAGATGAATTTCTTACGTTTGATCTAATATCAAGAAATATATTC
This sequence comes from Pictodentalium vernedei, assembly GCA_031216915.1. Lineage (NCBI taxonomy): Eukaryota > Metazoa > Mollusca > Scaphopoda > Dentaliida > Dentaliidae > Pictodentalium > Pictodentalium vernedei. The sequence goes on along the minus strand of CM062296.1, from coordinate 426,958,687 downwards.
CTGAGACAGAGTTAGTATAGGTGTTTGTAGAAACGCTCATTAATCACACTAGGTTAATATGGCGTCATCAATAGGGCTTATCATCTCAGATAACTAACACCAAACCATACCGGTTGGAAGAGTATAACCTCCTCTAACATAACGGTATCATGACCGATAGAACAATGAACTCAGCCTAGCTGAAGCAGCTAAAGGTCTTTCCTATCCATGAAGACAATTACAAGGCTGATAACTGCGGCATTTGAAGCTCACTAAGGAGACTTACAATGCCAGCCGTAGCTTATAAGTCTTCATCTCAAGATAGGGAATGAAGAGCCGCTATATAAATAGCCCTAAATTCCCAAAGAGACAGTAGTCTCAAGAGATAATTATTTCAGTTATGTCATTGCATAATTACTGAAAAAACATTGCTCATGAGTCTAGCTAGGCTACTATGGTGTAAACAATAAGACTCAAGTCTATGACTCCTAGGAAACCAAACAAAAAAGCACTCTTCCTTTAGTGGTTTTATTCCCAAAAGACAGCGGTCAAAGCCTAGTTAACGTAGCTTAGAAGTCTTCATCTCCATGAAGACAGATATCTCAGTGTAACTTGCGACCTTGAAAGCTCACTAAACGGAGACTTACAACCATCGTCGCACAAAGGTAGGGAATGACGAGCCGCTATTCTAACAACCGTAATTCACAAAGAGACAGTAGTGTCAAGGTAGCTATGCAGTTATGAGTCTTCGTCTGCATGAAGACATATCTGTGTCACTTACAGTCTTTGAAAGCTCACTAAATGGAGACTTACAACACCAGCCGCTAATGTAAAAGAAAAGACCGCAGTGCTGTAACAATACATAAGGCTACTATGGCGTCCACAATGGTATTAAATGTCCTGACGCCAAGGAATACAACACCAAGAAGGAAAAGATGTACTTCCCTCTAACGGCTCTATTCCAAACAAGACAGCTGTCTCAACCTAACTATGCACTACGGAACCTCTATTCGTAAAGAATAGGGCATAGCATTTCTTATACTATTGCTAAGGCAAGGAAGGCATCATTAATCGGAACAAAAGCCCTCGATACCTGAGCCAAAAGATCCAGGGATGAAAGATCTTTGTCTTTCCATCGCCTGGTATGATAAGCTGTATTTTGCCTAGCAAATGCAGACTTATATTCAGATGGAACAATATTCTAAGATCTCAAGACTAAAATTTCATAGTCTTAAAGTACCCTTCTGTGAGGGATGGAGACTTACACTCCGTTGCCCTCTCACCATCCAAATGTTCCATCTGAAAATATGGTCGACTCCATCCAACTGAATGGATGACTGGAACAACGCAGCACCGTCCGAGAGCTCACCATCGGAGTCTGTTAAACGGTAGTACCAGCGACTACTGGAATGCTGCAAAACATAGAGCAATCTGCAGCAGCCGGTCCGTGACAGAGGCTAGCAGAACAATGATAATCTACTTGTTACCATAGCTGCTCACGGGACGGAGATCTGGCCCCATTTCCTCGACACATGTCCTGTATAAAAAAGCCTCAAACGACTAGCTATGGACCCGAACATGCAAAGTCAGACAGCTAGTCTGCGGTCAACATGCTTGCTTCATTAATGAAGCAGGGGAAGATGCGATAGATGCAACCGGATCTGGCTGCAGTTTGGAAGGAGCACCCCGCACTGCAAGCGTGAATGGGCGTCCCAACTCACTAAAGTTTCTAGAACCAAAAACAGTCGAGCCCGACCGCTGATGAAAAGGAGATGGTTCTCCAGCTCGTGGTCTGCTCTAGACGTCGCCGATCATTCTGTTAGAAACTTGTAGGCATCTGTCCCTCATCGGGCATATCCATGGAAGAAGAGGAAGCTATAACCACAGCCGACTCCAGCTGAAGTGCGGAAGAAGCATCCCGACTCGTCACATAGGACGGATGTTCCTACTCACTGAAGTTTCTTACAACACAAAACAGTCGTCCCCGACTGTTAACGGGAAGAGAAACGCTCTGCACGCGCGATCTGTCCCTAGATCGTGCCAAGTATCCTGCTTAGAAACTTCTAGGCTAATCCTCTTTCATGCGCTTCCATGTAAGAAGAAGCCATAACTGCCGCCGGCCACAGCTGCAGTGTGGAAGGAACGTTTCTATGCGTGTTCCAACTCAATATGGTTTCTCACAATGGACCCGACTGTTTACGTGATAGAAAGGGTTCTCCAGACAGTCATCTGACCCCAGATCTAGCCAAGCGTTCCATAGAGAAACTTCTGGCTTCTTCTACATGCACAATTGAACAGACCGACCCAGCACCATCCGACAGCTCACCACCGGAGTCTGTGCTTGCACTTGCTGGGATGCTGTGAACAGCTGTGCAATCTGCGACAGCAAGTCCATTATAGAGGCTTGAGGAGCAGCGGTCTTTGGTCATTTGCCACTTGCTGCTCCTGGGACGAAGATCCAGACATAAATCTTTTCTCTGCATGTCCCAAAGAACGAAGCCTCAAATCGCTAGCTACCGGATGGGTCAGCTTCACGGGCGAAGACTGGCTTCGTCTTCACGCAGCTTGCAGGATATTCAAAGTCGGATAGCTAGCATGTGGTCGTGTGTGTTTTTGTAACATTGCAGAGGAAGCTGTGACTGTAGCCCACCCCCGTCTGCAGCCCAGGCGGAGCATCCTAAGCGGCGGGTGTGGACGTATGCTCTGGCTCGTGCAAGTTTCTCAAAACAACATTTGGCCCCAAATGTTGTTGGGTTAGAGAGGGGCCTCTCCCGCTCGCTGTCTTATTATTATAAATCTACACATCCTTCGACTGCAACAGACTTACCCGGTGTCACAGCTCCCATGGATGGAGTAACCGCTTCACCGGTCGAGCTAGCTGCTTGCAAGGGATTAAGAACACTAACTCGAGACCTTATCCCTTGCTTAATATTCATGAGCACCTTACAGCTAGCTCTGTTGGCTCATCAGAGCACGACGATGGTAGCACACTTTGGATGGGTGTCACAATACCATCACCATGTTCTTGTTCCTCTGAAAAAACAAGCCAAGACCAATACCGGGTCTGGACAAGCATCGCTGCATGCAATTGAATCGGCAAACAGGAAGTGGTTGTACGGCAGATCTGAAAATTGCATACACGATACAACTGATCATTATCAGGCTTCAGATGAAATATATAAAATCAATCCTTTGCATAGAAGCCGAGAAAAGTTTGACGAAAAATTTCAATGTTCAGTGGGTACAGTAAAATTTCAAAGTATCGGCAAACAGGAAGTGACTGCACGGCAGATCTGAAAATTGATTACACGATACAACTTATCATTATGAAGCAGCAGACCAAATATAAAATCAATCCCTTGCATAGAAGCCAAGAAAACCGTAACGGAAAATTTCAATGTTCAGTGGGTACAGTAAAATTTCAAAGTATCGGCAAACAGGATGTGGCTGCACGGCAGATCTGAAAATTGCTTACACGATACAACTCATCATTATGAAGCAGCAGACCAAATATAAAATCATTCCCTTTCATAGAAGCCAAGAAAACTTTGACGGAACAAGTGTTTCGGATGGACTGACGGACAGACAGACAGAGTCGAGCGGTTACTAGACCAGATCTGCCGCTGGCGATGCAGGTAAAAAACTGAACTCAAATTATTTTTGTGGTGAGAGCTCCGGTACAGGAACCTCACCGCCAATGACGTACCGTAACACCCGTCTCCGACGTCTTTCATCTCAAAGTACACATGTAGAACAAGAATCCATATGAGTGCATCGACTACAGGCAAGGTAACAAGCATGTAATTCCGAGGAAGACTTCCTCACCTAGCATTTAGAAAAGTAAGCTTTCATATTACAATCAAAAGACAAAGTCGATAGCACTCCTGCAAACTCCACAACAAATGAAAGAACCTTAGTGAGCACGCTCACATACCCCACGCGCCCTGATATTTCAAGCTCTAATCATTTTTTAAAAAATAAACATAGATTCTAGGAATACTGCAGAAAACAGTGTTCTGTAGTTTCAACGGTATTGAAAGAATTCAAGCAGAGAAAAAGCCCAGAAAACTGTAATTTTGATGAACTTTTCAAAGTCTATGGGGCCGTAATTTTGGTAAAAATCAGTGGAGCGGAACAAAACCCAAACTTGTTCTGCAGGCCACCATGTTAGACTAACATATCAAAAATCAGCTCAATATCTGGAAACGTGTAGGAAAAAAGTCCGGAAAACTGTAATTTTGATGAACTTTTCAAAGTTCAAGGGCCGTAATTTCGGTAAAAATCAGTGGAGCGGAACAAAATGCAAACTTGATCTGTAGGCCACCATGTCAGACTAACATACCAAACATCAGCTCAATATCTGGAAGCGTGTAGAAAAAAAGTCCGGAAAACTGTAATTTTAATGCATTTTTCAGAGTCCAAGGGTTGCAATTTCGGTAAAAATCAGTGGAGCGGAACAAAACGCAAACTTGTTCTGTAGGCCACCATGTTAGACTAACATACCAAAAATCATCTCAATATCTGGAAGCGTGTAGGAAAAAAGTCAGCAAAACTGTAATTTTGATGAACTTTTCAAAGTTCAAGGGCCGTAATTTCGGTAAAAATCAGTGGAGCGGAACAAAATGCAAACTTGATCTGTAGGCCACCATGTTAGACTAACATACCCCAAAACAGCTCAATATCTGGAAGCGTGTTGAAAAAAAGTCCGGAAAACTGTAATTTTGATGAACTTTTCAAAGTTCAAGGGCCGTAATTTTTGTAAAAATCAATGGAGCGGAACAAAATGCAAACTTGATCTGTAGGCCACCATGTTAGACTAACATACCAAAAATCAGCTCAATATCTGGAAGCGTGTAGAAAAAAAGTCCGGAAAACTGTAATTTTGATGAATTTTTCAGAGTCCAAGAGCCGTAATTTCGGTAAAAATCAGTGGAGCGAAAAAAAATGCAAACTTGATCTGTAGGCCACCATGTTAGACTCACATACCAGAAATCAGCTCAATATCTGGAAGCGTGTAGAAAAAAAGTCCGGAAAACTGTAATTTTGATGAATTTTTCAGAGTCCAAGGGCCGTAATTTCGGTAAAAATCAGTGGAGCGGAAAAAAATGCAAACTTGATCTGTAGGCCACCATGTTAGACTCACATACCAAAAATCAGCTCAATATCTGGAAGCGTGTAGAAAAAAAGTCCGGAAAACAAGTAGGACCGACGGACAGACCAGTCAAAAACATTATACCCCAGCAACTTTGTTGCGTGGGGTATAAATATATGATAAAGATACATGAATAATAGCAATCAAAATTAACTTCGAAAAAATTATAAAAAACATTTTTGAAAAAATTTTGAGAAAATGCCTAAGTTCTCAAAGCGAACATCATGAGCCCAAGGGCATCCTGATAGAGCCTAAGTGTGGACAAAATCCAGAATTTGTTAGCTACACTACTGGAATAATAATCAATGTATCCTACAGTAATTCTACAGTAATATATTATTAACACTACATATATTTGAGGACGTTGCCAATATGAACGTCAAAGGAAAAATCCAGAAACAAGACATCAGACACACAAAATGGCCCAAAGTCAGTAACTGATATAAATGCTACCAGATGCAAAGCTAGATCTTCATATGAAGAAAAAACGATACATCAGATACATGATGAAAGACCAAAACGACCCAACAACCATAGGGTGAGGACGTAACTATGGGGATAAACAGAATAAACATTCTGTAATACACGTTAAACACCCAAGAAATTAAATAAAAAATTTCAATAAAAAATAGCCAAATAGCTTAGGAGTTTAACAGGAGGGGTACATGGAAGGATAGGGAAGGAACACTTAACAAACAGTGGATTAATCATTAGCAAGAATGATGACGTCAACCATATGTTCCGAAAATGGGAAACATGAAACAACTTTTATAATTATTATAAAGTTACAGCCCTGAATGTCTGAAACCACCATTCTTCACTTCCATCATCCATTTACAGCCTTGAATCCATCAATTCTTTCATTGATTTGTGTCTGGCATCCTCAAAAAAGGAGATTTTAAAACACAGATGTCAGAACATTGTTACTGACTTTAAGGCCAACCAAAGAATGATGTTTGCACCAATTCCGGTCTCTTCCTGACTGCTGCACATGTGCAGATGGTAAACGTATGGAGGGCCAGCTAGGACTTTTAATTTTCGGCACTGTGTGCAAATTTTGGAGATTGGGGGGTTCAAAATTTGTGTTTGGCCCTTGATAATATCGAGTTTGCACCAGCTAAGTCTGGGCCATTGGTTATTAGTATAAAAATATAAAAATTTAAGCACATCAATTTTATATAATGTCTGATCATTGCTGAAAATTTGAAACAAAAGCATCAAAGTGTCTCTGAGATACAGGTGGTAAGAGGACACCCCAACATAATATATACAAAAATGGCTGAAAATACGCTTAAGTTCGTCTAATTTGCCTAATTTATGCATGAGAAATAAAACCATACGATATGTAATTTATCTTAGGCTGCTGCATCTCCATACCAAAAATTATCGAAATTGAGAATGTCATTTAGAAATTCTAGGCAGAAAACTAAATACACGCAATTTCCAACAAAAATGGCTGCCAGTCGACCATCTTGAATTTAAAAAAAAACAAAATCTACGCGCATCAATTTTACATAATGTCTGATCATTGCTGAAAATTTGAAACAAAAGCTTCTCTGAGATACAGGTGGTAACAGGACACACCAACATAATATATACAAAAACGGCTGAAAAAAGCTTAAGTTTGTCTAATTTGCATAATTTAAGCACGAGAAAAAAAAACTTACAATATATTATTTATCTTATGCTGCTGCAACTCCGTACTAAAAAATACTGAAATTGGAAGGGTCATTTAGAAGTTCTAGGCAGAAAACTAATTACACGCAATTTCCAACAAAAATAGTCACCAATTAGCTATCTTCAATTTTTATTAGAAAGCAATTAACGTGCATCATCGTTCCATAATGTCTGATCAATGTTGAAAATTTGAAACCCCAACATTCAGCAATCTCGGAGATACAGTTGGTAACTGGTCAGAGGGACAGACAGACGGACTGACAGATGGATGGATGCAGTGCAATCCATAAATCCCCACCACAGTGAAACCTAATAATATCAACACGTTTGTTCTAATTAGGGGTAAAATGCTGTTGCCAGTCAGTCTGCTGGTCAGTTGGTCAGTCATTTAAAACATATTAAAGTAAAAAACTAATGAAGTTTCAAATTATTTCTGTGAAGATTGAATTGAACATGATAATGCATTTGCCCAAATTATTCTATGTATATTTATTCTATAAAGAATCAAGTATTTGATAATACAAGAGGCCCCAAGGAGCCTTAATCGCTCACCAGCCAAAATGGTTCAAGAAGTATTTGGGGTCACATTCAGTTAGACATGGTTCATCAACACTACAAAAGAATGAAGTCATGAGAGACAAATTTTATAGAACTAGGGACATGGCTTGAACAAACTTGAATCTTACACCCCCCTCCCCACTCCCCAAGGATGCTGCATACCAAATATCAAAAGCATTCATCTGCTGGACCTGAAGCAGATTTTTAAAGAAAATTCCTCATTTTGAACTAAGTTATCATTTGGGCTCCAACAGTGAGCCCAAATATGAACCCAGGGACTTGGCTTGAACAAACTTGAATCTCACCCCCCTAAGGATGCTGCATGCCAAATATCAAAACATTCTGACTGATGAATCTGAAGTTAAGATTTTTAAAGAAAAATTCCTCATATTGACTAAGTTATAATTCGGGCTCCAACAGAGAGCCCAAAAATGGACCCAGGGACTTGGCTTTAACAAACCTGAATCTCACCCCCTAAGGATGCTACACACCACATATCAAAACATTCCGACTGCTGGATCTAAAGACGAAGCATTTTTAAGAAAATTCCTCATTTCGAACTAAGTTACAATTCAAGCTCCCACAGTGAGCCAAATATGGACCTAGGGACATGGCTTGAACAAATTTGAATCTCATCCCCCTAAGGATGCTGCAAACCAAATATCAAAACATTCCGACTGCTGGATCTGAAGAAAAAGATTTTTAAAGAAAATTCCTCATTTTGAACTAAGTTATCATTCGGGCTCCCACAGTGAGCCCAAATATGGACCTAGGGACATGGCTTGAACAAAATTGAATCTCACCCCCTAAGGATGCTGCATACCAAATATCAAAACATTCCAACTGCTGGATCTGAAGAAAAAGATTTTTAAAGAAAATTCCTCATTTTGAACTAAGTTATAATTCAGGCTACCACAGTGAGCCCAAATACGAACCCAAGGACTTGGCTTGAACAAACATAAATCTCACTCCCCTAAGCATGCTGCATACCCAATATCAAAAGATTCTGCCTGCTGGATTTTGAGAAGAAGATTTTTAAAGAAATTTGCCTGAAATGCACTAAGTTCAAATTTGGCCTTCTATACGGAGCCGAAATATGAACCCAGGGGGCCCACTTGAACAAACTTGAATTAGATCCATCCCACGATGTTGCATACCAAATATCAAAAGATTCTACCTGCTGAATCTGGAGAAGAAGATTTTTTAAGAAATTTGCCTGAAATGCACTAAGTTCGAATTTGAGCTTTTATAGTGAGCCCAAATATGAATCCAGGGGGCCGATTTGAACAAACTTGAATCAGATCCACCCCACAATGTTGCATACCACATATCAAAAGATTCTGCCTGCTGGATCTGGAGAAGAAGATTTTTTAAGAAATTTGCCTGAAATGCACTAAGTTCGAATTCGGGCTTCAAAACTGAGCCCAAATTGAATCCAGGGAGCCGATTTGAACAAACTTGAATCAGATCCACCCCACAATGTTGCATACCAAATATCAAAAGATTCTGTCTGCTGGATCTGGAGAAGAAGATTTTTTTAAGAAATTTGCCTGAAATGCACTAAGTTCAAATTTGGCCTTCTATACTGAGCCGAAATATGAACCCAGGGGGCCGATTTGCACGAACTTGAATTAGATCCATCCCACAATGTTGCATACCAAATATCAAAAGATTCTGCCTGCTGAATCTGGAAAAGAAGATTTTTTAAGAAATTTGCCTGAAATGCACTAAGTTCGAATTCGGGCTTCTATACTGAGCCCAAATTGAATCCAGGGAGCCGATTTGAACAAACTTGAATCAGATCCACCCCACAATGTTGCATACCAAATATCAAAAGATTCTGTCTGCTGGATCTGGAGAAGAAGATTTTTTAAGAAATTTGCCTGAAATGCACTAAGTTCGAATTTGGGCTTCTATAGTGAGCCCAAATATGAATCCAGGGGGCCGATTTGAACAAACTTGAATCAGATCCATCCCATAATGCTGTATACCAAATAACAAATGATTCTTCCTACTTGTGCGAGAGAAGAAGATTTTTTTAGTAATTTCTCTAATATACATAGGGTGCTATCGGAGTTATGCTCCCTATGGAGCCCCAAGTGGGCATGTCCATTTCATTTGAACAAACTTGAATTGACATATGGTAATGACATCCATACCAAGTTTCAAGCAAATTGACCTTGCGGTTTCAGAGAAGTCGTTTGAAAAATGTTCACAACGCCGGACGGATGACGACGGACGACAGATGATGGGCGAAGGACAGCAAGTGATAAGTTTAGCTCCCTTCGTTGAGCTAAAATCAGTATAGACTACTTAATAGGTTCTTGCTTAACTGGATATGCCTACTGTAACTTAGATAAAAGAATACTGTGATGCATCACATTATTGAAAAATCTATGGGAGCTCTTTCCAACATTGCATTACATATCAGCATATCAACAGCTTAGTTCTTTGCCCTCTGCATGTGGGTTATCCTGCCAGAACAAAACAGGAGTGTTTGTCTCAATGAAACTAAGAATACCCTCACCCCACATTCCAGATTAAGTAGGTTTAAAACATACTCAAAGTAAAAAATGAGCAGTAAGTCTACCAAAATGAGTTCCAGCAAACTCAGAATCACATGTGCACATGTTTCCATGCTGGTTAATTCCAGTACCATGTTTTTTTAAATACTAACTGGAAAAATGAAGGAAAACAAGCTTGGACCATGGACAAAAGTCAAAGCAGGGCAATTATTCAGTAATGACATATCTGATCAATCTCAAAATCGCATGTGTACTGGTTCCCATGGTGGTTAATCAATGTCCGAAGTCTAAATATATTGACTTATATAAATAACTGAAAAAATAGGCCGATGAAATCGTCAGATGTGTACCCATATGCGCAACTAGTAGAAAGCTGTATGACGGAGGGCCACCACGGATGCCGACATTATGTACACCATACATGATATGGGTACATATAGAAATGGATTGGAGGAGTTCCTAATTTGATGGATAAAGGGTTAATATCTCCAGATCAAATTATTAGATTTACATAAAAAACCATACAGCACAGCATATCAGTAACCTGAATACATATACAAAGTAACCTGATAATCGGATTAATATTTTTTAAGTTATCGCATGCTGAAGAAATGGATTGGAGGAATTTTCAATTTGTAGGATAAAGGGTTAATATCTCAGGATCAAATTATCAGATTTACACCAAAAAATCTACAGCTCGGCACATCAGTAACTTGAACACAAATATAAAGTAACTTGACAATCCAAGCACTATTTTTCAAGTTATCGAATGCCAAAGGGATTGGAGGAATTTTCAATTTGAAGGATAAAGGGTTAATATCTCAGGATCAAATTATCAGATTTACACCAAAAACTATACAGCTCAGCACATCAGTAACCTGAAAACAAATATAAAGTAACTTGACAATCCCAGCAATATTTTTCAAGTTATCGAATGCCAAAGGGATTGGAGAAATTTTCAATTTGAAGGATAAAGGGTTAATATCTCCGGATCAAAATAACAGATTTACACCAAAAACTATACAGCTTGGCACATCAGTAACCTGAACACAAATATAAAGTAACTTGACAATCCAAGCAATATTTTTCAAGTTATCGAATGCAAAGGGATTGGAGGAATTTTCAATTTGAAGGATAAAGGGTTAATATCTCAGGATCAAATTATCAGATTTACACCAAAAACTATACAGCTTGGCACATCAGTAACCCGAAAAAACAATATAAAGTAACTTGACAATCCAAGCAATATTTTTCAAGTTATCGAATGCCAAAGGGATTGGAGGAATTTTCAATTTGAAGGATAAAGGGTTAATAAATCAGGATCAAAATAACAGATTTACACTAAAAACTATACAGCTCGGCTCATCAGTAACCTGAACACAAATATAAAGTAACTTGACAATCCAATCAATATTTTTCAAGTTATCGAATGCCAAAGGGACTGGAGGAATTTTGAATTTGTAGGATAAAGGGTTAATATCTCAGGATCAAAACAACAGATTTACACAAAAAACTATACAGCTTGGAACATCAGTAACCTGAAGATATATATAAAGTAATATGACAATTGGACTGATATTTTTTGAGTTATCTCATGTCAAAGGGAATGGAAGAATTCTCAATTTCAAGGATAAAGAGTTAATATCTCAGGATCAAATTATCAGATTTACACCAAAAACTACACAGCTCGGCACATCAGTAACCTGAACACAAATATAAAGTAACTTGACAATCCCAGCAATATTTTTCACGTTATCGAATGCCAAAGGGATAGGAGGAATTTTCAATTTGAAGGATAAACGGTTAATATCTCAGGATGAAATTATCAGATTTACACCAAAAACTATACAGCTTGGCACATCAGTAACCTGAACACAAATATAAAGTAACTTGACAATCCAAGCAATATTTTTCAAGTTATCGAATGCCAAAGGGATTGGAGGAATTTTCAATTTGAAGGATAAAGGGTTAATATCTCAGGATCAAAATAACAGATTTACACCAAAAACTATACAGCTCGGCACATCAGTAACCTGAACACAAATATAAAGTAACTTGACAATCCAAGCAATATTTTTCAAGTTATCGAATGCCAAAGAAATGGATACGGACGCCAGACGGACGTTCTAACAATTGGTAGTTATGTGGCTATTTTTATGGGACTACAATAAAATGCATGCCCATTCTATTAAAACAAGTGATTTTGGGGAAACTTTTTGGGGTGGTAGCAAACCCTGACCCTACCCTTTAATGACCCTAACCCCCCCCCCCCCCACACCCCCAATTCTAAACCCCACCCTAGACTAATGAAAATTCAATATATTCCTAGTCTATTTTAACTAAAATGCATGTCCATTGTATTAAAACAACTTTTTGGGTGAAAAATTTTTGGGGTGGTAGCAAACCCTAACCCTACCCTTTACTGACCCTAACCCCACCCCACCCCAACTCTAAACCCCACCATAGAATAATGACATTTAACTATGTGAATAGTCACATAAATTGCGGTAGTCACCTAACCCCCATTTCTACCAACAAATAGCCACCTAAACCCCATATGTCTGCCCGGACAGATGGACGGATGGATGGACAGACAGACAGATGGACAGACAAAGGATGGACGAAAGACGGATGGCCACCCCAGATGCCGGCATTATGTGTACCATTCATAGTATGGGTACACATAAAAAGATCCAGACAAAATTGTGTTCACATATAGATGGACAGATGGACAAACTTTTGAGAGTGTCATTGTGGAGATTTCAGGGACTATAGATGGGAAGAAAATATAACCAACAACACTTTAACCCTAGGGTTAGGGATGGGAAGAAAATAAACCCACAACAATTTTACCCCACAATGCTGACCTTAAATCCACAAGGGGAAATGTACAAATCTCAGCCCCAAAAGGCATAACTTACCTTAAACCCTAACCCCACAATGTAGCTCTCACATTGTGGATGGACAGATGGGCTGATTGGATGAATGGACAGATTGCCAGACAGAGGGATGGATGGACAAACTGATTCCAGAATACCCTTTCACACTTTGTTGCTGGGGTATAAATACTGCTACTCAGTAGCAATATGTTCCTGTCGCTTGTTACAAAACAAATCATTGTAAGTAAGAGTACCTTCTCACTGATGATTTTTTAATGCCTGATACCTCTGAATTTTCCATCTAACCTAGTCATGGCTCCTTTACAACAGACATGACTTGATTTTATTAAAAAAAAGCAAGAAATACTTAACAGGTTAATAGGTGGAGTGATAAATTATTTTTTTGGTGATCAAAAGTCATCCACATGTCTTTGGCTTGTAACCTTTTATGGGTGAATACCCATCTGCACTCTCCCTTGAATTGTAATAAGGTAAATCTATACAGACTAATCCCCTCTTAAATTGTAACATGGCAAAATGCTACAGTCTAAATAATTTCACGTCAAAGAAAATAGTAAATACATCCACTGAACATGAAACTTTCTGGTTGCTGAATAAAGCCCAAATATGAGCTTCTGGCACTTTACCAGTGAAGCATCAATAAAATAAATTGGAGAAAAGAGCTTCAGTTTTTCCCGACATTGCACTAATAGAAATAAACATATCAGATTACTTTGTCTTTCTTGGGAACATAATTTTAAAAACTGGTTCCCAAGAAAAGAGGTTTCTGAAAAATAGCTAACCTCTTCAAAAGTTTAATTTCCTGGGCCTTTTTTTCAACTAAATTTCAGTGGTGAGGCCAAATGCAGAGACAAAGAAAATCATATCTTTTGCAATTTGTTTAATTTTAACTGAGATTTCTTCTCCAACCAAGTCATACTTCTATTGACTATACTATAATTAGTTTAGTTCTTGTAACAGATATGTGAGAAAAATATAAATAAAACTGTTCTAAGCCTATATCTGTTTAACTAGAGTATGCTCAAAGCAGAATAACTTTATAAATTCCCCACTGCATCTTATTATTAATGAAAGCAAAGGGTGTTTGTGGGTTGAAGGTTGGGTAACATTCTTATTTCATTAATATGACAGGCAGCTCTACTGTACATCCCTACTCAGCAAAATTGTTACCAGATATATATAAGTATGGGCCGGGGGGACTGTAAGAACCTGCACAAAATATGTTGTCAAAAGGGAGTCCTACCTGACTATTGCAACTCCATTTGTAGCCTGAAAAAGAAAGTGATATAATAAACAACCTGCTAATTGAAGTTCAAAGAGTATATTTATAAATTTACAGTTCATCCTATTAAAATGGATTGAGCCTGTTATTTGCATATAATTTTAAACACCAAACAACTTACCATACCTTTAGTGAAAATATGGCCTGTTAATTGCACGAGTTATAAAATAAATCCCTGATAGGCCAAACAAAAAATACATTTGGTTCTCCAGCATTTAATTTTTCTGATCAAAAATGGAGAGGGGCTTTTATCTTTGTTTTTTATTGTTTTGCTTGTTATATTTATGCATCTTTTTGGGAAAAGAAATACCATCCACATAACATTTGAGTTATTTTCTGAAGAACAGAACAAACTGAATGATTACAAAATAAACATAATAAATAGACACTGTATTTTAATCATGCTGTTTCTCAAAACAGGCAAATAAATATATATCAATCACAAACAAGGTGCAACGCCACGTGTAAACCCCACCAAGGGTTTCTAAGTTGAAACAATAGGCTCTAAGAGCCTGTAATTGCTCACCTGGAAGAACTACATATCCCTCAATTATTCTAATCAGCATCAAAGAAAGCACCTGGCTGTCATGCTCCTTGATCCGGGTGAAACAGAGTGACGTCTGTTTACAGAGAACATTCCATACATTATTTGTGCCAAGTTTGGTTCACATTGGCCAAGTAGTTTCAGATAAGAAAATGAAAATGTGATTTCTCATAGGGTTTACATATTAACTATGAGCCGCAGTTGCAACCATGTTTGCAACCCGCTCAACATTAAATGGGGATTGTTGGTAGAGCGCGTCCCAGTCATCAATCATGTGAAGTTTCAAAACATTTGGCCTTGTAGTATTTTTGAAAATCAACCAATCAGAATCAAAGAACGCCTCTGGCGACCATGTTTTCCATCCAACAGAAACAAAATGAGTAGAGAACCTCCCATAGACCATTCCTGCCAAGTTGGGTTCACATCAGCTCTGTAATTCCAGAGAAGAAGATGAAAATGTGATTTCCCGTAGGGTTTCCATGGTTGGTAACTATGAACCACAGTTACGGCCATGTTTACAACCCGATCAACATTAAATGAGGATTGTTGGTAGATTGTGTACCAGTCATCAAGCATGTGATGTTTCAAAACATTTGGCCTTGTAGTTTCAGAGGAGAAAGATTTTTGAAAATTGACCAATCAGAATCAAAGAATGCCTTTGGCGGCCATGTTTTTCAACTGATGGGAACAAAATGAGGACTGTTCGTAGAGAACCTCCCATAGACTATTCCTGCCAAGTTTGATTCACATTGGCTTAGTAGTTCCAGAGAAGAAGATGAAAATGTGATTTCCCATAGGGTTTCCATGATAACTATGAGATGCAATTGTGGCCATATTTGCAACCTGATCAACATTAAATGAGGATCGTTGGTAGAGGGTGTCCCAGTCATCAACCATGTGAAACCTCAAAACATTTGGCCTTGTAGTTTCAGAGAAGATTTTTGAAAATTGACCAATCAGAATCAAAGAATGCCTCTGGTGGCTATGTTTTCCATCCGACAGAGACAAAATGAGGAAAGCTGGTAGAAAACCTCCCATAGACCATTCCTGCCAAGTTTGGTTCACATCGGCTTAGTAGTTTCAGAGAAGATGAAAATGTGATTTTCCATAGGGTTTCCATGGTTGGTAACTTATGAACTGCAGTTGCGGCCATGTTTGCAACTAGATCAAAATTAAACGAGGAATGTTGGTAGAGGGTGTCCCAATCATCAACCATGCGATGTTTCAAAACATTTGGCCTTGTAGTTTCATAGAAGATTTTTGAAAATTGACCAATCAGAATCAAAGAATGCCTCTGGCAGCCATGTTTTTCAATGGACAGGAACAAAATGAGGATTGTTCGTAGAGTATTATAGACTATTCCTGCGAAGTTTGGTTCACACTGGCTTAGTAGTTAATGAAAATATTCAATGAGGGGGTTCAATTTCAGTGAGGAAGTTCTTGAGAAACAAACCCTTTTTTTCAGTATCAGTAGATTGCATCACTTAATTCCACATACATGTACTACACGTCACTGAATATCTGAATAAATTTTAAACAAGGTAGTTAAATCAGGTAACTGCTGAGTAAATAAATACATACAACTTAATAAAAAAAAATACTGCTGTTTTCCAGATAGCTTGAAAATGGATGCATGAGGGAAGTTTTTATTAATGTTTTTCATCAATTTCTGGATATTTTCTATAGATATTTTGCTCCCCAAATTTAAATTAAATGTACATGTAGCAAAACTCTTCATCAATCTGCTTTCAGTTTTCATAGAAACAAAAACACAAATTAGAGGCTCTAAAGAGCCGTTAATCGCTCACATGGAACTACATATAAAAACAAGAGGCCCCACGGGGCCTGAAGCGCTCATCTTGTACAGAACACAATTTAAACAGAGTCCAAGAATGAGTCTACATTAAGCAAGCCATCTCCATAGGCTACATTGTCAATCCTTGAGTCCCTCAGGAATGACAAAAATAATCTGGGCATCATGCCTTTTCTTCAGTTGGTCATAAGTAAAATGCAGAGCTCCCCTATGAAGCCCCTTGATACAACCTATGTGGATTAATCCTAGTACCTCTAGAGGGTACTGAATACAAAATTTTTAATTCTTCAGCAAAATGGCCAATTCCGGCTCCCATAGAGAGCCCAAATATTAACCCAGGCTCTTGATTTGAACACAGTTAAATCTGACTTCCCTAGAGATGTTGTGTACCGAATATGAAAGCATTCTGACTGTTGGATCTGAAGAAGAGAAATTGTAAAGAAATTTCTTCGAATTGCACTAAGTTCAAATTTGGGCTACCATAGCGAGCCCAAATATTGACCTATGGATCCGATTTGAACAAACTTGAATCTGACCCCCCTAGAGATGTTGAATACCAAATGTGAAAGCATTCTGACAAGTGAATCTGAAGAAGAAGATTTTTGAAGAAATTCCCTCATATTGTACTAAGTTAAATTTCATGTTCCCATATGGAGCCCAAATATTAACCTCGGCACTCCAATTAACAACCTGGAATCTGACCCCCCTAGAGATGTTGTATACCAAATATAAAAGCATTCCGACTGGTGGATCTGAAGAAGAAGATTTTTAAAGAAATTTTCTCATATTGCACTAAGTAAAAATTTGGGCTACCATAGTGAGCCCAAATATACACCTAGGGATTTGATTTGAACAAACTTGAATCTGACCCCCATAAAGATGTTGCATACCAAATATCAAAGCATTCTGACTGATGGATCTGAAGAAGAAGATTTTTTTAAATTACCCTCCATATTGAACAAAGATAAAATTTGGGCTTCCGTAGGAAGCCCAAATATTAACCTAGGGACTTGGTTTGAACAATCTAGAATCTGACCCTCATAACAATGATGTATACCAAATATTAAAAGATTCTGACTGGTGGTTCTGAAGAAGAAGATTTTTAAAGAATATTCCCCATATTACCCTATGTTAAAACTTCGGGCTCCTGTAGAGAGCCCAAATATGAACCAATGAGCTTTATTTGAACAAACTTTTATCTGACCCCCTTATGAATGCTGTATACCAAATATTAAAAGATTCTGATGATTGGTTCTGGAGAAAAGATTTTTTTAAATTTTTGCAAATATGCTGACTCAGCATTTTTTCGATGTCCATTACAGAACACCCTGACATAACCGATGGCAATTTTTTTTTACCATTCAATTCTACTGGTCATAAGGATACTTCATACCAAATAAAAGCTCTCTGTTCCGTGGGGTTTGGGAAATATGGGCGTTTGAAAATATTTCTATTTTTAGCTCCCAGGGTTCCCATGGAGATGCGGGTATTTTTTTTTTTTGCATGGGTCAAGTACTTATGACCCAATACTACCACAAACCAAATTTGGTTCATACCGGACCATCGGTTCAGAAAATAGAAATTTTGGGCGGGGCCAAAAATCTTACCCCTCCTATTACAAAGCCAAATATTACTTTACGAACTTCGTTTGAACAAACTTGATTCTACACCTCATATGGAAGCTCCATAGCAAATATCAAGTCATTGCACACACTGGTTCTTGAGAAGAAGATTTTTAAAATATTTTGGAGCATTTTCCCCCACTCCCTCCCTATGGGGCCGGGCATACTGAGTTGAACAAAAATGAAATGCCCCTTTGGGACCATCACTCACACAAACTTTCACTTGAATTGGCCCAGTGGCTTTGGAGGAGAAGACCAAAACATGGTGTTGACAGACGACGGACGACGGACGGGAAGCGATTAGATTAGCTCAGCTTGACTTTGTCAAGATGAGCTAAAAAATGTGATTTTGGATAGGCTTTCCATGGTAAATATGAGCTGCAATTGTGACCATGTTTGCAACATAATATTACATCAACATTACATGAGGATCATTGGTAGAAGGTATCCCAGTCCTGAATCACGTGAAATTTCAAAACATTTGAATCCATCAAACAGAATCATAGAATGTCTCTGGTGGCCATATTTTGCAACCAGCAGGAACAAAAAGATGATCGTTTGTGGAGGGCTTCCTACAGACCATTCCTGCCAAGTTTTGGTTCACGTCGACTCAGTATTTACAGAGAGAACATGAAAATGGGATTTCCCATAGAGTTTTTCTATAGTAACTATAAACTGCAATTGTGGCCATGTTTGCAACATTATCAACATTAAATGAGGAATGTTGGTAGAGGGTGTCCCAGTCATCAACCATGCAAAGTTTCAAAACATTTGGCCCTGTGGTTTCAGAGGAGAACATTGTTCAAAATCCACCCATCAGAATAAAAAAATGCTTCTGTTTTTCGATGCACAGTAACCAAAATGAGGAGCCTTTGTAGAAGACCTCCCATAGACTATCCCTGCCAGGTTTGGTTCACGTCGGCTCAGTAGTTCCAGAGAAGATGAAAATGTGATTTCCCATAGTATTTCTATAGTAACTATAAGCTGCAATTGAAGGCATGTTTGCAACCTGATCAACATTAAATGAGGATCGTTGGTAGAGGGGTCCCAGTCATCAACCATGCAAAGTTTCAAAACATTTGGCCTGTGGTTTCAGAGGAGATTTTTCAAAATCCACCAATCAGAATCAAAGAATGCCTCTGGTGGACATGTTTTCAAACCCATGGGATCAAAATGAGGATCGTTTGTAGAGGACCTCCCATAGACTATCCCTGCCAGGTTTGGTTCATGTCAGCTCAGTAGTTCCAGAGAAGATAATGAAAATGTGATTTCTCATAGGGTTTCTACAGAAACTATAAGCCGCAATTGTGGCCATGTTTGTTACCCAATCAACATTAAATGAGGATCGCTGGTAGAGGGGGTCCCAGTCATCGTTTATGTGATGTTTCAAAACATTTGGCCTGGCATTTTCAAAGGAGAAGATTTTTGAAAATCCACCAACCAGAATCAAAGAATGCCTCTGAAAGCCATGTTTTTCATCCAACGGGAACAAAATGAGGGTCGTTTGTAGAGGATCTCCCACAAACCATTCCGGCCAAGTTTTAGAAGAAGAGAAAAATGTGAAAAGAGTACGGATGCCGGACGATGGACAACGACGGACGCCAAGTGATGAGGAAGCTCACATGGCCTTTTAGGCCAGGTGAGCTAAAAAGAAACCAGAGGCTCAAGTGAGCCTAAAATGCTCACCTGGCTCAAGTTGTAAGAAAGAGATGAGTGCATCAGAAGTGATCAACAGCAAGAGCAATTTTTTGATTTGCTATGACACAACCAAAGGCAACTTTTTTTGGCCATTCATTTCTGCTGGTCCTAGGAAAGCTGTCTAGCAAAAAATATATACTACATGACAAATATGGTTCACATCTGCCCATTGAATCTGAAAATAGAAATATTGAGTGTAGCCCAAATTTTGGGAGCCCAAACTTTGACTTACTGAGTTTCTTTGAAAAAAGTGAATCTGCATCACTAAAGTAAGTTTTAAACAAGAAATCTAAGCATTATTGCAAGTGGCTTATAAAAAGAGGATTTTAAAAGCATATTAGGCTTATGGAGCATTAACCCCACCCTAACGGATATAGTAATTTGGAAGGAAAAATCAGAAGAGTAAAATTCCACCAGCCTGAAGGTGGCAGCAGCTTCATTTGAACAAAGGAGAAAAGGTTTACTTCCAAGATGGTCTGTGCCATAAATGAATGAATTTGGCCCAGTGGTTTTAAAGAATAAGAAAGATTTCAAAAATAGAGAAACAGAATTTTAATGCCACCAGTAAATTCAAGTCTGTGTGAAAATGGTTAAAGCATCAAAAATAAACAAAACAGAAAGAGAATTTATGGAGGCTTATTTTGGCTGGGTAAAATATTTTTAAAGAAATTAGAAATAGGTTTTCATTAACAGTATTACATGAAATAAAATCTTTGGAACCCACATTGAAGCCTTGAGAGGGTTCAAGTAAAGATATTCATACAGGAATTAGAGAAATTTTTTCCAAGAAACCAGAAAAAAACATATGTGCACATTGAAAAGGTTTGATCAAGCCATCAATAAAATCTTTGAAAGCCATACGGAAGTCTTAAGGGGTTTAAATTAAAGACATCCATACAGGAATCAGAAAAAACATATATATACCACTCAAAGTTTGCTAAGCACCACATATTTGACACATCATTGTGAGATTTTCTTGTGATACATTTGCGATATTTTTGGTGGATATGATTGAGGAATGTATTGAGATGGTCCCCAGTGTTTGCAATAGCTCTCTTGACAGGCAGACTTTTCGTGACAGTCATGGAAAGCATGTACCCCTTGATTTTCATGATGTTTTCGTGTACTGTCTACATGTATATGAGATGTGTAGGGTATTCAGTCTTCATTTCAACACAAACCCTTTTGATTTAATGATGGAATATGGTGAATGCAAATGTAAGAAGACATTTGTCTGAAGCATAAATGTGGCAGGATGTAAGGTTGGGGAAACAAGGGGCCACCCATCGTCAGGTTGGTGAAGCCATGGTGTGCACCATACGGTGATCACTAGAGCCTGGGCAAGATTTTAGCAGTATGGCACACCAGCTAGATGACATGGTGGCGGCAGAGACAGGGCAACATCTGCAGCTGGTTTTTGATCATTCAGGCCCAAAGGAACCGCTTTGACAGCAACCCAGCTTCGCAGTGACCTTCAGAATGCATCTGGGGTAAATGTTTTGATGCAGACTATCCAGGCAAGGTTGCACGAAGGCAGTCTCTGATCGAGAGGACCATGTATTCGCATTCAGCTGTCCCAGAACCCCCACCAGGCACGATATGAATGGGCCATGAATCACGTTGGATGAACCAGAGAAGATTGGCGACCTGTCCTTTTTACATATTAGTCAAGGTACTGCCTAGACAACACAGATAGGTGTTCTAGGGTATGGAGAAGACCACGAGAGCGATTCCATGCAGCCAACATTGCTGAGCATGACCGCTATGGTGGAGGGTCAATAATGGTCTGGGGCTGCGTGAGCTGGGATGGACGTACAGAGCTCTGTGTCCTTGACCGTGGTACATTGACTGCACAGCGGAATATTGATGAGATCCTGGATGGCCACATCAGATTGTATGCAGGTGCAGTGGGTGATAGATTCATTCTGATGGACGATAATGCCCGTCTTCATGTTGCCTTTGCTGTCCGGGAATAAGGACAAAGGGAGAGGATTGAGCGTATGGACTGGCCAACAAGATCCCCTGACCTCAATCCAATCGAACATGTCTGGAATGAGTTGCAGCTTGCAATTTCAGTCCGTCCAGTCCAGCCAAGAAGTGTCCAGGAGCTTGGTGCCATGCTGGTCCAAGAATGGAACAACATCCCACAAAGGACCATCTGGAACCTGATTGGGAGCATGAGAAGGCGTTGTCAAGCTGTAATTAACAATAATGGGTCTCATACCCGATATTCAACCCATATCAGTTCGCTCCGTCAACTTTTTGGCAAATTTGAAAAATTTCCTCTTTTTCCAATAATATCCATTTTCTATGGTTATCGTATTCAAAAGCTAAAAAATAATGTCAAACACAAACAAAATCTTAATTTCTGTGCTTAAATCATTAAAGATATAATTAAATAAAAAATATATACACTTTTCATAACAATATTTCAACTAAAACGTAAAACAGGTAGTTAGATATACTTGGTGCTTAGCAAACTTTGAGTAGTATATTTGCACAGAATTAAAAGGGTTCAACATAAAATAAAATCTTTGGAAAACACACTCAAGTCATGAGAGGGTTAAATTAAAGATATTCATACAGAAATCAGATCAATTTTTTTCCCAAGGAACCAGAAAAAACATATATGTGCACAGCACTGAAAGTGTTTGATTATGGCATCAATAAAATTTTTGGAACCCATGTTGCAGTCTTGAGAGGGTTAAATTGAAGATATGCATACAGGAATCAGATAAATGTTTCCAAGAAACCAGAAAAAAACATATATATGCACAGCAGTGAAAGAGTTCATCATGAAATAAAATCTTTGGAAAAACACACTGAAGTCATGAGAGGGTTAAATTAAAGATATTCATACAGGAATAAGATCATTTTTTTCCAAGGAACCAGAAAAAAAGATATACAGCATTGAAATGGTTTGTTTGTTCATGGCATCAATAAAATCTTTGGAACCCACATTGCAGTCTTGAGAGGGTTAAATTAAAGACATGCATACAGGAATCAGATATTAGGTTTCCAGCATTGAAAGGGTTCATTCAACATGAAATAACATATATATGTGCACAGCAGTGAAAGAGTTCATGAAATAAAATCTTTGGAAAAAACACTGAAGTCATGAGAGGGTTTAACTAAAGATATTCATATAGGAATCAGATAATTTTTTTCCAAGGACATGTACCACTACAATAGCCCCCACAAATGCTGCAAACACAAAGAAACGTAAACAACAAAGCAATTCTGAAAATATTGATACACTAAAGTGAGAAACTAGCGGGTTTTTGAAACATATGAACTTACCTACTTCCCTGAACCAGTGGCAACCTCCCCCCCCCCCCCCTCCCAATCAAATTTCAAATTGCTATCTGACCGTGGTTTTCCTACCCAATATCACACCCACAAATGGCACAAAAGAATACACATATTGTCAGGTGTTGTAGAAATGCTCAGATATCGCTCCCAGGGCATCTAAATATGAAATTTTTTCCTGGGGGAGATCTCCATCAACAGGAGGGGGACACCACATCCCATACCCTCCTCCAGTTCAAGTCTGGGGCATTTGGGAGATGCCTTCAGCATCTTGACCTTGGACCCCCCTCCCCATATCTTACTTACCCCCCCCAATCAAAATCCTGGTGTCACCACTGCCCTGAAATTCAGAGAGGGATCCTGATGGATATAAGCGGCTTTGAACCCATTGAATATATCAAGTTATTTTTCCCTGATAAATTAAATAAAAAAATAATAAAGCCTTAAAATTATAATGTTATTGCAAAACTTTTATACATTAGTTTATGCCCCAAAACGTTTTAAAAAATACTAATATTGTGACAATATATAGATTTTTTGATAAAAACTTGTCTAAATTTACGAAGTCCAAGATAGCTTTTGAGGTCATGTGACTTCTACTTCTGGCATTAGTCTATATTTCATTACCTCATCCATCTAGGAAAGTTTCATAGAAATCCCACTTCTAGTTATAGAGTTATGCCATGTTATTCCCATCCCCTGTATTTGGGTAAAATTCCAGAAAAATATGACACGCAGAGAAATCTGTTTCTTAGACTCCTACGTGCCGAAAGAGTTAATATTGAAAAATGTTTTCAGCCATGAAGTGTGACTAACCCTGTGCAATGCATTGGGTCAGTCACACTTTCTGGTTATTAATGAAAGTGTCAATGACAATGTAGCTCAGCTTATGTAAAACATGTACATGTATAATATGTGACACAGCAATGACACACATCTAGGTAATGACCTGATAACAAAGGTGCATGTAAAGTATTGTAAAGGTCTGTACATAAATACTGACTGTAGCCTATAACAAATGTACAGGTAAAGTATTGTAAAGGTGGGTTAAGTCTTAGATGCTAAACTAGAAAAGAAATCTCCATGGGGTTAATGTTACAATGGGGATCCTTGTATGGTGCACCATGAGCCAAATGTTAGCATTTGTTTTGGCCTATTTGATTCAAACCCTTTTCTAAGGTTGATTCATACTAATTAATAAATATTTGTCCTGTCCTTCTTAAAATATAGGTATTTGAATTTTTTATCTTCAGCTCATAGGGTTCCCACGGGTGTGGTTTTATTTTTCTCATTGGAAATGGAAAATCGGGTTGTGCTAATAATGTTTACCCTCCCCAAACAACACCAAATATTAACACAGGAACTTGGCTTCAACATATTTGAATATACACATCCTAGGGATACTGAATTCAAGAAACTTTATTTTGTCTGGTGTTTTTGGAAAAGATTGTTAATTATCTCCCTTTTTAAGTCCAAGAGTGGGTCTGACTGAACCCCAAAATATTTGTTCTCATACCACAATGATAACAAAGGCATGCAATAAATTTATAGCAAACATTACTGACATAAAAAATCTTCTTTACAGGTTCTGTACAAAAAATGTAATACACACAATTTCCGTAAATATGACCACCGACAGGCATTTTGAATTTTTGGCAGAGCCCCAAAGCACTCGTTACCATCCCATGATGATAACAAACCTAGTCCTAGAAGTTCTGTACAAAAAAACTGATTGCACCTAATTTTGGTATAAAATGGCTGCCGACAGCCATCTTGAATTTTGGACCGCACCCAAAAACACTTGTTCTCCTCGTCCCAAGGTGATAACAAAGGTACCCAACAAGTTTCGTGAAGATCGGATCATAAATACTGCCTCTAGCTCATGCCATATTGACATGTGCACTTACTGTGTATACTAAAGTAGCACTGAATAAATCAAAGTTCATCTAATTTGCATAATTTCTGCACGAGAAAAAAACCTGTATTATATGTGATGTATTCCATGTTACTAAACATTCATTCAAAAAAATGTATTCAAATCAGAACAATCATATAGAAGTTTTGTTCAAAAAACTGATCGTACCTAATTTCGGTACAAAATGGCTGCCGCCAGCAATCTTCAATTTTGGCCCGCACCCAAAAATACTCGTTCTTGTCCCAAGGTGATAACAAAGGTACCCAAGAAGAAGATGTGAAGATAGGTTCATAAATACAGCCCCTAGCCCGAGCTGTATTGACACATGTACACTACGAGTCAGAAGTAGCTATAGGAAAAACTGCAGTATAATCAGGGATCAAAACGCGGTTGTAAACTTTCAATAAACCTGTTTATCGTTTTTTTCGCGGTTATTCTCCAGGAGTATCGTTTGACAGTTTGTTTCTGTTCCCGGTTGTAAACGAAGATAAATGCATTTATCATTTTTTTTTCGTTGTTATCCTCCAGGGATATCATGTACAGTAACAGTGCATTTCTGTTCCCGATTGTAAACAAAGATAAACATTCATCCATTCGGAAAGTAACGAGTATTGGCACATGTGCTTCAACTTGAAAGTACAAGAGCAAACTAAAAGAAAAGACAGCAGCACAGAAATCGTCTGCATAGCATGTAGCTATTTTATCTCACAGAAATTCCCTCCAAACATCTCGCCCTATTTATCACTCAACACTATCCCCTGCCTCTTACAAAAACCACCACTTTGCAATGTCCCCACCACCCCCCCCCCCCCCCAAAAAAAAAATGCCAATTGCCTACCTGTTAGTTATATTCATGGACGAGGTCACCTGAACCACTTGCTTCATTCACTGATTTGAATTGAACAATAACACGTTCAAGTGACAGAAAACAGGAGAATTTGTTTCATTTCAATCATTTATTCACAATGATGTTGGGGAATGTGACCCAGAGTTTTGATTTTCAAGTGAAATGACAGCCCGCAATGAGCAACAGCAACGTAGACCGTATGAAACAATGCCGTTGCTCATTACATGCTTTGGGAATTGAGGACAATTCGTCCCGACTCAATTTCACTCAGACTTTTCATCAGTTCAAATTGAAACATTCGATCAAAATTAATTAAAGCGTCCTTTTTTGCGAACTGTGAAAGAAAGTCAAGTGGAATTAGTAGCGTTTTATGACGGCTCTTTCTGAAAAGTAGGCCTGCCCTTACTTGTACAGCAGTGCACAAAATTCATCGATAATGAATTGAATGAATAAATTTTTCCCTTGATGAGTGATTCCGCCCGAACTGCATCATGTGCATCAAAAACAAATGCAAAAGTCATGTACTTTATCCACACATGTGTACATGGCACTTGTAATAATGGCTATTTCTGTAGCTTCAAATTCCCTCACCCAAGCTGTGACACCTGATGGGTATCCCGACAGGTACCGTATCACTGTAACAGTGAATTGAAATTTTTGATTTTTTGAAGAATTTATTTTGCAAGTGTCGTCTTTAATGTGTGTGATGTGAGGGGGGGGGGGGGGATTGAGGAGGGGGTTCCACCATTCAGTAGCATAGGTGTGGGGGGAGGGGCTTAAAATTTCCGCTCCCCCAAAATATACACAATTACTAACACATCCCAAAAGGGAGCCTGGAGGTTGTAGGTTGTGAGTTATTCAAGACAATTTCAATGACAAACTTTCTCTCCGTCGTGCTCTACCCACCTCGACAGATACGTTTCTTTCTCTTTTCTTTATCCAACGTAACGGCCAAAACTGCCCAGCGCTTTTCACAAAAATCATAATTCATATGTTTTAATATTAGGCTATATAGTTCTGGAGGGGGGTGGGGTGGGGTGGGGTGGGGTGGGGAGGGTCATACACTAGATTTTTGAGACAATGTTCAGACCCCCCCCCCCCACCCCCACCACCCCCCCCACCCCCCCCCCAAGAAATTTAGTCCCCTTGGAAATTATTGGAACACAACTTGAGATTTTTTTGTTGGTTAGTCTAAATGTTATCCACTTTAGGTAAAGTGTTCTGGGGGATTAGATTTTAATGACAGAAGAAAGGTCAATAAAAATGTCATTTATTTAAACGTAACGAATCATCTCTTCCCATTGAAATATATGTAGGCCTAGTGGGTAGTTCCGATACAAAACATCCAATCGAAAAAAAAAAAGAAGAGAATCCCCCAACCCACACACTTTCATCATATTTTGTCATTATATTTTCTGTTTTCTCACTTTTAAATAAATACATATATGTTTCAAATGCTATACTTTATTTCCCCCCACCCCCCCCCCCCACCCCCCACCACCACACATACACATACCTACGCACCATAACGACACTCCAGCACATTTCGTGACATCATGTATGCTCCGGAATGAAAGTGACCTACCTGCTACAAGCTGCAATACCCCCCCCCCCTCCCACCCCCCCCCCCCCTCCCCCCACTATTCTGGAAAAAAAACATTTTGTTCGGGCAGTTCCATATTTTTTCGGG
Source organism: Pictodentalium vernedei (assembly GCA_031216915.1). Lineage (NCBI taxonomy): Eukaryota > Metazoa > Mollusca > Scaphopoda > Dentaliida > Dentaliidae > Pictodentalium > Pictodentalium vernedei. The sequence goes on along the minus strand of CM062296.1, from coordinate 426,931,176 downwards.
GCATGTTAGGGATGATACAATTATGAAAACTCATCGAAAAGTTAAAAAATTTATAGTAATTTATATATTTTTTATACTTACCAATGACCCAGACATAGCTGGTGCTAACTCTTAAAAATGTAGGGCCAAACACAAATTTTGCCCCCCAATCCCCAAAATTTGCATCTAAAACCAAAGAAAACATGTCCTGAATGGCCCTCCATACTTCACCTCTACTGCGCATGCGCAGTGTCAAGGACGTCCCGAAATTGGCGCCATTAATCATTCTTATAATCAGTGCCTGGTAAGCGCTATGTACTCAGCGGGGAGGTATGAGTTCCCAACTCCTGGGAGGGCCATCCCCATCTGGGTAATTGGTAAGTATAAAAAATATATAAATTACTATAAATTTTTTAACATTTTTATACTGTACCAATGACCCAGACATAGCTGAATAGTAAAAAGGCTGGAGGGCCTAGGACATAGAGGAAAATCCAATAAGCTCACCTATATAAAATAGAGTCATCCCCTCGAGGGGAAAAGGAGTATTAGGCCTTACATGTATCTTTCTTATTTATGATAAATTAGAAAGACACAACACCTTCCATAATTGAGCAACATAACATCGTACTCTATTAACATCCAGTATAATCCTTATACTAATAATTTTTAAAGTAAGCCAAAAAATAAAGGTAGTCTAGAGAATTGAGACTCTTTATACTCTTTTAAAAGTGTCCGAGGATTGTATAATAACGCCCGTTTGACACGTGACATATTCAAAAGCTATACTTTAAAAAGTATGACCTGAATGAATTTTTAAAAGATAAACTTATCACTTTAAAACCATCCCAGTAACAGCTCAGAATTACTGACTCCGGAGGAGGTATCCCCTTGTTTTCATAATAAAACAGGTGACCCAAGGGAACACCCTCCACCCCCCCCCCCCCCCCCTTCTACTTGCCCTGGGTCAAATAGCCCAGAATGAAGAGGGCAGCAGGACGGAGTCACTGCCGGAACAGAAAGCCTACCTAGCTATAGTTGCAACTGTTAAGTTAACGACATTCTGAGCAGCAGATAATGGACCTAAACAATGCAGGCCTGAATGGACTCAATATTTCTGAGATAAAAATTCATGAATGTGGATGGCTGAGACCAATATGCAGCCTTCATTAAATCTATAATAGCGACACTATTTACGTAAGCCCAAGATGTAAAAAGAGCTCTTACTTCATGAGCCGAAATCTTAAGCACAAACTGCTGAGTTAATGATAGATTACCATAAGCAGTACCGATAGTTAATTGAATCCATAAGCAATAGAATGGACCGTAATGTCCTTCTATTAGGCATCAAAGACAGAAGAAGCTTTACGTCCTTACTGATAAACTGAGATCTGTTTATAAATACGTAAACTCTAACCGGACAGAGTAAAGGCCTATGTCCGTACGAAGATGGAAGGACCTTAAGAACAATAGGTTCCGGATATTTATTAGGAGCCTGATTCTTAACCAAAAATCCAACATAAGTAGTAAAGGAAATAGTGTTTCCGAAACTACGAAAGTGAGAATCGTCCACCGATAGTGCATGAAGCTCACTGACTCCTCAGTAGAAGAGAAGACTAAGAGAATTACTGTCTTAAAAGGCCAGAATCTGAAAACTACTGTTTCCAGAGGCTCAAATGGTTACTTAGCTAAATAAGAACCCAAGCTAAATTCCGTATAGGAATTAATCTAAGGATTCTAGGTCTATTTATCGAAAAGTTTCTAACTAACTTAGATAAAGAGACATTAGACTCAATTGTAAACTATCATGGAGTGCATAGGTATGAGATAACATAGACCTATAACCTTAATAGTAACAGGCTGCAGTTGATCTTGTCAAACAAGTATACTAGAAAGTTTGCAATGTCTAATATGGAGGGATCAAAAATATCAACATTATGATCCCTACACCAACGACGGAAGAGCCTCCACTTTAGCTGCATAGTATAGCGAAGAGGAGGTTCTCCTACAGTAAGAAATCGCATCCATTGCTCGTCCTGTACAATGCTTGCCGTGCAAGAAGGACCACACAACGGAATACGTGAAGGTTGAGACCTTGCGGGTTGTGATGAAGTTGACACGATTTCCCCAGCGAAAGAAGATTCTCTCATGGAGGAAGTTTTCGCGGTAAGTCCCACAGCAGACACCTGAGTAAATTTATCCACGGTCTCTGTGAAGACAGAGATGCTACCAACAGAATTGTATTGTAGATGTTTATTTTAGCAATACTTGCTGAATCAACAGCGCTGGAGGATACGCATATCCTATCATTCCGTCCTATTAGATCAATAGAGCGTTAACTACATAAGCTCAGGGATCCGGACATGGAAACACATACATCTGCAATTGATTAGTGAGTTGTGCCACAGATAAATTATCATTGGGCGCTCCCACTGATAGCAAATCTGATTGAATACTTATTTGTTGAGAGTCCATTCTGACGGCAACAAGCGACCCTTACGTGAAAGGGAGTCTGCTAATACAATCAGACGACCCGGAATATGACGGACCGAAGCAGAACTTGGTGTTCTAGAACAAACAGAAGGATTCTTTCCGTTAAATTGAATAACGGAACCGAATGAGTGCCTTCCTGGTTCCGGAGATACGCAATTACTGTCATATTATCGGACAGGATTTGGACATGCGTTTCTGAATAATGTTCATCCAATGGCATAGTGCAAGCCAAAATAACATCATTTCCTGGAAGTTAAGTGCTTGCCTAGAAACTGCGGAACCCAAAGACCCTGGCACTTCGAATCCGTTGGGATCAATATTGTACCCCAACCTGTTTGACTGGCATCCGTCATAACCATAAAACTCGGATCCGGCAACTGCAGTGGCACTCTCTGAGTCAACCACGGAATGTTTGCCCAAGTCTGAATCTCTTGTTACACTTGATAGACAAGAGAACATGTATATCGAGCAATTCATAGATTGCTGAAAGGTAGCCGTCGAAGAGAAGCTTCTCCGAGATCGAAGCGACTCTGAGAGAGTTCTTCACCTTACTATCCACGCGCGTGGATGTAGCTAGGGCTGCGTCACGTCTAACCAACTCCAGGTTGCCACTGAAGGGCGGAGTTATACGTGGAAAAACTACTGCCCGTGAAAGAAATCTCATTGAGGATCATATCCTGGAATTCTTTCTCTTGAAGACGTAATGATAACGCCTCAGTAAGGTGGTCTACGTATGATAAAGCGTCTAAGTTAAGTCTATTAGACATCATTGTCGTTTCCAACGTTGTGGTTGGAATTGACATAGATGGCAAAAAAGATCATTCCCAGTCTTCTTAGATGCATAGGAACTCTCGGTATGCCCTGTTCTGCCAATAAAAATTTATTTTCCTAGAACTGATGAAAGGCAGAATAGAGCATTGCGGACAAGAAACTAGACTAGCATGTTTGGTAGCAAGCTTATATATAGCGTCGTTCGATAATTCGAATGTTCTAATGACATTATTGGACTGTGTCGGCAACTCAGGGACAATGTCCCTGAACCGATCCAAAACTCTGTGTCCAATGACGCTATTAGTCTCTTATCCAGCATCGCAGCAATGTTGTCCGACGAAACAACCTCTGGAAGATAATGCCGGAAGAAATGTATGGCAGCTTGTGTTGTTCCGAAAGGGAAAGCTCGAAATCGTCCGAATCCCTTTCGCCATCCTGTCGGACCCTATGAAGTGTTCGGTCGTCCGTACCTGAAGCAACAGCGGAGCGCACCGACGCAGCGCCGTCGGATTATTCCTGATCCGACCGAGAATCTGTCGTTTGCTGGGATGCTGCGATAAGCTGTGCTATTTTGGATAGCACGTCCGTCACTGAGGCCTGTGGAGAAGCGGTCTTACGATGCTTTGCCGCTGGAAGCTCCGTGTTCGTTACCCTGTGCATACTTCTATTATGCGAGCGACCGGAGTGTACAGGCCTCGTGTCCCTTGGCTACTGGATGGCGTGACCTGTTCGCCATGGAATTACTGAATGACGAAGCTGGCCGGATACTCGAGGTCACGTAGCAAATGTGCGGTCGTGTGCGCTGCTGTGAGGATAAGGAAGCCTTATCGACAGTCTCTCGGACTGTCTATATAACGGAGCGTCCTGAGCGGCGGACATATGCTCCGAATGCGAAATGTCTGTACCACAACATCCGGTCCCATATGTTGTTGTACGAGAGAGGGACCTCTCTTGCTCGAAGCCCAGACAGACCTGGACGAGCTAGGAACCGGACTAACAGGCTTCCTCCAATCTCTCCTCTAATCCGTCGTCACTGGGTGTGTACTAAAGTCTATTATAGTGCTCGCATCACCCAAATCTCCTTCCTAGACCGCAACGGACGAACCCGACTGCCGAACCATTCAATGAATGGACGCTACACCGGGTGAGCTAGCGAATGTCAACTCCGTCGATCCTACTAGGGACCTCTTAGGCGATTGACGTATTCCATGAGCACTAATTGCCGCTAGCTCTTCATTAACTATGACGACAGAAGCACACTTTTGAAAGACATCTCAGTAATTTTGCGAACAAGAAACCAGACATGCTTGTAAATAGCAAGCATATAAAAAATATATATAGCGTTGTTCAATAAATCGAAAGTTCTGTGACATTGTTGGACTGAGTCGGAACTGAGGGACGATGTCCTTGAACCGAACCAAAAATTTCTGTGTCCACCGACGCTATCAGTTTCTTATCCGGCATCGCAGCATTCTGGTCCGACGAAAGAACCTCTAGAAGATAAAGTCGGATGACATATACAGCAGCTTATGTTGTTCCGAAAGGGAAAGCTCGAAATTCTCCGAATCCCTTTTGGCATCCCGTCGGACCGTATGAAATTTTCAGACGTCCGTACCTGATGCTTCCGCGGAGCATCCCGACCCAGCGTCATCGGATATTACATGATGCGACAGAGATTCCGTCGTTGCTGGAATGCTGTGATAAGTTGTGCTATTTGGGATAGCACGTCCGTCACCGAGGCCTTTGCAGTAGCGGTCTTACGATGCTTTGCCACTGGAAGCTCCGTGTACGTTGACTCCCGCATACTTTCTTATGCGAACGTCCGGAGTCTCCAGGCCTCGTGTCCCTGGCTATCGGATGGCGTGACCTGGTCGCCGAGGATTCTCTGATTGGCGAAGTTGACTGGATATCCGAGGTCACGTAGCCAAGAGCGGTTGTGTGCGCTACCATGAGGATGAGGAAGCCTTATTGACAGTCTCTCCGGGCTGTCTATATAACGGAGCGCCCCGAGCGGCGGACGTATACTCCGAATGCGAAACATTTTGTACCACAACATCTGGGGCCAGATGTTGTTGTACGAGAGAAGGGCCTCTCTCGCTCGCAGTCCGGATGGACCTGGACGAGCTAGGAACCGGACTAAAAGGCTTCCTCCGTTCTCTCCTCTAATCCGACGTCACTGGGTGTGCATTTGGTTGATTTATAGTGCTCGCATCACCCAAAACTCCTTTCTAGACCGCAACGGACGAACCCGGCTGCCGAACCATTCGATGAATGGACGCTACACCGGGCGAGCTAGCGGACGTCAAAGGCCGTCGAACCTACTAGGGTCCTCTTAGGCAATTGACGTATTTACATGAGCACTTTTCCGCTAGCTCTTCATTGATTGTGACGACTGAGGCACACTTTTGGAAGACATCACGGATACATCACCCTGATCATGATCGTCTGAAATAGAGATTGATAAAATAGAGTGACCCTGCGGGGAAAGGACCGGAATGGCCAATTCCCCATTAACATACCGTGACACACACTTCCCATGTTGTCATCGAAATTAACGCATACAGAACAGGAGTTAGTGCGAGTACACTGACTACATTATACAATGATTATGAAAGTCAGAGGAAGATTTCCTCTTATTACAATTAAACAATATCTTTTCATTGTGAAAAGAAAACAAAGTCCTAGTACTCGCACCAACCCCTGACAATCAAAATACGTAATAAAATGATCCATTAACATAGAAAAAATAATTGAAATCAAAAAATTTTGAAAAAATATTTCTTCAGAACAGTTTCTGAAAAGTAACGTTGAGCCCCAATGGATCCCAAGCCTAAGTGTGGACAAAAATTCTAAAAATATTTTAATTTATGCAACACTTACGAACAATAATAATGTATCTAGTTATGATTAAAATAACATCAAGATATTATTTTCAAGAAATCCCCCCTCACACAGAGGGCTGTTGGAAATGTAAACAATAAGTGTAAAAACACCAGATCAAGACTCCAGGCACCCTGGCCCGAAATCAGTTACCAATCAGTTACCAATAATACACTATCTGATGCAAAACAGAGACTTCCAGGGAAGAAACTGCAGAACATCAGATGGCAGATGCAGAACACTACGCCTAACCACCCATAGGTGAAGACGTAAACATGGGGAAAAGAACAGAATTCATTCTGTTATCCAGCTAAAACTCCCAAGAAATTTTAGTAATAATATTACAGAAAATATGCCAAAAGCATGGGAGAATAGCAAGAGGGGACTTAAAGGAAAGGGAGAGAGGAAAACACTGAACAAGCAGTGTAACTTGATAACAAGAATGACCACAACAGGCTGTTGCCTCGAAAATAGGTAACTTGACATAATTTCATTAAAAAATTTTAAGTTACAGCCCTGATTATTTTCTGTCACTCATTTTTCCTCTCCTCCTTCTATATCCTCCTTAGAATCACCATTTCACTAATATTTATGTGTCTGGCATCATTTAAACTGAGATTTACAAGCACAAAGATCAGTCAGATGTTAACTGATGAAGGGCCAAACAAAGAATGATTAATGGCGCCAATTTCGGGACGTCCTTGACACTGCGCATGCGCAGTAGAGGTGAAGTATGGAGGGCCATTCTGGACAAGTTTTCTTTGGTTTTAGATGCAAATTTGGGGGATTGGGGGGCAAAATTTGTGTTAGGCCCTATATTTTTAAGAGTTAGCACCAGCTATGTCTGGGTCATGTTTGTTTGTTTGTTGGTGGTTAACGTCACATATTTATGCACCATGGCTAATCGTGACACAACATGGAGATGAAGTCAAGTTTAGTCAATCGTTGATCAACATGTTGCCCATTTTAGAGGACTTTCACCCCAAGCATCGGTGACTGGGTCCTATTTTACTAGTAAAGCGGAACTGGTTTACCACAGTAAACAAGTGCTGCTTACTGCCCGGGGTTCCCACGGGGATGTCTGGGTCATTGGTACAGTATAAAAATATAGAAATTTTGGGAGGGGCAAAAATTCTTGCCCCTCCCATAACGACGGCAAATATAACCCCATAAACTTCTCTTGAACAAATCGGAGTCTACACCTCAAATGGAAGCTGCACACCAAATATCAAGTCTCTGCTACTGCTGGTTCATGAGAAGAAGATTTTTTAAGATTTAAGCACACTTTTTGGGCATGGCCCTACCAAGGGGCAAGGCAACTTGATTTGAACAAAATCAAATTGCGATGTCATAACAAACTATTATCTCAAATATCAATTAAATTGGTTCAGCGGTCTGGAAGGAGAAGATGCAAACACCATGTTCGCAGGCGACGACTGACAACGGATGGTGAGAGCTCACTATAGCTCTCCTGACTGAAAGTCAGGTGACCTAAAAACGGATTGTTCTCCTACCATCACAGTAATATCTGCTTTTGACCTAGTCCTTGTATGGATTTAGAAAATAGGGTACTGACAGGTTTTTATCACCTCCAATTCCATGTCTAAGAATTTGTTCACACACCGTATCCTTTACTATCATCATCTTTTGCAAATTAACAAATCAGCCATGAAAGTAAACAATTATGGGCCAAACACAACTGGCCACTAACAAAGACAGATTCACTGAACATGTGCTTTTCAAAACTGAGTATTCCCCTTTTTCTTGTATCATAAACGGCACACACATCTAAAACCATACTCGGAAATATCAGACACATGCACCTGTTTTGTTCAGCTCATGTGTCTTCAACACTTACAGATATAGTGGAGCTCACTTAATTAGAATATTCTAATTGAATAACCCAGTTAATGAAATATAACTTCCAAACATAAAACCATTTAGAATACCTTCCGTACAAATTTGACCTGTTAATTACATATAGAGTAAACTCCTGTTAAATGAATATAAAAAGTGAGATATGTCCAGAAATTGCCCTGACAATCACCAAATTCCCTGGATTTATAGACCTATTTGGCTTCAGTACATCCAACACAAGCATTTAATCTAACATATCTTGTTTGACAGAGCTACATGAGCTATGTCAAACAAGATATAATAGAATAAATGGTCACGTTGTCTCTAGAATACAGGAAAGTAACTATATCCCTGTAAACTGAATAATTCCCACTTGCAAAGTGGCTACTCAACTAAAAGGGGTCTACTGTAATTCATTCAATCAGGACTTTTGTTGATCAAATGATGTGCAGTTTTTCTGAGAACAAAAATCAAACATATGTTGTTGTGAACAGTTTGGAAGAATGAATGGCCAAAACAGAGTTGTTTTTTGTAGGCAGTTAATAAGGGTATTAATCGTCAAAATAATACAAAATGTTTTTTACATATTTTTTTCGATGCTGGCAATATTTATTTAAGAATAATACTTGGAATAAATTCTGACGTTTCAAGTCTGAAATTTGAAAGTGCGCCAGGTAATAATGTTTTTATTTATTTCTGAAGTGGAAAAATATGTTTGACATATAGCTTTGCCAAGCAAAGAGGACTTGAAAAGTTAAAAAAATTTATAGTAATTTATATATTTTTTATACTTACCAATGACCCAGACTTAGCTGGTGCTAACTCTAACAAAACCAGGGCCAAACACAAATTTTGCCCCCCAATCCCCAAAATTTGCATCCAAAACAAAAAGAAATCATGTCCTAAAGGACCTCCATACTACGCCTCTACTGCGCATGCGCAGTGACGTAGACGTCCCGAAATTGGCGCCAATTATCATTCTTACTAGCAGTGCCTGGTCAGCGCTATGTACTCAGCGGGGAGGCAAGAGTTCCCAACTCCAGGGAGGGCCATCCCCGTCTGGGTCATTGGTAAGTATAAATGAAAGTGTCAATGACACTGTTGCTCAACTTGACAAACTTGAACTTGGTAAGTCATAAATGGAATGGCAAAATTGAGGATCATTGGTACCAATGTCATTTTTTTTGCCAGTGGCAACATTTTTTGACAGAAACCGAAGAAAATCGATAGCTCCCATCTAGAGGCCTCCCCAAACAAGCATGCCAGGTTTCAAAGCAATCCAATCATAAATGTGCCCTGTAGGGTGTATAAAAGGGAAATATTGTGGTCTGACTAGACTAAATTCTAAGAACGTTGGCTGTGGCAACATTTTCTGACGGAAATAGAAAAAAATCAATAGCTCCCATCTAGAGGTCACCGTATATAAGCATACCAGGTTTCAAAGCAATCTAATCATAACTGTGCCCTGTAGGGTGAGCCAATGGGAAATATTGTGGTCTGACTAAACTAAGTTCTAAGAATGTTGGCTGCGGCAACATTTTTTGATGGAAATTGAAGAAAATCGATAGCTCCCATCTAGAGGTCACCCCAAACAAGCATGAAAGGTTTCAAAGCAATCCGATCATAAATGTGCCCTGTAGGGTGTGCCAAAGGGAAATATTGAGTCTTCTGACTAAACTAAGTTCTAAGAACGTTGGCCACGGCAACATTTTTTGACGGAAATTGAAGAAAATTGATAGCTCCCATCTAGAGGTCTCCCCAAACAAGCATACCAGGTTTCAAAGCAATCAAATCATAAATGTGCCCTGTAGGATGTGCCAAAGGGAAATATTGTGGTCTGACTAAACTGAGTTCTAAAAATGTTGGCTGCGGCAACATTTTTTGACGAAAATTGAAGAAAATCGATAGCTCCCATCTAGAGGTCACCCCAAACAAGCATGCCAGGTTTCAAAGCAATCTGATCATAAATGTACCCTGTAGGGTGTGCCAAAGGGAAATATTGAGTCTTCTGACTAAACTAAGTTCTAAGAACGTTGGCCGCGGCAACATTTTTTGACAGAAATTGCAGAAAATCGATAGCTCCCATCTAGAGGTCTCCCCAAACAAGCACACCAGGTTTCAAAGCAATCTGATCATAAATGGGCCCTGTAGGGTGTGCCAAAGGAAAATATTGAGGTCTGACTAAACTAAGTTCTACGAACGTTGGCCGTGACAACATTTTTTGCCGAAAATTGAAGAAAATCAATAGCTCCCATCTAGAGGTCACCCTAAATAAGCATACCAGGTTTCAAAGCAATCAAATCATAAATGTGCCCTGTAGGGTGTGCCAAAGGGAAATATTGTGGTTTGACTAAACTAAGTTCTAAGAACGTTGACCGCGGCAACATTTTTTGACGGAAATTGAAGAAAATCGATAGCTCCCATCTAGAGGTCACCCCCAAACAAGCATGCCAGGTTTCAAATCAATCCGATCATAAATGTACCCTGTAGGGTGTGCCAAAGGGAAATATTGAGTCTTCTGACTAAACTAAGTTCTAAGAACGTTGGCCGCGGCAACATTTTTTGACAGAAATTGAAGAAAATCGATAGCACCCATCTAGACGTCTCCCCAAACAAGCATACCAGGTTTCAAGCAATCTGATCATAAATGTGCCCTGTAGGGTGTGCCAAAGGGAAATATTGAGGTCTGACTAAACTAAGTTCTACGAACGTTGGCCGTGGCAACATTTTTTGCCGGAAATTGAAGAAAATCGATAGCTCCCATCTAGACGTCACCCTAAATAAGCATACCAGGTTTCAAAGCAATCAAATCATAAATGTGCCCTGTAGGGTGTGCCAAAGAGAAATATTGTGGTTTGACTAAACTAAGTTCTAAGAACGTTGGCTGCAGCAACATTTTTTGACGGAAATTGAAGAAAATCGATAGCTCCCATCTAGAGGTCACCCCAAACAAGCATGCCAAGTTTCAAAGTAATCTGATCATAAATGCGACCTGTGAGGTGTGCCAAAGGAAATTGTGGACGTACGTACTAACGTACTAACATACTAACGTACGTACGTACGTACGTACGCCGACGGACGAGAAGTGATGGCAATAGCTCAGCTTGACTTTGTCAAGTTGAGCTAAAAATATATAAATTACTATAAATTTTGTAACATTTTTATACTGTACCAATGACCCAGACTTAGCTGAATAGTAAACAGGCTGGATGGCCTAGGACATAGAGGAAAATCCAATAAGCTCAACTATATGGTAAAGAGGTAACCCCTTAAGGAGAAAAGGAGTATTAGGCTTTACATGTATCTTTCTTATTTAATATTAAATTAGAAAGATACACTACCCTTAATAATTGAGCACAATAACATTCATGTTCTCTATTAACATCCAGTATATCCCTTATACTAATTATTTTTAAAGTAAGCCAATAAATAAAGTAGTCCAGAGAATTGAGACTCTTTATAGTCATTTAAAAGTGTCCGAGTATTGTATATTAAAGCCCGTTTGACACTTGACATATACAAATGCTTCACACCGAGCTACACTTTAAAAATAAGACATGAATGAATTTTAACATTAATATTACACTTTAAAACCATCCCGGAAGCGACTCAGAAATACTGACTTGGAGGAGGCATTCCCTTGCTTTTCACTATAAAGCAGGTGACCTAAGGGAACACCCGCCCCCCCCCCCCCCTTCCCCTTGCCCTGGGTCAAATAGCCCAGAGCGAAGAGGGCAGCCGGACGGAGTCACTGCCGGAACAGAAAGCCTGCATAACTATAGTTGCAACTGTTTAGTGGACGACATTCTGAGCAACAGATAACGGACCTAAACAATGCAGGTCTCCAGAAATGGACTCAATATTTCTGAGATAAAAATTCGTAAATGTGGATGGCTGAGACCAATAAGCAGCCTTCATTAAATCTGTAATAGCAACACTATTAGCATAAGCCCAAGAAGTAGCAAGAGCTCTTACTTCATGAGCGGAAATCTTAAGCACAGACTGCTGAGAAGAAGATAAACTCTCATAAGCAGTACGGATAGTTAATTGAATCCATCTAGCAATAGAATGGACCGAAATGTCCTTTCTATTAGGCATCAAAGACAAAAAGAAACGTTTTCGTCCCTTTCTGATAAACTGAGATCTCTGTTTATAGATACGTAACGCTCTAACAGGACAGAGTAAAGGCCTACGCCCGTCTGAAGACGGAAGAGCCTTAATAACAATAGGTTCCGGATATTTATTAGGAGCCTGATTCTTAGCTAAAAAACCCACATTAGTAGTGAAGGTGATAGTGTTCCCGACACTACGATAGTGAGAATCATCCACCGACAGTGCATGAAGCTCACTGACTCTTCTAGCAGAAGAGAAAGCTAAGAGAAAAGCTGTCTTATAAGATAAGAATTTGAAATCTACTGTCCCAAGAGGTTCAAATGGCTTTTCCTTCAATTTAAGAAGAACCCAAGCTAAATTCCATTTAGGAATTAATCTAAGAGTTCTGGGTCTATTTATCGAGAAGTTTCTAACCAACTTAGATAAAGAGACATTAGATCCAATTTGTAAACTATCATGATGTGCATAGGTATCAGATAACATAGACCTATAACCCTTAATAGTAACAGGCTGCAGTTTGATTTCGTCAAACAAGTATACTAGAAAGTTTGCAATGTCTGGTATAGAGGGATCGAATATATCTACAGAATGATCCCTACACCAACGACGAAAAACCTTCCACTTAGCCGCATAGTTTAGCGAAGAGGAGGTCCTCCTACAGTTAGAAATCGCGTCCACTGCTCGTCCTGTAAAGTGCTTGCCATGCAAGAAGGACCGCACAACGGAAAAACGTGAAGGGACCTTGCGGGTTGTGATGGAGTTGGCGCGATTTCCCCTGCGAAAGAAGATCCTCCCGTGGAGGAAGCTTCCGCGGTAGGTCCCACAACAGACACCTGAGTAGATTTATCCACGGTCTCTGTGGCGACAGAGATGCTACCAACAGAATCTTGCATTGAGATTGTTTTATCTTTAGCAATACTTGTTGAATTAACGGCGCTGGAGGATACGCATATCCTATCATTCCGTCCCAGGGGATCGACAGAGCGTCTACTGCAAATGCTCTTGGATCCGGACACGGAGACACATACGTCTGCAACTGATTGTTGAGATGTGTCGCAAATAAATCTATCATTGGGCGTTCCCATTGGTAGCAAATCTGATTGAATACTTGTTTGTTGAGAGTCCACTCCGACGGCAACAAGCGACCCTTTCGTGAAAGGGAGTCTGCTAGCACATTCAGACGACCCTGTATGTGACGAACCGAAAGAAGAACGTGATGTTCTAGCGCAAACAGAAGGATTCTTTCCGTTAGATTGAACAACGGAACTGAATGAGTGCCTCCCTGATTCCGTATATACGCCACTACTGTCGTATTGTCGGATAGGATTTGGACATGAACATTGTGAATAATGTCCATCCAGTGACGTAACGCAAGCCAAATTGACATCATTTCCTTGATGTTTATGTGCTTGCACAGGAATTGCGGATCCCAAAGACCCTGGCATCTCGAATCCGTTGGGATTAATGATGCGTAATGGTAAAACTCGGATCCGGCAACTGCAGCGGAACTCCCTGAGTTAACCACTGAATGTTTGCCCAAGTCTGAATCTCTTGTTTCACTTGATCTGACAAGAGAACGTCTATGTCAAGCGAATGAATTTTCACACTCCAATTCTGAGTCAAGAAAATTTGAAGAGGACGTGTGCGTAACCGCCCCATCGGAATGAGATCCGCAGCGGCTCCGCACAGACCTATCAGTCTCATAAATTCTCTCGCTGTGGCTTTGTCTGCGTGCAGAAAATAGCGAGCGTAACAACTGACTAATTTCGCTCTGGTTAACGGCAGACGAATGAGATTGTTGTGCGTCTCGAAGCTCATTCCCAGATGAGTGAATGGCTTGGACGGCACCAGATCCGACTTCTCCTCGTTTACTATAAAACCGAGACGTCGGAGCAATAGAAGTAGATTCTGAACATCGTTCTGAAGCGTTAACTCGTTGCCGTACCTCTGAAGAATGTCGTCCAGGTAGGCCGACGTTACCGCATACGAATGAGCTCGGAAATAGATCATTACCGAGTTCATTACCCGAGTGAAAGCCCAGGGTGCTAGATTCAACCCGAAGCACATCGCCCGGAATTGATACACCACTCCTAGGACTGCGAAGCGTAGATACTTTCGGAATGTCGGATGTACCATGACGTGAAAGTACGCATCTTTGAGATCTATGCTTGTTGCATAATCGTTCACCCGAATACTCGCTCTGACCGATCGAATCGTCTCCATATAAAATTTCGGAGCGACGATCAGCTTGTTTATCCAGCTCAAATCTATGACTGGACGGAACGAGCCGTCTGGTTTCGGAACCAGAAACAGATGGCTGTAGAATCCCAGAGTTTCCTGGTTTTCTACGACCTCTACCACGTTCTTCATTAAAAGAGACTGCACCTCTGATAACAGAGCGTCTCTTTTCTGCGGATTTGACGGAAGCTGAGTCCACTTTGGACTGCGAGTTAATGGAGGCTTTCGTTTGAAGGATATCTTTAGACCTTCCGAAGTCACTCCTCTCACCCAAGGGTCGTCCGTAATCGACGCCCATTCTTGTGAAAAGCTCGACAACCTTCCGCCAACCGGTACGCGATAGAGGTTTAAGCCATCACCTCCTGGACCTGCGAGGCCTGCGGTAGGAGAAACCACGTCCTCCACGACCCGCACCTCGCCCTGTCGACCTCGGGGCGTCCGACCGATTGTCCCGGCCTGAAGGACGTCCCGAACGAGAGTCGCTACCCTGACGGTCTCTTGAATAAGACCAAGAGGACCCACTGGAACCTCAATAGGAACCTCTCTTGGGCGCATTAGACCCAGAAGTGCCTGTCTTATTCTTGTCTGCTGTATCCGGCTTCTTAGAGGCAGATTTGAACAACAGAGAATCCGAAGCTTTCTTTGTAATTTTATCATAAATAGCAGAAAGCTTGCCGTCAAAGAGAAGTTCTCCGGAGACCGAAGCGACTCTAAGAGAGTTCTTCACCTTAGAATCCACAAGTGTGGATGTAGCTAGGGCTGCGTCACGTCTAACCAACTCCAGATTTGCCACTGAAAGGGCGGAGTTACACGTGGAATAAGCTACTGCCCTTGAAAGAAGTCTTAAAGAGGATTGTATATCCTGAAATTCTTTCCCTTGAAGGCGCAGTGATAACGCCTTAGTAAGGTGATCTGCGTAAGATAAGGCATCTAAATTGGCTCTGTTAGACGCAATAGCTGTTTCCAACACCGCGGTTGGAATAGAAGTCGACGACGGTAATGATAGCTCTAAGTCTTCTGCCTCGTCGTCCATACACAGAGGAACTCTCGGTATACCCTGTCCTGCCGTATCGAATTTATTCCTAGCATTAATGAAAGGCAGGTTGAGAGTATTAGCGGACAAGAAATCTGCTTTCCCCGTCTTGGAAGCAAGTTTAAATATAGCGTCGTTCAATAATTCAAATGTTCTTGCAACATTTTTGGACTGCGACGGAAACTTGGGAGCGATGTCCCTGAACCGCTCAAAAAATTCAGAGTCCAATGACGCTATAATCCTCTTGTCCGGAACCGCAGCAGTCTGGCCCGACGGAACAACTTGATGGAGAAAGTGCCGGATGAAGTCCACGGCAGCTTTATGTTGTTCCGAAAGGGATAGCTCCAAATCATCCGTATCCCTTTCACCATCCGGTCGGACCTCATGATGATCCCGGTCGTCCGCCCCCGATGCTTCGGCGGAGCGTACCGACCCAGCGCCGTCGGATAATTCTCGATCCGACACCGTTTCTGTCGGCTGCTGGGATGCTGCGATAAGCTGTGCTATCTGCACAAGAATGTCCGGCGTCGAGACCTGCGGTCTTCCGCTGCTTCGCCGAGGGCAGCTCCGCATCAGATGGCTCCCGCATACTTTTTCTATGCGAACGTTCGGAGTCCATCGGTCTCGAATCCCTGGCTGCCGGATGGTGTGACCTGGTCGCCGAAGAATCCTTGATCGGCGAAGCTGGCAATATATCGGCGGTCACGCAGCCAAGGTGCGGTCGTGTGCGCTGACGAGAAGAGGAAGCCTTAACAGTCTCCGCGGACTGCTTATACAACGGAGCGTCCCGAGCGATGGACGTATGCTCCGCTAAAGACACATTTTGTACCACAACATCTGGTCCCAGATGTTGTTGTACGAGAGAGGGGCCTCTCTCGCTCGCAGCCCGGCTGGACCTGGACGAGCTAGGAACCGGACTCAAAGGCTTCCTCCATTCTCGCATACTATCCGCCGTCACTGGGTGTGCATCTATTATGTTTATAGTGCTCGCATCACCCAAAATTTCCTCCTGGACCGCATCGGACGAACCCGGCTGCCGAACCATTCGGTGAATGGACGCTACACCGGGCGAGCTAGCGGACGACATTTGTCTAATCTCCATGAGCACTTTTGCCGCTAGCTCTGAATTCATTTGTGACGACGGACGCACACTTGTAGAAGATAACATGGAAACATCACCCTGTTCTTGTTCCTCTGAAATAGAAACTGAGAGAGTAGAGTGACCTTGCAGAGAAAGAGCCGGCATAGCCCTTTCTCCAGAAACAACATATCGTGACACACGTTTCCAATGTTTCTCATCCCAATATTCACATATAGGACAGGGATTAATGCGAGAACACTGACTACAATTAATACAATGATCATGAAAGTCAGAGGAAGATTTCTTCCTATTACAATTTGAACAATGTCCCTTCATTGTGAAAGAACAACAACAACAAGTCCAAGTTACTCGCAAAAACCCCTGACACAAAGATACATAATAACATGATCCATTAATAAATGAAAAAACAATTGCAAATCAAAATAATTTTGAAAAAATATTTTTTCAGCGAAGCCCAAGTTGCTGAAAAGTAATGTTGAGCCCCGATGGATCCGATGGCAAAGTGTGGTCGAAAATTTTAAATTTATATTAAATAATTAATGAGACACTTACGGATAATATAAATGTATCTTATAGTGAGATAAACTACAGCAAAGGCAAACAGCCCCCCTCAAAAAAGGCTGTTGCCAATGTAAACAAACAGTGTAAAACACCAGAAAACATGACTCCAGGCACTGAAAAAACTGGCCCGGAATCAGTCATCAAAATTACACTCTATCTGATGCAAAACAGAGACTCCCAGGGGAGAATCTGCAGAACATCAGATGGAAGATGCAGAACACAACGTTATACACCCGTGGGTGAAAACGTAACTATGGGGAAAATAACAGAAAACATTCTGTAACCAAGCAACTCTCCCAGAAAATTTTAGAAATGAACTTTCTCAAAAATATGCCAAAAGCATGGGAGAATTGCAAGGGGGGACTTTAGAAGGCTAGGGGAAGGCTAGGGGAGAGGAAACACTGAATAAGCAGTGCAACATTTAGCAAGAATGACAACAAGAGGCCCATGCCTCGAAAATAGGCAACTTAACATAATTTCATCAAAAAATTTTAAGTACAGCCCTGATTATTTTTTGTCACTTCTTTTTCCTCTCCTCCTTCTATCCTCCTTAGAATCACATTTTCTCCAAAAATTACGTGTCTGGCATTTTTTAAACTGAGATTTACAAGCACAAAGATCAGTGAGATGTTGACTGATGAAGGGCCAAACAGAGAATGATAATTGGCGCCAATTTCGGGACGTCTACGTCACTGCGCATGCGCAGTAGAGGCGTAGTATGGAGGTCCTTTAGGACATGATTTCTTTTTGTTTTGGATGCAAATTTTGGGGATTGGGGGGCAAAATTTGTGTTTGGCCCTGGTTTTGTTAGAGTTAGCACCAGCTAAGTCTGGGTCATTGGTACAGTATAAAAATATTATTGTGTTGAAATAACAACATAAACAGACTACATTACCTGGCCTGACAAGACTGTATCTACACAGCTCAATAAATTACCAGCTCCTAGTAATGCACAATGGTAGGTTTCCTGTCAATGAAAAAATAAAAAATGAAAAAAAAGGGTCAGTAATTGTGCATCTAAGGACTTATTCCATGTTGTCATGACAAAAAGGGGGGGGTCTGCGAATCGGAAATTTGATACTGAATTGATTCTGGAATCAAATTGGGCAACATATGTGCAAATCAATTTTGTTTTTAGTTGAATCGGCTGAATAATAATGTTGATGACTTCACATTTTCACCACAATATGCAGTGGATACATAACACATTCAATGTTTTGAAATGGACCTGACAGCAGTGGTTTCTTCAAAAAGAATAACTGACTCTCTCCTCTCTCTCTCTCACTCTGGGCATTGTTTGGAAAATTGCATGTCATCTCTTGAGTACAATAAGCACTTTTTGCACTCAAGGGGCAAAGTTTTACATTAGACAATGTAGTGAGAGTTGTGGAGAAACTGGAAAATTTTAAGGATATTCTGTGTTAACAACTTTATGTAATGCTAGATAAGGACATCATGATTACAGTGTGAAGTCTGTTATCTATGTGGAGATCGGACGAGGAAATGGACAATTGTATGATCGTTGTCATATTGTGTCAGTATTTGTGCATCATGTAAGATAAAGATGTACCATTCCCCCCAAAATCTGAGATGGGAGAGAGGGATATTATCACATTCTTAGTTGTTATTAATTACGAGTTACCTTATATTCCCGATCTGTCAAATAGATAGAAACGTGAAAAACTTAACACAATCTTTGTTCATTGCAGCCAATTTGATTTGATCACATCTGCAATTCAATAATGGATCAAATCAATTTCAATGAAAGTGTCAGTGACACTGTAGCTTAACTTGTCTGTGTGTTGTGTTTGATGGAAAGGATAATATTCAATGTTTATGAAAGGATTATGAAATAAGACAAGAATTGTGATACTTGGGAATATGTTAATTTCTGGTCCCTGTATGCTATGTTTTAAGACTGTACTAAAGAACTCAGGGGTGGGTTAATGTGGCCCTCACAGTTAATGTATGTGGCCCTCACAGTTAACATATGTCAACGAAAGTTACCAAGTTACAGTGAAATTATTCCAAAATGAGTCATCCTATCAAGTTACATTGAAATCCCTTCATAAATATGGCCTGTAGACTGTGCTGAAGTTTTTCGGGCTTCAAGCATGTGTAGCCATCACGGTTGACCAATTGCAACAAAAAGGGGACGTCCTCATCTTGACATTATACTGAGTCATTCTACCAAGTTACAATGAAATACCTTCACAAATACAACCTGTAGTCTGTACTAAAGTTTTTCAGGTTTTGGGCTCAGGCAGCCATCATGGTTGAATGATCGCGACCAAAAGGGGATGTTCTCATCTGGGCATCATCTGGAGTGATCCTACAAAGTTACAATGATTTCCTCATAAACATGACCTATAGACTGTGCTCAAGGTTTTGGGGCTTCGGGCCCCTGTAGCCGTCACAGTTGACCAATCACGACCAAAAGGGGATGTCATCATCTAGGCATTATATGGAGTCAACCTAACAAGTTACAATGAAATCCTTCCATAAATGCGACCTACAGACTATGCTAAAGGTTATTGGGTTTTGGGCCCAGGCAGCCTTGATCGCGACCAAAAGGGGACATTCTCATCTAGACATTATTTGGAGTCATCCTACCAAGTTACAATGAAATCTCTTCATAAATATGACCTGTAGACTGTGCTAAAGGTTTTCGGGCTTCGGGCCCCTGTAGCTGTCACAGTTGCCCAATTGTGTCCAAAAGGGGATGTTCTAATCTAGACATTATATGAAGTCAACCTACCAAGTTACAATGAAATCCCGCCATAAATACGACCTGTAGACTGTGCTGAAGGTTTTTGGGTTTTGGGCTCGGGCAGTCATCACGGGGGACAGATCATGACTAAATGGGGAAGTTCTCATCTAGACATCATACGGATTCATCCTACCAAGTTACAATGAAACACCTCCATATTAAATATGACCTGCAGACTGTGCTAAAAGTTTTTGGGTTTTGGGCTTGGGCAGCCATCATGGTTGACAGATCATGACCAAAAGGGGACGTTCTCATCTAGGCATTATACAGAGGCATCCTACCAAGTTACAATGAAATCCCTTCATAAATACGACCTGTAGACTGTGCTAATGGTTTTCGGGTTTTGGGCTCGGGCAGCCATACCGGTTGACCAATCGTGACCAAAAGGGGATGTTCTCATCTAGACATGACCCCAAACCTGCATATGAAATTTCGTGATGATCAGACAAGAACTACGGGGTGTAGCCTGTGCTAAAGAAAAATGTGAACAGACTCACAGACTAACAGACTTCCGCATGCGTGATGGCAATAGCTTATCTTGACTTTGTCAAGTTGAGCTAAAAATCGATTTGAAATTCGAATAACCACAGACCACTAACCAATGATTACAGTACTGATACTTTCTTATCTTCAATGTTCTTAAAGTCTTAACTTCCTTCATTTTGTAATTAAAAAAAGGAAATTTGACCTTGATATTCTGTAGTGGTTTGAATCTATACCATAATTTGATTCTAAGTTGTTATTTAAAAGTTACGGGGAGGGAACCTTGTTTTCTTAACTGGATGAGTACAGAAAGCCCATATTTGGGATCCATTCTGAAGAATGCAGATCCACAATTATAAGGTTTCATATTCTCTGGATGTCTTTAATATTTTCTTAGAAGAGAAATCAACCAGTATGTATGGATTTAGGGGAGTGCTTATAGGCACTCTCCTATGTATTGTAACAAAACACAAACAATGTGAACAAATTCTGATTTCCGAATAAAAATAAAGCAATCTGGCAGACAAAAAATCCTTTGCCAGAGAATGTGAAAAAGTAAGAAATAGTGCAAAACAGAACTTGACCTGTTATATAATTATGAATTAAAAATAAAATTTATTCTAAGTTGAGACCAAACTTACTAGATTGCAATAAGAATTTCCCAAAAAGAAAGTTTTGCCTGAGAATATGGAAAGAAGTCAGAAAAAATGAATGCAAAAGTGACTGTCAATAATAAGATAATGGAAGGTAGTCCCAAATTCAAATTAATGCTTTGTACAAATCAAAAGGTTGACATAATTGCCACAGATGAAATATCATTTATGTACTAACCTGCAACATGTGGGATATAATATGTGGGTGAGACCAAATTAACATTTGGGGTCAAAATCTGGAACACATTGGTGATATAATGAAAGTGTCAATGACACTATAGCTCAACTTGACTGTGTGTAGTGTTTGATGAAAAGGATAATGTTCAATGTTTATGAAAGGATTATGAAATAAGACAAGAATTGTGATAATTGGGAATTTGTTAATTTCTGTTCTCTGTATGCTATGTTTTCCATAAAAATAATTTGAGGTGTAGACTGTACTAAAGAATTGAGGGGTGGGTTAATGTGGCCTTACAGTTAATGCATGTGGCCCTCACAGTTAAAGTATGTCAACAAAGTTACCAAGTTACAGTGAAATTATTCCAAAATGAGTCATCCTATCAAGTTACAACGAAATCCCTTCATAAATACGGCCTGTAGATTGTGCTAAAGGTTTTTGGGCTTTGGGCCTGTGTAGCGATCACGGTTGACCGATCGCAACCAAATGGGGACGTCCTCATCTAGACATCATGCAGAGTCATCCTAGCAAGTTACAATGAAATCCCTCCATATTAAATATGACCTGTAGATTGTGCTAAAAGTTTTTGGATTTCGGGCTTGGGCAGCCATCACAGTTGACAGATCATGATCAAAAGGGGCCATTCTCATCTAGATATTACACAGAGTCATCCTACCAGGTTACCATGAAATCCCTTCATAAATTCGACCTGTAGATTGTGCTAAAGGTTTTCGGGTTTTGGGCTCGGGCAGCCACCATGGCTGAATGATCGTGACCAAAAGGGGACGTTCTCATCTAGACATTATCTGGAGTCATCCTACCAAGTTACGATAAAATCCCTTCATAAATGTGACCTGTAGACTGTGCTAAAGATTTTTGGGCTTCAGGCCCCTGTAGCCATCACAGTTGACCAATTGCGACCAAAAGGGGACGCTCTCATCTAGACATTATATGGAGTCATCCTATCAAGTTACAATGAAATCCCTCCATAAATACGACCTGTAGACTGTGCAAAAGGTTTTCAGGTTTTGGGCTCGGGCAGTCGTCACCGTTGACAGATTGCCACCAAATGGGGTAGTTCTCATCTAGACATCATACAGAGTCATCCTACCAAGTTATAATGAAATCCCTCCATATTAAATACGACCTGTAGACTGTGCTAAAAGGTTTTGGGTTTCGGGCTTGGGCAGCCATCACGGTTGACAGATCATGACCAAAACGGGACGTTCTCATCTAGATATTATACAGAGGCATCCTACCAAGTTACAATGAAATCCCTTCATAAATACGACCTGTAGGCTGTGCTGAAGGTTTTGGGGTTTTGGGCTCGGTGAGCCATCATGGTTGACCGATCATGGCCAAAAGGGGACATTCTCATCTAGACATGACCCCAAACCAGCATATGAAATTTCGTGACGATTGGAGAAGAACTGCGGGGTGTGGCCTGTGCTAAAGGAAAATGTGAACAGACTAACAGACTTCCGCACGTGTGATGGCAATAGCTTATCTTGCCTTTGTCAAGTTAAGCAAAAAACTAAAATAACAAACCTATCTGTAAACATTTTTAAGAACAGACCCATTTAGCTGACAACATGAACTTATGCTTTAACAACATGATTTGGAGCAATCCCAAACCAGAAGGGAACACTTATACTACATGTGATAAAGATCTCCATAGGATCTTTCTACTCAAAATCATACCTCAAATACTGAACTATATGATTTTTATTGCATAATTATAAGAGTAAGCAAAAAATATTTCTACATAGACCTTCAAAAGTTATTCTATAAATTCCAAATTTCTTGAAAACATCTAGTACAAATTTGGCAGAAAAATCTAAAAAAAAAGTCTGAAAGATTAACTTGATCTAGACAAGACAGAAAATAAGCAGAATGTCATCTGCAAAATGAGGTCCCCAGATTTACCCTCTGTGAACCTCAATCTGAATCAGGGTCTCAAAACTAAAAAGAAAGAGGTACCCAGAGAATTAATTGGCCCACTGTATGGGATAGCATCATCAAATTCACACTCTGGGGACCTCATTCTGCAAATGTCAGACTGCTTATTTTCAGGCCTGGATCTGGATATTGTATAATAAGAGTATACTAATAAGAGTAAGCTAATCCATCAACAAAAATGTCGATTAGACCAAATTTGGGGTGCTTACGGACGTCCCAAAAATATGGACATGTCCACGAGGAAAAACTCCACAAAAATCACAAAAATTGTTTGAAAAACATGAAAATGAGATCTGGCTGGGAATCAAATTCTCTTGTTGTCAAATGCAAATGGCCACCCTAAACATAATTCTCAAAGGTATTAATGTGATGGCCGATTCTGATGACTTTGGACCTAAAAAATTGAATTCAGCCCAAGTGATTTTAGACATACCCAAAATGATTTTCGAACTTACATCAAGGAATTTCAGGGCCCTTGTTATTAAAGAACTTTTAGTGCCCTGAAAATTAACTGAATTTGGAAGCATTGGACCTACTGGAAGGACTATTGCGACAATTCATCAATTATCAGTGCACCCAGATCCAGAAATTCTAAATGTCGCCAAATTTATAATGGTATGATCAATTTATTCCAAGTTGAGTGTTAAAATAATTAAAGCACACATTAGCTGAAAACAGTACGCTCTCACCAACATTGTTTCTGGGATCATAAAATAATGGTAAATAACAAGACATATTCAGTTCTCATGGCTAAACATCTAATGGTAAATTACTATCGATACCAAAACCACAATTACAAATAAAACATTATCTTAGCGTACAATTTTAAAAATAAACTATCTGAGTAATGCATCCATATACAAATGGCCCAAGAAAAACTAAATCTACATTTGAATGTGTCCATTACTAAGTGAAGCATATATTTTCCTCTGATATATCTGTTCCCCACTTTTTTTTACTTTTGAGGCTGCTATGAATTTTAACCACTCACCAAATCAAATTGGTCACAATGAGATGCTGCAGTGTAGCAAGATAATTTAGTGTGAAATATTGACAGCAGAATTTCCAATAAACATCAGATGTATGACAAAACGCCATATGGCCTTTTTCTAAAGCAGATCATGGTCATGACACACTTAACCAGTGTGCCAAGATTTCATGAACAAAATACAGCAAAATCTAGACCAAATGGAAGTGTCAATGACACTGTAGCTCAGCTTGTGTAAGACATGTACATGTATAGTATGTGACACAGCAATGACACACATCTAGGTAATGACTTGATAACAAAGGTACATGTGACTCATTGTAAAGGTTTGTACATAAATACTGAACGTAGCTTGTAAAAAATGTTCAGGTAAAGTATTATAAAGGTGGGTGACAGATAGATGCCTCTAGCCAGAGCCGTAATAAAATGTGCACTTACTGTGTATAAGTAGCACTGAATAAATCAAAGTTTGTCTAATTGGCCGCCAGTGGCCATCTTGAAATTTCGGACCGCACCCAAAAACACTTATTCTCGTCCCAAGGTGATAACAAAGGTATCCAAGAAGTTTCGTGAAGATCGGTTCATAAATACAGCCTCTAGCCCGAGGCGTATTGACATGTGTACTAACTGTGTATAAGTAGCACTGAATAAATCAAAGTTCATCTAATTTTCATAATTTATGCACAAGAAAAAAACCTGTATTATATGTGATGTATTCCAAGTTACTAAACATTCATACGAAAATTTATTCAAATCAGAACCTTCACATAGAAGTTCTGTACAAAAAACTGATTGTACCTAATTTTGGTATAAAATGGCTGCGGGCAGCCATCTTGAATTTTGTATTGCACCCAAACACATTTGGACTGCACCCAAAAACACTCGTTCTCGTCCCAAGGTGATAACAAAGGTACCCAAGAAGTTTCGTGAAGACTGGTTCATAAATACAGCCTCTAGCCCGAGTCGTATTGACATGTGTACTGACTGTGTATAAGTAGCACTGAATAAATCAAAGTTCATCTAATTTGCATAATTTCTGCATGAGAAAAAAACCTCTATTATATGTGATGTATTCCATGTTACTAAATATTCATACAAAAATTTATTCAAACCAGGACTTCATACAAAAGTTCTGTACAAAAAAACTGATTGCACTAATTTCGGTACAAAATGGTTGTCAGTGGCCATCTTGAATTTCAGACCGCATCCAAAAACACTCGTTCTCTTCCCACAGTGATAACAAAGGTACCCAAGAAGTTTTGTAAAGATCGGTTCATAAATACGGCCTCTAGCCCGAGCCATATTGAATTGTTGATGGAAGGACAGATGGGCCATGACATAACCTCAAATTTGACTACGTCAAAGCTGAGCTAAAAATTAAATTCAGCCCAAGTGATTTCAGACACAACCAAAAAGATTTTGAATGTCATGCATTTGATGGTGACGCGTCACAGCTGCATGCATTCTTACATCATAACCACATTAAATTGACACAGATCTCTTCAGTGATAACCAATCAGAAAGCATTCTTCTGAAATTGACCAATCAAACCAACTGAAGGTGTTATGAAGCGCTAATTAATATTTATTTAAAAAATGAAACGATAATAAGCCGAGAAAAGGGAGAAGTCATATGATAAATAGATATACTTCCATGCTCTCATTTTATTCCAATCAATAAATATTTAATTCACCTTGAAACCATTAAGATATTAACACAATTAGTGGAACAGCATGGGGCATGGTGGCATTGCGGTAACCGGTGCTCGTCAGATCACCGAAGTAAAGCAAAGTCGAGCGTGGTTAGTAGTTGGATGGGTGAGCATTTCAGCGACTGATTCGCACTCCCACATTGTGTTCTTGGGGAAGGCACTTAACCCTGATTGCCTGTATGGGGGCATGATGATGCTGTGTACTAAGGCGTACTGCACATCAATGGTGCGCATGTCTTCAACCAATCTAACACTGCCTCTGCCGCGCTGCAGAGTTCAGAGTTACGAAGTTGGAGAGCTGACAGCTGCTCGTCATTGTTCGGTGGTTCTCTCCGGGTACTCTGGCTTCCTCCACCCATAAAACTGTCCCCAACATGATATGACCCTGACTGTTAATGTGTCGTTAAACCCTAATAAAAAAAAATAATAAAAAAAATATGCAGCATAATCAGAAAACTATAGCAGTGGTGAGTCTTCATTTAGTTTACAAACATGTCTAACAGTATTGTAATATCATTAACGGTTCGGTCAAATCAATTCCCAATTGAGAAACATTTCTTGCATTGATTGAAAGAAAATTAATGTTTATGGTTCTTTTAGATGCAATCATCTAAAATATTCATTCAGCTGGTCAGAAAAATGAACCATTGGTTAACCTTTCTAACAAACTAAAATATTCCATAAGATTAAATCCAAAACATAGGTTATGGACTATTAAGGGCTAGACTGGTTCCATGCTATAACAGCATCAAATTCCTTACAGAATTAGATTAGTGGCCTGAGAACTTGAAGTGAGATGTGAAACAATATTCCTTATCATTATGAGTAAAAATCAAAACATTTTATACATACTGCACTCAAATATACAGAATTATATGTTGACTGAAGACTTCTGAGTTCTAATGGTGTTCTCTCTCTCATGGCTTTCATTTCTTCTAGATATGTTGGACTACAAAAAAACAAACAAAATTTTTATTATATGCTAGCTTATAAGATAGCAGAAAATGTCTAACAAATATTTTTTGATATCTGTCAAGATATAAGAGAATTTCTCTCTGGAAATGCCATGCATTATGCAATATGTTTAGATTAATATCACTGTGCATTTTTTAGTGATTGTGTGTTTTAATTGCAGTTAAAGCATTTTAATTGCACTTCAAAGATTGCAATGCACATAATAACAAGGGTTCACATAGCTGAAGCAAGGGTCGAGTTTTAGTGGCTAATGCAACAGTGGTTATGAATTAAAAACAATGGATCAACTTACATTTTCAAACTCGATCAAGAAAATGTTCTTGGAAACCCACATAACAAAAATGAATTGGATCGGTTGACAGTTCTTCAGGTTAGAGCGCTATTGTGCATAAAATTCGCAAAAATGACCAAGTCAGCCTAATAATTTTGCTGTCGTATATCGGACCAAATCCCATTTTCGAACTCAATTGAGATAATCTTCTTAGAAAACCATATAACAAAAATGAATTGAACTGGTTGATGTTTGTTTGAGTTATTGAGCTATCATACACAAAATCTGCAAAAAAATGACTGAGTCAGCTCAATAATTCTGCTGCCGTACATTGAATCAAGCCTGTTTTCGAACTTGATCAAGACTTTGATCCTTGAAACCCATTTGCCAAACATCAGTCAAATCGGTTGACATTTGTTGAAGTTATTGTTCTGTCAAGCTCAAAATTAGTCAATTCTAACAAAAGGGCCATAACTCTTGTGAAAAGGCATGGACACAACCTATTTCAAGTCATCGGGAGTTGAACATGCATATCAAGTCACATACCAAATATTATCAAAATCCGTCCAGAAACAAATAAGATATAAGCAAAAAGGGATGAACCCACTCATCTGCCTGGCGACCGACCCTAGCCATACCAATAGTCGAGTTTTTTTTTTTAAAACTCGACTAAAAAGGATACCTACTGTTATTGAATAGGTTTTAGAATTACTGCATTAGTGACTGTAAAGAAATCTAGGTTTTCACCTGCTTCATTCAGTCACTCATGAAAACTTATATTTCCTAACAGTCTCTCATGAGATAATTCTAGTACCTACTCAAAAACAATATGTATCTCATATATTAACCCTAACCAACACAATCTCCATACAGCACTACCAGGACTTAATGCAGAAATAATTCTAATTTTTTTTATTCTCTTTCTAAAACCTGTCCTTTTACCCCTCATAGGCACATTTAGTGTGTTGTCTCTGTGAAAGCAAAGCACCACAGACTGAACTGCAAAGTGGGAATTCAAAACCAGTCCTTGTATTTTGAAATAATAATTTTGAAATAATGATCAGTAGGTCCTGTATTAAAAGTTTCTGAATTATTTAGAATCAAATGATAATACTAATTTTAACAACTGGATCATCAAAATATAAGCTTCATGTATAGATGCAACAGTAATCAGACAGCGGGCTTAATATGGAAGTATGCACCATTACCAATAATTAGATCATGTACATAAATATTTTCATTAACTCCTTAGATGTTGCTGGTGTATATTCTTGCCAATGCCGTAAATCATTTGCCATTAAAATAAGTAAAATTTGAGCACCCCAATTCAAATTTTCTCGAACAAATTGTACCAACTATTTTACCAGTGATTTCTTGAGTTAAACTTTAAGGAATTTTTCAGCAAATCTAGTTATGGCTGCTCATCAGTTAATACCAGTAAGAAAATTCAGTGTCGTCTGACCACCCACAGGAGGTGTAGATGGTTGCATAAAATGGCTATGTGCTTGTTAATGCATAGTCTAAGAACAAAGTTTACACCTACCAGTATCTGTGACACTTTTGGCCAGTTTCTGTATTGGTTTTTATTCAAAGTCCTTTCTGCATAGATGCCCTTCACATGTTTCCAACTCAGTTTTCCTTAGTTGATTGCAGATGGGTGGTTTAACAAAATTCTGGGATTTGGGTGTGTAATCATCTACCATAAAGTTATCATCAACATTCTGCATGTTCACACAACCAAAAGCTATAATCACCATTTCAAAGGCTTGCATGACCCCAAACAGAGAGACTCACATCAAGTTTTTTTCATTATCTCCAAGGTTAATACATGGTTTGCATCTATTTCACTCTCTTCCATTAAATAAACATGTAATTGTGTACATGACAGACACAGTGGTCTCTGTAAGATCCCAAAGCCATTCTCAGGTCACACCTGGGCTTGAGTGCAAGGTAACATGGGGCCCCATATGGGGGTCTAAGCGAGTCAACAGATACACAAGCATTCTTTGATTTATCATTGTTTAGGAGTAGTGTCTAGAATTATTTTTGTCTAAAGTGACTGATAGAAGTAACAAATGTATAAAGGAAGTGCTATTAAAAAATTCTACATGCAGAAATAACAAAAACTTTGATATTGCTTAGAGTGAATATGAAGGGATGTATCCACTTTGGAATTTTCAGGAGAGTTTTTTACTCTTGTCTACTTCCCTGGTTCTGGTTCAGACTGACAATAAAGATCTATTCTTTCATTGAGATGGACCTGTGATTGTATACAGGCTAATAAAATAAGCCTGTTAAGCTTAAGCATATTAAAAAAAAATTTTGTTTCTCAAATTTTTTTATGAGGGAAGGAAGCTTTGTTTTCCTTCAATCTCTGAAAAAAATTGGAAATGTAATAATAAAATTGGTAAAAATAATTTTGATAACAAGGGTGGGTTTTTTTTTGCAGAATTTCAATGATGTGGAAGGTGCCCTAGAAACTTGATTTTTATTTTTTTAAAGGCAATGGAGCCACGTCTCCTCAGTGAGATGCTGGTGATAGCCGACATCAAGTGAGTTCATCCTTTATATTGTTTTCACTTTAACATCAGAAGTTATTTTCGAGAAGAGACTCAACAGTAATTACTGGCTCATGGATTTTGGGAAGAAAATGAAGAGAGAATATCATCATTTTCAGGAACCATACACACGCAGAAAACAGAAACTGAATTTGACAAGATGGACAGCACATTTCTTTGGCATATTGGCCCACAATACATTTGGAATCCAACTTATCGAGCCAATGACCATGTCATTTAACTTCCATATCAACCAGGGAACTCTCTAACAATGGGCAAACTTCTGGGGTGATTTTAAACTCATTTGGTATGTGGACCGACAATGCATTAGGAATTCAACCTTTAAGGTCACTGACCATGTCATGCAACTCCCAAAGTAACCAGTGCAACTCCCTATCTAGGATGTAATAGAAATAATCTGACTTCTGCCATGGGTATGTTATAGCGGCGGGACCTGAAACTCCCACTGTGATAGTGTACCCATGGCAAAAGTTAGGTTATCAAGGGTTTGGCAATGCAATGGAGGTCAAAACTGTTGTGTGAACATCCTCATAAGTGAAAAGTTGAGCCTAGGGGCAGTAACCAAGATGTTAATATCAGACTCACATTATGGACCAAGATACTACAGAATGCAAATGGGTGGGGGGAGGGCATCATCACTGGATCTATTGTTGTTGTATTTCATGTTTTCTTTTTTCTTTCTATTCTTTTTTTCATTTTATTTCTCTCTCTCTCTCTCTCTCTCTCTCTCTCTCTCTCTCTCTCTCTCTCTCTCTCTCTCTCTCAGTATAATTTGTGTTTGTCTATAATGTTTATAATATTTAGATTTACTTAGATTCTGTTATTTATGGAATACGTTCTGTCATATTGTAAATTGTTAGTCATTGTACAGGAACGGAGGGTCTTGTAAGTGGTAAGCACTTGCTCTCCAATCCTGATTTGCATTGTCAAATTGCAAATAAAAATATGTTTAATTTAACTCTCTTCCAACTGGCAAACTACTTGGCCAGTTTCAACCAAATTTGGGATATGAATCCATAGTGCCTTGGGAATTTGAACAATTGGGCCACTGACCATATCAAGTGACACCCATAGCAACTGGTGGGATTCCTTAGCAACAGGCAAACTACTAGGCTGGTTTTGGTCTGGTCAAATTTGGTATATGGACCTAGAATACATCTGGAAATATGCTTATTAGGGCAATGACGAGGTCATGTGCCTCCCATAGCCACTGATGCATTTCCCTAGTAATGGGCAAAGTTTTGCACCGACAAATTTGGTATATGAACCCATAATACATTGGGAGATCGATCTATTGGGCCATTGACCATGTTTCATTACATCTATAGCAACCAGCGTGATTCCCTAGCAACAAGGAAAGTACTGGTCTGATTTTGAGCATATTTGGTATACGAACCCATACTACATTTCAAAATCGATCTATTAGGGCAGTGACATGGTCAGGTGATTTTCATAGCAACTAACATGACTCACTAGCAACAGCCAAACTTCTCTGCTAATTTTAACCAGATTTGGTATATAAACATATAATACATTGGGAAATAGACCCATTGGACCAGTGACCATCAATAGCAACCTACATAGCTCCCTAGCAACAGGGAAGATACTGAGATGATTTTGACCAAATTTGATATATGGACCCATAATACATATGGAATTTGACCTATTAGGACAATGAGCATTTTATTGACCTCCATAAAAACAAACAAGACTTGTTTTTGATGGTGTAATTAAGTAAAATAAGTTTGCAGTTTTCAACATCTTCAAAGCTGGCAAAGACAACAACATCAATAAAATTATTCTCAACATAAGAAAACTTCATACCTATGTACATATAAAATTTCTTCCTCTGTGGCACATCGAGACTAAAATGATAAAATTTAATTTGTTACAATGTGACAAAGTAGGAATACTTGGTATTTGCATAATTTGGGTATGAGACAACATACAGTAATTCAGTCACAAAGACGATTGGTCAACTGATTTATTTTTATGAATGATCCCATTGATATTATGTATCATCCCAGGAGCTTCCTCCAATAAGCTGTTGCAACACTCTATTAGAAAGAGCACTTAGAGGTCTTTCTAAAAGTGTTTGTTATTTTCGAATGAAAAACCCTTTACCTAACAAAGATGAGATTTGCAAAACAAATTCTTCAACAACTAAAATGTTCATTTTTTGACTCATAACATAGCTTAAGACCATCATTAGAACAAACTTATTGAGATCGTTTTAATGAGGGGTCATAACCTTTGTTTTTGTGGCAAAAGGTAAAAAAAAATAACAAGAGTTAGGCAACTGCCCCGATGCATACCCACACGGTGCATACCACCAAATAATGGCAAGAGAAGAAATAAACCATGATACTGTGAAAGCTTTTCCCATAAACAATCTTCATTACAAATTTCATTGAGATCCGATAACACAAACCTGAGATACAAGGTAAACAGACAAGAAAGTGGCTATTTTACGATGCAAACAACAAATTTCTAAAGTTAAAGATGAGGATAAGTCTTGAAAGTGAAATGTAAGAAATATTATTAAAAATGCTGATAGGATCACCGATCCAATGTCGAGTTGTGACAGCACAAAAGTGGGTTTAATCATTATCAACTTATCATCCGGAAAACAATTGTTTACAATTTACTATGTGAAGGGTCACTGTGACCTTGACCTTTGACCTAGTGATTCTGAAATAAATAGGGTTCTTTCTTGAATCAATGCCAACCTACCAATGAGGTTTCATGAACATAGGTGGAACCATTGTCAAATTATCATCTGGAAACCAATTGTTTACGATTTATTATGTTCAAGGTCACTGTGACCTTGGCCTTCGACTTAGTGAGTCCAAACTAAATAAGGGTCTTCCACTCACCTAGGCCAATCTACCTATGAAGTTTCATGAATGTGGGTCAAACCATTATCAAGTTATCGTCCGGAAACCAATTGTTTACGATTTACTATGTTGAAGGTCACTGTGACCTTGACCTTCCACCTAGCAAGTCCAAAATAAATATGGGTCTTCTCTTACTGATGCCAACCTACCTATGAAGTTTCATGAACGTGGGTAGAAACATTATCAAGTTATCATCCGGAAACCAATTGTTTATGATTTACTATGTTGAAAGTCACTATGACCTTTCACCTAGCGAGTCCAAAATAAATTGGGTTCTTCCTCTCAGTGATGCCAACCTAAATATGAAGTTTCATGAACATGGGTCAAACCATTATCAAGTTATCATCCGGAAACCCATTGATCATCCGGAAACCAATTGCTTTGATGTACTATGTTCAGGGTCACTGTGACCTTGACATTTGACCTAGTGAGTCGACAATAAAGAGGGTTCTTCCTCTCACAAAGGTCAACCTACATATGAAGTTTCATGAATGTGGGTTGAACCATATTCAAGTTATCATCCAGAAACCAATTGTTTACAATTTACTATGTTCAAGGTCACTGTGACCTTGACCTTTGACCAAGCAAGTCCAAAATTAATAGGGTTCTTCCTCTTACCGATACCAGCCTACCTATGAAGTTTCATGAACATGGGTTGAACCATTATCAAGTTATCATCCGGCAACCAATTGTTTATGCCCGCCCGCCCAACCACCCACCCAACCGCCCATCCGTCCGCCCGCCATTCATCAAACGATAAGTCGAATTTGACTTCGTCACAACTCGACTAAAAACTCATTTGAAAGCTTTACCCATGTACAATCTTCATTCCAAATTTCATTGTGATCTGATAACCCCAACCTGAGATTCAAGGTGAGCAGACAGAAAATCGGCCATTTTGTATATTCAAAGGGCCATAACTCAGAGAAAAAATATTCCAACACCAAAATGGCTGATGCTTCAGAAAGATCTCACGATAGTGAACATCTGTATGAAATCTGAGCAGTAAAGTAAAAGTTATAACTCGAACAGACATTGGAGGGCAGATGGACAGACATACACATGAATGGACAGATGGAAGGGCAGATGGATGGATGGATGGATGGATGGATGGATATGGATGGATGGATGGATGGATGGATGGATGGATGGATGGATGGATGGATGGACAGATGGATGGATGGATGGATGGATGGATGGATGGATGGATGGATGGATGGATGGATGGATGGATGGATGGATGGATGGATGGATGGATGGATATTCCAACATCAAAATGGCTGATGCTTCAGAAAGATCTCATGATAGTGAACATCTGTATGAAATCTGAGCAGTAAAGTAAAAGTTATAACTCGAACAGACATTGGAGGGCAGATGGACAGACATACACATGAATGGACAGATGGAAGGGCAGATGGATGGATGGATGGATGGATGGATGGATGGATGGATGGATGGATGGATGGATGGATGGATGGATGGATGGATGGATGGATGGATGGATGGATGGATGAATGGACAGATGGATGGATGGATGGATGAATGGACAGATGGATGAATGGACAGATGGATGGATGGATGGATGGATGGATGGATGGATGGATGGATGGATGGATGGATGGATGGATGGATGGATGGATGGATGGATGGATGGATATTCCAACATCAAAATGGCTGATGCTTCAGAAAGATCTCATGATAGTGAACATTTGTATGAAATTTCATCGAAATCTGAGCAGTAAAGTAGAAGTTATAACTCGAACATTGGAGGGCAGATGGACAGACATACACATGAAGGGACAGATGGAAGGGCAGATGGAAGGGCAGATGGATGGATGATCAGATGGATGGAGGGATGGGTGGACAGATGGATTGATGGAAGGGTGGGCAGATGGATGGATGGATGGATGGATGGATGGATGGATGGATGGATGGATGGATGGATGGCCAGGTGCAATCATCCAGTATATCCCACTTTTTAAAAAAAAGTGTATCATATAACAGAATTCTCTATGTATAACAATGATAGAATTAGAATATGTTTTCCTCATTCAAGAATAAGTGACAACACTAAAACAGGGTAAGTGTTATTAATTTTCAGGATTCACTGAAGCATACTTTACTTTCCATGAAGCAAGTAAAAGCAACCCACAATAATGCAGATGGATATTTTATGTTTTGTTCTCTGAGGCCCAGTTGATTCACTCTCGGCACAGCACAAATTGTAACAAAGTTATGACGTCACTTGTACCACAAAGTTATGACGTCACTTGTACCGGTGAATCAACCAGGACAGCTCAGTTGTAAGCAAAAGTAAACAAAAAATTCATATCCGTCAATAATAATTGGCATTCTTCGCATTGAAACATCATCTGTCTGTCAGACATTTTGTCGAATGACGTCACGGCACAAATCTTGCACCACCTCGCGAGGAGGTGTAAATTTGTGCCGGTCGGCACAGTCCCGTCACATGTTCTGTTCGTGGTTGATTGTGGGGAATCCCTGTTCCGTCACAGTTTGTGCTGTGCCGAGAGTGAATCAACCTGGCCCCTGGAGACTGGACAGCAGATAGTTTTATTGGAGAAAAAAGTAAACCCAGCCATCAATCTACACAGAATTAACTAGCTGAATGTGATGATCATTTTCACAATAATGAGGAAAGGTCTGTTTATTTTGAAAATCAGACACTAAATCCAAATCATCTGAAATTTACATATTTTCATTATAGATTTAAGAAAAATCATACATTAGAAAAACAGTACCTCCATACAAACGATACTGACATACAGGTAATCACGGTACCTGCACAGTGAGAAGGTACCTCCTCACCACAAGGTATATATAGGGGCTGAAATGGTTATATTTCTCACCTCTGATGAGTTCAAATTCGAACAAAATCAGTCAGTCACTTAACTTAATAAAATTCCACCTTACAGGTATAGTAAGTGAACTAGACTCTTCTGCTCAATTTTGAGAATCTATACGGCTCAGTACACTTGTCATTTACCTTGACTTTCAAGCATCTTTTCAACAAACCCCATGTATTATGCATTTCATAGATTCTTGAAATTCTGTCAGGACACTCAGGATGTGACCTACAAATGAAATATAATTAACTCTCTGCACACTAATTTCAAAATACTAAAAAATCAAACCACATTTTTTCTCCATAAACTGGGAATTTAACCAATTTAATCTGGTTTGAGAGAGTTCATTGACATTAAGTGAAAAATTTTTTTCCAGAATATTTTGACATCAGTGCCCGTAGGGTTAGGTTTCAAATATTAACAAAAGTCCAATGTATGTGAACAATTTGTTTGAAAAACAAAAGCAAGCCTTGTTTATAAAAAACTTTTTTTTTTTCATGATTGCTAGGTGTTTCCACAGGCTTTATTTATAGCTGAATTGACTGATTTTGGTACTTATCGTGCTAATTAGGACTGCACGGGATAACAGTAAAATGATAATTACCAGTATTTAAAATGTTACCATAACAATACAGCATTGTTATAAATACTGGTATATTGTAAGTAACGGTACTGTGTCAAACTATCTACAAAAAAGATGATATTGGAAAAATGTTCAATTTAACAAGTAATTCTATTCTATCAATTCTGTCATTCCCAAATATTCCAATTTTGCTTCTTTCAAATTCTGTTCATATAAAACTTGGATATACTCAACGATCTGAGAACATGTTCCCAGTTAAAACCAGTTAAAACATTAACCCTTTACCTAACATGAAAAGCAGATGACACTTGCAAACAAAATTCTTGAACAACTAATTTTTTTCATTTTTTGTCTCAAAAACATAGGTTATGACCCCTCTTTGGAACGACCTCGTCGAGCTTGTTCCAAAGAGGGGTCATAACTATGGTTTTGAGACAAAAAATGAAAAAAATAATGAAAGTTAAAAAATTTATAGTAATTTATATATTTTTTATACTTACCAATGACCCAGACATAGCTGGTGCTAACTCTTAAAATATAGGGCCAAACACAAATTTTGCCCCCCAATCCCCAAAATTTGCATCTAAAACTAAAGAAAACATGTCCTGAAAGGCCCTCCACACTTCGCCCCTACTGCGCATGCGCAGTGTCAAGGACGTTCCGAAATTGGCGCCATTAATCATTCTAATAACCAGTGCCTGGTAAGCACTATGTACTCAGCGGGGAGGCAAGAGTTCCCAACTCCTGGGAGGGCCATCCCCGTCTGGGTCATTGGTAAGTATAAAAAATATATAAATTACTATAAATTTTTTAACATTTTTATACTGTACCAATGACCCAGACATAGCTGAATAGTAAAAAGGCTGGAGGGCCAAGGACATAGAGCAAAATGGAATACGCTCAATAAAATAAAATAGAGTCATCCCCTGTAGGGAAAAAGAAGTAATAGGCCTTACATGTATCTTTCTTATTTATGATAAATTAGAAAGATACAACACCTTCCAAAATTGAGCTTCATACATCCATGTACTCTATTAATATCCAATATAATCCTTATACTAATAATTTTTAAAGTAAGCCAATAAATAAAGTAAGTCTAGAGAATAGAGACTCTTATACTCCTGAAAGTGTCTGAGGATTGCATAATCATGTCCGTTGACATATGCAATATTCAAAAGCTATACTTTAAAAACTAAGACTTGAATGAATTTTAAAAACCTAAACTTCTCACTAAACAACCATCCCAATAACAGCTCAGAATTACTAACTCCGGAGGAGGTATCCCCTTGTTTTCATAGTAAAACAGGTGACCCAAGGGAACACCCTCCCCCCCCCCCCCCCTTTTCTTGCCCTGGGTCAAATAGCCCAGAGCGAAGAGGGCAGCCGAACGGAGACACTGCCGAAACAGACAGCCTACCTAGCTATAGTAGCAACTGTTAAGTGAATGACATTCTGAGCAGTAGATAATAGACCTAACAATAGAGGCCTCCAGAAATGGACTCGATATTTCTAAGATAAAATTCATGAATGTGGATGGCTGAGCGCAATGAGCGGCCTTCAAAAATCTATAATAGCGACACTATTAATGTAAGCCCAAGAAGTAGAAGAACTCTTACTTCATGAGCCGAAATCTTAAGCACAACTGCTAAGTCAATGATATACCATAAGCAGTACCGATAGTTAATAGAATCCATTAACAATAAAATGGAGCGTAACGTCCTTCTACTAGACATCAAAGACAGAAGAAGCTTACGCCCTTTGTAATAAACAGATATCTGTTTATAAATACATAAACTGTACCCGGAAAGAGTAAAGGCCTATGCCCATACGAAGACGGAAGGACCTTAAATAATAGGTTCCGGATAATAGGAGCCTAACTCTTATGCAACAATCCAACCTAAATAGTAACGGAAGTATTGATTCCGAAACTATGAAAGTGAAAATCATCCATCGATAGTGCATGAAACTCACTGACTCTACAGTAAAAGAGAAACCAACAGAATTACTGTCTAAAAGGTCAGAATTTGAAAACTACTGTTTCCAGAGGCTCAAATGATTACTTAGCTAAATAAGAACCGAAGTTAAAATCCGTATAGGAATTTAATCTAAAGATTCTAAGTCTATTTATCAAAAAGTTACTAACTGACTTAGATAAAGAGACAAAAGACTCAATTGTAAACTATCGTAGAGTGCATAGGTATGAGGTAACATAAACCTATAACCTAAATAATAACAGGCTGCAGTAGATCTTGTGAAACAAGTATACTAAAAAATAGCAATGAGTAGTATGGAGGGATCAACAATATGAACATAATGATCCCTACACCACGACGGAAGAGCCTCCACTTTAGCCGCATAGAATAGCGAAGAAGAGGATCTCCTATAGTAAGAAATCGCGTCCAAAGCTCGTCCAGTACAGTGCTTACAATGCAATACGGACCACACAACGGAATACATGAAGGTTGCGACCTTGCTGGTTGTGATAAAGATGACACGATTTACCCAGTGAAAAAGATCCTCACATAGAGGAAGATTTCACGTTAAGACCTACAGTAGACAAGAGAGTAAATTACTCATGATCTCTGTGAAGATAGAGATGCTATCAACAGAAATGTATTGTGGTTGTTTATCTTAGCAATACCTGCTAAAACAACAGCGCTGGAGGATACGCGTATCCTATCATTCCGTCCTATAGATCAATAGAGCGTTAACAATATTAGCTCAGAGATCTGGACAAGCCAACACATACGTCTGCAATTGATTAGCAAGCTGTGTCATAAATAAATCATCATTGGGCGCTCCCATAGATAGCAAATCTGATTGAATACTTGTTTGTTGAGAGTCCATTCTGACAGCAACAAGCGACCCGTAAGAGAACGGGAGTCCGATAAAACATTCAGACGACCCGGAATATGACGGACCAAAACTGAACTTGGTGTACTATAACCAACAGACGGATTCTTTCCATTAAATTGAATAACGGAAACGAAAGAGTGCCTCCCTGGTTCCGGAGATACGCCACTACTGTCGAATTAAAGGACAGGAATTTGGGCATGCGTTTCTGAATAATGTTCATGCAATGACATAAAGCAAGCCTAAAAAACATTATTCCGCGGAAGTTAAACTGATTGCTAAAAGACTGCGGAACCCAAAGACCCTGGCACTTCGAATCCGTAGGGATCAGTATTATATCCCAATCTGTTTGACTGGCAACCGTCATAACAGCCACACTCGGGTCCGGCAACTGCGGCGGCACTCTCTGAGTCAACCACCGAATGTTTGCCCCAGACTGAATCTCTTGTAACACTAGATAGACAAGAGAACGTATAAATCGAGCAATTCATGGATTGCCGAAAAGTTGCCGTCGAAGAGAAGCTCCTCCGAGAACGAAGCAACTCTGAGAGAGTTCTTAACCTTACTATCCACGCGTGTGGATGTAGCTAGGGCTGCGTCACGTCTAACTAACTCCAATCAGCCACTGAAGGGCGGAGTTATACGTGAACAATTTACTGCCCTCAAAAGAAATTACATTGAGAATAATATCCCGTAAATCTTTTCTTGAAGACGTAAAGATAACGCCTCAGTAAGGCGGATTACGTATAATAAAGCGTCTAAGTTAAGTCTACTATACATAATGTCGTTCCCAACATTGAAATTGGAAAAGACATAAACGGCGAAAAAGAATATATGCAGTCTTTAATCACACCGTCTAGATGCATATGAACTCTCGGTACGCCCTGCTCTGCCAAAATAAACTATTTGTATAAATGATAAAATGGCAGAAATGAGCAACGCGGACAAGAAACTAAACTATCATGCTTAGTAGCAGGCTTGTATATATATATATATAGCGTCGAAAAATAAAACACATGTTGTAATGACAATATTGGACTGCGTCGGTAAGTCAGGGACAATGTCCCTGAACCGATCGAAAAATCCGAGTCCAATGACGCTATAAGTCTCTTATCCAAGATCGCAGCAATGAAGTCCGAAATAATAATCACTGGAAGATAATGCCAGAAGATATGAAAGGCATCTTCCGATACTACTAAAGGGAAAACTCGAAATCTTTCGAATCCCTTTCGCCATCCTGTCGGACCCTATAAAGCGTTCGGTCGTCCGTAGCTGATGCAACCGCGGACCGCACCGACCCAGCGCCGTCGGATAATTCCTGATTCGACCGAGAAACTGTCAATTGCTGGGATGCTGCGAAACAACTGTGCTAACTCGGATAGCACGTCCGTCACTGAGGCCTGAGGAGAAGCGGTCTTACGATGCATTGCCGCTGGAAGCTCAGTGATCGTTACCCCGTGCATACTACCAATATGCGAGCGAACGGAGTGTATAGGCCTCGTGTCCCTTGGCTACCGGATGGCGCGACCTATTCGCCGTGGAATCACTGAATGCCGAAACTGATCGGATACTCGAGGTCACGTAGCCAATGTGCGGTCGTGTGCCCTGCTGTGAGGATGAGGAAGCATTAAAGACAGTCTCTCGGACTGTCAATATAACGGAGCGTCCCGACCAACGGACATATGCTCCGAATGTAAAATATCTGAACCACAACATGCGGTCCCCTATGTTGTTGGGCGAGAGAGGGACCTCTCTCGCTCACAGCCCGGACGGACCTGGACAAGCCAGGAACCGGACTAACAGGCTTCCTCCGATTTGTCCTCAATCTGCCGTCACTGGGTGAGTACTAAAGTAATTAAAGTGCTCGCATCACCCAAATCTCCTTCCTAGACCGCAACGGACAAACCCGGCAGCCGAACCATTCGATGAATGTACGCTACACCGGGTGAGCTAGCGAATGTCACTCAGTAGGCGATAGACATATTCCATGAGCACTTATTGCCGCTAACTCTTCATTAACTATGACGACAGAGGCACACTTTTGAAAGACATCTCCATAACTCTTCGAACAAGAAACCAGAAATGCTTGGATAGCAAGCATAAAATAATAATATATATAGCGTCGTTCAATAATTCGAAAGTTTGTGTGACATTATTGGACTATGTCGGAACTGAGGGACGATGTCCCTGAACCGAACCAAAAATTTCTAAGTCCACCGACGCTATCAGTTTCTTATCCGGCATCGCAGCATTCTGGTCCGACGAAAGAAGCTGTAGAAGACCAAGTCAGATGACATACACAACAGCATATGTTGTTCCGAAAGGGAAAGCTCGAAATCCTCCGAATCCCTTTCGGTATCCCGTCGGACCGGATGAAACTTTCGGACGTCCGTCCCCGCTTCCGCGGAGCGTCCCGACCCAGCATCGTCGGATAAAATATATGCGACAGATTCAGTTGATGCTGGGATGCTGCGATAAACTGTGCTATTAAGGAAAGCACGTCCGTTCCCGAGGCCTGTGCAGTAGCGGTCTTACGATGCATTGCCGCCGGAAGCTCCGTGTACGTTGACTCCCGCACACTTCCTATGCGAACGTCCGGAGTCTGCAGGCCTCGTGTCCCTGGCTACCGGATGGTGTGACCTGGTCGCCGAAGAATCCTTGATCGGCGAAGCTGGCAATATATCGGCGGTCACGCAGCCAATGTGCGGTCGTGTGCGCTGACGAGAAGAGGAAGCCTTAGCAGTCTCAACGGACTGCCTATACAACGGAGCGTCCCGAGCGACGGACGTATGCTCCGCTTGCGACACATTATGTACCACAACATCTGGGGCCAGATGTTGTTGAACGAGAGAGGGGCCTCTCTCGCTTGCCGTCCGGATGGACCGGAACGAGCTATGAAACGGACTAAAAGGCTTCCTGCGTTCTCCCTCCGATCCGCCGTCACTGGGTGTGCATTAGGTTAATTTATAGTGCTCGCATCACCCCAAAATTCCTTCTAGACCGCAACGGACGAACCCGGCTGCCGAACCATTCGGTGAATGGACGCTACACCGGGCGAGCAAGCGGACGTCAAAGGCCGTCGAACCTTCTAGGGTCCTCTTAGGCAATTGGCGTATTTACATGAGCACTTTTCCGCTAGCCCTTCATTAATTGTGACGACGGAGGCACACTGTTGGAAGACATCACAGATACATCACCCTAATCTTGATCGTCTGAAATAGAAATTGATAAAGTAGAGTGACCCTGCGGGGAAAGGACCGGAGTGTCCAAATCCCCAACAACATACCGTAACATACGCTTCCCATATTGTCATCGAAATCATACGATACAGAACAGGAGTTAATGCGAGTACACTGACCACATATAGAATGATAATAAAGTCAGAGGAAGACTTCCTCTTAAAACAATTGATCAATATCCTTTCAAAGTGAAAAGAAAACAAGTCCTGGTACTCGCACTAACCCCTGGCAATCAAAATACATAATAATAATATGATCCATTAATATAGAAAAAATAACTGAAATCAAAATATTTTGAAAAAATATTTTTTTAGAATAGCCCAAGTTTCTGAGAAGTAACGTTGAGCCCCAATGGATCCCAAGCCTAAGTGTGGACAAAAATTTTAAAAATATTTTAAACAATTTATTCAACACTTACGAACAATAATAATGTATCTAGTTATGATTAAAATAACATCAAGATATTATTTTTTAGAAATCCCCCCCTCACACAGAGGGCTGTTGTAAATGTAAACAATGAGTGTAAAAACACTAAAATAAGACTCCAGGCACCCAGGCCCGAAATCAGTTACCAAAAATACACTATCTGATGCAAAACAGAGACTTCCAGGGAAGAAACTGCAGAACATCAGATGGTAGATGCAGAACACAACGCCTAACCACCCGTAGGTGAAGACGTAAACATGGGGAAAGAACAGAATTCATTCTGTTATTCAGCTAAAACTCCCAAGAAAATTTTGTAATAATAATTACAAAAACTATGCCAAAAGCATGGGAGAATAGCAAGGGGGAACTTAAAGGACAGGGAGAGAGGAAAACACTTAAAAAACAGTGTAACTAAATAATCAGAATGACAACAAAATGGCTGCTGCCTTGAAAATAGGTAACTTAACATAATTTCATTAAAAAATTTTAAGTTACAGCCCTGATAATATTCTGTCACACATTCTTTTCCTCTCCTCCTTCTCTATCCTCCTTAGAATCACCATTTCACTAATATTTATGTGTCTGGCATCATTTAAACTGAGATTTATAAGCACAAAGATCAGTCAGATGTTAACTGATGAAGGGCCAAACTTAGAATGATTAATGGCGCCAATTTCGGAACGTCCTTGACACTGCGCATGCGCAGTAGGGGCGAAGTGTGGAGGGCCTTTCAGGACATGTTTTCTTTAGTTTTAGATGCAAATTTTGGGGATTGGGGGGCAAAATTTGTGTTTGGCCCTATATTTTAAGAGTTAGCACCAGCTATGTCTGGGTCATTGGTACAGTATAAAAATATTAATTGGCGATTTTTGTGAATAGCGCTGGCCGGTTTTGGCCATTA
This sequence comes from Pictodentalium vernedei, assembly GCA_031216915.1. Classification (NCBI taxonomy): domain Eukaryota; kingdom Metazoa; phylum Mollusca; class Scaphopoda; order Dentaliida; family Dentaliidae; genus Pictodentalium; species Pictodentalium vernedei. The sequence goes on along the minus strand of CM062296.1, from coordinate 426,887,816 downwards.
TATTAGGTAAAGGGTTAATATATCTATTGAAAAAAGATGTAGCATAGGTTTGTGACAATAATTATTGAGATAGGTACGTACTTGTTTTCAGTAATGTGACATGAACTTCTCTGACATCGCATGATTTATTCAATGTCACAAGGTTATTGTGCAAGTCTATCACAGATAACAAATTAGTGTTAGTGCAAACTCCTCCCATACTGACAACTTCTGTGATAAAGTGCATATCGATCACCCCTTCCATACACCAATAGAAATGCACTTTGGTATAAGGGGGCCCAATACAAAATCTGCATCTTGCAACTGCATAATGCTACCACATGTTTGGTTATAATGTGTTTACATTACTATTTATAGAATATTATACCCTTTGAAACATGTTTGCGAGTTTCTATACACAAAATGAGAAAAAAACAAGAGGCCCCATGGGGCCTGAGGCACTCACCCGACCAAAGTTGTTTAAAGACGGATTTAATTAGCATCCACAGCTAATTAACACTGCAGAGGAATGAAGTTATTTAATTATTTATAACTCTGTTGTTCATGCCAAATTATTTTTTTCTAGTATTGGGATGCTACCACATAAGTAATGCCCAGATTTCCAGTAATGCAAAACTTGAGGGTCCCAATATCAACCTAGGGTCTTAACTTTAACAAACTTGAATCTGGCCTCTTCTCCTCCACCCTCAGAATGCTGTATGCCAAATATCAATAGATTCTGAATGGTGGATTTGGGATCCAATATGGAGTCCAAGTATTGACCCAGGGACTTGATTGTTCCAAACTTGCATCTGACTACCCTAAGCAAGGTGTATACCATTATCTCAAAAGATTCTATTTGGGGGTTCATGAGAAGCAAATTTTTAAAGAATATTCCACATATTGCACCAAGTAAAAATTTGGGCTGCAAATATTATTCAAAGGGCTTGATTTGAGCACACTTGAATCTGGCCCATGTGAGGATGCTGTACACCATGTATTAAAGATTCTGACTGGTGAATCTGAAGAAGAAGATTTTTAGAAATCAATCCCCATAATGCACTATTAAAATCTCCGCTCCCACAGAGAGCCAAATTATTAACCAATGGACTTGCTCTGAACAAACTTGATACTGACCCCTGTAAGAATTCTGTACATCATACATCAAAAGATTCTGACCAGTGGTTCTGGCGAAGAAGAGTTTTAAAGATTATTCCAAATATTGGACCAAGTTAAAACTTGAGCTCCAACAGGGAGCCCAAATATCAACCCAGAGACTTGGTTTGAACAAACTTAGATCCGACCTCCCCAAAGATGCAGTATACCAAATATCAAAAGATTCTGATTGGTGGATCTGAAGAAGATTTTTAATTATTTATATATTTTTTTATGGGTGTTTAAAGTCACATACTTTTGCACAATGGCTAATCATGACCACAACATGGAGATAAAGTCAAGGTCAGTCAATCGTTTATACCCCATGTTGTCTATTTTAGAGGACTCACACCCCAAGCATTAGTGACTGGGTCCTATTTTACCAGTGAAAAAGAACTTATTTACCACAGTAAACAAGAGCAATGCGAAGCGTGGCATATGCCCCCCTCCTGCAACACCATGGATAGCATTATGCCATCAAAAGCATGACATGTGCCTGCAGCAATCTGTAGTAATATAAACAAGCATGGCAAAAATCATTTCAATCCAACATATGATGACAGAGCTAGAGCAGCAAATATGTTGGACGGACACATTTTTCAATCATCCTCTAAGTTAAACAAGGGCAAATAACACTGTAAATGCTCATGCGAAGATATTAATTCTACTGTAGGATCCGTTCCCCCATGCTGAGGAATAAGCATGGTAAAAATTACTTGAATTCAACGTAAGATGACAGTGCTAGAGCAGCAAATATGTTAGACGGACACATTTTTCAATCATTTTTCAATAATAATCCCCTAAGTTAAACAAGAGAAAATAACTCTGTAAATGTTTATGCGAAGATGTTAATTTGGCTGTAGGATCTGTTCCCCCATGTTGACGGACAAGCATGGCAAAAATTATTTGAATCCGACAAATAATGACCATGCTAGAGCAGCAAATATGTTGGACAGACACATTTGCATTACTCACGAATGTACGCAGCTCTCCACTGGATATCCCCTCTGAAGAAGTCGGGGCATAACAAGCACTGCTTCACTTCCCGGGGTTCCTGCAGGGGTAGAAGATTTTTAAGGATTATTTCCCATTTTGCACTAAGTTATTATTCGGGCTCCATAGAGAGCCCAACTGTTAACCAATGGACTTGAATTGAGCAAATTTGAATTCAACTCCTTAAGGATTCTCTATACCATATATCAAAAGATGCTGACTAGTGTTTCTGGACAAGAAGACTTTTAAAGATTATTTCTCATCCTGCACTGAGTTAAAATTCAGGCTCCAATACGGAGCACAAATATTAACCCAGGCACTTGGTTTGAACAAAATTAGACTTAACCTCCCTATTGATGCTGTATACCAAGTATCAAAAGATTTTGACTGGTGGATCTGAAAGAAGATGATTTTTTTCTGACTGGTGGTTCTGAAGCAGATTTTTAAAGATTATTCCCCATACTGCCTTGAGTTAAAATTTGGGCTCCTGTATTGTGCCCAAATATTATAAATTTAAAGTAATTTGTCTATTTTTATACTTACCAATGGCCCAGACTAGCAGACTAGCTGGTGCTTAACTCAAAGTTATTAAGGGCCAAACACAAATTTTGAACCCCCCAATCCCCAAAAGTTGCTTGCAAAACAAAAAATTAAAAGTCCTATCTGGCCCTCCATACATTTACTCTCCTCGCATGCGTTGACGTCAGGGAGTGAATGGAATTGGTGCCAACATCATTCTTTGTAGAAGGGAGTACTACATACAAATTCAGCGGGGAGGTATGAGTGCCCACTCATGGGAGGCCCATCTCTGCCTGGGGCATTGATAAGTATAAAAATATACAAATTACTTTAAATTTATAATATTTTTACACTGTAAACCAATGGCCCAGACTAGCTGAATCGTAAAAAGATGGAGGGCCTAGGACTTCAGAATTAGTAGATCCATGTAGTTCCAATCCTGTTATCCAAGGTGAAAGGAAATTAAAATTATTAGGAATTACATGTATGTCTCTCTGTACAGTAATAGAGAAGACATATCAAACAAAAGGAGCCCATTTCAAGTAATTCCGTATACTTAGCATGAAGACTATGCTAATTGGATGTAATGAGTTCCCAATTTTTAAGGCTAGCCCGGACTAAGCCCCAAAAATTAGGATGGCGTATTTGAGAATGAGAGAATATCCCATGCAAACATACGCCATATACAATAAAACTCAAGCTGTATGCAGGATATAATTACAGACAAAACAGCTTCCCTCATAGTTATATACCTCTCAACCCAGAGAGGGAAAAAATCCCCCGCCGCTCCCCACTTTTCTTTTGAAGGATTCTTCACAATGAACGATCTCTGGAAAGTAACACACTTCCAAGGTAACCAACAGACGACCCCATTCAGGAGTACAATAAATTCCAGTAACAACACTCCCCAATGTGTACAATCCGATATCTGTGACACTTTAAACGTGCGAATATACAAGAGTGTAAACACGGTGTATTCGATTGAGTACCGACATTAATAGAAACATGGATCTAGAAATGGAAGTAGGTATGATTAACATGCTCAACACAGACCGCCCCCGCAATAATTCATAATTTCTAAGGTCCATAACAAATTATTTATGATGAGTTATGCGCTCATATATGACATATAAACGAACATTCACAGGAAACCAACCAACTAAAAAGTGGATGTGCCCACGAGGTCGCCATAGAACATGACCCAGCCGCCAATCGAGAAGTCATGAAATGCATGTATGTATATAAATTCATATGAGGCTTGCGGGAAGAAAACTACGTCATGCCCAGTAATTGCCTCTAAACACATTGGCGCTGGGGGAGGAGGAGTGAGTATTCAAAGTCATATCGAACCCTCCACACCTGCATTACTTAATTGTTCTTGTGTTAGTCATAAAATAATATAGGAACCGCAATGGTTCCCTCACGTCTAACCGACTCCATTATGCCACTATGGGCAGAGAAGGACGTGAAGAACAAAAACTTCCCCTGATAAAGAAGGTCCTCACGTGGAGGAAGCTTGCGGGGAATATCCCAAAACAGACACTTGAGAAGACTGATCCAAGGTTTCTGTGACGACAGAGGTGCTACTAGTAGGATTCACCACGAGACTGTTTGATCTTAAACATAATCTACTGAATGAACTGAATTGGAGGATACACTTATCCTATCATTCATCCCCATGAGATTGGCAGAGCATCTAATTGCATACACTCAATAGTCTGGGCATGGCGACACGAACGACGATCACTGATTGTTCCGGTGCATCGCAAACAGGTCTATCATGGGGCGATCCCTCTGGTAGCAAATCTGCCCGAATACTCGCTTGTTGAGTGTCCACTCCAATTGCAACAGGCGACCTTTCCGAGAGAGCGAGTCTGCTAGTATGTTCAGGTGACCTGGTATATGATGGATAGAAAGATGAAAATGATGATTCATGACGTGTAGGAAAATCTTCTCCGTTAGTTGGCATAACAGAAATGAATGGGTGCCGCCCGGGTTTCCAATGTACGCTACTACTGTCGAGTTGTCCATCCAAATTTGAACATGGACGTCCGTTATTATGTGAATCCAATGTTGTAGCGCTAACTATATTGACATCATCGCTTTGATGTTTATGTGTTTCTCCTGGAACCGAGGGTCCTAATGACCCTGACACTTCAAGACTGCGGGTCTTAGGGTCACGCCCCAACCCGTCGGACTCACATCCGTCATAATCGTGAAAGCCGGATCCAGCAGTTGCAGTGGGACTCCCTGAGTTAACCACTGAATATCTGCCCAAATCTGAACCCTTGTTTTACAAGGTTCGTTAAAACAATACTGGTTCAAGCGAAAGTGTCTTCACACTCCAGTTCTGAGTAAAGAATATCTGGAGGGGACGTGCGCACAGACGGCCCATCGGAATGAGAGCCACAGCTGCTCCGCCCAGCTCCAACAGTCGCATGAATTTCCTCACTATTAATGTGTCTGAGTGTAGACAAAAGCGAGCATAACAACTGACTAAATTCGCTCTGGGTAACGGCAGATGAACCAGATTGTTGTGAGTCTCAAAGCTCATTCCCAAGTGAATAGACGATTTGTACGGAGCTAGATCCGACTTTTTCTCGATGAAGCCGAGACGTCAGAGTAATAGAAGCAGACTCTGAACATCATTCTGAAGAATAATTCTGTTGCCGTATCCCTGTAGAAGGTCGTCCAAGTAAGCCGATGTTACCGCAGATGAATGAGCTAGTAAGTAAGACATTACTGAGTTCATTATTCGAGTGAAATGCCGAGGGGGCCAGATTCAGATCAAAGATTATTGTTCTGAACTGATACAACTTCTCTTGTACGGCGAACCGCAGGTACTTTTAGAATGCCGGATTACCAGGACATGAAAGTATGCATCCTTAGATCTATGTTCGCCGCATAGTCGATCACTCGTACGCTCGCTTTTACCGATTGAATGATTTCCATAAATAAACTTTTGGAGCCATGATAAGCTTGATATCCAGCTCAAGTCTATTACCGATCGGAACGAGTCGGCTGGCTTCGGTACGAGGAACAGGTGACTGAAAAAATCTTGAGAATCCTGATTCTCGATGACCTGTATTGCTTCCTTTGATAAGAGAGCTTATATCTCTGGTAGGAGAAACTCTCTTATGCAAGAATTTGATGGAAGATTTGTCCAACGCGGACAACTTGTTAGTGTTTTTTTTGCTCGGAATAATAGCCGTAAGCTGTCCGAGATTACACTTCTCACCCACTGATCTTCTGAGATAATTATCCATTTTTTTGCGGATCTTGAGAACCTTCCGCCAACTGTCCAGCAATAGAGGTCTAAACCATCACCTGTATGACCTACGAGGCTTACGGGAGGAGGAACCACGTCCTCCCCGCGGAAAACCTTGACTTATCGGCCTAGGAGCGTCTGACCTACAGTCCCAATCAGATCTACGCCCCTTTCCCGAGTCAGTATACTGACGACCTCCAGAGTAATATAAGAGGGTTTCTTGTACCCTTGTGAGGAGTTTCCATTTGACGATTTTTTGTCTGGAACGCCTTCCTTTACTCTTGTCTGCTGAAGTGGATCGTTTATACGCAATCTCCAAAAGCAGAGCACTAGACACTTTCTTAGTAGCCTGTTCATAGACAAATGAAAGCTAGTCGTCGAAAATAAAATGTCCGGAAACCGGAGCGACTCGGAGAGAGCTTTTCACCTTGTCATCTTATCAGTGATGACAATGCAAGGGCAGCATCACGTCTAAATAACTCCAGATTAGCCAATGTACGGGCGGAGTTATACGTGGTATACATAATTGCCCTGGAAAGAACTCTAAGAGAGGTACGAACGTCCTCAAATTCCTTTCCCTTGAGATGTTGCACCATAGCTCTTGTAAGGTGATCTGCGTAAGACATTACGTCCAAATTCGCTCTATTTGAAGAAATTGCCGTCTCAATTGTGTCTGAGCGAATAGTGAATGATACAGGTAAGGATACATCTAGATCCCCGGCCTGCTCATCCAAATGCAGAAGAACTCTCTGAACATCTTCCCAGACCGTTTTTAAATGAACATGATGTAAAAAACGGTATGTAAACGGAAGATGAAGATAAGACACCGCCTTCTTCCTCGCACTCAAGAGGATAAATACAACGTTGTCTATATGGCCGAAGGTCTGCGACACCTGCATAAAACTTCCTCCTTTGTGCGGATAAAGTCTGCGCCTAACGACGCCAGCAGCTTCTCTCTTGTCGTTGCAGCATTCTGATTCGGCGGAACAAAATCAGGGTAGTATTGATGGATGAAAGCCATCGCAACCATGTACTGTTCTGAAAGGGAAGGGTAATCCTCTTCCTTATCCCTTTCAGCATCCAAGAAAATCAGTTGCGAATCTCGGTCCATTGCATCTGCGTGAACAGACGACTGGACTGACCCAGCACCATCCTACAGCTCAGATTCTGAGGGAGGCTGCAAGTGCACTTGCTGGGATGCTGTGATCAGCTGCGCAATCTGCGACAGCAAGACCGTCATCGAGGCCTGAGGAGCAGCAGACTTCTGTTCCTTAGTCGCATGCTGCTCCTGGGACGGTGTGTCGGAAACAGATCCTTTCTCCGAACGTCCCAATGATCAAGGCCTCATCTCCCTAGCTACCGGATGGTTCGACTTCACGGGCGAAGAGTGGTTCCTTCTTCGTGCAACAGGCTGGATATCCGAACTCGGGTAGCAAGGATGCAGTCATGTGTGCTTAAATAACGTAGCGGAGGAAGCTGTGACTGAAGCTGACCCCGGCTGCAGACTAGGCAGACCATCCCGTGCGGCGGACGGACATATGCTCTGTCTCGTGCAAATTTCCAACCAGAAAACTTCATCTTGGCCTTGTGAAACATAGCGAAGGAAGCCTTGACTGAAGCTGACCCCAGCTGCAGACTTAACTGAGCATCCCGGCTGGAGGGCGGACATATGCTCCAGCTTGTGCAAGTTTCTCAAAATGACATCTGACTCCAGACGTTGCTATATTAGAGAGGGGGGCCTCTTCCACTCGCGGTCTATCAGACCTCGCCGAGTACAAGAACTTGCTGACTTCCTCTCTATTTCCTCCCTATTCCCATCATCGCTGGGTGAGCTATTTATATTATAGTGCTCGCTCTACACAATCCACTTCTTAGACTGCAACGGACTTACCCGGCGTCACGGCACCCACGGACAGAGTATCGCTTCACCGGTCAAGCTAGCTGCTTGCAAGCGATTAAAACCTTTAACAAAAGGCCCTAACTCTTGCAATAATGAGCACTGCAGCTAGCTCTATATGCTCCACGGAGCGAGACGATGGTAGCACACTTGGATGGGTGTCAGAATATCATCACCATGTTCATGTTCCTCTGAAATAGAAACTGATAGAATGAGCTAAAATGCGGTGAGAGGCTCTGATCCTCATAACCTCACCGCCAACAACGTACTCCAACATCAGTCATCCCAGTACAACACAAGAATGACAAGAGTCCGCAGGAGTGAATCACAGGAGTCGATATCAGTCCTCCAAACTCCACAACAATATATATATATATAACTGAGATACATGAATAATAGCAATCATAATTAAATTCAAAATATTTTTTGTAAACAAAACATTTTGAAAAAATGCCCAAGTTCCCAAAGGGCATCCCGATAGAGCCTAAGTGTGGACAAAATCCAAAATTTTTGGAGCTACACTACCGGAATAATAATCCATGCATCCTACAGTATACTACAGTAACAGAATATAAAAAACTACCTACATATGAGGACGTTGACAATGTAAACAATGTACACAAGACATCAGACACACAAAAAGGCTCAAAGTCAGAACCAACTGAAATGCTATCAGATGCAAAGTTAGATCTTCACACGAAGAAAAAATGATACATCAGATAGAAGATGCAAAACTAAATGGCCTAACACCCCTAGGGTGAGGACGTAACCCTGGGGAAGAAACAGAATAATATTCTGTAACTTAGATGTGAGTCTTCCATGGAAGACGTGTGTCGCCTGGTGTTTCAGACAGAATTCTAAGTGGAAAAGGGGCATAACTCTGGAAAAAATACAGCGGATCAAAAAATAAAATAGGAGGTGCACAATGCCATGATGTGATAAAGAATCACTGAAAGTTTCATCAAAATCCATTCATAGGTTAAAGAGGAGTGGCGGATAAGAGAAGCCTGGCATTTCAGACAGAATTCTAAGTGGAAAAGGGGAAGAACTCTGGAAAAAATACAGCGGATCAAAAAATAAAATAGGAGGTGCACAATGCCATGATGTGATAAAGAATCACTGAAAGTTTCATCAAAATCCATTCATAGGTTAAAGAGGAGTGGCGGATAAGAGAAGCCTGGCATTTCAGACAGAATTCTAAGTGGAAAAGGGGAAGAACTCTGGAAAAAATACAGCGGATCAAAAAATGAAATAGGAGGTGCACAATGCCATGATGTGATAAAGAATCACTGAAAGTTTCATCAAAATCCATTCATAGGTTAAAGAGGAGTGGCGGATAAGAGAAGCCTGGCATTTCAGACAGAATTCTAAGTGGAAAAGGGGCAGAACTCTGGAAAAAATACAGCGGATCAAAAAATAAAATAGGAGGTGCACAATGCCATGATGTGATAAAGAATCACTGAAAGTTTCATCAAAATCCATTCATAGGTTAAAGAGGAGTGGCGGATAAGAGAAAGTGTGATGCGGACGACGCGAACGACGCAAGACGACAAAAGTAATCCCTATATGTCGCTCCTCACTTCGTGGGGCGGCGACACAATAAATGTTAAACTCCCAAGAAATTTAATAAAAAATTTCAATAAAAAATAGCCAAAAAGCTTAAGAGTTTAACAGGAAGGATTCATGGAAGGATAGGGAAGGAATACTTAACAAACAGTGGAAAGATCATTTTTAAAAATGATGATGTCAGGCATATGTCCTGAAATTGGGAAACATAAAATAATTTTATAAATATTATAAAGTTACAGCCCTGAACATCCAAAACCACCATTGAACACTTCCTTCATCCAATAACAGCCTTGTATCCACCAATTCTTGCATTGATTTCTGACTGGCATCCTCAAAAAAGGAGATTTTAAAGCACAGATGTCATTTCATTGTTGATGACTTCAGGGCCAAACAAAGAATGATGTTGGTGAAAATTCCGGTCACTGCCTGACGTCTGCGCATGCGTATGGAGGACCAGATAGGACTTTTAATTTTCGGTTTTGCAAGCAAATTTTGGGGATTGGGGGGTTCAAAATTTGTATTTGGCCCTTAATAACCTTGAGTAAAGCACCAGCTAGTCTGCTAGTCTGGGCCATTGGTTTACAGCATAAAAATATGAACCGAGTGGCTTAATTTTAACAAACTTTATCTGACCCTCCTATGGATGCTGCATAAAAAATATCCAAAGATTCTGATCAGTGTTTTGGCAAATATGCTCACTGAGCATTTTTTTGAGCCCCCACTCCCCCCCCCCCCCCACCCCTCCCATAGAACACCCTGGCACAACCGATGCCAGTTTTTTTTTTACCATTCCATTCTACTGGTCTTAAGGATGCTTCATACCACTTGCAGTTTGAACAAGCCAAGACCAATACCGGGTCTGGACCTGCGGTGCTGCATGCAATTGAATTGGCAAACAGGAAGTGGCTGCACAGCAGATCTGAAAATTGCATACATGATACAACTGATCATTATCAGGCTCCAGATGAAATATAAAATCAATCCCTTCCATAGAAGCCGAGAAAAGTTTGACAAAAAATTTCAATGTTCAGTGGGTACAGTAAAATTTCAAAGTATCGGCAAACAGGAAGTGGCTGCACGGCAGATCTGAAAATTGCTTACATGATACAACTCATGATTATGAAGCAGCAGACCAAATATAAAATCAATCCCTTGCATAGAAGCCGAGAAAACCTTGACGGAAAATTTCAATGTTCAGTGGGTACAGTAAAATTTCAAAGTATCGGCAAACAGGAAGTGGCTGCACGACAGATCTGAAAATTAGATACACGATACAACTCATCATTATGAAGCAGCAGACCAAATATAATCATTCCCTTTCATAGAAGCCAAGAAAACTTTGACGGAAGAAGTGTTTTGGATGGACTGACAGATGGACTGACGGACGGAGTCGAGCGGTTACTAGACCTGCTCTGCCGCTGGCGACGCAGGTAAAAATATGGGCATTTGAAAATATTTTTATTTTTAGCTCCTGGAGTTCCCACAGGGAAACAGGAAATTTTTCTTTTTGCATGAATATCAAGTGCTTATGACTCAATAATACCACATACCAAATTTTGTTCAAATTGGATCATCGGTTTAGAAAATATAAATTTCAGAGCCGGGCCAAAAATCTTGCCCTTCCTATTATAATTACAAAGGCAAATATTGATCCATGAACTTCATTTGAACAAATTTGCTTCTACACCTCAAAAGGAAGCTCTATACCAAATATCAAGTACCCACTGGTTCATGAGAAGAAAATATTTTTAAAATTTTGGAGCATTTTCCCCCACTCCTTCCCTATGGGGCTAGGCAAGTTGATTTGAGTGATTACGATAGCTCATCTTGACTTTCAGTTAGGTGGGCTAAAAACACTTCTCAAAAGTATCATTATTAAATTATGTAACCACACTGCTTTTATGATTTTTGCTTTTGTATCGGAGTTATCTGAAGCATTCAAGGTGGAATAATGTTAAGCCACACAGTCTTTTCTGAATGTTGAACATTCAGTAAGTTTATATTGTTGAACATTCAGTAAGTAACATTCAATAAGTTTATCAGAGGATTGCAGAAGATCAAGGAAGCTTCATACTGTTTCAACCTAAACGACAAGCATTTTTATGAGTCAGAAAATTAAATTAAAATGCTTGTTAACCTTTACTCATCACACACAATATCACAATTTAGTGTTTCAATTATTTCTTGTAAAAAATATTTTCCAAAATTTCAACAAAAGAACAATATAAAGTCATGCCTCATTTGAACGAGCACATTGGAGTTCATTCCGATGATGGGTCATATAACATGGTTTTGTTAAAATTTGCAGAAAATGTTTTTTTCAACTGCTCAATTTGTAAATTATGTGGTTGGATGCAACCAATTTCTTAGGTAAAGTGTTAATCAAGTTATTACAGTTGAGAATTGTAAGATAAATCTATCATCAACATTAAGTTTGTGTACAAAATTTTGTATCAGAGTCCCTCTCTTGTTTCTAAGGCTATATCTCGACTTGTCCAGAGATGGCCTTAGAAACAAGAACTTGACTCTGATACAATATTTTGTACATAAACATAATGGTGATAATATATAAGGAATGATCGTTTGTTTCTGTCTATATCTGGAGTTATGAACCCCCAAAAACAAAGGCCTAAGGCCACACAAAGTAGATCTTCTGTTTCTCGGGCCATTATTTGTAAAATTGCATGCGGGCGAGCGTTTTTTTTATTTTATTTTTTATTTCAGTAATTACTTCTTTGCCACCAGAAGTTCATGTTCTTGGTTTATGTTTTAGGCCTCATAATCTACAGAATAGCATGAGTGTTGGTGTATTTCATCCCTTGAGTGCAAGAAGGCTTTGCAATGCTAAAGCATTGCAAAGCCTTCTTGCACTGAAGGGACAAATTCGTCAATTTTTTTAACTTGGGTAAAATATCAAGACATGAACAATTAAATTTTTATTTTTTTTAAGTTTAAATTGGTTATAAAAAGATAGCATGCGGCAGCCAAAAGGACCATGCGGGAGGGACTGAGAAACAGATTTTTTATTTTGTTAGGCCTAACTGTGTAAATTGGCATAGCCCATTTACACTATTTTTGGCCTTTGTTTTTTGGGGTTCATAACTCACGAAATGGACAGATACAAATGATCATTCCTTATAACTAAACTTGAGGGGCAATAAATTTAAGCACTCTCTACTTTGCGGAGTTAAAATAAAAAACAGGTCGCATCACACTTCCTGGTGATAACTGAATAAAAAGGCATAGTTTTCTAAAATTCTGTTTGGAATAACGATACACACTGAAACATGTTCTTGTGTCATTATAAAATTTTATTGACCACTGAATTGCGTAAGTTTAAAGGAACGTCATAGGCCACACCCACACAAGACTTCAAGCTCCTTTTCCACTTGAGGTGAAGGGGCTGTCATTCAAAGCAGCACTGAATTATATTTAATTCTGATTTTGACCATTTCCTGAGAAACAGAAAACACAGTCTGTAAATATGGAGTTTAATATAAACCCAGATGACATGAAGTTGGTTGAACTTTTTCGGTTCATAGTGTTATGAAAAGAATAAAAAGAAATACTTCAGCCAATCATTTTTGCTGAAAATGCATGAACAGAAAAAAAGTTTTAATTATATATATTTATCATATGACTCGTCCGTTTTGTTCACTTTAAAACATTTGATATTTTGTTTTCATACTAATCAGTAATAAATAAAGCCTTCCATCAATTTCATTGGTCAGTTTCAAAACTAGACAATTTGATTGGCTGAACAAAATACAACTGGGCCACATTTTCAAAATTTGCATAATTAGAGTTGGGAGCTTTCATTGATCAATTTCAAAACTGGACAATTTGATTGGCTAAACAAAATACAACTGGGTCATATTTGCATAATTTCAGTAGGGAGAATTTACGTTATCTGTCCTATTTAGGGTGGGTTATATTGTATTAATCTTTTACCTACAAGAAAAACGCCCCTCATTTTTTTTATATTTTCACTTTTTGCTTCTAAAACATAGGTTATGACCCCTCATTGGAATGAGCTCAACGAGCTCGTTCCAATGAGGGGTCATAACCTATGTCTTGGAAGCAAAAAATGAAAATTTTTAGTTATACAAGGATGTTTTTTCTAAGTGCCGTCTGCAACTCAAGTTAGGTGATGGGTTAAAAAGTCATACTAAGTGGCTAATTTGTGCGTGTGTGTGTCATATGATAAATAGAATATGAAATGAGTGTTTTTCTCATATAATATTTATGAAACTCGTCCAAATTTTCCATTTGGGCGAGCATCTGGCGAGCCCAAAAGGAAAATTCGGATGAGTTTCATAAATATTATATGAGAAAAACATTCATTCCATATCCTCTATATATCTATTTTGAAAATATATTACAAAAAGTATTTCTTATACATTTTTTGATATCTTATAAGGCAACACATAATAAAAGGTTCCTTTTTCAGATTTTGATCAGTAATAATTTAGTTATCAATAAATTCTGTTTCAACTTCACTAGATAATCACTGTGTTGAATTTCCAAGTAAAAAATTATATAATTATGCAAAGGCATACTTACAAATATGATATATCTCTATGAGCTCTCATGTCTGCATCAAAGGCCAAACATGTTCTGCGGGAAACAAAAAAAAATGTAAAATTTGGCTAGAAATTTGTTGTGTTCAAATAAGAAGATTAGAAGATTTTCTTTTATGTGGTGGCAAACCAATAATAGTCAGTGACACAGTTTTTTGCAGTGGTGGGCAAGACTGAAAAATATCAGATGGAAATCTGTGGGACACAATGCCTTGCACTGCTAATTTATGTAAAAAGAATTTGGGCCTGACCCCTGTACTGATGAGAGTGCATCTTCACATAAGAAAAAAAATTGATAGATAAAAATTACTGAAATATTTGCGTTTATTTCTGTCTGTTTAATTTTATGTGTATCTGCAAAGACTACGGGATGACAATGTTTTCTGAGAAACCTGAAAAAATTCTGATAAAACTTTTGGTGAGAAAAGCATTGTCAACATCTCGCACCTCCAACACCACCACTTGCCATCTACTCCCCTGTTGATAGTTTTCATAAAAAATTGTTGGTAATATAAGAACAGTACTATTATACATGAACTTTGTTGAACTCAAACTAACCCTTCACACAGGGTAATAGATGCTAACTGATTAGTCCATAAAATCTATTCTTTAGAGGCTGTGGGTTCTTTTCTGCCCAAAGTCAATTGTGTTGTGTCCCTAGGCAAGTTGTTTAACCTTACTTGTGTTTTGTAGGAGCACAGTGGCATAGTGTGCTTAACTGGTTGAGTGCTGGAAGCCACTATCATGGCTCTATTGAAAAGTGCAGAGAGCCATGTATGCATAAGATTGTCGTTTTCTTAGCTGTAGACAAAACAAGACACACTGTCACAGTGCCGAAGCTGCGACGATTCATCTAACACCAATGATGTTTTAAAACTCGTTGATGACAAAAAAAACTTGTTGGTGACAAAAAAACTCTTTGGTGACAAGTCCATAAATGTGACAGAAATTATCCGAATGACGTGCACTATTGAGAGGGCATAGACACCATGAAGATACACTTGCATACCAAGTATGGTGTCATTCCAACAAGTATTTTAGGAGTTATGGTGTTTTTTAAACTCATTTGTGACAGACAGACCGACAGACCGACATTGCCACATATAGAACTGCTCGTCGCAGCTAAAAATGTTTATAAACAATTGTTTTGTTACCATTTATTGGAGAGTGCCAATAGGCACTCTCCAATCAATTGTAACAAAATAATTATTTTTGAAAAAAAATCTTGCAAAACTAAGGTTTTCCTTGATAAAAGCATGGCATCTTAAAATCAAATCACCTTTGAAAAATAACTCTGCACTCGACAAGTTAAGTTATGGTCTGTTGATGGAGCTCATACCTTCAAAACATTCAATTAATCTATTGCCCTCTTTGCAACTTGTTGGTAAGTTGAAAGTTATTCACCCGAAACATTTACTCAATACAAATATTTGGCATATGATGGCAGAGAAACACTGAATTTCATTACAATCCATCAACGATTGGTGAAATAACTGCAAGTTTATGATTTTTACATGGATGGAAACCAGACAGATACACGTAAGGATAGCTATATGTTATAAGTCACAGGATGTTTAGTTGGTGGTTACCTAATATTATTCTGGCTGAACCTAACATTGGCCGAGTCCAAAATTGTTCTTGACGAGCCTCATGTGACAGTACTATATTTGTCAACTAAACGTCCTGTAGCGTATTTATTATGCTGGCCTATGAAGTGTTTGCAGATCATTTTATGTTTTCATTAAATTTTTCTTCGAGAGCACTGATATTCGATTTGTTTACAAAAGCAGATGAGCAGTGATGCATTGCAAGCGGAGTAATCCATCATCTCATTGTTCGCCAAGCAAATCATTGATTTATTACCTCCAACACTTTTAGGTGCATTTACAATTGTGCCTGTTTTCTGATACTTTGAACTCACATCTAACTTTCTAAAGTGCCAATTAGCCAAATTTAGATCGTGATTTTTGCGATAAAACTGAAATGGTAGACAGTGAAAATTAACTCCTTACATGCAGCTGGCAGATATTCCTGCCCAGAACAGAATTTCTCTTGCCAATGAAATAAGGATAATTTGGGCACATTATTCAATTATCCTTCGGTAAATTGAATGGATTATTTCATCAATGATTTCTTGAGTTAGCTTTAGATGAATTTTTCATCAAATCTAGTCATGGCTGCTTTACAGCAGCCATGACTAGATTTGATGAAAAATATCTTGAAATACTCAGCGGGTTAAGAGTTAATATGGCCCCAATGTCAGTGTAATGAATTAATATGGGGTCATCGCTTAACATTATTGTCAGTGAATTCCTCACTCCTCGGTCATTAATTATGACCATTCAGTAGTTAATCTATCTGGCTGGCATAATGAAATCCAGTATATCCCTGAATCTCTTTGAGATCTTGGTTATAAAAAGATGCAAAATAATCATATATTATAAATAATTCAAATCAAATAATTCTGTTTCAGAATTTACACAATCTACCATTATTTCTTTAACATTTCAATGGTTTTGTCAATTGTGTTACCCTTTTCTCATAACAAACTGATAAAATCCTACATCTAATTGTACATTTTAACTTTTCTAGGCCTGATGACACCAACTCTGACAAATTTTCTACACTCATAAAATTATTCAAAATACCCTAGCAGTGGTTTCTAGTCAAGTCTTATCTACCTCTTCAGGTGTGCTAAGACTTGATTACAAATCACTGTAAATCAATCAGACTCATGCAATGTGGTCATGTTGAGATTCTGAAAAATGCCGATAGGATCACCGATCCAAAGTCGAGTTGTGACAGCACAAAAGTGGGTTTTGTCAACTTATCGACCGGAAACAAGTTGATTACAATTTACTATGTGATGGGTCACTGTGACCTTGACCTTCGACCTAGTGATTCTGAAATAAATAGGGGTCTTTCTTGCAACAATACCAACCTACCTATGAAGTTTCATGAATGTGGGTGGAACCACTGTCAAATTATCAACTGGAAACCAATTGTTTACAATTTATTATGTTCAAGGTCACTGTGACCTTGACCTTTGACCTAGCGAGTCCAACATAAATAGGAGTCTTCCACTAACCTAGGCCAACCTACCTATGAAGTTTCATGAATGTGGGTCGAACCATTATCAAGTTATCATCCGGAAACCAACTGTTTACGGATTTACTATGTTGAAGGCCACTGTGACCTTGACCTTTCACCTAGCAAATTCGGAAACCAATTGTTCTGATTTACTATGTTCAGGGTCACTGTGACCTTGAACTTTGCCCTAATGAGTCCAAAATAAATAGGTTTCTTCCTCTCAAGAAGGCCAACCTACATATAAAGTTTCATGAATGTGGGTTGAACCATCGTCAAGTTATCATCCGGAAACAATTGTTTATGATTTACTATGTTCGAGGTCACTGTGACCTTGGCCTTTGACCTAGCGATTCTAAAATATATAGTTTTCTTCCTCTTACCAATGCCAACCTACCTACAAAGTTTCATGATCGGGGGTCGAACCATTATCAAGTTAACGTCCAGAAACCAATTGTTTACAGATTTACTGTGTTGAAGGCTTTCACCTAGTGAGTCCAAAATAAATAGGGTTCTTCCTCTCACTGATGCCATCCTACCTATGATGTTTCATGAACGTGAGCCGAACCATTATCAAGTTATCATCCGGAAATCAATTGTTTTGATTTATTATATTCAAGGTCACTGTGACCTTGACCTAGCGAGTCCAAAATAAATAGGGTTCTTCCTGTCACAAAGACCAACCTACATATGAAGTTTCATGACTGTGGGTTCAACCATAGTCAAGTTATCATCTGGAAACCAATTGTTCATGATTTAGTATATTCAAGGTCACTGTGACCTTCACCATTGACCTGGTGAGTCCAAAATAAATAGGGTTCTTCCTCTCACAAAGGCCAACCTACATATGAAGTTTCATGAATGTGGGTTGAACCATAGTCAAGTTATCATCCGGAAACCAAATGTTCACAATTTATTATGTCCAAGGTCACTGTGACCTTGGCCTTTGACCAAGCAAGTCCGAAATTAATAGGGTTCTTCCTCTCACCAATACGAACCTACCTATGAAGTTTCATGAACGTGGGTTGAATCATTACCAAGTTATCATCCGGAAACCAACTGTTTTCGCCCGACCGCCTGCCCAACCGCCTGCCCAACCGCCCGCCATTCATCAAATTATAAGTCGAGTTTGACTTCGTCACAACTTGACTAAAAATTGTCCAGACTTTTTCACCTCTCAGGAAAACAAGTTATACTGGTTGCATTTAGGATCTTTAAGACTAATGTTAACTGTTTATAATAAAAAAGAGTATGGATGTATGAAAGTATAGGTGGGCAAAGTATAATAATTTCCACTGACAAAGTTAATGACTAATCAATTAACAGGGTTTCACTGTATTCTGTGAAAAACAAGTGTATCTTCAAGGGTTTCCGAGCCTTGAAAAGTTAGATGATAAATTTAAGTACTTGCAAAGATTCAAATACCTATGTTGTATTGTATTTACCTCTGTGGTGGTCTTGTCAAGTCTGTCTCCCTAATTAGCTGATCTATTTCAGCTTCGATTTTCAATATTTCCTCAGGGGTCTTAGTAGGATAGAATCCATCAATTTCAAATTGTTCTGGCCGGTTTTCTTCTGTCCGGAATTCAATGCCATCTCTGGAAAACATTAAAATTAAAATCATACTATTATAAAGCAAGCCTGAAAATAAGCAGACTGTCATCTGCAAAATGAGGTCCCCAGAGGGTGAATTTGGTGATGCTACCCTGCACAGCACAGGGATAGCATCAGCAAATTCACCCTCTGGGAACCCCGTTTTGCAAATGACAGCTTGCTTATATTCAGGCTTGATTATAAGTTATTGAGATGAATTGAGAGTAACATAGTCTGAAGTTTGAGGCTTGGAGCTTATTTTCAACCAAGATGAGGAGCATTCAGCAACAAACCTCAGATTATGTTACTGTCAATTCATCACAATAACATATATGTTCCAATAAAACCCTACCCATAGCCTAGCCTAAAACCCACATCATGGAATGAGCAAGGCAACTTTTAATGCTAACAAGTTTAGTAAATAAACCTGTGTACTTCTCTGAACAAATAATCAATACATCAAATAAAGGTTGAGGTCACTTCATCTTAGTTCAAATCATAAACTAATTTATAATTTAAACTAGAGATGGTCTGTTGCCTGGTATACCCCCACCGTGGCATACCACCTAGTGTGGGTGACTGAAAAGGGGCATTCAGTTTTTCTTAGTAAAAAAAAACTTCAATATGGCCGCCAGTCGACCATCTTGATACCGAGCAGGAAAACAATTATGGCAAGCATCTCCCCTAATCAAGTTGATCATTTTTGTGAAGTTTCATGAAAATGTGGCAAAAACTGTGGAAAAGTAGTTCGCCAAGTTTACATAAAAAAAAATCCAATATGATCACCAGTTGGCCATCTTGAAACTGAGTGGGAAAAAAATTATGTCACGCACTTCTCCTCATCATGTTGATCATTTTTGTGAAGTTTCATGAAAATGCGGCCAAAACTGTGTTAGTAGTTTGCTCCACAAGATTACATAAAAAAAAAATCCAATATGGCCACCAGTCGGCCATCTTGAAACCGAGCGGGAAAAAAGTTAAAAAATTTATAGTAATTTATATATTTTTTATACTTACCAATGACCCAGACTTAGCTGGTGCTAACTCTAAAAAATCCAGGGCCAAACACAAATTTTGCCCCCCAATCCCCAAAATTTGCATCCAAAACCAAAAGAAATCATGTCCTATAGGACCTCCATACTTCGCCCCTACTGTGCATGCGCAGTGTCAAGGACGTTCCGAAATTGGCGCCAATTATCATTCTTACTGGCAGTGCCTGGTCAGCGCTATGTACTCAGCGGGGAGGTAAGAGTTCCCAACTCCTGGGAGGGCCATCCCCGTCTGGGTCATTGGTAAGTATAAAAAATATATAAATTACTATAAATTTTTTAACATTTTTATACTGTACCAATGACCCAGACTTAGCTGAATAGTAAAAAGGCTGGAGGGCCTAGGACATAGAGGAAAATCCAATAAGCTCAACTATATAATATAGAGGCAACCCCTCAAGGAGAAAAGGAGTATTAGGCTTTACATGTATCTTTCTTATTTTATGTTAAATTAGAAAGATACAATACCCTTCATAATTGAGCACAATAACATTCATGTTCTCTATTAACATCCAGTATAACCCTTTATACTAATTATTTTTAAAGTAAGCCAATAAATAAAGTTAGTCCAGAGAATTGAGACTCTTTATATTCTTTTAAAAGTGTCCGAGGATTGTATATTAACGCCCGTTTGACACTTGACATATACAAATGCTTCACACCGAGCTACACTTTAAAAATATGACATGAATGAATTTTTAACATTAATATTACACTTTAAAACCATCCCGGAAACGACTCAGAAATACTGACTTCGGAGGAGGCATTCCCTTGCTTTTCACTATAAAGCAGGTGACCTAAGGGAACACCCTCCCCCCCCCCCCCCCTTCCCCTTGCCCTGGGTCAAATAGCCCAGAGCGAAGAGGGCAGCCGGACGGAGTCACTGCCGGAACAGAAAGCCTGCATAACTATAGTTGCAACTGTTTAGTGGACGACATTCTGAGCAACAGATAACGGACCTAAACAATGCAGGTCTCCAGAAATGGACTCAATATTTCTGAGATAAAATTCGTGAATGTGGATGGCTGAGACCAATAAGCAGCCTTCATTAAATCTGTAATAGCAATACTATTAGTGTAAGCCCAAGAAGTAGCAAGAGCTCTTACTTCATGAGCCGAAATCTTAAGCACAGACTGCTGAGAAGAAGATAAACTCTCATAAGCAGTACGGATTGTTAATTGAATCCATCTAGCAATAGAATGGACTGAAATGTCCCTTCTATTAGGCATCAAAGACAGAAAGAAACGTTTCCGTCCCTTTCTGATAAACTGAGATCTCTGTTTATAGATACGTAACGCTCTAACAGGACAGAGTAAAGGCCTACGCCCGTCTGAAGACGGAAGAGCCTTAATAACAATAGGTTCCGGATATTTATTAGGAGCCTGATTCTTAGCTAAAAAACCCACATTAGTAGTGAAGGTGATAGTGTTCCCGACACTATGATAGTGAGAATCATCCACCGACAGTGCATGAAGCTCACTGACTCTTCTAGCAGAAGAGAAAGCTAAGAGAAAAGCTGTCTTATAAGATAAGAATTTGAAATCTACTGTCCCAAGAGGTTCAAATGGCTTTTCCTTCAGTTTAAGAAGAACCCAAGCTAAATTCCATTTAGGAATTAACCTAAGAGTTCTGGGTCTATTTATCGAGAAGTTTCTAACCAACTTAGATAAAGAGACATTAGATCCAATTTGTAAACTATCATGATATGCATAGGTATCAGATAACATAGACCTATAACCCTTAATAGTAACAGGCTGCAGTTTGATTTCGTCAAACAAGTATACTAGAAAGTTTGCAATGTCTGGTATAGAGGGATCAAAAATATCCACAGAATGATCCCTACACCAACGACGAAAAACCTTCCACTTAGCCACATAGTTTAGCGAAGAGGAGGTCCTCCTACAGTTAGAAATCGTGTCCACTGCTCGTCCTGTAAAGTGCTTGCCATGCAAGAAGGACCGCACAACGCAAAAACGTGAAGGTTGAGACCTTGTGGGTTGTGATGGAGTTGACGCGATTTCCCCTGCGAAAGAAGATCCTCCCGTGGAGGAAGCTTTCGCGGTAGGTCCCACAACAGACACCTGAGTAGATTTATCCACGGTCTCTGTGGCACAGAGATGCTACCAACAGAATCTTGCATTGAGATTGTTTTATCTTTAGCAATACTTGCTGAATTAACGGCGCTGGAGGATACGCATATCCTATCATTCCATCCCAAGGGATCGACAGAGCGTCTACTGCAAATGCTTTTGGATCCGGACACGGAGACACATACGTCTGCAACTGATTGTTGAGATGTGTCGCAAATAAATCTATTATTGGCCGTTCCCATTGGTAGCAAATCTGATTGAATACTTGTTTGTTGAGAGTCCACTCCGACGGCAACAAGCGACCCTTTCGTGAAAGGGAGTCTGCTAGTACATTCAGACGACCCGGTATGTGACGGACCGAAAGAAGAACCTGATGTTCTAGCGCAAACAGAAGGATTCTTTCCATTAGATTGAACAACAGAACTGAATGAGTGCCTCCCTGATTCCGTATATACGCCACTACTGTCGTATTGTCGGATAGGATTTGGACATGAGCATTGTGAATAATGTCCATCCAATGACGTAACGCAAGCCAAATTGACATCATTTCCTTGATGTTTATGTGCTAGCCCAGGAATTGTGGATCCCAAAGACCCTGGCATCTCGAATCCATTGGGATCAATGATGCACCCCAACCTGTTTGACTGGCATCCGTCATAATGGTAAAACTCGGATCCGGCAACTGCAGCGGAACTCCCTGAGTTAACCACTGAATGTTTGCCCAAGTCTGAATCTCTTGTTTCACTTGATCTGACAAGAGAACGTCTATGTCGAGCGAATGAATTTTCACACTCCAATTCTGAGTCAAGAAAATTTGGAGAGGACGCGTGCGTAACCGCCCCATCGGAATGAGATCCGCAGCAGCTCCGCACAGACCTATCAGTCTCATAAATTCTCTCGCTGTGACTTTGTCTGCGTGCAGACAATAGCGAGCGTAACAACTGACTAATTTCGCTCTGGTTAACGACAGACGAACGAGATTGTTGTGCGTCTCGAAGCTCATTCCCAGATGTGTGAATGACTTGGACGGCACCAGATCCGACTTCTCCTCGTTTACTATAAAACCGAGACGTCGGAGCAATAGAAGTAGATTCTGAACATCGTTCTGAAGCGTTAACTCATTGCCGTACCTCTGAAGAATGTCGTCCAGGTAGGCCGACGTTACCGCAGACGAATGAGCTCGGAAATAGATCATTACCGAGTTCATTACCCGAGTGAAAGCCCAGGGTGCTAGATTCAATCTGAAGCACATCGCCCGGAATTGATACACCACTCCTAGGACTGCGAAGCGTAGATACTTTCTGAATGTCGGATGTACCATGACGTGAAAGTACGCATCTTTGAGATCTATGCTCGTTGCATAATCGTTCACCCGAATACTCGCTCTGACCGACCGAATCGTCTCCATATAAAACTTCGGAGCGACGATCAGCTTGTTTATCCAGCTCAAATCTATGACTGGACGGAACGAGCCGTCTGGTTTCGGAACCAGAAACAGATGGCTGTAGAATCCCGAAGTCTCCTGGTTTTCTACGACCTCTACCGCGTTCTTCATTAAAAGAGACTGCACCTCTGATAATAGAGCGTCTCTTTTCTGCGGATTTGACGGAAGTTGAGTCCATTTTGGACTTCGAGTTAATGGAGGCTTTCGTTTGAAGGATATCTTTAGACCTTCCGAAGTCACTCCTCTCACCCAAGGGTCGTCTGTAATCGACGCCCACACTTGTGAAAAGTTCGACAACCTTCCGCCAACCGGTACGCGATAGAGGTTTAAGCCATCACCTCCTGGACCTGCGAGGCCAGCGGTAGGAGAAACCACATCCTCCATGACCCGCACCTCGTCCCGTCGACCTCGGGGCGTCCGACCGGTTGTCCCGGCCCAAAGGACGTCCCGAACGTGAGTCGCTACCTTGACGGTCTCTTGAATAAGACCAAGAGGACGCACTGGAACCTCTATAGGAACCTCTCTTGGGCGCATTAGACCCAGAAGTGCCTGTCTTACTCTTGTCTGCCGTGTCCGACTTCTTAGAAGCAGATTTGAACAGCAGAGAATCCAAAGCTTTCTTTGTAATTTTATCATAAATTGCAGAAAGCTTGCCGTCAAAGAGAAGTTCTCCGGAGACCGAAGCGACTCTGAGAGAGTTCTTCACCTTAGTATCCACGAGTGTGGATGTAGCTAGGGCTGCATCACGTCTAACCAACTCCAGGTTTGCCACTGAAAGGGCGAAGTTACACGTGGAATAAACTACTGCCCTTGAAAGAAGTCTTAAAGAGGATTGTATATCCTGAAATTCTTTCCCTTGAAGGCGCAGTGATAACGCCTTAGTAAGGTGATCTGCGTAAGATAAGGCATCTAAACTGGCTCTGTTAGATGAAATAGTTGTTTCCAACACCGCGGTTGGAATAGACGCCGACGACGGTAATGATAACTCTAAGTCTTCCGCCTCGTCGTCCATACGCAGAGGAACTCTCGGAATACCCTGTCCTGCCATGTCGAATTTATTCCTTGCATTAATGAAAGGCAGGTTGAGAGTATTGGCGGACAAGAAACCTGCTTTCCCCGTTTTGGAAGCAAGTTTGAATATAGCGTCGTTCAATAATTCAAATGTTCTTGCAACATTATTGGACTGAGACGGAAACTCGGGAGCGATGTCCCTGAACCGCTCAAAGAATCAGAGTCCAATGACGCTATAATTCTCTTGTCCGGAACCGCAGCAGTCTGGCCCGACGGAACAACTTGAGGGAGAAAGTGCCGGATGAAGTCCACGGCAGCTTTATGTTGTTCCGAAAGGGATAGCTCCAAGTCATCCGTATCCCTTTCACCATCCAGTCGGACCTCATGATGCTCCCGGTCGTCCGCCCCCGATGCTTCGGCGGAGCGTACCGACCCAGCGCCGTCGGATAATTCCCGATCCGACACAGTTTCTGTCGGCTGCTGGGATGCTGCGATAAGTTGTGCTATCTGCACAAGTACGCCCGACATCGAGGCCTGCGGAGGCGCAGTCTTTCGCTGCTTCGCCGAGGGCAGCTCCGCATCTGATGACTCCCGGATACTTTTCCTATGCGAACGTCCGGAGTCCATCGGCCTCGTGTCCCTGGCTACCGGATGGTGTGACCTGGTCGCCGAAGAATTCCTGATCGCGAAGCTGGTAAAATATCGGCGGTCACGTAGCCAAGGTGCGGTCGTGTGCGCTGACGAGAGGAAGAAGCCTGAGCAGTCTCCGCGGACTGCCTATACAACGGAGAGTCCCGAGCGACGGACGTATGCTCCGCTTGCGACACATTTTGTACCACAACATCTGGTCCCAGATGTTGTTGTACGAGAGAGGGGCCTCTCTCGCTCGCGGCCCGGCTGGACCTGGACGAGCTAGGAACCGGACTCGAAGGCTTCCTCCGATCTCGCCTACTATCCGCCGTCACTGGGTGTGCACGTTGAATGTTTATAGTGCTCGCATCACCCAACGTTTCCTCCTGGACCGCATCGGACGAACCCGGCTGCCGAACCATTTGGTGAATGGACGCTACACCGGGCGAGCTAGCGGACGACATTTGTTTAATCTCCATGAGCACTTTTGCCGCTAGCTCTGTATTCATTTGTGACAACGGAAGCACACTTGCGGAAGATAACATGGAAACATCACCCTGTTCTTGTTCCTCTGAAATAGAAACTGAGAGAGTAGAGTGACCTTGCGGAGAAAGAGCCGGCATAGCCCTTTCTCCACTAACAACATATCATGACACACGTTTCCAATGTTTGTCATCCCAATATTGACATATAGAACAGGGATTAGTGCGAGAACACTGACTACAATTAATGCAATGACCATGAAAGTCAGAGGAAGATTTCTTCCTATTACAATTTGAACAATATCCTTTCATTGTGAAAAGTCAACAAGTCCTAGTTACTCGCACAAACCCCTGACACAAAGATACATAATAACATGATCCATTAATAATGAAAAAACAATTGCAAATCAAAATAATTTTTGAAAAATATTTTTTCAGCGAAGCCCAAGTTTCTGAAAAGTAACGTTGAGCCCCGATGGATCTGATAGCTAAGTGTGGTCAAAAATTTTAAATTTATATTAAATAATTAATGCAACACTTACGGATGATAAAAATGTGTCTTATAGTGAGATAAACTACACCAAAGGCAAACAGCCCCCCCTCAAAAGAGACTGTTGCCAATGTAAACAAACAGTGTAAAACACCAGAAAACATGACTCCAGGCACTGAAAAAACTGGCCCGAAATCAGTCATCAAAATTACACTCTATCTGATGCAAGACAGAGACTCCTAGGGGAGAATCTGCAGAACATCAGATGGAAGATGCAGAACACAACATTTATACACCCATGGGTGAAAACGTAACTATGGGGAAAATAACAGAAAACATTCTGTAACCAAGCAACTCTCCCAAGAGAATTTAGAAATGATCTTTCTCAAAAATATGCCAAAAGCATGGGAGAATTGCAAGGGGGGACTTAGAAGACCAGGGGAGAGGAAACACTGAATAAGCAGTGCAACTTTTTAGCAAGAATGACAACAAGAGGCCCATGCCTCGAAAATAGGCAACTTAACATAATTTCATAAAAAATTTTAAGTACAGCCCTGATTCTATTTTGTCACTCCTTTTTCCTCTCCTCCTTCTATATCCTCCTTAGAATCACCATTTCTCCAATAATTACGTGTCTGGCATCCTTTAAACTGAGATTTACAAGCACAAAGATCAGTGAGATGTTGACTGATGAAGGGCCAAACAGAGAATGATAATTGGCGCCAATTTCGGAACGTCCTTGACACTGCGCATGCGCAGTAGGGGCGAAGTATGGAGGTCCTATAGGACATGATTTCTTTTGGTTTTAGATGCAAATTTTGGGGATTGGGGGGCAAAATTTGTGTTTGGCCCTGGATTTTTTAGAGTTAGCACCAGCTAAGTCTGGGTCATTGGTACAGTATAAAAATATTATGTCACACACTTCCCCTCATCATGTTAATCATTTTTGTGAAGTTTCATGAAAATGCAGCTAAAACTGTGGAAGTAGTTCACACCACACGTTTACATGTGCAACGGAAGACGATGACAACAGACCGACCGACAAGTTGACTCCTATATACCCCCTTAAACTTTGTTTTGTGAGGGTATAAAAACATCTTATTCAGAAATTGACTGCCACATGTGTGAATGAAAGTGTCAATGACACTGTAGCTTAACCTGTCTGTGTGTTGTGTTTGAGGAAAAGGATAATGTTCAATGTTTATGAAATGATTATGAAATAAGACAAGAATTGTGATAATTGGGAATGTTAAAAAATTTATAGTAATTTATATATTTTTTATACTTACCAATGACCCAGACTTAGCTGGTGCTAACTCCACAAAAACCAGGGCCAAACACAAATTTTGCCCCCCAATCCCCAAAATTTGCATCCAAAACAAAAAGAAATCATGTCCTAAAGGACCTCCATAGTACGACTCTACTGCGCATGTGCAGTGACGCAGTCGTCCCGAAATTGGCGCCAAATATCATTCTTACTGGCAGTGCCTGGTCAGCGCTATGTACTCAGCGGGGAGGCAAGAGTTCCCAACTCCTGGGAGGGCCATCCCCGTCT
Source organism: Pictodentalium vernedei (assembly GCA_031216915.1). Classification (NCBI taxonomy): domain Eukaryota; kingdom Metazoa; phylum Mollusca; class Scaphopoda; order Dentaliida; family Dentaliidae; genus Pictodentalium; species Pictodentalium vernedei. Next base: position 426,860,425 of record CM062296.1, on the reverse strand, counting down.
GGGTCATTGGTAAGTATAAAAAATATATAAATTACTATAAATTTTTTAACATTTTTATACTGTACCAATGACCCAGACTTAGCTGAATAGTAAACAGGCTGGAGGGCCTAGGACATAGAGGAAAATCCAATAAGCTCAATTATAAAATAAAGAGGTAACCCCTTAAGGAGAAAAGGAGTATTAGGCTTTACATGTATCTTTCTTATTTAATATTTAAATTAGAAAGATACACTACCCTTAATAATTGAGCACAATAACATTCATGTTCTCTATTAACATCCAGTATAACCTTTATACTAATTATTTTTAAAGCAAGCCAATAAATAAAGTAGTCCAGAGAATTGAGACTCTTTATAATCATTTAAAAGTGTCCGAGTATTGTATATTAAAGCCCGTTTGACACTTGACATATACAAATGCTTCACACCGAGCTACACTTTAAAAATAAGACACGAATGAAATTAAACATTAATATTACACTTTAAAACCATCCCGGAAGCGACTCAGAAATACTGTCTTGGAGGAGGCATTCCCTTGCTTTTCACTATAAAGCAGGTGACCTAAGGGAACACCCGCCCCCCCCCCCCCCCCCTTCCCCTTGCCCTGGGTCAAATAGCCCAGAGCGAAGAGGGCAGCCGGACGGAGTCACTGCCGGAACAGAAAGCCTGCATAACTATAGTTGCAACTGTTTAGTGGACGACATTCTGAGCAACAGATAACGGACCTAAACAATGCAGGTCTCCAGAAATGGACTCAATATTTCTGAGATAAAAATTCGTAAATGTGGATGGCTGAGACCAATAAGCAGCCTTCATTAAATCTGTAATAGCAACACTATTAGCATAAGCCCAGGAAGTAGAAAGAGCTCTTACTTCATGAGCAGAAATCTTAAGCACAGACTGCTGAGAAGAAGATAAATCTTCATACGCAGTACGGATAGTTAACTGAATCCATCTAGCAATAGAATGGACTGAAATGTCCTTTCTATTAGGCATCAAAGACAGAAAGAAACGTTTCCGTCCCTTTCTGATGAACTGAGATCTCTGTTTATAGATACGTAGTGCTCTAACAGGACAGAGTAAAGGCCTACGCCCGTCTGAAAACGGAAGAGCCTTAATAACAATAGGTTCCGGATATTTATTAGGAGCCTGATTCTTAGCTAAAAAACCGACATTAGTAGTGAAGGTGATAGTGTTCCCAACACTACGATAATGAGAATCATCCACCGATAGTGCATGAAGCTCACTGACTCTTCTGGCAGAAGAGAAAGCTAAGAGAAAAGCTGTCTTATAAGATAAGAATTTGAAATCTACTGTCCCAAGAGGTTCAAATGGCTTTTCCTTCAATTTAAGGAGAACCCAAGCTAAATTCCACTTAGGAATTAATCTAAGAGTTCTGGGTCTATTTATCGAAAAGTTTCTAACCAATTTCGATAAAGAGACATTAGATCCAATTTGTAAACTATCATGATGTGCATAGGTATCAGATAACATAGATCTATAACCCTTTATAGTAACAGGTTGCAGTTTGATTTCGTCAAACAAGTATACTAGAAAGTTAGCAATGTCTGGTATAGAGGGATCAAATATATCAACAGAATGATCCCTACACCAACGACGGAAAACCTTCCACTTAGCCGCATAGTTTAGCGAAGAGGAGGTCCTCCTACAGTTAGAAATCGCGTCCACTGCTCGTCCTGTAAAGTGCTTGCCATGCAAGAAGGACCGCACAACGGAAAAACGTGAAGGTTGAGACCTTGCGGGTTGTGATGTAGTTGGCGCGATTTCCCCTGCCAAAGAAGATCCTCTCGTGGAGGGAGCTTCCGCGGTAGGTCCCACAACAGACACCTGAGTAGATTTATCCACGGTCTCTGTGGCGACAGAGATGCTACCAACAGAATCTTGCATTGAGATTGTTTTATCTTTAGCAATACTTGTTGAATTAACGGCGCTGGAGGATACGCATATCCTATCATTCCGTCCCAAGGGATCGATAGAGCGTCTACTGCAAATGCTCTTGGATCCGGACACGGGGACACATACGTCTGCAACTGATTGTTGAGATGTGTCGCAAATAAGTCTATCATTGGCCGTTCCCATTGGTAGCAAATCTGATTGAATACTTGTTTGTTGAGAGTCCACTCCGACGGCAACAAGCGACCCTTTCGTGAAAGGGAGTCTGCTAGCACATTCAGACGACCCGGTATGTGACGGACCGAAAGAAGAACGTGATGTTCCAACGCAAACAGAAGAATTCTTTCCGTTAGATTGAACAACGGAACTGAATGAGTGCCTCCCTGATTCCGTATATACGCCACTACTGTCGTATTGTCGGATAGGATTTGGACATGAGCATCGTGAATAATGTCCATCCAGTGACGTAACGCAAGCCAAATTGACATCATTTCCATGATGTTTATGTGCTTGCACAGGAATTGCGGATCCCAAAGACCCTGGCATCTCGAATCCGTTGGGATTAATGATGCACCCCAACCTGTTTGACTGGCATCCGTCATAATGGTAAAACTCGGATCCGGCAACTGCAGCGGAACTCCTTGAGTTAACCACTGAATGTTTGCCCAAGTCTGAATCTCTTGTTTCACTTGATCTGACAAGAGAACGTCTACATCGAGCGAATGAATTTTCACACTCCAATTCTGAGTCAGGAAAATTTGAAGAGGCCGTGTGCGTAGCCGTCCCATCGGAATGAGATCTGCGGCGGCTCCGCACAGACCTATCAGTCTCATAAATTCTCTCGCCGTGACTTTGTCTGTATTCAGACAATAGCGAGCGTAACAACTGACTAATTTCGCTCTGGTTAACGGCAGACGAACGAGATTGTTGTGCGTCTCGAAGCTCATTCCCAGATGAGTGAATGACTTGGACGGCACCAGATCCGACTTCTCCTCGTTTACTATGAAACCGAGACGTTGGAGCAATAGAAGAAGATTCTGAACATCGTTCTGAAGCGTTAACTCGTTGCCGTACCTCTGAAGAATGTCGTCCAGGTAGGCCGACGTTACCGCAGACGAATGAGCTCGGAAGTAGATCATTACCGAGTTCATTACCCGAGTGAAAGCCCAGGGTGCTAGATTCAATCCGAAGCACATGGCCCGGAACTGATACACCACTCCTAGGACTGCGAAGCGTAGATACTTTCGGAATGTCGGATGTACCATGACGTGAAAGTACGCATCTTTGAGATCTATGCTCGTTGCATAATCGTTCACCCGAATACTCGCTCTGACCGATCGAATCGTCTCCATATAAAACTTCGGAGCGACGATCAGCTTGTTTATCCAGCTCAAATCTATGACTGGACGGAACGAGCCGTCTGGTTTCGGAACCAGAAACAGATGGCTGTAGAATCCCAGCGATTCCTGGTTTTCTACGACCTCTACCGCGTTCTTCATTAAAAGAGACTGCACCTCTGATAGCAGAGCGTCTCTTTTCTGAGGGTTTGACGGAAGATGAGTCCACTTTGGACTTCGAGTTAATGGAGGCTTTCGTTTGAAGGATATCTTTAGACCTTCCGAAGTCACTCCTCTCACCCACGGGTCGTCCGTAATCGACGCCCACTCTTGAGAAAAACTCGACAACCTTCCGCCAACCGGAACGCGATAGAGGTTTGAGCCATCACCTCCTGGATCTGCGAGGCCTGCGGTAGGAGAAACCACGTCTTCCACGACCCGCACCTCGCCTCGTCGACCTCGGGGCGTCCGACCGATTGTCCCGGCCTGAAGGACGTCCCGAACGAGAGTCGCTATCCTGACGGTCTCTCGAATAAGAGCTAGAGGATGCACCGGAACCTCTATAGGAACCTCTCTTGGGCGGATAAGACCCAGAAGTGCCCGCCTTATTCGTGTCTGCTGTATCCGACCTTTTAGGAGCGGATCTAAACAACAGAGAATCACTAGCTTTCTTTTTAATATTATCATAAATAGCGGAAAGCTTGCCGTCAAAGAGAAGATCTCCTGAGACCGAAGCGACTCTAAGAGAGTTCTTCACCTTAGAATCCACTAGTGTGGATGTAGACAGGGCTGCGTCACGTCTAACCAACTCCAGATTTGCCACTGAAAGGGCGGAGTTACACGTGGAATAAGCTACTGCCCTTGAAAGAAGTCTTAAGGAGGATTGTATATCCTGAAACTCTTCCCCTTGAAGACGCAGTGATAACGCCTTCGTAAGGTGATCTGCGTAAGATAAGGCATCTAAATTGGCTCTGTTAGACGCAATAGCTGTTTCCAACACTGCGGTTGGAATAGAAGCTGACGACGGTAATGATAGCTCTAAGTCTTCCGCCTCGTCGTCCATACGCAGAGGAACTCTCGGTATACCCTGACCTGCCGTGTCGAATTTATTCCTTGCATTAATGAAAGGCAGGTTGAGAGTATTTGCGGACAAGAAGCCTGCTTTCCCCGTCCTGGAAGCAAGTTTAAAAATAGCGTCGTTCAATAATTCAAATGTTCTTGCAACATTATTGGACTGCGACGGAAACTCGGGAGCGATGTCCCTGAACCGCTCGAAAAAATCAGAGTCCAATGACGCTATAATTCTCCTGTCCGGAAGCGCAGCAGTCTGGCCCGACGGAACAACTTGAGGAAGAAAGTGCCGGATGAAGTCCACGGCAGCTTTGTGTTGTTCCGAAAGGGATAGCTCCAATTCATCCGTATCCCTTTCACCATCCGGTCGGACCTCCCGATGTTCCCGGTCGTCCGCCCCCGATGCTTCGGCGGAGCGTACCGACCCAGCGCCGTCGGATAATTCTCGATCCGACACCGTCTCTGTCGGCTGCTGGGATGCTGCGATAAGCTGTGCTATCTGCACTAGAATGTCCGACGTCGAGACCTGCGGAGGAGCGGTCTTTCGCTGCTTTGCCGAGGACAGCTCCGCATCAGATGGCTCCCGCATACTTTTCCTATGCGAACGTCCGGAGTCCATCGGTCTCGAATCCCTGGCTGCCGGATGGTGTGACCTGGTCGCCAAAGAATCCTTCATCAGCGAAGCTGGCAAAATATCGGAGGTCACGCAGCCAAGGTGCGGTCGTGTGCGCCGGCGAGAAGAGGAAGCCTTAACAGTCTCTGCGGACTGCTTATACAACGGAGCGTCCCGAGCGACGGACGTATGCTCCGCTAAAGACACATTTTGTACCACAACATCTGGTCCCAGATGTTGTTGTACGAGAGAGGGGCCTCTCTCGCTCGCGGCCCGGCTGGACCTGGACGAGCTAGGAACCGGACTAAAAGGCTTCCTCCGTTCTCGTTCACTATCCGCCGTCACTGGGTGTGCATCTATTATTTTTATAGTGCTCGCATCACCCAAAATTTCCTCTTGGACCGCATCGGACGAACCCGGCTGCCGAACCATTCGGTGAATGGACGCTACACCGGGCAAGCTAGCGGACGACATTTGTCTAATCTCCATGAGCACTTTTGCCGCTAGCTCTGTATTTAATTGTGACGACGGACGCACACTTGAAGAAGATAACATGGAAACATCACCCTGTTCTGGTTCCTCTGAAATAGAAACTGAGAGAGTAGAGTGACCTTGTGGAGAAAGAGCCGGCATCGCTCTTTCTCCAGAAACAACATATCGTGACACACGTTTCCAATGTTTCTCATCCCAATGTTCACATACAGGACAGGGATTAATGCGAGAACACTGACTACAATTAATGCAATAATCATGAAAGTCAGAGGAAGATTTCTTCCTATTACAATTTGAACAAGTTCCCTTCATTGTGAAAGAACAACAATAAGTCCTAGTTACTCGCAAAAACCCCTGACACAAAGATACATAATAACATGATCCATTAATAAATGAAAAAACAATTGCAAAACAAAATAATTTTGAAAAAATATTTTTTCAGAGAAGCCCAAGTTGCTGAAAAGTAACGTTGAGCCCCGATGGATCCGATGGCAAAGTGTGGTCAAAAATTTTAAAATTATATAAAATAATTAATGAGACACTTTCGGATAATATAAATGTATCTTATAATGAGATAAACTACCTCAAAGGCAAACAGCCCCCCTCAAAAAAGGCTGTTGCCAATGAAAACAAACAGTGTAAACACAGAAGAAAACATGACTCCAGGCACTGAAAAAAACTGGCCCGGAATCAGTCATCAATTACACTCTATCTGATGCAAAACAGAGACTCCCAGGGGAGAATCTGCAGAACATCAGATGGAAGATGCAGAACACAAACGTTATACACCCATGGGTGAAAACGTAACTATGGGGAAAATAACAGAAAACATTCTGTAACCAAGCAACTCTCCCAGGGAATTTTTAGAAATGAAACTTCTCAAAAATATGCCAAAAGCAAGGGAGAATTGCAAGGGGGGACTTTAGAAGGTTAGGGGAGAGGAAACACTGAATAAGCAGTGCAACAATTAGCAAGAATGACAACAAGAGGCGTTTGCCTCGAAAATAGGCAACTTAACATAATTTCAACAAAAAATTTTAAGTACAGCCCTGATTATTTTTTGCCACTTCTTTTTTCCTCTCCTCCTTCTATCCTCCTTAGAATCACATTTTCTCCAAGAATTACGTGTCTGGCATCCTTTAAACTGAGATTTACAAGCACAAAGATCAGTGAGATGTTGACTGATGAAGGGCCAAACAGAGAATGATATTTGGCGCCAATTTCGGGACGACTGCGTCACTGCGCATGCGCAGTAGAGTCGTACTATGGAGGTCCTTTAGGACATGATTTCTTTTTGTTTTGGATGCAAATTTTGGGGATTGGGGGGCAAAATTTGTGTTTGGCCCTGGTTTTTGTGGAGTTAGCACCAGCTAAGTCTGGGTCATTGGTACAGTATAAAAATATTATAAATTCATAGTAATTTCTATATTCTCCATACTTACCTATGGCCCAGACATAGCTGGTGCTAACTTCAAAATATCGAGGGCCAAACACAAATTTTGCCCCCCCAATCCACAAAATTTGCATGCAAAACCAAAAATAGAAATGCGCAGATGCCAGGAAGTAATCGGAATTGGCACCAACATCATTCTTTGTAAAAGAGAGTATTACATAATAATTTAGCGGGGAGGTATGAGTGCCCACTCATGGGAGGGCCATCCCCATCTGGGCCATAGGTAAGTATGGAAAATATAGAAATTACTATGAATTTATAATATTTTTCCAACTGTACCCTATGGCCCAGACATAGCTGATCGTAAAAAGGTGGAGGGCCTAGGACTTCAAAAATAATTCCAATCCTGCAATCCATGATGAAAGGAACTAGAATAATTAGGAATTACTTGTATGTCTCTCTATATAGTAATAAAGGAGACATATTCTAAATTTCTAGCCCAATTTAAGTAATTGCTTATTGTAACCATGAAGACAATGCTACATAGGATGTGACAAGTTCCTAATTTTTAAGGCTAGTCCGGACTAAGCCCCCAAAATTAGGATGGCATATCTGAGAATGAGTGAAAATCCCCCACAAACATACGCCTTACAATAACACTTCAGCTGTATGCAGGGTATAAATACGGATAAAACAGCTTCCTTCATAGATATATACTTTTTAAGCCAGAGAGGGGTAAAAATCACCCCCTACCATTCTTTTGAAGAAATCTTCAAAAGAAAGAGGGGAGAGCTCTGGAATCAATAAAAGCGGTACCAAAAAACAATATAAATAATTGTCGAACAGGCACTCAGGTATTAATTCATGATTAATAAACGGTGCTTAACGCTACTTCAGAGGTTAAGGCTTTAGCGACAATCCTGGTAATTAATATTGCCCGCTATATAACATACACCGCAGACGGCGTACACAGATACGTCGAAAACCGGTGATATATAAAAACTAGAACTATCACTGAAGGTGATTAATACCCCCGCTTTGGGTTTTTAGAGGAATGCACTTCTGATCATGTAGGCGAAGGCCATAAGGAAATGTATACATAAAGATCATTTTTTGTTGTTGAAATTTGTATTTGCATGTGGCCTTCCACAGAACAGCACTGAATACTTAAAGAGCCCACACATATATGGTTTACATTTGGAAAAACACATTTACAATGTGCAACATGTATTCAAAATCATTTCATTAATGTAGGAGGAGTTGCACACACAAGAATCCCATTTGAACCCATAATAAATCCAAGTTAAAGGGAGATAACCTGGTTAAAATTGTTGCAGATCAAAAATTTGGGAATATGCGTATGTTCACTTAGTTGTGATAATGTTTGAAAGGTTTCGTCAAAATTGATTGATAAATGTAGGAGGAGTTGCACGCACAAGAATTTCATGTAGAAACCCATAATAAATCTAAGTTAAAGGGAGATAACCTAGTTAAAATAGCCACAGCTAAAAAATTTTGGAATATGCGCATGTTCACTTAGTAGTGATGATGTCTGTAAACTTTCGTCCAAATTGATTGATAAATGTAGGAGGAGTTGCGCACACAAGAATTTCATGCAGAAACCCATATTAAATCAAAGTTCAAGAGAGATAACCTGGTTAAAATTGTCGCAGATCAAAAAGTTTGGAATATGCACATGTTCACTTAGTAGAGATGATGTTTGAAAGGTTTCATCAAAATCGGTTCATTAATGTAGGAGGAGTTGCGCACACAAGAATTTGTTCAAACGGAAAGACATAATAAATCTAAGTCAAAGGGAGATAACCTGGTTAAAATTGTCGCAGATCAAAAATCTTGGAATATGCGCATGTTCACTTAGTAGTGATGATGTCTGAAAAGTTTTGTCCAAATTGATTGATAAATGTAGGAGGAGTTGCACGCACAAGAATTTCATGCAGAAACCCATATTAAATCAAAGTTCAAGAGAGATAACCTGGTTAAAATTGTCGCAGATCAAAAAGTTTGGAATATGCACATGTTCACTTAGTAGAGATGATGTTTGAAAGGTTTCATCAAAATCGGTTCATTAATGTAGGAGGAGTTGCGCACACAAGAATTTGTTAGAACGGAAAGACATAATAAATCTAAGTCAAAGGGAGATAACCTGGTTAAAATTGTCGCAGATCAAAAATCTTGGAATATGCGCATGTTCACTTAGTAGTGATGATGTCTGAAAAGTTTTATCCAAATTGATTGATAAATGTAGGAGGAGTTGCGCACACAAGGTTTTTCATGTAGAAACCCATATTAAATCAAAGTTCAAGAGAGATAACCTGGTTAAAATTGTCGCAGATTAAAAAGTTTGGAATATGCACATGTTCACTTAGTAGAGATGATGTTTGAAAGGTTTCATCAAAATCGGTTCATTAATGTAGGAGGAGTTGCGCATACAAGAATTTGTTTGGATGGAAAGACACAATAAATCCAAGTCAAAGGGAGATAACCTGGTTAAAATTGTCGCAGATCAAAAATCTTGGAATATGCGCATGTTCACTTAGTAGTGATGATGTCTGAAAAGTTTTGTCCAAATTGATTGATAAATGTAGGAGGAGTTGCGCACACAAGAATTTCATGTCCGGAAAGACGTACGGACGGACGGACGGACGGACGGATGGACGGACGTACGGACGTAGGGACGTACAGGGCAATTCCTATATAGCCCCCACTTCTTCGAAGCGGGGGTATAAATATAACATACACATATCCAATCGAGCCACACTGAATAATCCCTGAAGAGAAAACACATTTCCTAGGTAATCCACAGGCGGCCTCTGTACAATAAATTCCAGTAACAACACTCTCCAACGTGTACTATCTGATATCTATGATTGTAAACATGTGCGATTTGAGTACTGACATAATAGAAACCCGGATCTAGAAATGAAAGTAGGTATGATTAACAGGCTCCAACACGGACGGCCCCCGGAATAGATTATGATTTCAAGGTCCACAAAATACAATAAAGCATTAGCCTAATAAAATAATGTGCGAGAGCATTTATATTTAGCACGTAATCATCTGAATACCAGTTAACTGGTTATGCAGCCTGCTAGGTACTCAAAAGTAGCTATTTAATTGTGATGATTTTTAAATACGCGCTCGTATAAAACAAATCACCAATAATCACAGGAAACTAATCCAACTAAAAAGCGGATGTGCCCATGAGGTCGCCATAGAAGACGACCCAAATGCATAGTGTGTATGTATTAAACTAGAACTATCACTGAAGGTGATTAATACCCCCACTTTAGGTTTTTAGAGGAATGCACTTCTGATCATGTAGGCGAAGGCCATAAGGAAATGTATACATAAAGATAATTTTTTGTTGTTGAAATTTGTATTTGCATGTGGCCTTCCACAGAACAGCACTGAATACTTAAAGAGGACACACATATATGGTTTACATTGGAAAAACACATTTACAATGTGCAACATGTATTCAAAATCGGTTCATTAATGTTGGAGGAGTTGCGCACACAAGAATCCCATTTGAAAACCCATAATAAATCCAAGTTAAAGGGAGATAACCTGGTTAAAATTGTCGCAGATCATAAATTTGGGAATATGCGTATGTTCACTTAGTTGTGATAATGTTTGAAAGGTTTCGTCAAAATTGATTGATAAATATGTAGGAGGAGTTGCACGCACAAGAATTTCATGTAGAAACCCATACTAAATCAAAGTTTAAAAGAGATAACCTAGTTAAAATTGTCGCAGATCAAAAAGTTTGGAATATGCACATGTTCACTTAGTAGAGATGATGTTTGAAAGGTTTCATCAAAATCGGTTCATTAATGTAGGAGGAGTTGCACACACAAGAATTTGTTCGGACGGAAAGACATAATAAATCTAAGTCAAAGGGAGATAACCTGGTTAAAATTGTCGCAGCTCAAAAATCTTGGAATATGCGCATGTTCACTTAGTAGTGATGATGTCTGAAAAGTTTTGTCCAAATTGATTGATAAATGTAGCAGGAGTTGCGCACACAAGAATTTCATGTAGAAACCCATATTAAATCAAAGTTCAAGAGAGATAACCTGGTTAAAATTGTCGCAGATCAAAAATTTTGGAATATGCGCATGTTCACTTAGTAGTGATGATGTTTGAAAGGTTTCTTCAAAATCGGTTCTTTAATGTAGGAGGAGTTGCGCACACAAGAATTTGTTCTGACGGAAAGACGTACGTACGGACGGACGGACGTACAGGGCGATTCCTATATAGCCCCCACTTCTTCGAAGCGGGGGTATAATTATATGAGGCTTGCGAGAAGAAAACTATGCCTTGCCCAGTAATTGCCTCTAAACACATAGGCAGTGTGTGTGTGTGTAGGGGGGGGTGGGGGGGAATTCGAAGTCATATCGAAAACTCCTCACCCGCATTATTTAATCATTCCTGTGTCAGTTATCAAAAAATATAGGAACCGTGATGGTTCCCTCACGTCTAACCAACTCCATTATGCCACTATGGGCGGAGAAGGACGTGAAGAATAAAACATTCCCCTGAAAGAAGACCCTCTCATGGAGGAAGCTTCTGGGGAGCGTCCCATAACAGATACTTGAGAATACTGCTCCAAGGTTTCTGTGACAAAAGAGGTGCTACTAGTAGGATTCACAACAAGACTGTTTAATCTTAAACATAATCAATTGAATCAATGAACTGGAGGATACGGGTGTCTTATCATTCATCCCCATGACTTCTGCAGTGTGTCTACTGCATGCGCTCAATGGTCTGGGCATGGCGACACAAATGACGGAAACTAATTGTTCCGGTGCGTCGCAAACTGAACTATCATGGGGTGATCCCATTGGTAGCAAAACTGTCCAAATACTCGCATGTTGAGCGTCCAATACAAATGAAACAGGCTACCTTTCCGAGGAGCGAGTCTGCTAGTCTGTTCAGACGACCTGATATATGACGGATAGAGAGATGAACATTCTCCGTTAGTTATCATAACGGAAATGAATGGGTGCCACCCAGGTTCCTGATGTACACTACCACTATTGAGTTGTCCAACAATATCTTAACAAGCATGTCCGCATTGATGTGGTACTAACAATATTGACATCATTCTTGATGTTTATGTGTTTCTCCAGGAACCGAGGGTCCCCAGACTCCTGCACTTCAAGTCTGTCGGACTCAGGGTCGTGACCCAAACAATTGACTCATACCCGTGATAAACCTGAAAGCCGGATCTGGCAGTTGCAGCGGAACTCTTTGAGTTAACCACTGAATATCTGCCCCAATATGGACCTTCTGTTTACTAGATTCGATAAAACAATACTGGTCCTGAATGCATTTTCACACTCCAGTTCTGGGTAAAGAATAACTGGAGGGGACGTGTGCATACACGACCCATCTAATCAAGATGCGTAGCCACTCTGCACAACCCCATCAGTCGCATAAAATTTCTCACTGTTAATGCATCTGATAGTAGACAAAAGTGAGTATAACAACTGACAACTAATTTCGTTCTGGGTAATGGCAGATGAACCAGATTGTTGTGAGACATAACCGAGTTCATTATTCAAATGACAGCCAAGGGCGCTATCTTCAGACCAAAGCATATCACTCGGAACTGAAATATTATCCCTTGGACGGCGAACTGTAGGTACTTTCTGAATGGCGGATATACCAGGACATGAAAAAAAGGATCCTTAGATCTATGCTTGTAGCATAGTTGATCACTCGAACACTCACTTTTACCGACTAAATGATAACCATAAATAAACTTTTAGAGCTTTGATAAACTTGTTATCCAGCTCCAGTCTATTATCGGTCAGAACGAGCTCTATGGCTTTGGTACGAGTAACAGGTGACTCAAGAATCCCAGAGAATCTTGATTCTCGACAACCTCTATTATTTTCATTGTCAAGAGAACCTTTACCTCCGATTGGAGAGACTCTTATGCAAGGATTTGATGGAAGCATTGTCCATCACAGACATTAAGTTAGTTGTGGTTGTCTCGGAAAGACAGCTTTAGGCCGTCCGAGACCACACTTCTCGCCTACTAGTCTTCCATAATAGTTATCCATTTTGATGTGAATCTTGATAACCATCCGTCAACTGCTAAGCAATAGAGGTGGTAACCCTCACCTGTAGCACCTGCAAGGCCTACAGAAGGAGAAACTACGTCTCTTTTGCGAAGAGCCTCGAGACAACGGCTTAGGGGCATCTTACTGGTAGCCTCGATCAGACCTAAGCCCCCCTATCCGAGTCACTGTATGACGATCCCTAGAGTAATTACCTATACCCTCGAGAGGAGTCCTTTAGACGACTTTCTGTCTAGGACGTCCTCCCTTACTCCTTCTGCTATTGTGGGTCGATTAGACGCTGACTTGAGAAGCAGAGTATTGATCCTTTCTTTGTAGTGTGTCATAAACCAATGAAAGCTCATTGTCAAAAACTTAGTGTACGGAAACCGGAGCGACCCGAAGACAGTTTTTCACCTTATTAAGGATGACGATTCAAGGGCTCAGTCACGTCTGATTAACTCCAAATTAGCAACTGTTAAGACAGAGTTATACGTGATAAATATAATAGCCCTGGAAAGGACTCTAAATGAGGTACGAACGTCCTCAAATTCCTTTGCATCACAGTTCTTAAAGGTGATCTGCGACAGTGAGTTTAAATTCGCTTTGAATGAAGAAATACCATCTCAATTGTGTCCGAGCGAATAGTGAATGACGACGGTAAGGCCATAACTAGGTCCTTAGCCTGCTCATTCAAACGCAGAGGAACTCTCTATACATCTTCCCCGTTTTCCATTATAATCGATAAAATTACGGAAGATGATGACAAGAAACCGGTTACTTCTTTCCACTGGAAAGTTGAATATGGAGTCATCTAAAACGACACCTGTCTATACTTAACCGGAAAAGACATTTCCTCCTCTTTTTCCGGATGAAGGCAGCGTTCAACAACACTAGCAGTTTCTTGCAAGTAGTCGTAGCATTCTGATTTGCTGGAACAAATTCAGGGTAGTGTTGATGGATTAAATCCATCGCAACCATGTGTTGTTCCAAAAGGGAAGGATAATCCCCCTCCATACCCCTTTTATCATTCGTCTGAATGAGTTGAAAATCATGGTCAGCGGGATCAGAACACGCAGCTGACTGAACCGACCCAACACCATCCAACAGCTCAGGTTCTGAGACTGCCGTTGGCTGCTTCTGAACTTGCTGGGATGAGCTGTGCAATCTGCGACAGCAAATCCGTTACAGAGGCCTGAGGAGCAGCGGTCTTCTCTTCTGGTTGCCGGCTGCTCCGGGGACAGTGTGTCTGAGATGGCTCTTTACTCCGGACATCCCGATATATGAGGCCTCGTCTCTTAGCCACTGAATAGTGCTATTTTCGAGCAGTCCGGCATTCTGATTCTCAGGAACGAACTCAGGGAAGTATTGATGCATTAGATCCATCGCCACCCTGTGTTGTTCCGAAAGGGAAGGGTAATTCTCCTCCAAATCCCTTTCACCATCCGACTGAATCAAATTATACTCATGGTCATCGGCATCTGAACGCGCAGATGACTGGATCGACCCAGCACCATCCGACAGCTCAGGTTCTGAGACTGCTGTCGGCCACTTCAGCACTAGCTGGGATGCTGCGATGAGCTGTGCAATCTGCGACAGCAAGTCTGTTATGGAGGCCTGAGGGGCAGCGGTCTTCTGTTGCTTGGCCGCCGGCTGCTCCTGGGACAGTGTGTCCTTCTCGGCAATGCAGGCTGGATATTAGAGGTCACATAGCCAAGGTGTGGTCGTGTGTGCTTGGTAGACGCTGAAGAAGAAGCCGTAACTATAGCCGACTCCGGCTGTGAACTGAACGGAGCGTCCTGGATGGGAGGCATAGATGTATGCTCTGACTGATGCAAGTTCCGAATCACAACATCTGGCCCCAGATGTTGTTATGAAAGAGAGAGGGGGCTCTCTCGCTCGCGGTCCTTCAGACCTCGCCGAGCTTCCTGCTGAACTTGCCAGCTTCTTCTTCCTCTCCGTCGTCGCAGGGTGAGCTTGTTATTATTTTATAGTGATCGCTCTACCCTTTCTACTCTCCTCGACCGCAAAGGACACACCCAGCAAAATGGCAAATTCCAGCTCCCATAGAGAGCTCAAATATTAACCAAGGCTCTTATTTTGAATTGTAAAGAAATTTCTTCGAATTGCACTACCATAGCGAGCCCAAATATTAACCTATGGATCCGATTTGAACAAACTTGAATCTGACTCCCCTAGAGATGTTGTATACCAAATGTGAAAGCATTCTGACAAGTGAATCTGAAGAAGAAGATTTTTGAAGAAATTCCCTCAAATTGTACTAAGCTAAATTTCATTTTCCCATATGGAGCCCAAATATTAACCTAGGCACTTGAATTGAACAACCTGGAATCTGACCCGCCTAGAGATGTTGTATACCAAATATAAAAGCATTCCATCTGGTGGATCTGAAGAAGATTTTTAAAGAAATTTCCTCATATTGCACTAAGTAAAAATTTGGGCTACAATAGTGAGCCCAAATATACACCTAGGGATCTGATTTGAACAAACTTGAATCTGACCCCCTTAGAGATGTTGCATACCAAATATCAAAGCATTCTGACTGGTGGATCTGAAGAAGAAGATTTTTTTAAATTACCCTCCATATTGAACAAAGATAAAATTTGGGCTTCCGTAGAAAACCCAAATATTAACCTAGGGACTTGGTTTGAACAATCTTGAAACTGACCCTCATAACAATGATGTATATATCAAACATTAAAAGATTCTGACTGGTGGTTCTGAAGAAGAAGATTTTTAAAGAATATTCCCCATATTACCCTGTGTTAAAACCTCGGGCTCCTGTAGAGAGCCCAAATATGAACCAATGAGCATTATTTCAACAAACTTTTATCTGACCTCCCCTATGAATGCAGTATACCAAATATCAAAAGATTCTGATAATTGGTTCTGGAGAAAAGATTTTTAAAAATTTTTGCAAATATGCTGACTCAGCATTTTTTCAATGTCCATTACAGAACACCCTAAAATACCCGATGGCACTTTTGTTTTACCATTCGATTCTACTGGTCCTAAGGATACTTCATACCAAATAACAGCTCTCTGTTCCGTGTGGTTTGGGAAATATGGGCGTTTGAAGATATTTCTATTTTAGCTCCCAGGGTTCCCATGGGGATGCAGGAATTTTTTTTTTGCATGGGTCAAGTACTTATGACCCAATAATACCACAAACCAAATTTGGTTCATACCGGACAATCAGTTAAAAAAATAGAAATTTTGGGCGGGGCCAAAAATCTTACCCCTCCTATTACAAAGCCAAATATTACTTCACGAACTTCGTTTGAACAAACTTGATTCTACACCTCATATGAAAGCTCCATAGCAAATATCAAGTCATTGTACACACTGGTTCTTGAGAAGATTTTTAAAATATTTTGGAGCATTTTCCCCCACTCCCTCCCTATAAGGCTTGCAAGAGATTAAAATCCTTAACAAAAGGTCCTAACTCTTGCAATCATGAGCACTGCAGCTAGCTGTATATGCTCCACAGAGCGTGACGATGGTAGCACACTTCGATGGGTGTCAGAATATCATCACCATGTTAATGTTCCTCTGAAATAGAAACTGACAAAATGAATTATAACACGGTGAGAGACCTGCCCTCAGAGCCTCACCGCCAACAACGTACCGCGACACCCGTCTCCAACATTAGTCATTCCAGTGAACACAAGAATGACAAGAGTCCACAGGAGTGCAGCGACTAAAGTCGATATCAGACCTCCAAACTCCACAACAAAATATCTAATTAAGATAAGTGAATAATAGCAATCAAAAATCAATTCAAAATATTTTTTGGGAAACATTTTTTTGAAAAAATGCCTATGTTCCCAAAGGCATCCCGAAAGAGCCTAAGTGTGGACAAAATTCAAATTTTTTTAGCTACACTACCGGAATAATAATCCATGTATCCTACAGTAATTGTACAGTAACAGAATATAAAAAAAACTACCCATATATGAGAACGTTGTCAATGTAAACAACATTAATGTAAACAAGATATCAGGCACACAAAAAAGGTCCAAAGTAATAAAACAATTTAATGCTACCAGATGCAAAGCTAGATCTAACACCCCTAGGGTGAGGACATAACCATGGGGAAAAACAGATTAATATTCTGTATTAAATGTTATACTCCTAAGAAATTTAATAAAAAATTTCAATAAAAATTAGCCAAAAAGCTTAAGAGTTTAACAGGAAGGGTTCATGGATGGACAGGGAAGGAATACTTAACAAACAGTGGAATAATAATTAAGAAAAATGATGACGTCAGGCGTATGTCCCGAAATTGGGAAACATGAAATAATTTTATAATTATTATAAAGTTACGCCCTGAATGTCAAAAACCACCATTGAACACTTCCTTCATCCAATAACAGCCTTGGATCCACCAAATCTTGCATTGATTTGTGTCTGGCATCCTCAAATGAAAGTGTCAATGACACTGTAGCTCAACTTGTCAAGACATGTACATGTACATGTATAGTATGTGACACAGCAATGACAAACATCTAGGTAATGACCTGATAACAAAGGTACATATAAAGTATTGTAACGGTCTGTACATAAATACTGACCGCAGCCTGTAACAAATGAAGTGGGTCTGACTGAACCCCAAAATATCTGTTCTCATAGCACAGTGATAACAAAGGCACCCCAAAACACACTCATTCCTGTCCCAAGGTGAAAACAAAGGTACCCAAGAAGTTTTGTGAAGATCAGTTCATAAATACGAGCTGTATAGAAGTTGTGACAAAAAACTGATAGGACCTAATTTCGGTACAAAATGGCCACTGGCAGCCATCTTGAATTTTGGACCACACTCAGAAACACTTGTTCTCATCCCAAGGTGATAACAAAGGTACCCAAGAAGTTTCGTGAAGAGAGGTTGATAAATACTGCCTCTAGCCCGAGCCTTATTGACATGTGCACTTACAGTGTATAAGTAGCACTAAATAAATCAAAATTCATCTAATTTGCATAATTTCTGCACGAGAAAAAAACTCATACTGTATGTGATGTCATCCATTTTACTAAACATTCATACAAAAATTTATTCAAATCAGAACTTTCATACAGAAGTTCTGTACAAAAGACTGATTGCACTAATTTTGGTACAAAATGGCTGCTGGTGGCCATCTTGAATTTCGGACCACACGCAAAAACACCCGTTCTCATCCCACAGTGATAACAAAGGTACCCAAGAAGTTTCGTAAAGATTGGTTCATAAATAAGGCCTCTAGCCTGAGCCGTATAGAAGTTGTGTACAAAAAACTGATTAGACCTAATTTCGGTACAAAATGGCCATCTTGAATTTTGGACCGCACTCAGAAACACTCGTTCTCGTCCCAAGGTGATAGCAGAGGTACCCAAGAAGTTTCGTGAAGATCAGTTGATAAATACAGCCTCTAGCCCGAGCCGTATTCACATGTGTACTTACTGTGTGTAAGTAGCACTGAAAAAATCATAGTTCATCTAATTTGCATAATTTCTGCACGAGAAAAAAACCTGTATTATATGTGATGTATCCCATGGTACTAAATATTCACACACAAAATTTTTCAAATCAGCGCATTCATATGGAAGTTCTGTGCAAAAATCTGATTGCACATAATTTTGTACAAAATGGCTGCCATCGGCCGTCTTGAATTTCGGACCGCACCCAAAAACACTCGTTCTCGTCCCACGGTGATACCAAAGGTACCCAAGAAGTTTCATAAAGATCGGTTTATAAATACGGCCTCTAGCCCGAGCCGTATTGGCATTTGCACTTACAGTGCTGAAAGTAACACTAAATACATCAAAGTTAGTCTATTTTGCATAATTTACGTACGAGAAAAAAACCCGTATTATATGTGATATATCCCATGGTACTAAACATTCCTACAAAAAATTATTCAAATCAGTGCTTTCATATGGAAGTTCAGCGCAAAAATTAGATTTCACCTCAGTCTGTACAAAATGGCCGCCAGCAGCCAACTTGAATTTTGGATCGGACCCAAAAACACTCGTTCTCGTCCCACGGTCATAACAAAGGTACCCAAGAAGTTTCGTAAAGATCGGTTCATAAATACGGCCTCTAGCCCGAGCCATATTGAATTGCTGACAGAAAGACAGACAGATGGCCAGACGGACGACTGGCCATGGCATAATCTCAAATTTGGCTTCGCCAAAGTTGAGCTAAAAAGGAGACTTTAAAGCACAGGTGTCTTTTCATTGTTGATGACTTTAGGGCCAAACAAAGAATGATGTTGGCACAAATTTCGGTCACTTCCTGGCGACTGCGCATGCACAGAGTAAAAGTATGGAGAACCAGATAGGACTTTTAATTTTCGGTTTTGTAAGCAAATTTTGGGGATTGGGGGGTTCAAAATTTGTGTTTGGCCCTTGATAACATTGAGCTAGCGCCAGCTAAGTCTGGGCCATTGGGTTATAGTATAAAAATATGACCAGTTGTGCGCACATATACTGCCCAAGTGTGCGCGTCTGGTAATTTTACTGTGACCTGAGTCAACGACGTTTTACACGGTGAAATATGTTCAATTTAATGTAGTTCTTTCAAGCCTCAACTCATCTAGTAGTGCACATAAATACAATTGGAAATGGCATTGGAAATAGCCGAGCGTGAACTCAAACAAGAGGCCCCAAGGGGCCTGAGGGCGCTCACCTGACATGGTAGGCTAAATTTATACCAACCTAGAGAATTGATTTCAACAAGTTGCATCTGCTCCTCCTAAGAAAAGCTTATACCAAATATCCAAAGATTCTGACCAGTGGATCTAAAAAAAACAAGAGGCCCCAGAGGGCCTGAGGGCGCTCACCTGACATGGTAGCCTAAATATCAACCCAGAGAATTGATTTCCACAAGTTGCATCTGCTCCTCCTAAGAAAAGCTGAAACCAAATATCCAAAAGATTTTTAAAGAATATTCCTCATACTGAACTAAGTCATAATTCGGGCTCCCACACGGAGCCAATATATAAACCCAGGGACTTGGCTTTAACAAATCTGAATCTCACACCCCTAAGGATTCTGCACACCAAATATCAAAACATTCCGACTGCTGGATCTGAAGAAGAAGATTTTTAAAGAAAATTCCTCATTTTGAACCAAGTTACAATTCGAGCTCCCACAATCAGCCCAAATATGGACCTAGGGACATGGCTTGAACAAACTTGAATCTTACCCCCCTAAGGATGCTGCATAAAAAATATCAAAAGCATTCATCTGCTGGATCTGAAGATTTTTAAAGAAAATTCCTCATTTTGAACTAAGTTGTCATTCAGGCTCCCATAGTGAGCCCAAATATGAACCAAGGGACTTGGCTTGAACAAACTTGAATCTCAGCCCCTAAGGTTGCTCCATGCCAAATATCAAAACATTCCAACTGCTGAATCTGAAGAAGAAGATTTTTTAAAGAAAAATTCCTCATATTGACTAAGTTATAATTTGGGCTCCCACAGGGAGCCCAAATATGGACCCATGGACTTGGCTTTAACACACTTGAATCCCCCCTCCCCCCAAGGATGCTACTCACCACATATCAAACCATTCCGACTGCTGGATCTGAAGAAGAAGATTTTTTAAGAAAATTCCTCATTTTGAACAAAGTTACAATTCAAGCTCCCACAGTGAGCCCAAATATGGACCTAGGGACGTGGCTTGAACAAACTTGAATCTCACCCCCCTAAGGATGCTGCATACCAAATATCACAAGATTCTGCCTGCTGGATTTTGAGAAGAAGATTTTCCAAGAAATTTGCCTGAAATGCACTAAGTTCGAATTTGGGCTTCTATAGTGAGCCCAAATATGAATCCAGGTGGCCGATTTGAACAAACTGGAATCAGATCCACCCCACAATGTTGCATACCAAATATCAAAAGATTCTGCCTGCAGGATCTGGAGAAGAAGATTTTTGAAGAAATTTGCCTGAAATGCACTAAGTTCGAAATCGGGCTCCTATACTGAGCCCAAATATGAACCCAGGGGGCTGATTTGAACAAACTTGAATCAGATCCACCCTCCAATGTTGCATACCAAATATCAAAAGATTCTGCCTGCTGGATCTGGAGAAGAAGATTTTTTAATGTTTTTCCCATTGCCTACAGTGTTAAAAAGTGCTGACTCAGCACTTTTTCAATGTCCCGAAACTGTACCCTATGATAAAACCGATGGCAATTTTTTTTTACCAATTCTTTCTGTTGGTCCTAAGGAAGCTTCACACCAAATAAAAATTCTCTGTGCCGTGCAGTTTTGGAGATATGGGCGTTTTAATTTTTTTCTATTTTTAGCTCCTGCGGTTCCCATGGGGCTATGCGAAAAAAAAATCAGCATAAATTAGGTACTTATGACCCAATAAACCCTCACATAAAATTTGGTTCAAATCAGCCTCTCGGTTTGGAAAATAGAAATTTTGAGCGGGGCCAAAAATTCTGCCCCTCCCATAACGATGCCAGGTATAGCCCCACAAACTTCTCTTGAACAAATCTGAGTCTACACCTCAAAAGGAAGCTGCACACCAAATATCAAGTCTCTGCTACTGCTGGTTCATGAGAAGAAGATTTTTTAAGATTTCAGCACACTTTTTGGGTGTGGCCCTACCCACGGGCGGGGCAACTTGATTTGAACAAAATCAAATTGCAATGTCATAACAAACTATTATCTCAAATATCAATTAAATTGGTTCAGCGGTTTGGGAGGAGAAGACGCAAACACCATGTTCACGGACGACGGACGCCAGATGCCGGACGCCGGACGGTGAGTGATCACTATAGCTCTCCTGACTGAAAGTCAGGTGAGCTAATAACCAGTAATCGGTTAGCGGCCATTCGGTAATCGGTTGAACACTAATGTCAAGTCACTAGACTTACATGCTGTGATGTACTGGAGTTTCTGGAAAACTGTCAATGCCTTTTAAGAATAAGATGACTTTCAGCACAGTAGAAAGTATAAACTTGGGCTTTGTACACTGTTTACATTTTTAATGTGAATTTCATATGACTTGCCATCATGACATTCTGAAATGATTATGTCATTGATTTCCACATGAGTATCAGTGAATAAAACACTCACCTTGGAGGATTTTTCATCACTTCAGGATATTCACATTCATCACTTCCTTCGAGGTCATCTTGGTATAAAAAGCATTGCCAGTAAGGTCTTAGAACTTTAATAACATTCAGTATTGTTTCTGTGATACTAGATGAAAAAAAAATGAAAACTTTATAAATCAAAATACAAAAACAGCTGCAATAATTTGAAACATTCTTGAGATACTAAGAATGTTAAAAAATTTATAGTAATTTATATATTTTTTATACTTACCAATGACCCAGACTTAGCTGGTGCTAACTCCAACAAAACCAGGGCCAAACACAAATTTTGCCCCCCAATCCCCAAAATTTGCATCCAAAACAAAAAGAAATCATGTCCTAAAGGACCTCCATAGTACGCCTCTACTGCGCATGCGCAGTGACGCAGTCGTCCCGAAATTGGCGCCAATTATCATTCTTACTGGCAGTGCCTGGTCAGCGCTATGTACTCAGCGGGGAGGCAAGAGTTCCCAACTCCAGGGAGGGCCATCCCCGTCTGGGTCATTGGTAAGTATAAAAAATATATAAATTACTATAAATTTTTTAACATTTTTATACTGTACCAATGACCCAGACTTAGCTGAATAGTAAACAGGCTGGAGGGCCTAGGACATAGAGGAAAATCCAATAAGCTCAACTATATAGTAAAGAGGTAACCCCTTAAGGAGAAAAGGAGTATTAGGCTTTACATGTATCTTTCTTATTTAATATTAAATTAGAAAGATACACTACCCTTAATAATTGAGCACAATAACATTCATGTTCTCTATTAACATCCAGTATAACCCTTATACTAATTATTTTTAAAGCAAGCCAATAAATAAAGTAGTCCAGAGAATTGAGACTCTTTATAATCATTTAAAAGTGTCCGAGTATTGTATATTAAAGCCCGTTTGACACTTGACATATACAAATGCTTCACACTGAGCTACACTTTAAAAATAAGACATGAATGAAATTAAACATTAATATTACACTTTAAAACCATCCCGGAAGCGACTCAGAAATACTGTCTTGGAGGAGGCATTCCCTTGCTTTTCACTATAAAGCAGGTGACCTAAGGGAACACCCGCCCCCCCCCCCCCCCCCCCCTTCCCCTTGCCCTGGGTCAAATAGCCCAGAGCGAAGAGGGCAGCCGGACGGAGTCACTGCCGGAACAGAAAGCCTGCATAACTATAGTTGCAACTGTTTAGTGGACGACATTCTGAGCAACAGATAACGGACCTAAACAATGCAGGTCTCCATAAATGGACTCAATATTTCTGAGATAAAAATTCGTAAATGTGGATGGCTGAGACCAATAAGCAGCCTTCATTAAATCTGTAATAGCAACACTATTAGCATAAGCCCAGGAAGTAGAAAGAGCTCTTACTTCATGAGCAGAAATCTTAAGCACAGACTGCTGAGAAGAAGATAAATCTTCATACGCAGTACGGATAGTTAACTGAATCCATCTAGCAATAGAATGGACTGAAATGTCCTTTCTATTAGGCATCAAAGACAGAAAGAAACGTTTCCGTCCCTTTCTGATGAACTGAGATCTCTGTTTATAGATACGTAGTGCTCTAACAGGACAGAGTAAAGGCCTACGCCCGTCTGAAGACGGAAGAGCCTTAATAACAATAGGTTCCGGATATTTATTAGGAGCCTGATTCTTAGCTAAAAAACCCACATTAGTAGTGAAGGTGATAGTGTTCCCAACACTACGATAATGAGAATCATCCACCGATAGTGCATGAAGCTCACTGACTCTTCTGGCAGAAGAGAAAGCTAAGAGAAAAGCTGTCTTATAAGATAAGAATTTGAAATCTACTGTCCCAAGAGGTTCAAATGGCTTTTCCTTCAATTTAAGAAGAACCCAAGCTAAATTCCACTTAGGAATTAATCTAAGAGTTCTGGGTCTATTTATCGAAAAGTTTCTAACCAATTTCGATAAAGAGACATTAGATCCAATTTGTAAACTATCATGATGTGCATAGGTATCAGATAACATAGATCTATAACCCTTTATAGTAACAGGCTGCAGTTTGATTTCGTCAAACAAGTATACTAGAAAGTTTGCAATGTCTGGTATAGAGGGATCAAATATATCTACAGAATGATCCCTACACCAACGACGAAAAACCTTCCACTTAGCCGCATAGTTTAGCGAAGAGGAGGTCCTCCTACAGTTAGAAATCGCGTCCACTGCTCGTCCTGTAAAGTGCTTGCCATGCAAGAAGGACCGCACAACGGAAAAACGTGAAGGTTGAGACCTTGCGGGTTGTGATGGAGTTGGCGCGATTTCCCCTGCGAAAGAAGATCCTCTCGTGGAGGAAGCTTCCGCGGTAGGTCCCACAACAGACACCTGAGTAGATTTATCCACGGTCTCTGTGGCGACAGAGATGCTACCAACAGAATCTTGCACTGAGATTGTTTTATCTTTAGCAATACTTGTTGAATTAACGGCGCTGGAGGATACGCATATCCTAACATTCCGTCCCAAGGGATCGACAGAGCGTCTACTGCAAATGCTCTTGGATCCGGACACGGGGACACATACGTCTGCAACTGATTGTTGAGATGTGTCGCAAATAAGTCTATCATTGGCCGTTCCCATTGGTAGCAATTCTGATTGAATACTTGTTTGTTGAGAGTCCACTCCGACGGCAACAAGCGACCCTTTCGTGAAAGGGAGTCTGCTAGCACATTCAGACGACACGGTATGTGACGGACCGAAAGAAGAACGTGATGTTCTAACGCAAACAGAAGGATTCTTTCCGTTAGATTGAACAACGGAACTGAATGAGTGCCTCCCTGATTCCGTATATACGCCACTACTGTCGTATTGTCGGATAGGATTTGGACATGAGCATCGTGAATAATGTCCATCCAGTGACGTAACGCAAGCCAAATTGACATCATTTCCTTGATGTTTATGTGCTTGCACAGGAATTGCAGATCCCAAAGACCCTGGCATCTCGAATCCGTTGGGATTAATGATGCACCCCAACCTGTTTGACTGGCATCCGTCATAATGGTAAAACTCGGATCCGGCAACTGCAGCGGAACTCCTTGAGTTAACCACTGAATGTTTGCCCAAGTCTGAGTCTCTTGTTTCACTTGATCTGACAAGAGAACGTCTACATCGAGCGAATGAATTTTCACACTCCAATTCTGAGTCAGGAAAATTTGAAGAGGACGTGTGCGTAGCCGCCCCATCGGAATGAGATCCGCGGCGGCTCCGCACAGACCTATCAGTCTCATAAATTCTCTCGCCGTGACTTTGTCTGCGTGCAGACAATAGCGAGCGTAACAACTGACTAATTTCGCTCTGGTTAACGGCAGACGAACGAGATTGTTGTGCGTCTCGAAGCTCATTCCCAGATGAGTGAATGACTTGGACGGCACCAGATCCGACTTCTCCTCGTTTACTATGAAACCGAGACGTCGGAGCAATAGAAGAAGATTCTGAACATCGTTCTGAAGCGTTAACTCGTTGCCGTACCTCTGAAGAATGTTGTCCAGGTAGGCCGACGTTACCGCAGACGAATGAGCTCGGAAGTAGATCATTACCGAGTTCATTACCCGAGTGAAAGCCCAGGGTGCTAGATTCAATCCGAAGCACATGGCCCGGAACTGATACACCACTCCTAGGACTGCGAAGCGTAGATACTTTCGGAATGTCGGATGTACCATGACGTGAAAGTACGCATCTTTGAGATCTATGCTCGTTGCATAATCGCTCACCCGAATACTCGCTCTGACCGATCGAATCGTCTCCATATAAAACTTCGGAGCGACGATCAGCTTGTTTATCCAGCTCAAATCTATGACTGGACGGAACGAGCCGTCTGGTTTCAGAACCAGAAACAGATGGCTGTAGAACCCCAGAGATTCCTGGTTTTCTACGACCTCTACCGCGTTCTTCATTAAAAGAGACTGCACCTCTGATAACAGAGCGTCTCTTTTCTGTGGATTTGACGGAAGATGAGTCCACTTTGGACTTCGAGTTAATGGAGGCTTTCGTTTGAAGGATATCTTTAGACCTTCCGAAGTCACTCCTCTCACCCACGGGTCGTCCGTAATCGACGTCCACTCTTGTGAAAAACTCGACAACCTTCCGCCAACCGGAAAGCGATAGAGGTTTAAGCCATCACCTCCTGGACCTGCGAGGCCTGCGGTAGGAGAAACCACGTCTTCCACGACCCGCACCTCGCCTCGTCGACCTCGGAGCGTCCGACCAATTGTCCCGGCCTGAAGGACGTCCCGAACGAGAGTCGCTATCCTGACGGTCTCTCGAATAAGACCAAGAGGACGCACCGGAACCTCTATAGGAACCTCTCTTGGGCGCATTAGACCCAGAAGTGCCTGCCTTATTCGTGTCTGCTGTATCCGACCTTTTAGGAGCGGATCTGAACAACAGAGAATCATTAGCTTTCTTTTTAATATTATCATAAATAGCGGAAAGCTTGCCGTCAAAGAGAAGTTCTCCTGAGACCGAAGCGACTCTAAGAGAGTTCTTCACCTTAGAATCCACTAGTGTGGATGTAGCTAGGGCTGCGTCACATCTAACCAACTCCAGATTTGCCACTGAAAGGGCGGAGTTACACGTGGAATAAGCTACTGCCCTTGAAAGAAGTCTTAAAGAGGATTGTATATCCTGAAACTCTTCCCCTTGAAGGCGCAGTGATAACGCCTTAGTAAGGTGATCTGCATAAGATAAGGCATCTAAATTGGCTCTGTTAGACGCAATAGCTGTTTCCAACACCGCGGTTGGAATAGAAGCTGACGACGGTAATGATAGCTCTAAGTCTTCCGCCTCGTCGTCCATACGCAGAGGAACTCTCGGTATACCCTGTCCTGCCGTGTCGAATTTATTCCTTGCATTAATGAAAGGCAGGTTAAGAGTATTAGCGGACAAGAAACCTGCTTTCCCCGTCCTGGAAGCAAGTTTAAATATAGCGTCGTTCAATAATTCAAATGTTCTTGCAACATTATTGGACTGCGACGGAAACTCGGGAGCAATGTCCCTGAACCGCTCAAAAAATTCAGAGTCCAATGACGCTATAATTCTCTTGTCCGGAAGCGCAGCAGTCTGGCCCGACGGAACAACTTGAGGGAGAAAGTGCCGGATGAAGTCCACGGCAGCTTTATGTTGTTCCGAAAGGGATAGCTCCAATTCATCCGTATCCCTTTCACCATCCGGTCGGACCTCCCGATGTTCCCGGTCGTCCGCCCCCGATGCTTCGGCGGAGCGTACCGACCCAGCGCCGTCGGATAATTCTCGATCCGACACCGTTTCTGTCGGCTGCTGGTATGCTGCGATAAGCTGTGCTATCTGCACTAGAATGTCCGACGTCGAGACCTGCGGAGGCGCGGTCTTTCGCTGCTTCGCCGAGGGCAGCTCCGCATCAGATGGCTCCCGCATACTTTTCCTATGCGAACGTCCAGAGTCCATCGGTCTCGAATCCCTGGCTGCCGGATGGTGTGACCTGGTCGCTGAAGAATCCTTCATCGGCGAAGCTGGCAAGATATCGGAGGTCACGCAGCCAAGGTGCAGTCGTGTGCGCTGACGAGAAGAGGAAGCCTTAACAGTCTCTGCGGACTGCTTATACAACGGAGCGTCCCGAGCGACGGACGTATGCTCCGCTAAAGACACATTTTGTACCACAACATCTGGTCCCAGATGTTGTTGTACGAGAGAGGGGCCTCTCTCGCTCGCGGACCGGCTGGACCTGGACGAGCTAGGAACTGGACTAAAAGGCTTCCTCCGTTCTCGTTTACTATCCGCCGTCACTGGGTGTGCATCTATTATGTTTATAGTGCTCGCATCACCCAAAATTTCCTCTTGGACCGCATCGGACGAACCCGGCTGCCGAACCATTCGGTGAATGGACGCTACACCGGGCGAGCTAGCGGACGACATTTGTCTAATCTCCATGAGCACTTTTGCCGCTAGCTCTGAATTCATTTGTGACGACGGACGCACACTTGAAGAAGATAACATGGAAACATCACCCTGTTCTGGTTCCTCTGAAATAGAAACTGAGAGAGTAGAGTGACCTTGTGGAGAAAGAGCCGGCATCGCTCTTTCTCCAGAAACAACATATCGTGACACACGTTTCCAATGTTTCTCATCCCAATGTTCACATATAGGACAGGGATTAATGCGAGAACACTGACTACAATTAATACAATGATCATGAAAGTCAGAGGAAGATTTCTTCCTATTACAATTTGAACAATGTCCCTTCATTGTGAAAGAACAACAATAAGTCCTAGTTACTCGCAAAAACCCCTGACACAAAGATACATAATAACATGATCCATTAATAAATGAAAAAACAATTGCAAAACAAAATAATTTTGAAAAAATATTTTTTTTCAGAGAAGCCCAAGTTGCTGAAAAGTAACGTTGAGCCCCGATGGATCCGATGGCAAAGTGTGGTCAAAAATTTTAAATTTATATAAAATAATTAATGAGACACTTTCGGAAAATATAAATGTATCTTATAATGAGATAAACTACCACAAAGGCAAACAGCCCCCCTCAAAAAAGGCTGTTGCCAATGAAAACAAACAGTGTAAACACACTAGAAAACATGACTCCAGGCACTGAAAAAACTGGCCCGGAATCAGTCATCAATTACACTCTATCTGATGCAAAACAGAGACTCCCAGGGGAGAATCTGTAGAACATCAGATGGAAGATGCAGAACACAAACGTTATACACCCATGGGTGAAAACGTAACTATGGGGAAAATAACAGAAAACATTCTGTAACCAAGCAACTCTCCCAGGAAATTTTAGAAATGAAACTTCTCAAAAATATGCCAAAAGCATGGGAGAATTGCCAGGGGGGACTTTAGAAGGCTAGGGGAGAGGAAACACTGAATAAGCAGTGCAACAATTAGCAAGAATGACAACAAGAGGCCCATGCCTCGAAAATAGGCAACTTAACATAATTTCATCAAAAAATTATAAGTACAGCCCTGATTATTTTTTGCCACTTCTTTTTCCTCTCCTCCTTCTATCCTCCTTAGAATCACATTTTCTCCAAAAATTACGTGTCTGGCATCCTTTAAACTGAGATTTACAAGCACAAAGATCAGTGAGATGTTGACTGATGAAGGGCCAAACAGAGAATGATAATTGGCGCCAATTTCGGGACGACTGCGTCACTGCGCATGCGCAGTAGAGGCGTACTATGGAGGTCCTTTAGGACATGATTTCTTTTTGTTTTGGATGCAAATTTTGGGGATTGGGGGGCAAAATTTGTGTTTGGCCCTGGTTTTGTTGGAGTTAGCACCAGCTAAGTCTGGGTCATTGGTACAGTATAAAAATATATATATGTTTATGTTTATCTACACTTCATCAAATATTTTATATAACTTCATCAAATTGCCGTCATGCTCGGAAGTTTACTTCCTTCTAAGCGGCTTTCATTTTTGTCTAATTCTTATTCCGTACCAATGTGTATCACGTCATGGGAACGTAAAATTTAGTGTCACACTGATCCTAATTCTTGAATGGGAATTATAAAATTGATCGAGATACGCGTACGTCTTACAGATCGATTTATTATTTGGCAAGTGGCCGCCTAGCTCCTAATCACGAACCCGTCTATAAAATCGCCGATACATATCTTCCTTGGGTGGCAACAAGTAGAGATATGTTACGCATTACATGTTGTTCACTGTTTTTAATTGTAAATTATGGACAAACAATACCGTATCAGATCTTCCTTAGGTGATAACAAGTGGAGATATATTCCGCGTTATTACACGCAAATTTTGTTCTCAGCCTTTGAATTAGGAGCATTCAATCATTTATCTCAACCTCGCCCTGGTAACAGAGGCTGAAGCGAGTTCGCATGCAGTATTCACACATTCTACCATTCCTTGACCCGAATTGTTCAAACGCGTTGTTCTCCACATTCAAGTGTATTGCTTGTAAAATCCCCGTATCATATTTCCCTTGGGTGGCAAAGATATGTTCCCCATTTCATGTTGTTCCCCGTATCTGAGTCTATTACGCGCAAAATAACCGTATCATATCTTCCTTGGGTGGCAACAAGTAAAGATATGTTCCACGCTTCACTTTGCTTTTTGTATTCAAGTGTAAATTATGCAAAAAATACTGTATAATATCTTCCTTGGGTGACAACAAGTAAAGATATGTTCTGCGTTATTACGCAAAAAGCAAATATGAATTAGACACTATTTCTAAAACCTCGCCCTGGTAACAGAGGCTGAGGTAAGTAAGTTCGTATACTGTATTCACACATCCAACCACTCTTTGGCCCGAATCATTCAATCATTTAAAAGCGCGCCTCCATATCTCCGCCCCAGTACCCAACCCGCGTTAATCAGACATCAATACCGCTGATGAAAAATAGAATCTTTTTATACCTTCCTTGCGTAGTAATAACCCCCTCCCCCCCCCCCACCCGATCCTTCCAGGGTGTGTAAATGTTTTGTCCCCACCCACTATTGCAGCATATATATGCCCCCACCACCGATCTAAGTGCACCCCCTCCTATAATGTCTACACTGACAATGGTAGGCTAGGATTCCATACACCCCCCCCCCTCCCCCCCCCCCCCCCCATATACACATGATGTACGCACTGACATATACCCAATGATCATAATCTCACAACATTTACATGCTATGTTCAACATCAATGCATTTTTAGGTGTAACTGCTCTAGTCTGAGAAACCCTCCATAAAGAATGAATCAGTAGAAGTTAAGAATATCAGCGATGATCAAAATAAAAACCCTGGAAGGATCGGGCAGAGGGGGAGGGGGGTATTACTACGCAAGGAAGGTATAAAAAGATTCTATTTTTCATCAGCGGTATTGATGTCTGATTAATGCGGGTTGGGTACTGGGGTGGAGATATGGAGGCGTGCTTTTAAATGATTGAATGATTCGGGCCAAGGAGTGGTTGGATGTGTGAATACGGTATACAAATATATATATAGGAGCTAGGTGGCCACTTTCCAAATAATAAATCGATTTGTAAGACATACGCGTATCTCGATCAATTTTATAATTCCCATTCAACAATTAGGATCAGTGTGATGCTAAATTTTATGTTCCCATGACGCGATACACAATGGTACAGCACTTAATGTAATGGAATAAGAATTAGCCAAAAATGAAAGCCGCTTAGAAGAAAGTAAACTTCCGAGCATGACGGCAATTTGACAAAGTTATATAAAATATTTGATGAAGTGTATGTTTGTGCTGACTAAAAGAATTCCAAGGAAAGATGTCGTACCAAGTAATGCGTGAAAGGAACGTATAAAATCAGATTTTCAGGAATTATCGCGAAAAGGGAAGACGGTCTGCAATGTGGGATGGAAACCAATTGAAAAAATAAACAAACCCGAATCACACATAAAATTTCTTAGAAAATGGCAGGAAGAAAATATAATACCGTGAGGATTCAAAGTGAAATGGAATATGACATCGGATGTCAGTGGAAGACTAAAATCGGAATATGAAAACCTTTTAAATGAAACATCAGAGAGACTGGTAGATATTACGTGATTAGAATTCGAGGAACAGTTGGGTCTTCTGAGGGATGAGTTCGCGAAGTTAAAAAATTTGATATATTCCCGTTTCAACATCTCAGAAAAAGAGGCAATTCTGAAGATAATAAAGAACCATGGTGATAAAATCCAAGTTCTTACTGAAAAAACAAAAGATAAGAAGATAGCTGGACTGGGTGATTCATACGGTACCGACCTACCTGGAAAGAATGTATCGCTGTCGGAAATAAATAATGTGTTAAAAGTATTAGGAATAAAATTACAGAAGAAACTTCCCGGCTACACTGATATCGCAACACACAACATTGAACTGAGAAGGCAAGGGTTTGGATTGCAAAATGTTAGAGCTGAAGGAAATTGCATTTATAGATGCATCAGCAAAATCTGTACAAGCGATGAGGAATATCATCATGTAATACAGAAATGAGTAATGGAGTATGTGGAACATCACGTGGAAATAATGTCTAAATATATAGATGGGCAAGTATCAGGATTCATTAGAAACAGATCAAAAATGAATGGTAGTATTGAAAGCTGGGCAACAGATGAGGATATAATAGGTTTGGTGAATAGGCTGGGAATAGGGATTCATGTATATTGTAAGTATGGTCAAAATTACAGGTGGGTGCGATTCGAACCTGAAAAACCGGTGAGCACAAATGAATTAATTTTCTATCTCTTTTTGAATGATTCTCATTTTCAGGTTGCACAAATGATTGGAAGTATGAAAAAGACAAATGGGCCTAAAACAATCAAATACAAATACCTGCAGTCACAAAATATTTCCACGTTCCGTAGGGATGAACCAAAACTGAATCCCCGAGGTTATTAAAAAAAAATTACCAACAAAAAGTCTGAGAAACCCTCCAAAAAGGACGAATCTGTGAATCCCCGGGGTTATTCAAAACAAATTACCAACACAAAGTCTGAGAAACCCTCCATAAAGGATGAATCTGTAGAAGTTAAGAATATCAGCGATGATCAAAATAACATTTATGTAGATATAAAGAGTAAAATTCTGCACAATGAAACTAAAATAAATCAGCAAAATAACGTGTTTAATTTATCCGGTAAGAAACTTAAAAAACACCAAAGAACATTACTTAAAATGGGTCTCAAGTTTGTCCCAACGGAAAGAACTTTGGATACAGCGAACCTTATCGTTGAGATAAAAGAATGGGAGCGCAGAATGCGACTATGTGAGTATTTCCTAAACAATAAACAGCAAGATATTAATGATAAATTTAAAGAGCGCAACCCGTGGACTCCTAAAGAAGGTAAAGATAAGCACCTTGACCTTTATTTAGAGATAGTACAGGAAGATATTTTGAAGGGCATAAAAAAACGCGTACGAAACAACATAACAAAAATGGAAGAGAAGGCTCTGAAAGAGTTGTTAAATGATAATACAATAGTCTTGCAACCAGCCGATAAAGGGTCTGGAATAATTGTTTTGGATGTAAGTAAATATGAAAATGAGATCTTGATGGAGTTGGGGGACCAAACAACATACAAAGAAGTACCTGTAAATCTGACAGAGAAAATAACAAACAAGATTAAAAGCCAACTCAAAAAACTAGAAAAAAAACAAACTGATAGACAAAAATGTATTAGCGTACATGATACCTAAGCAGCCACAGGCTGGTAGAGTAAAAGGTAACCCCAAAATGCATAAAAGTTAAAAAATTTATAGTAATTTATATATTTTTTATACTTACCAATGACCCAGACATAGCTGGTGCTAACTTTTAAAATATAGGGCCAAACACAAATTTTGCCCCCCAATCCCCAAAATTTGCATCTAAAACTAAAGAAAACATGTCCTGAGAGGCCCTCCACACTTCGCCCCTACTGCGCATGCGCAGTGTCAAGGACGTTCCGAAATTGGCGCCATTTATCATTCTAATAACCAGTGCCTGGTAAGCGCTATGTACTCAGCGGGGAGGCAAGAGTTCCCAACTCCTGGGAGGGCCATCCCCGTCTGGGTCATTGGTAAGTATAAAAAATATATAAATTACTATAAATTTTTTAACATTTTTATACTGTACCAATGACCCAGACATAGCTGAATAGTAAAAAGGCTGGAGGGCCAAGGACATAGAGCAAAATGGAATACGCTCAAAAAAATAAAATAGAGTCATCCCCTGTAGGGAAAAGAAGTAATAGGCCTTACATGTATCTTTCTTATTTATGATAAATTAGAAAGATACAACACCTTCCAAAAATTGAGCTTCATACATCCATGTACTCTATTAATATCCAATAATCCTTATACTAATAATTTTTAAAGTAAGCCAATAATAAAGTAAGTCTAGAGAATAGAGACTCTTATACTCCTAAAAGTGTGTGAGAATTGCATAATCATGTCCGTTGACATATGCAATATTCAAAAGCTATACTTTAAAAACTAAGACTTGAATGAATTTTATAAACTTAAACTTCTCACTAAACAACCATCCCAATAACAGCTCAGAATTACTAACTCCGGAGGAGGTATCCCCTTGTTTTCATAGTAAAAACAGGTGACCCAAGGGAACACCCTCCCCCCCCCCCCCTTTTTCTTGCCCTGGGTCAAATAGCCCAGAGCGAAGAGGGCAGCCGAACGGAGACACTGCCGAAACAGACAGCCTACCTACCTATAGTAGCAACTGTTAAGTGAATGACATTCTGAGCAGTAGATAATAGACCTAACAATAGAGGCCTCCAGAAATGGACTCGATATTTCTGAGATAAAATTCATGAATGGATGGCTGAGCGCAATGAGCAGCCTTCAAAAATCTATAATAGCAACACTATTAATGTAAGCCCAAGAAGTAGAAGAACTCTTACTTCATGAGCCGAAATCTTAAGCACAACTGCTAAGCCAATGATATACCATAAGCAGTACGCTAGTTAATAGAATCCATTAACAATAAAATGGAGCGTAACGTCCTTCTACTAGACATCAAAGACAGAAGAAGCTTACGCCCTTGTAATAAACAGATATCTGTTTATAAATACATAAACTGTACCCGGAAAGAGTAAAGGCCTATGCCCATACGAAGACGGAAGGACCTTAAAATAATAGGTTCCGGATAATAGGAGCCTAACTCTTATGCAACAATCCAACCTAAATAGTAACGGAAGTATTGATTCCGAAACTATGAAAGTGAAAATCATCCATCGATAGTGCATGAAACTCACTGACTCTACAGTAAAAGAGAAACCAACAGAATTACTGTCTAAAAGGTCAGAATTTGAAAACTACTGTTTCCAGAGGCTCAAATGATTACTTAGCTAAATAAGAACCTGAAGTTAAAATCCGTATAGGAATTTAATCTAAAGATTCTAAGTCTATTTATCAAAAAGTTACTAACTGACTTAGATAAAGAGACAAAAGACTCAATTGTAAACTATCGTAGAGTGCATAGGTATGAGGTAACATAAACCTATAACCTAAATAACAACAGGCTGCAGTAGATCTTGTGAAACAAGTATACTAAAAAATAGCAATGAGTAGTATGGAGGGATCAACCATATGAACATAATGATCCCTACACCACGACGGAACAGCCTCCACTTTAGTCGCATAGAATAGCGAAGAAGAGGATCTCCTATAGTAAGAAATCGCGTCCAAAGCTCGTCCAGTACAGTGCTTACAATGCAATACTGACCACACAACGGAATACATGAAGGTTGCGACCTTGCTGGTTGTGATAAAGATTACACGATTTACCCAGTGAAAAAAGATCCTCACATAGAGGAAGATTTCACGTTAAGATCCACAGTAGACAAGAGAGTAAATTACTCATGATCTCTGTGAAGATAGAGATGCTATCAACAGAAATGTATTGTGGTTGTTTATCTTAGCAATACCTGCTAAAAACAACAGCGCCGGAGGATACGCGTATCCTATCATTCCGTCCTATAGATCAATAGAGCGTTAACAGTATTAGCTCAGAGATCTGGACAAGCCAACACATACGTCTGCAATTGATTAGCAAGCTGTGTCATAAATAAAACATCATTGGGCGCTCCCATAGATAGCAAATCTGATTGAATACTTGTTTGTTGAGAGTCCATTCTGACAGCAACAAGTGACCCGTAAGAGAACGGGAGTGCGATAAAACAATCAGACGACCCAGAATATGACGGACCAAAACTGAACTTGGTGTACTATAACGAACAGACGGATTCTTTCCATTAAATTGAATAACGGAAATGAAAGAGTGCCTCCCTGGTTCCGGAGATACGCCACTACTGTCGAATTAAAGGACAGGAATTTGGGCATGCGTTTCTGAATAATGTTCATGCAATGACATAAAGCAAGCCTAAAAAACATTATTCCGCGGAAGTTAAACTGATAGCTAAAAGACTGCGGAACCCAAAGACCCTGGCACTTCGAATCCGTAGGGATCAGTATATATCCCAATCTGTTTGACTGGCAACCATCATAACAGCCACACTCGGGTCCGGCAACTGCGGCGGCACTCTCTGAGTCAACCACCGAATGTTTGCCCCAGTCTGAATCTCTTGTAACACTAGATAGACAAGAGAATGTATAAATCAAGCAATTCATGGATTGCCGGAAAGTTGCCGTCGAAGAGAAGCTCCTCCGAGAACGAAGCGACTCTGAGAGAGTTCTTAACCTACTATCCACGCGTGGATGTAGCCAGGGCTGCATCACGTCTAACCAACTCCAATCAGCCACTGAAGGGCGGAGTTATACGTGAACAAACTACTGCCCTCAAAAGAAATTACATTGAGAATAATATCCCGTAAATCCTTTCTTGAAGACGTAATGATAACGCCTCAGTAAGGCGGATTACGTATAATAAAGCGTCTAAGTTAAGTCTACTATACATAATGTCGTTCCCAACATTGAAATTGGAAAAGACATAAACGGCGAAAAAGAATATATGCAGTCTTTAATCACACCGTCTAGACGCATATGAACTCTCGGTATGCCCTGCTCTGCCAAAATAAACTATATGTAAAAAAGATAAAATGGCAGAAATGAGCCACGCGGACAAGAAACTAAACTAACATGCTTAGTAGCAGGCTTGTATATATATATAAATATATAGCGTCGAAAAATAAAACACATGTTGTAATGACAATATTGGACTGCGTCGGTAAGTCAGGGGCAAAGTCCCTGTACCGATCGAAAAATCCGAGTCCAATGACGCTATAAGTCTCTTATCCAAGATCGCAGCAATGAAGTCCGAAAAATAATCACTGGAAGAAATGCCAGAAGATATGAAAGGCATCTTCCGATACTACTAAAGGGAAAACTCGAAATCTTTCGAATCCCTTTCGCCATCCTGTCGGACCCTATAAAGCGTTCGGTCGTCCGTAGCTTGATGCAACCGCGGACCGCACCGACCCAGCGCCGTCGGATAATTCCTGATTCGACCGAGAAACCGTCAATTGCTGGGATGCTGCGAAACAACTGTGCTAACTCGGATAGCACGTCCGTCACTGAGGCCTGAGGAGCAGCGGTCTTACGATGCATTGCCGCAGGAAGCTCCGAGATCGTTACCCCGTGCATACTTCCAATATGCGAGCGAACGGAGTGTATAGGCCTCGTGTACCTTGGCTACCGGATGGCGCGACCTATTCGCTGTGGAATCACTGAATGCCGAAACTGATCGGATACTCGAGGTCACGTAGCCAATGTGCGGTCGTGTGCCCTGCTGTGAGGATGAGGAAGCATTAAAGACAGTCTCACGGACTGTCAATATAACGGAGCGTCCCGAGCAACGGACATATGCTCCGAATGTAAAATATCTGAACCACAACATGCGGTCCCCTATGTTGTTGGCTTCCTCCGATCTGTCCTCAATCTGCCGTCACTGGGTGAGTACTAAAGTAATTAAAGTGCTCGCATCACCCAAATCTCCTTCCTAGACCGCAACGGACGAACCCGGCAGCCGAACCATTCGATGAATGTACGCTACACCGGGTGAGCTAGCGAATGTCACTCCGTAAGCGATAGACATATTCCATGAGCACTTATTGCCGCTAACTCTTCATTAACTATGACGACAGAGGCACACTTTTGAAAGACATCTCCATAACTCTTCGAACAAGAAACCAGAAATGCTTGGATAGCAAGCATAAAATAATAATATATATAGCGTCGTTCAATAATTCGAAAGTTTGTGTGACATTATTGGACTATGTCGGAACTGAGGGACGATGTCCCTGAACCGAACCAAAAATTTCTAAGTCCACCGACGCTATCAGTTTCTTATCCGGCATCGCAGCATATGTTGTTCCGAAAGGGAAAGCTTGAAATCCACTGAATCCCTTTCGGTATCCCGTCGGACCGGATGAAACTTTCGGACGTCCGTACCCGCTTCCGCGGAGCGTCCCGACCCAGCATCGTCGGATAAAATATATGCGACAGATTCAGTTGATGCTGGGATGCTGCGATAAACTGTGCTATTAAGGAAAGCACGTCCGTTCCCGAGGCCTGTGCAGTAGCGGACTTACGATGCATTGCCGGAAGCTCCGTGTACGTTGACTCCCGCATACTTCCTATGCGAACGTCCGGAGTCTGCAGGCCTCGAGTCCCCGGCTACCGACCCAGCGCTGTCGGATAATTCTCGATCCGACACCGTTTCTGTCGGCTGCTGGGATGCTGCGATAAGCTGTGCTATGTGCACAAGAATGTCCGGCGTCGAGACCTGCGGAGGCGCAGTCTATCGAGGGCAGCTCCGCATCAGATGGCTCCCGCATACTTTTCCTATGCGAACGTCCGGAGTCCATCGGTCTCGAATCCCTGGCTGCCGGATGGTGTGACCTGGTCGCCGAAGAATCCTTGATCGGCGAAGCTGGTAATATATCGGCGGTCACGCAGCCAAGGTGCGGTCGTGTGCGCTGACGAGAAGAGGAAGCCTTAGCAGTCTCAGCGGGCTGCCTATACAACGGAGCGTCCCGAGCGACGGACGTATGCTCCGCTAACGACACATTTGTACCACAACATCTGGGGCCAGATGTTGTTGAACGAGAGAGGGGCCTCTCTCGCTTGCCGTCCGGATGGACCGGAACGAGCTATGAACCGGACTAAAAGGCTTCCTCCGTTCTCCCTCCGATCCGCCGTCACTGGGTGTGCATTAAGTTAATTTTATAGTGCTCGCATCACCCCAAAATTCCTTCTAGACCGCAACGGACGAACCCGGCTGCCAAACCATTCGGTGAATGGACGCTACACCGGGCGAGCTAGCGGACGTCAAAGGCCGTCGAACCTACTAGGGTCCTCTTAGGCAATTGGCGTATTACATGAGCACTTTTCCGCTAGCCCTTCATTAATTGTGACGACGGAGGCACACTGTTGGAAGACATCACAGATACATCACCCTAATCTTGATCGTCTGAAATAGAAATTGATAAAGTAGAGTGACCCTGCGGGGAAAGGACCGGAGTGTCCAAATTCCCAACAACATACCGTGACATACGCTTCCCATATTGTCATCGAAATCATACGATACAGAACCGGAGTTAATGCGAGTACACTGACCACATATAGAATGATAATAAGGTCAGAGTAAGACTTCCTCTTAAAACAATTGATCAATATCCTTTCAATGTGAAAAGAAAACAAGTCCTGGTACTCGCACTAACCCCTGGCAATCAAAATACATAATAATAATATGATCCATTAATATAGAAAAAATAATTGAAATCAAAATATTTTGAAAAAATATTTTTTCAGAACAGCCCAAGTTTCTGAAAAGTAACGTTGAGCCCCAATGGATCCCAAGCCTAAGTGTGGACAAAAATTTTAAAAATATTTTAAACAATTTATTCAACACTTACGAACAATAATAATGTATCTAGTTATGATTGAAATAACATAAAGATATTATTATTTAGAAATCCCCCCCTCACACAGAGGGCTGTTGTAAATGTAAACAATGAGTGTAAAAACACTAAAATAAGACTCCAGGCACCCAGGCCCGAAATCAGTTACCAAAAATACACCATCTGATGCAAAACAGAGACTTCCAGGGAAGAAACTGCAGAACATCAGATGGTAGATGCAGAACACAACGCCTAACCACCCGTAGGTGAAGACGTAAACATGGGGAAAGAACAGAATTCATTCTGTTATTCAGCTAAACTCCCAAGAAATTTTAGTAATAATAATTACAGAAATTATGCCAAAAGCATGGGAGAATAGCAAGGGGGAACTTAAAGGACAGGGAGAGAGGAAAAACACTTGAAAAAACAGTGTAACTAAATAATCAGAATAACAACAAAATGGCTGCTGCCTTGAAAATAGGTAACTTAACATAATTTCATTAAAAAATTTTAAGTTACAGCCCTGATAATATTCTGTCACACATTCTTTTCCTCTCCTCCTTTTCTATCCTCCTTAGAATCACCATTTCACTAATATTTATGCGTCTGGCATCATTTAAACTGAGATTTAAAAGCACAAAGATCAGTCAGATGTTAACTGATGAAGGGCCAAACTTAGAATGATAAATGGCGCCAATTTCGGAACGTCCTTGACACTGCGCATGCGCAGTAGGGGCGAAGTGTGGAGGGCCTCTCAGGACATGTTTTCTTTAGTTTTAGATGCAAATTTTGGGGATTGGGGGGCAAAATTTGTGTTTGGCCCTATATTTTAAGAGTTAGCACCAGCTATGTCTGGGTCATTGGTACAGTATAAAAATATGAAGCCCCTTTAAGAACAATAATTTTGGGAATAAACCACCCAACAGAGAAAATAGCAGAAGTGATGGAGTCTGAATTAAAACAACACGTTGAATCATTACCATCCTACATACGCTACACCACACATTTCTTGAACAGACTGGACTGTATACCCAACCACTCCCTGAAAACAGCATAAGGTACTATATGGACGTCAAGAAACTATATCCAAGCGTCCCATGTAATGAAGGAATATTAGCATGTAAAAAAGCACTAGAAAACTCTAAAAGAAAATTATTCCCAACAGAGATAGGTCTTAAATTAATAGAAACTGTTTTGGACAATAACAATTAAATGATTGAATGATTCGGGCCAAGGAGTGGTTGGATGTGTGAATACAGTATACAAACTTACTTGCCTAAATTAAAGTATTATAGACGGACTCGTGATTAGGAGCTAGGCGGCCACTTGCCAAATAATAAATCGATCTGTAAGACATACGAATATCTCGATCAATTTTATAATTCCCATTCAACAATTAGGATCAGTGTGATGCTAAATTTTACGTTCCCATGACGCGATACACATTGGTACGGCACTTAATGTAACGGAATAAGAATTAGTAAAAAATGAAAGCCGCTTAGAAGGAATTAAACTTCCGAGCATGACGGCAATTTGACGAATTTATGTTTATCTATGTATACATTAATTTTTAGCAAGTATTGCTATATTATAACCAAAGCATCTGTTAATAAAGCAAAGTTTTGTCAAGTGGAAAACATCTACATACCTGCTATGTTTCATAGCATTAAGATTAAGAAAATGAAGCAAATTTCACAGTTCAAAAATTACTGAAATATTTGCATTTATTTCTGTCTGCTTAATTTTATGCATATCTGCAAAGACTACAGGTTGACAAAATTTTTCGAGAAACCTGAAAGTATTCTGATAAAACTTTTGGTGAGAAAGGCATTGTCAACATCTCGCACCCCCAACACCACCACTTGCCATCTACTCCTCTGGTGATAGTTTTCATAAATAAAAGTGTCAATGACACTGTAGCTCAACTTGACAAACTTGAACTTGGTAAGTTATAAGTGAAATGGCAAAATTGAAGATTATTGATTCCAATGTTATTTGGTGAAACTTCAACATAACAGCATTGTGTGTGCACAATGTCAGAGCAATCCATGCATTTTTAAATGTAAACTGTAGGGCTGGCTGAAGGAAGAATGCTGATACACAAATGCAATCAGCTTAAAGGTCATTGTAAACGGCAACTTTTTTCACAGAAATGAATGCTAATCGATAGCTCTTATATGAAGGTCTTGCCTAATGGGCACACAAAGTTCTAAAACAATGCTATGATAAATGCGCCCTGTAGGCCATGTCGAAGAAGGTTGATGTACAAATGCACTAAATTCAAAGGTCGTTGCTAACAGCAACAGTTTTTGACGGAAATGAAATCAAAATCAGTAGCTCCTATCTAGGTCACCCTGAATAAGCGTACAAAGTTTCCAAACAACCCGATAATGAATGTGCCCTCTGAGGCATGTCAATGGAAAATGTTAATGCACAAATGCACTAAGTTTGAAGGTTGTTGCTAATGGCAATGTTTTTCTTCTTCTTTTTATTCTGAAAATTCATAAATATGTTCTGTAGGGAGTGCAAAAGAGATAAGTTGCTGCACAAATGCACTAAGTTCAAATGTTGGTGCTAACAACAATGTTTTTTGATGCAAAAATCAATAGCTTCCATCTAGAGGTCACCCCGAACACACATACAAAGTTTCAAAGCAATCTATTCATATATGTGACCTAAACAGCATGCCAAATGAATATGTTGATGCACAAATGCACCAAATTCAAAGGCAGTTGCTACAGCAATGTTTTTTGGACAAACATGAACCAAGTTTCAAAGCAATCCATTCATAAATGTGCCCTACTTATTTATTGGTGTTTAAGGTCACATACTTCTGCACAATGGCTAATCATGACCGCAACATGGAAATAAAGTCAAGTCCTGTCAATCGTTTATTCCCATGTTGCCCATTTTAGAGGACTTTCACATCAAGCATTGGTAACTGTGTCCTATTCTACCAGTAAAACAGAGATGGCTTACTGCAATAAAAAAGCACTGTTTCACTTCCCGGAGTTCCCATGGGGGATAAATGTGCCCTTTCGGGTATGGCAAAGGAATATGTTGATGCACAAATACACTAATTTTAAAGGTCATTGCTGAAGGTAAAATTTTTTAATGGAAATGGAAGAAAATACACATCTCACATCTAGAGGTTACTCCAAACATGCATACCAAGTTTCTAACTGATCCAATCACAAATTCATCCTGCAGGACTTGCCAAATGAAAATGTTGATGCACAAATGCAATGAGTTCAAAGGTCATTGCTAACGGCAACATTCAGCAATGTTTTTCAAGAGAATGAAAGAAAATCAAAAGCTCCCAAGTGGAGGTCACTCTAAACAGGCACACTATGTTTCAAAGCGATTAAAATCATAAACGTGAAATGTGCAGTGTTCCAAAGGAAACTGTCAACAGACAAAATAGCAAAGTCAAGTGTCATTGCTAATGGCAATATTTTTTAAGAAAAATGTTGATGCAAAAAGGGCAAAGTTCAAAGATCATTGCTAACAGCAATGTTTCTCAATGGAAATGAAAGAAAATCAATAGCTCACATCTAAAGGTTGCTCCAAACTAGCACTCCCAGTTTCAAAGCAATCAGATCATAAACGTTACCTTTGAGGTGTGCCAAAGGAAATTGTTGATGCACAAAAGGGAAAAGTTGAAGGTCATTGCTAACAGCAACTTTTTTGCTGGAATGAAGTTCCCATCTGGAGGTCAACCCACAAAACATACTGAGTTTTAAAGCGATCAATTCATGAATGTATCTTGTTGAGCAGGCCAAAGGAAAATGCAGATGCATGAAGTTTAAGGTCATTGCTAATGGGAACTTTTTTGACAAAAAATGGAAGAAAAATGATAGCTCCCATCTAGAGGTCACCATGCAATCTCTAGGTAAAGTTGCAAAATATACCTTGCAGTTGTTTCTTAGTAAGTCTTGGTGGCCACATGATGTAGACTCTCAAAGTGTAGAAAAAGGTGTAAACAAAATCTCCAGGCCCTTAAGTGTTAAAGAAAGAAAGCCAAAATGAGGAATTTATCAAAGTTTGATAATACACACTGTTTTGGGTTTTTTTACTCAGTTTCATTGCTCATCACATGCACAGTCAGTTATAACAAGAAGAGTACTCACTGATAGGTAAAAACCTGGTACTGATTGTGAAAGCATGTCTGCCAACAAACTGGGAAAGTTCTGCCCATCCCATATTTCAATGTTAAAACACTTCTCAGCTTGAACATAGTGTGTACTGGTACTAAAGTTTAACTGCACTGAACACATGTTGGAAGGTTAATTTACACTTCCCAATAAGATAAGTTCACTGCTATGCCAATCAGTCATACAATTAGGACTGTTTCGGTCTACACAATGAGAGTGGGTATGAAATGTCTTAACAATCTGCACACTAATGCCAAAATAACATAACATAAATAAAATTTCAAGCCGCAATTTTTTTTCCTTTATGTAACTAGCTATTCAATCAATTCTTCTTGTACAGAGGTTTGACAGAGCTGAAACAGCTCTGTAAAACAAGATTGATCTGGTTGCCTTCCCTTGCACATTAATGGAAAGACTTGAGGCATGAGTATTTTATATTTTAACAGCAGTGTGTACAGAGAGAGAAACCACATGAGAACATCTGGTGGAAATCATTGCTGAACCAGAGTTGAGCACCTACTGTACAGAGTGTCCATTCACAGCTGTGAACAAGAACGGACAAAATCCATTGCTTCATTTTCCAACAATGAATATTACAGAAGCAGAACATACTGCTTTCACAATTTTCTTGATAAAAGTATCAATGC
Source organism: Pictodentalium vernedei (assembly GCA_031216915.1). NCBI lineage: Eukaryota > Metazoa > Mollusca > Scaphopoda > Dentaliida > Dentaliidae > Pictodentalium > Pictodentalium vernedei. Next base: position 426,816,274 of record CM062296.1, on the reverse strand, counting down.
ACCAAAGCTTTGACACAAACTGAAATCAATTCAGCCACAAAGAGGATAACAAAAACAAGAGGCCCCACGGGGCCTGAAGCGCTCATCTTGTACAGAACACAATTTAAACAGAGTCCAAGAATGAGTCCACATTAAGCAAGCCATCTCCATAGGCTACACTGTCAATCCTTGAGTCCCTCAGGAGTGACAAAAATAATCTGGGCATCATGCCTTTTCTTCAGTTGGTCATAAGTAAAATGCAGAGCTCCCCTATGAAGCCCCTTGATACAACCTATGTGGATTAATCTTAGTACCTCTAGAGGGTATTGAATACAAAATTTTTAATTCTTCAGCAAAATGGCCAATTCCGGCTCTCATAGAGAGCCCAAATATTAACCCAGGCTCTTGATTTGAACACAGTTAAATCTGACTTCCCTAGAGATGTTGTGTACCAAATATGAAAGCATTCTGACTGTTGGATCTGAAGAAGAGAAACTGTAAAGAACTTTCTTCGAATTGCACTAAGTTCAAATTTGGGCTACCATAGCGAGCCCAAATATTAACCTATGGATCCGATTTGAACAAACTTGAATCTGACTCCCCTAGAGATGTTGTATACCAAATGTGAAAGCATTCTGACAAGTGAATCTGAAGAAGAAGATTTTTGAAGAAATTCCCTCATATTGTACTAAGTTAAATTTCATGTTCCCATATGGAGCCCAAATATTAACGTAGGCACTCGAATTGAACAACCTGGAATCTGACTCCCCTAGAGATGTTGTATACCAAATATAAAAGCATTCCAACAGGTGGATCTGAAGAAGAAGATTTTTAAAGAAATTTCCTCATATTGCACTAAGTAAAAATTTGGGCTACCATAATGAGCCCAAATATATACCTAGGGATCTGATTTGAACAAACTTAAATCTGACCCCCATAGAGATATTGCATACCAAATATCAAAGCATTCTGACTGATGGATCTGAAGATGAAGATTTTTTTAAATTACCCTCCATATTGAACAAAGATAAAATTTGGGCTTCCGTAGGAAGCCCAAATATTAACCTAGGGACTTGGTTTGAACAATCTAGAATCTGACCCTCATAACAATGATGTATACCAAATATTAAAAGATTCTGACTGGTGGTTCTGAAGAAGAAGATTTTTAAAGAATATTCCCCATATTACCCTGTGTTAAAACCTCGGGCTCCTGTAGAGAGCCCAAATATGAACCAATGAGCTTTATTTCAACAAACTTTTATCTGACCCCCCTATGAATGCTGTATATCAAATATCAAAAGATTCTGATGATTGGTTCTGGAGAAAAGATTTTTTAAAATTTTTGCAAATATGCTGACACAGCACTTTTTCGATGCCCATTACAGAACACCCTAACATAACCGATGGCAATTTTTTTTACCATTCAGTTCTACTGGTCATAAGGATACTTCATACCAAATAAAAGCTCTCTGTTCTGTGTGGTTTGGGAAATATGCGCGTTTGAAAATATTTCTATTTTTATCTCCCAGGGTTCCCATGGGGATGCGGGAATTTTTTTTTTTGCATGGGTCAAGTACTTATGACCCAATACTACCACAAACCAAATTTGGTTCATACCGGACAATCAGTTAAAAAAATAGAAATTTTGGGCGGGGCCAAAAATCTTACCCCTCCTATTACAAAGCCAAATATTACTTCACGAACTTCGTTTGAACAAACTTGACTCTACACCTCATATGGAAGCTCCATAGCAAATATCAAGTTATTGTACACACTGGTTCTTGAGAAGAAGATTTTAAAAATATTTTGGAGCATTTTCCCCCAATCCCTCCCTATAGGACTGGGCATGCCGAGTTGAACAAAATGAAATGCCCCTTTGGGACCATCACTCACACAAACTTTCACTTGAATTGGCCCAGTGGCTTTGGAGGAGAAGAGAAAAACATGGTGTTGACGGACGCCAGACGACGGACAGAGAGCGATGAGATTAGCTCAGCTTGACTTTGTCAAGATGAGCTAACAAAAGAAAATGTAACATACAGTAAAGCTGCCGTAGACTGGTCGTAATCCATACATAGCAGTGATGTCTGCCAGGTTTAACAGGTAATAAAATCATCATCAGCAAAATTTTAATTAGCACTGGATTGTACCTGGGACTTCATTAATACAATTTTTGATGATTATTCCAATAATTAGTGTTTGGAATTTAATATTATTACATCTGTGGACATATTGGCCACCCGAGGAAAGTAACCAGTCCCTGGTGGCCAAACTGTAACATGAATAAAAAGAAAATAAAATAAATATAAAAAAGCAGCCGCTAGCCACCACAAACCCACATGCTAGTGACAGATAAAGAAATCAGTTCATCTTCAGGTAACGTCAATCTAAACATGTATAGAAACTATATAAATAAAGATTATCATTGACCATGTACAGTATGCCATCACATTAATGTTGCTCACATTTTCACTTCTTATTTTTGGAATTTTCGGTGAAGAAAAAAATACAAGATCAAAACTTCATTGAGGGAATACAATGGTATCTGGCAACTTATTTCTTGCTTGAATAACCCTGTTAACTATATATGATTTCTAAACACCAAACAGTTTACAATATTTTCAACATAAATTTGACCTGTTAATTGCATACAGGTAATAGAGTAAACTCATTTTAACAGGTGAATAAAAAAACTTGTAAACTATAATAGAAATAAAAGAAAGGAAACTCAGTTTATACCAGAATGCACGAAAATGACCAAATTCCTGTTAATTGAATATATTTTAACCCATTACCTAATGATTCAGCCACATCCGCCAATGTACTATGCAAATTCAGCAGTTGAAAAAATCTTAATTTTTTTGAAAATTACAACAAAACTATATCATGTGACCCCTCAATGGAATGAGCTCGATGAGCTCATTCCAATGAGAGGTCACATGATATGGTTTTGTTGAAATATTTCAAAAATTTTGAAAAAATAATATTTAAAATCACAAATTTTGATATCGTCTGCGTTGGGTAAAGAGTTAAGAGAAGTTAGGAGAGGATTGTACAAGTTTAGTATTCTGATATGTCAATTTATTGATTCAACTTTTACTCTTCACACAGACAAGAAAATACTTGTTTCCATAAATTACATCTTTAGCTAAAAGAAGTTTTCAGAAAGCCAACAGAGTAATGTTTCCACTTGATTCAATGTTCTGAATTGTATCTGATGTGATAACTTATTAGAGTCCTAAAATATGTCGAACAAACCTTTGATATAAAGAAGGTACATTTCTGCTGGATGGTTAAAATTACCTGTCACAGGGTTCTTCAGTTTGACCAATCAAGGGAACAGGATCTCCTAATAGTGCCCGAAGGGTTAATGCTGCACCTTCTGTAAGTGACTTCAGGCAATAGCCACCCTAAAAAGGTCAATTGATGGTATTTGTAAAAATACAAATAACAAGGGAAGGAACTTTATTTTGTAAATTTTTGTAAATAATGAGAAATTTGTTCACTTAAAGACATATAACATTATATAATTATGAACTTTCCTGAAGGCTGAAACAAAGAATTATCAACCCGAGAAAAGTAATATTCACCGAGGCCATAGGCATTACCCTGTTCAAAAATCATTAAAATTATCGTAAAATTCATTAATAAAAGCAAAAAAAGAAGTTTGTACCTTTTTTAAAGTGTACACAATTTGTCTCGATCAGCTATTTACATTGTGCCAATTTGTGGTGACCCAGTTTCAAACACCTAATCACTAACAATTTCAGATGTTTGGTTTGTAAACAAAAGTTTTATTCAACAGAAAATTCCCCTTTAATCGTGTTCCATTTACATTTTTCTTGCATTTGAATAAGGGTGCCTAAGTTTTGCTTTACAAACTGCAACACTGTGTTTGAACATTGAAAAGAGAATGTAAATATGCAATTTTTTCTGTAATAAAAATAAAACATTGACTGATTTTCCTCAATGTTTTATTTTTATTACAGAAAAAATTGCAAATTCCTTGCTTTATTACATATTTTTCGAAGAAACCACCATATTCATATGCAACAAAATAAATTTAATTTCAATATATATATAAGAAGCAATGTGCATTAACATTATTATATGTCCATGTTGTAGTTAATTGCTATATTTGAACAGTTCCTAAACATTGGAACAGGGAAATTAAAGAAAGGAGGAAGTTGGAAATATCATTTCTATTTTTATCACAAACAGGTATTTGGAATCATTATATCAACCTAGTTGCTCTATTTATAGACAACAATGACAGCAGTGAAATAGCAACTCGATTTTGACAAAAATGGAACAAATCAGCAATACTCCAGCATATCAACACTTCTGATGAGTGTTTTGGCCAATTAAATTACTATATTTTTTCTGCAGACATGTTAACCCTCCCGGAATGCCCAGGAAATTCCTAGGAAATCAACATTGTTCCTGGCATCCTGGAAAAAGATCTCCTTGGGTCGAAAAATCTGGAAAATATCAATCAAAACATTTGGCAGTTTTTAAATGATTTTGAGGGTCAATCTGCGATCAGTTACAATAGATTTATAGTGTTGGCATTACCCTGTTCAAAAATCATTAAAATTATCATAAAATTCATTAATAAAAGCAAAAAAAGAAGTTTGTACCTTTTTTAAAGTGTACACAATTCGTCTCGATCAGCTGTTTACATTGTGCCAATTTGTGGTGACCCAGTTTCAAACACCTAATCACTAACAATTTCAGATGTTTGGTTTGTAAAAAAAAGTTTTATTCAACAGAGAAAACCCCTTTAATAGTGTTCCATTTACATTTTTCTTGCATTTGAATAAGGGTGCCTAAGTTTGGCTTTACAAACTGCAACACTGTGTTTGAACATTGAAAAGAGAACGTAAATCACAATTGAGTTGATGGGTGCTGCCATTTTTAACTTTGAATTCTGGGAGATACTGGGGAAGTTCCTTTGGACTTTTTCCAGTGATAAAAATATCCGTCTGGGAATCACCTCCTTTTTCATGTAAATCTCTGAATCAAACGAGCCAGTGTTTTGGAAAGTTGAACTGATGACAACTCTGATTTAATTCTAAGTTACAGGCCTCTTTAGAAAGTGTTTTGATTTTGTTATTTTATTTATTATTTCTTGCAAAATGATATTGAAATGGATAGGATCTACAGAGAAATTCATTTTGTGTATTACATTTTTAAGAGGTCCTCTGTTCAGTAATCTGTTTTTATACTCCAGAGAATTTTCTTCAATTTTTATTTCTTTCAACTCATGTTTGCTCTTCAGCAGCCATGAAGTGATTGTAGGAGTACTGCAAGAAATTCTTTGAAGTTGAACAATTGAAATTTATGAACATTTGTGGGAGTTAACTATGCCTCTTTTTTTATAAAATATTTTTCTGTAGATTACTGCTACAGACATGAAGTGTAAGAGAACATTTTTTTTTTTTTAAGTTTGACATTTACATGTGTTGTACTTGAAACTGAAAAATTAAGGTATTTTTTCCAGAATTTTTGGTTATATTTATTTTTATTTTTTTGTGGGGTGGGGGTGGGGTGGCAGGGGGGAAGGGGGGGGGGGGTATTGGGAGAAACCTGATTACTGTTGTGATTCCATTTTTTGTGAATAGAATACAATTTGAATAAGCCATTAGACAAGATACAGAATCAGCTGAGATGAGCAGTAGTATAATTCCAGAATGAAAATTTATATTTATATATTTTGACCATGGTTTTTTTTGGTACTACAACATATGTGAGCTGTATTAATAGTATGGTAGAGTCTTCTAAGGATAGAAATCCTCTCATTGAGGGTGATTTAGTGATAGTTGACTTGTTCCACACAGCCTTTTCTGTCACACAAACTTTTCCCTGAAATCCATGCCATTTCCCTGAAAATCAACATCACCTTCCCCGAAATATATTTTTGGGACATTACATGTCTGTTTCTGTCATATAATCATACAAAAATACACCAATATTGATATCAAGAACTTTTGATGAGTAAAACAATCTTTTTAACTTCTCTCTCCATTCAAATCATCATCCAACAACATATTTCAATTTTTGAGGTATTTATTTTTGATGCTAAAATCCCAAAACATTTTGTTTATACTTCCACTTAGTGTCAAAGTACTTGTACTTTTATGATAGGGTCCAGAGAATCAAAATTTGTATCCTCAAATCTAATCAGTGTTGGATGTCAACATTTTATCGGAATGGAATCAGAAACAGCACGAAACAATTTAGTTTAAACAATATTTATTTCATGAACTCAAAATGTAATATAACTTACAAAATATGTGGATTCGACAGTAAGCATGCAAGCTTATATTTAGCCGATTCCACTTGATGAGCATATTACAAACAGACCAACATACATCAAGAGGATGGAGAAACGCAAAGGAAGGTATGATTTTGGAAATGAAGCTGTGTTATGTCATGGAAGCAATGATAATTGACCCCAACCAAAGGACGGCAACCCATTGGCAACACAGCTAATATCAGGTGTAATTACTCATTATGCACACACATTGTCAAGAATTATGTAGGTATTGAACTTTGATTATACAGGATTCTGTGATATCATCAGCTTCAACGTGGACACAAGGACAATCCAGGAAGTGGAGTTGGGGGTTACAATCTAGGTGGAAGAACAAATTTTTTCATTGCAAAAATGAACTGTTCAAATCGGTTGAAAACAAAACAGTTTTCCTCAGAAGTTAAAGTTTCTGATCCAAATACCAGTGCATTGTTTCAATTATGCCACAGAAGCAATTGGGCGAGGATTTCAAATAATTGTCACATAAGTGTGCATTAAGATTACTACAGTTAAGCTGCAATCTACAGTGACAGATTTGGCCAAGACGAGATTTGGATTATTGATAAAAAGATGGAAGGCGACACTTGTCCCTATTGAGGTATGCTTTGAAGTTACAAAGTTTTAAATCTTCTCTGATATGATTAGGGATGTCATTCCATGCTGTTGATGGTATAAATGATGATTGCTAGTTCAGGGTGCGACACCTTGGAACATGAAGGGTGTTACTCGTCCACAGGTTATATTGCTGATTGGCTGACACAAAGGGAGGTATTTTGCTTCCAATATAAGGTCGTACCAGGTTATGATACATTTTGAAAAGCTGAATCAATTTATGTTTGTCATGCCTGGAGCTAAGCGGTTCCCAACATGTTTCAGTGTACAGACAACTTTTACTTGCACTTGCTGTAGTTCCAGTAACAATTCCAGCAGCATCTATTTGAATTTTTCTAGCTTGCCGGTGTTGCTGACAGTACAATTTGACCATACAGTGTCTGCATAATCCAATAAAGGTCTTATGAATGCAAAATAACTCTTTTCTAAGCTTTTTCGGTTGAGGGTGAATTTCAGTTTTCTCATCATGTCAAATCGGGAACATGCTTTAGGACGTATGTAATCAATATGCCTGTTCCACATACAATCACCATTAAGAATTACACCCAAATGTTTATGCTAAATAACCTCAGTAATTTGGATGATTGGTGGTTTCTGATTTCTGTGTAATTAGCATTGTTTGTGTTTTTTGTGGATTAAATTCGACCAACCACTGCTGAGCCCACTGTTCAATTGTGTTTAAGTCCTTGTTTAAAATTAAAGCGGCTTGTTTGGGTCTTCGACGATTAAGTAAAGGGAAGTGTCGTCAGCAAATAATCAAATACTACTAGTGAGGTTTAGTGTTATATCGTTTATGTAGACAAGGAATAAAAAGGGCCCCAAAATAGCCCCCTGTGGAACACATGAGTTTATTTGCTGCCAGGAAAAAAAGTCTGAATTTACAAGTACCCTCTGTTTCCTGTTGATTAAATAAGATTTGATAAATTCCAATAAATCCCCAGTAATACTAATATGTTCTAGTTTATACAGTAGACCTGCATGTTAGACCTTGTCAAAGGCCTTGCTAACATCACAAAAGACAACCCTGACATCCTTGCTTTTGTCAAGAGCACTACTGAACTCATCGTATAGATTAGTTAATTGCAACACTGTCGAGTAACCCTTGATGAAACATGGTTCGAATTGTGACAAAAAATTGTTTTCCAGGAGAAACTTCCAAATTTTGTTGAAAATGCATTTCTCAAAAACTTTGCCTAAACAGCAAATAAGAGAAACTGAGCGATAGTTGAAAACTGAATTCGCTTGATTTTTTTAAAGTACAAAACAATTTACCTGAAATCACTTTTTATTTTCAGCTAATTACCATGCATATCTTTGCACCTTTCATGTGCTGCAGGTAGTAGGAGGACCTGAGTGTGGAGGCCACAAGTTACACTGCTACAACAGCACAGTGGAGCCCACTTAATTGGATATCTTTTAACTGAATAACCCTGTTAACTGAATGTAATTTCCCCAACACAAAACTATTTACCATACCTCCAGTACAAATTTGAACTGTTAACTGAATATAGATTATAGAGTAAACTCCTGCTAATTGAATAAAAAATCCTGTAATCTGACGAGAAATTACCCTGACTCTCCCCAGTTTTTCTTTGTTTACAGACCTATTTGGCCTCAGTGTATCCAATGCAGGCATTCAATCTATTATACCTAGTTTGACAGAGCACATGGAGCTCTGTCAAATTGTCGAACAAGATATAATAGAATAAATGCCAAGTTTATCTCTAGAATACAGGAAAGTGACCCAATTCCTGTTAACTGAATATTCTTAATAGAATAATTTTCACGGGCAAATTGGCTATTCAGTTAACAGGATTACACAGTACTTCTAAAGGGAGTGCAAGATTCCTTATAATTACTGTTGTAACTTTTCAGGAAGACATGCAAACTCATAAATCGACTGAAGGACAACTACTTTTTCATTTCTGTGGCATGATTCCACCAATAGAAGACATTTATTTGCCAATTGTCTCTTTGTGAAAAAATGATAAATTTATACCAATTTGTTTATTTTTATACTTGCCAATGGCCAAGACATAGCTGGTGCTAACTCTAAAATATCTAGGGCCAAACACAAGTTTTGCCCCCCCAATCCCCCAAATTTGCATGCAAAACCGAAAATTAGAAGTCCTAACTGGTCCTCCATACATTTACCCTCTGTGCATGTGCAGACATCAGGAAGTGACCGGAATTGGCGCCAACACCATTCTTTGTAAAAGAGAGTATTACATAATAATTCAGTGGGGAGGTATGAGTGCCCACTCATGGGAGGCCCCTTCCCATCTGGGCCATTGGTAAGTATAAAAATATACAAATTGGTATGAATTTCTCATATTTTTACACAGTATACCAATGGCCCAGACATAGCTGAATCATAAATAGGTGGACGGCTTAAGACTTCTGAAATAATTCCAATCCTGCGATCCATAATGAAGGAACTTACATGTAGAACAGTTAGGAATTACATGTATGTCTCTCTATACAGCAATAGAGGAGACATATTCTAAACAAGGAGCCCAATGAAGTAATTCCTTAATGTAAGTATGAAGACAAGTTCCTAATTTTCCAAGGCTAGCCCAGACTAAGCCTCCAAAATTAGGATGGCGTATCTGAGAATAAGAGAAAATCTCCCACAAACATACACCTTACAATAACATTTCAGCTGTATGCAGGATATAAATACAGATAAAAACAGCATCCTTCAGAGATACATACATTTTAAGCCGGATTGTGGGTAAAAGCACCCCCCCCCCCCCCCCCCCTTTTTTGAAGAAACCTTCAAAATAAAAAAGGGGGAGAGCTCTGGAAACAATAAGAGCGGTACCCAACAACAATACAATTAATCATCAAACACGCACTCAGATATTAATTCATGATTAATAAATGGTGCTTAACGTTACTTCAGAAGTTACGGCTATAGCGACGATCCTGGAAATTAATATTGCACAGTAAATAGCATACATCACAGACAACATACACAGATACGTCGAAAACCAGTGATATAAAATATAACATACACATATCTAATCAAGCCACACTGAACGATTCCTGAAGGGAAAGCACACTTCCTACATGATCCATTGGCAGCCACTGTACAATAAATTCCAGTAACAACACTCTCCAAAGTGAATAATCCGATATCTATGATCGTAAAAGCACGTGTAATATGAGTACCAAACAAAATAGAAGCTTGGATCTAGAGATATACAAAGGTATGATTAACAGGCTCACACATGGACCGCCCCCAAAATAAATGATTATTTCAAGGTCCACCAAATACAATAAAGCATTAGCCTAATAATAATAATGCACGATCGCATATATATTAGCATGTAATCATCTGAATACCAGTTCAGGTACTCAAGAGTAGCAATTTAATTGTGATGATTTATAAATAAACGCTTGTATATAACAAATCAACTAAAATAATAGGGCATTAATTCAGCTAAAAAGCAGATGAGGCCATGAGGTCGCCACAGAACATTACATAAATGAATAAAATGCATGTAATACAATAATAAAGCTTGCGGGAAGAGAACTGCATCTTGCCCAGTAATTACTTATAACACATAAGGAAGTGTCTGAGTGTGTGTGTGTGTGTGTGGGGGGAATTCAAAATCATAACGAAATCTCCTCACCCGCATTATTCAATTGTACTTGTGTCAGTTAACAGAAAAATATAGGAACCGCAATGGTTCCCTCACAGTGGTGTGTGTGTGTGTGTGGGTGTGGGGGGGGAGGGGGAATTCGAAATCATAACGAAATCCCCTCACCCGTATTATTTAATCGTACCAGTGTCAGTTAAGATAAAAAATATAGGAACCGAAATGGTTCCCTCACGTCTAACCGACTCCATATGCCACTATAGACGGAGAGGAACGTGAAGAATAAAACATCCCCTGAAAGAAGACCGACCCTCTCTGGGAGAAAGTTTCTGGGAAGCGTCACATAACCGACACTTGAGAATATTGATCTAAGATTCTTGTGACAACAGAGGCGCTACCAGTAGGATTCACTGTTTAAACTTAAACATAAGCTATTGAATCAAATGAATAGGAGAATATGCATATCCTATTATTCCTCCCCATGAATTTGCAGAGCGTCTACTGCCTGCATTCAATAATCTGGGCATGGCGACACAAATGACGGTAACAATTGTTCCGGTGCGTCACAAACTAAAGAATCATGGGGTGATCCCACTGATAGCAAAACTGTACAAATAAACGCATGTTGAGCATCCATACATATGAAACAGGCAACCTTTCCGAGGAGCGAGTCTGCTAGTACGTTCAGACGACCCGGTATATGACGGATAGAGAGGCATGAAAATGATTCTCCATTAGGTATTATAACAAAAGTGAATGGGTGCTGCTCTGGTTCCTGATGTACGCTACCATTATTGAGTTGTTCATCAAACTCTGAACAAGAGTGAACACATTGATATAGCGCTAACAATATTGACATCATTCTTGATGATTAGGTGTTTCTACAGGAACTGAGGGTCTCAGGCCCTTGCAATTATAGTCCGTAGGACTCAGGGCCATGCCCCAAACTATAGACTCATACCCGTCATAATCGTGAAAGCCAGATCTGGCAGTTGCAGCGGAACTAATGACTTAACCACTGAAAATCTGCCTCAATATGGACCTTTTTGTTTACTATATCCGTTAAAACAATACTGGTCCTGAGCGAATGCATTGTCACACTCCAGTTCTGTGTAAGAATAACTGGAGGGGGGCGTGTGCGTAAGCAACCCATCTAAACAAGATGCGTAGCTGCTCAGCACGTCTCCATCAGTCGCATAAAACTAATTCAGTCTGGATATGGCAGACGAACCAGATTGTTATGAGACATTACCAAGTTAATATTCGAGAGACAGCGCAGGGCGCTATCTCCAGACCAAAGCTATCCTTAGATCTATGCTTAGAGCATAGTCAATCACTCGAACACTCATTTTAACTGACTAAATGATAACCATAAATAAACTTTTAGAGCTTTGATAAACTTGTTAACAAGCTCCAGTCTATTATCTGTCAGAACGAGCTCTTAGGCTTCGGTTCGAGTAACAGGTGGATACAGAATTCCAGAGAATCTTGATTCTCGACGACCTCTATTAAGATCATTGTCAAGAGAACCTTTACCTCCGATTGAAGAAAGTCTTATGCAAGGATTAGACGGAAGCACTGTCCATCAGACATTAAATTAGTTGTGGTTCTCTCGGAAAGATAGCCGCAGGCCTTCCGAAACCACACTTCTGAACTACCAGTCTCCGTAACAGTTATCCAGATTGATACTCATCTTGATAACCATCCGTCAACCGCAAAACAACAGAGGTCTTAACTCACACTTGTAGCACCTGCGAGGCCTACAGAAGGAGGAACTGCATCTCATTCGCGAAGAGCCTTGACCCAGCAGTTTAGGGCCGTATGACCGGAAGTCTCGATCAGACGTAAGCCCTGTATTCGAGTCACTATATGACGATCCCTAGAGTAATTATAGGAGAGTAAACTATACCCTCACGAGGAGTCCTTATAGACGACCTTCTGTCTCGGATGTCCTCTCTTACTCCTTTCTGCTAATGCGTGTCAAATATACATTGACATAAGGAACAGAGTATTGATGCTTTCTTTGTAGCTTGTTCATAAACCAATGAAAGCTTGTCATCAAAAACTTAGTGTCCTGAAAGCGGAGCGACTCGAAGAGAGTTTTTCACCTTGTCATCTATTAAGGATGATGACACAAGGGCTCTGTCACATCTATTTAACTCTGAATTAGCAACTTGTTAAGACAGAGTTATAAGTAATAAATATATAGCCCTGGAAAGGACTCTAAATGAGGTACAAACGTCCTCCAATTCCTTTCCATAGAGACGTAGCATCACAGCTCTTAAAGGTGATCTGCGTAATACAGTGAGTCTAAATTCGCTCTGAATGAATAAATGTTGTCTCAATTGTGACCAAGCGAATAACGAATGACAAAGGTAAGGCCATAGCTAGGTCCTTATCCTACTCATTCAAACGCAGAGGAACTCTCAATACATCTTCACTGTTTTCCGATAAGCGTAACAGTTGAAGATGACAAGAAACCGCCTTACTTCTTTCTACTGGAAAGTTGAATGTGGAGTCATCTAAAAGGCCAAAAGCCTGCGACACTTAACCGGAAAAGACATTCCTTCTCTTTTTCTGGATAATTTAGCGTGCAACAACGCAAGCAGTTTCTTGTAAATAGATGCAGCATTCTGATTCGTTGGAACACATTCAGGTTAGTGTTGATGGAATAAATCCTCTCAACCCTGTATTTTTCCGAATGTGGAGGGTAAATTCCCTCCATATCCCTCCATCATTCATCTGAATCAGTTGAAATCACGGTCAACGGCATCTGAATGCGCAGATAACTGGACTGACCCAGTACCATGCGACAGCTCAGATTTTGAGACTGCAGTCGCTTGCTACTGCACTTGCAGGGATGCTGCGAGGAGCTGCGCATCTGCATCTGCAGAACCGTAATGGAGGCCTAAGGAGCAGTGGTCTTCTGTCCGACGGCTGCTCCCGGGACAGTATGTCCGAGATGGCACTTTCTCCGGATGTCCCAATATATGAGGCCTCGTCTAAGCTATTGAATAGTGCTACTTTCGAGCTGTCACAGCATTCTGATTTTCAGGGAAGTATAGGTGCATAAGCGCTATCGCCACCCTGTTGTTCCGAAAGGGAAGGGTAATTCTCCTCCAAATCCCTTTCATCCTCCAACTGAATCAGCTTATTCTCACGGTCATTGGCATCTGAACGCACAGATGACTGGACCGACCCAGCACCTTCTGACAGCTCAAGTTCTGTGACTGCCGTCGTCTGCTTCTGCATTTTCTGGGATGCTGCAATGAGCTGCGCAATCTGCGACAGCAAGTCCATTACGGAGGCCTAAGGAGCAGCGGTCTTCTGTTGCATGGCCGCCAGCTGCTCCTGGGACAGTGTGTCCGAGATGGCTCTTTTCTGCGGATGTCCCTATAAATGAGGCCTCGTCTCCTTGGCTACTGGATGGTGTGACTTCTCTGATGAAGAGTGACTTTCTCGGCGATGCAGGCTGGATATCAGAAGTCACGTAGCCAAGGTGCGGTCGTGTGTGCTTGGTAGACGTTGAAAAAGCCGTAATTATAGCCGACCCTGGCTGTAAACTGAATGGAGCGTCCCGGATGGGAGGCGTGGATGTATTCTCTGACTGATGCAAGTTCCGATCCATAACATCTGGCCCCAGATGTTATAATAAAAGAGAGAGGGGAGGCCCTCTCTCGCTCGCGGTCCTTCAGACCTCGCCGAGCTTCTTGCTGAACTTGCCGGCTTCTTTCTTTCTGTCATCGCAGGGTGAGCCTTATATTTATATTATATTTTAGTGCTCGCTCAACCCTTTCCATTCTCCTTGACCACAATGGACACACCCGGCATCACGGTATCCTCAGGCAGTGTATCACTTCACCGGTCGAGCTAGCTGGCAACAGGGATTTGAAACCACACTGTGGTTTATTGCCCTGTCTAATATTCATGAGCACTTTTGCCGCTAGCTCTGATTGACTAATTAATGCCACGACGGAAGCACACTGTCTGACCGCGTCACGTAAACATCACCATGTTCTTGTTCATCTGTAAATATAAACTAATAAACTAAATCGACCTAGGGCGAGAGGACTGGTGGCAGCCTCTCATTACAAGAGGACCGGCAGTGGTCCCTCGCTAACAAAGTACCGTGACACCCGTCAGCAACGTTTGTCATCCCATGCAACACATATGAGCAAGAATTAGTAGAAGTACATCAACTACAAGCAAGGCAACCTACAAGAAAATAAGAGGAACGACTTCCTCGCCTTGCTTAAAGAGCAATATGTTTACATAATGAAGCAGACTAAGTCGATTGTACTCCCACCAATTCCACATTAAATACAAATAAAAAGATACATAACAAAAACATTCAAAATATAAATCGAAAAATAGTTTACACCAAAAAAATTTTCGAAAAAATTTGACAAGAGCCCAAGTTCCCAAAGGGAACGAAGTGCCCAAATGTATCCCAAAAGAGCCCAAGTGTGGACAAAATTAATTTTTTCCTCCCAAAAATTAACTGCCACACTATGGGACTGTATAATGTATCTTACAACAGACCTACCAAATCAGAAATAGGTAGACATAAATAAAAAACGTTGCTAATGTAAACAACGTCCAACTGAAAACCGGAAACGAGACCTCAGGCAACACAGCCCGAAGTCAGTAACAGATTTTTGAATTATCCGATGTAAGGCAACATCTTCATTAGAAGAAAAAATGATACATTGGAAGTATAATGCATGACTAAAAATGCCTAAACACCCTAAGGGTGAGGACGCAACCCTGGGGAAATACAGAAAAAACTTTCTGTATAACACGTTAAACTCCCAAAAAAATTTATATAAAAAATTAAAAAAAAACAAGCCAAAAAGCTTGGGAGTTTAACAGGGGGGATCAAGGGAGGTTAGGGAAGGAATACTTAACCAACAGTGGAAAAATCATTATCAACAATGATGACCTCAGGCTCATTTCCCGAAATTAGGGTACATGAACTAATTTTTATAAATATTATAAAATTACAGCCCTGAAAGTTTTAAAACCACTGTTTCTTCCTTCCTTCATCCAATTGTGTCCTTGGATCCATCAATTTAACCATTGATCTGTGTCTGACATCATTATTAATTGAGATTTAAAAAGCACAAAAGTCAGTTTGTTATTATCTGACAAGGGCCAAACAAAGACTGGTGTTGTCGCCAATTCCGGTCACTTCCTGATGTCTGCGCATGCACAGAGGGTAAATGTATGGAGGACCAGTTAGGACTTTCAATTTTCGGTTTTGCATGCAAATTTTGGGGATTGGGGGGCAAAATTTGTGTCTGGCCCTAGATATTTTAGAGTTGGCACGAGCTATGTCTGGGCCATTGGTATACTGTGTAAAAATATACGAGTGACCGGATTCGAAAAATATTTGAATTAGGAAGACTCCAAATCACATCACTGATGTTGACATCAAATCAAATCTTTGCAGGGCCCTATTTTATGACTACAGTGAGAAATAAGTGATTGAGTAACTAATTAAATTTTTACATTAGGCACTCAAGAATAAACAAAACTGACATATCTTCAACCAAACAGGTATGCAGATAATAAAAAAAAACGATTCAGTTTCAGTTTTCTTAAAAACAATGAAACGAAAACTGGAAGATTTGTATAGTAGTATGACACTGTGATGACTGAGCAATGTGGAAATGCCACAACCTTAAAACAAATATTCAAAAGTGGGCTCCATTACCAAATAAAAAATATTTTCATTGTTTTGCAAATTCATAGAGACGTAGCTTTGTGAATTCAGGAATGATGGAAATAAAAAGTAAAATTACCTCCAAAACCACACATAATCTTCCTTCTGCAAGACAAGACAGCATGTGGACAAAATGAGCATACATGGCTGGTGTTACTAACATCTCACCCTATAAATGAATGGTAAAAAAGATTAAAAATGATAAATGACAGGTGGAAAGATTGACAAAATCATAGAGAATGTTCAGTGATCTATGAATAAAAAGAAATTGTTACAAATGCAGAAAATATTCAAAGTGATGTGTGATTCTTCCAGTGTTATTCTTATATAATTTAATCTTTATCACTGATATCTGATTTTTCCTCATTTTTATGAGGGAGATCGGCTTTTTTTTGTTGATTTAACCCTTTACCTGACGAATCGCCCTCATCCGCCCACGTAATATGCAAATTGAGCAATTGAAACAATTAATTTTTTCAAAATATTTCAACAAAACCATATCATGTGACACCTCAATGGAACGAGATCACTTTAAAAAAAATGATATCTAAAATAATAAATTTTGATATCGTCTGCGTTGGGTAAAGGGTTAAAAAAAAACCAGTTATGAAAATAGTTGGAATCCAAAATTTAACTACTTACACTATTATGTGGCAAACAAATGTTTTCAGCAGTAAAATTTCCCATAATGTGGTTGAAAATTTAACCAATTATATCTTGTTTGACAGCGCTCGGTGAGCACTGTCAAACAAGATATAGTTAGTTAAATATTTGTCCTACAAACACAACATAGTGTCAAACAAGAAATTTCCAAGTGAAAAAAAAGTGATGAGGCAGATTTTCTATGAGGAGGAAGGTGCCTCAGAAACAAGAATTTTTTTTTAATAGCCTAACCTGTAACTGAACCATATAGGTAGAGACGTCAGTGAATTTAATTCACTTGTTATCGTGAAATGATTATTTGAAAAATTGGGCAATCAGGTTTAAGTGTCTTGCATGAATGCAGATGACAATGATTAAGAGCAAAACATATGACCTTTCTATCCGAAATCGAGTGCTCTAAACATGGAGAGTTTCTTTCATCTTTTCTATATCTTCGTGATTGAAACCATGTTATTTTTTCAACAGCACTTTAATTTGATTATCATTATCCTCGAGAGATGTGGGGCAGGATGGGGGAATCTTACACAAAGGGGAAGATATTTGCCCCAAACATGAGGGTTGCCAAGTATCTGGGTCAAATATCCTTCCCCCGAGGGTTACCCATTCTATCCCTCAAACAACTCTTTTGCCACACACTCACATGACATCATCAAAATCAAGTGATGGAAATTTCCTATTATACCGATTAATCATAGAGAAACATGAATTGCATCAAAACGTTCTGTATAGGTATACAGGTATGCACAATGAAAATAATAATTTTCCCCCAAATTTTATTCTTCTATACCTTCCACACCAATACAATGTGCCTTGAAACTTTGACCCTCTCTTCTTTGAGAACAATCGTTTGAAGTTTTTTAAAAAAAAAAAGACTAAAAAAAGACTGGGGCCAACTATGCATTCCATACATATCCATTCCTCCTCTTAACTGATAGAGTGCTAAATTATTTTAAGTCAACAGAATTTCTTCACACGTCTTGGCCTTGTTACATTTTATGGGAGAGTGCCTGGCACTCTCCCATAAAATCTAACAAGGCAAATTCTCACAGACTAAATAATTTCACTTTAAAGATAATATGAAGCACATCCACTGAATATGAACCTGTTACGTTACAGTACCTGTGCTTCAGAATAAAGCCCAAATATGGGCTTCCAGCACTCTACCAGTTAATAATAGTACACAGATTGTCCATCTCCTTCATGTATGTGTAATAAGCGTCAATTCCTTAATTTGACATTGAAATATGCATGTATATGGGTATTGTGTGGAAGAAGCTCAAAATATGCAAGATTATAGCCTAGTGCAGAGGTATCCTGTTTCTTGAAATACTGGCGAAAGGGAAATACAAGAAAGTAATCTTATAAGCATAATGAAGTTACTAATTCATGAACCTAATGTCGATACAAACATCAAATAAAAACATAGTAAGGCCACACAAAGTAGATCCTGTTTTTCAAGCCATTATTTGTAAAATTGCATGCGGGCGAGCAGTTTTTTATTTTTTTATTTTATTTTTTATTTCTGTAATTATTTCTTTGCCATCAAAAGTTCATGTTCTTGGTTTATGATTTAGGCCTCATAATCTACGGAATAGCATGAGTTGTGTATTTCGTCCCTTGAGAGCAAGAAGGCTTTGCAGTGTTAAAGCATTGCAAATCCTTCTTGTACTCAAGGGACAAATTTATGAATTTTTTTAACTTGGGTAAAATATCAGACAAAAACTATTTAATTTTTATTTTTTTAACTTTACATTGGTTATAAAAAGAGAGCATGCGGCAGTCAAAAGGACCATGTGGGAGGGCCTGAGAAACAGATTTTTAATTCTTTTAGGCCTAACTAGCTTTCTGGAAAACATGCAGAAACCTAGATTACTCTCCACTGTAGAAAACTACTAATCAATCTATCGCTGTATGTTGTCCAGCATATGGAAACAAAGTACCTGGAAAAAGCATGTGTAAAACTTGTCTTTACATACCATACAACAACATAGCTAAAGACAAATCAGCATAGACTAACACTAGAAATAATTAATTTGATAAAATCAGTAATGTGTCTATTGCAAATGGGGAACTGCTTACATGACATCAGAAATAGACAAAGAGTTAGCATATGCCCACAAAGAGGGCCCTTACTTCGTGAGAAAAGATATTTGGGGGAAATTCTGCCCTATCCTCTACACATGCCACCTCCACAGACAATTTGCTTAATTAGCTGACAGAGTTCTAAATTATTTTTGGTCATCAAAATTTGTTGGCTTGTAAAAATTAATGGGAGAGTGCTTATACTGGAAAAATAACAAATTTGAATGTCAGTTCATGCATACAGTGCTGATGCAGTGTTGCCAATACCAAAAAGAAAGGGTCAGTTTAGATAGTCAAACATTGTTGTCAATAACTGTATAGTTTGCACTGATTAAACATTTCCAAAATGTACCATCCAATAAACTGTAATAAAATGAATCCATATGTAGAATTTGTTTGTTACTAAATAAAAATGTATTCTATTGAATATAAGAAATTAAAATTCATATCATTATTAGTGTAACTAACATGCTCATTCTGATGAAGAAAATTAAATATTATAAATACCTTTTCATCACCAATAGCAGAGTCATAACCAGCAGAAATCAAAATAATTTGAGGTGAGAACTACAACAGGAAAATATTAGCAAAAAGTTATAAGCAAAGCAATACAGTGGAACTCTGTTAATTGAATAGTCACTTTGCCAAAGAAAATTATTCAATTAAAAGAGTAATCAATTAACAGGGATTGTGTCTTTTTCCTGTATTCTAGAGATAAACTTTGCATTTATTCTATTGTATCTTGCTTGACAGAACTCAATGAGCTCTGTCGGACAAGATATAATAGATTAAATGCCTGTATTGGATGCACTGGGGCCAAATAGGTCTATAAACAAAGAAAAACTGGGGAGAGTCAGGGTAATTTCTTGACAGGTTACAAACTTTATTATTCAATTAAAAGGGGTTTGCTCTTGAGCCTATATTCAATTAACAGGTCAAATTTGTACTCGAGGTATTAAATGGTTTTGTGTTGGGAAATTATATTCAATTAACATGGTTATTCAGTTAAGAGATATCCAGTTAAGTGGGCTCCACTGTACAATAATAAGTGATAAAAACTTGAAAGTCATTTTCTCACATCATTTCATTTCTTTTGCATTTTTTGCTTTCTCGAGTATCAACTTTTGTTAGTTTGACACACGTAACCCTTTACCTAACATGAAAAGCAGATGACACTTGCAAAAAAAAAATAATTTTTTTTTGTCTCAAAAACATAGGTTGTGACCCCTCATTGGAATGAGCTCAACGGGGTCATAATCTATGTTTTTGAGACAAAAAAATGAAAATTAATTGTTGATTTATTAGAATAACACTGGCGGTTTTGGCTGTTACATTGGGTAAAGAGTTAATCTATATCATCATTATTTCAACAAGAAGAATGTTACTAAGGTAACACATTCCCCACCCCCCTTGTGACCTTCACCTTACCGATGCGGCAGAAACTATTATATGTGACACACCTTCTGACTGTCCTTAACATTTGTAAAAAGTTTAACAATTGTACTATGATTTGTTTCTGAGTTATGGCTGAGACACGAATATTGTCCGATTTTTAGTGTGACCATGACCTTGAAGGTACGAACCCAGCTATGGAGTGTGACACATCCTCCCATGGTCCTTTATAATTGTGTGAAGTTTGATGACTGTAGCCCTAATAGTTTTGGAGTTATGCTTGAGACATGATTTGTGACCCTGAACATATGAAGGTCAATTGTCTACCTTCACCTAGCAGATGCGGCAGAAACTATTATATGCAACACACCTTCTGACTGTCCTTACCATTTGTAAAAAGTTTAACAATTGTACTATGATTCGTTTCTGAGTTATGACTGAGACACGAATATTGACAGATTTTTAGTGTGACCTTGAAATGTGTCCTTGACCTTGAAGGTACGAACCTGGCTATGGTGTGTGACACATCCTCACATGGTTCTTTATAATTGTGTGAAGTTTGATGACAGTTTTCGAGTTATTGGCTCGGACACACACAGACACACACATGGACGGACATATGCACACTTCAATAACTATATTCCCTCCGACTTAAGTCGGGGGAAATAAAAACTATAGCGACATTTTGGTGAGAGGACCAGCAGTGTCCCCTCGCCCCAAAAGAACGGATAGTGTCCACTCACCTAACACAAACCATGACACTTGTCATCAACATTGTAAAAATCTGACACATGGAACAAAAATTAGTGGTAGTACATTGACTATAAGCAAGACAACGACCATGTAAATAGAGGAAAGGCTTCCTCTTATTTGCCCTATTAGATAAATATTATTATCTAAAACCTAACATAGGTCAATTGTACTAACACTAAATCTACATAAATGTAAGATAACATTAAAATACGATCGATGAAATAAATACATCCAAAAGGAAAATTCCTTCAAAAAATTTTGAAAAATTTTGAAAAATTTTTTCTTATATAAGCCCAAAAAAGCCTAAGTGTGGACAAAATTATAATAATATTCCATAAAATTTACTACCACACTATCAGAATATTTAATGTTACTTACAACTGCCATTCCTTAAAAATAATAGGAAACTACCTAGAGCATTGGCAATGTAAACAACTTCAAAGCAAAAAAACGAAAACAAGAACCCAGGCAACACGGCCCGAAGTCAGTAACAGAAAAAAGACTATCCGATGTAAAGCAAGATCTTCATCAGAAGAAAAAACGATACCTTGGATGTATGATGCATGACCAAAATGCCTAAACACCCCAAGGGTGAAGACGTAACCATGGGGATGTACAGAATAATCTTCGGTATAATACGTTAAACTCCCAAGAAATTTCATAAAAAAAAATTGTAAAGCAGATCGTAATGTATCCATTTGAAAATGGGAATAGGCAACGTATTTGTTCAGTGTTTTCAAATTAATTACGGGCCTCATTTTCCCATTTTTCTTTTCCCGCAAGAAAAAATTGGAAAGGAATTCACCTAGTTTGTGATTACAAACCAGAATAGCCTCTTTATCAATCAGTTCTTGTACTTCAAAATCCACGAGTTGTGATTCCTCGGATGAAAAATGCCGAGGAGAAGGTGGTCGACGTTGAATGGATGAAGACACAAACTCTATTTCATATCCTTTCACAGCTTGTAAAATAAATCTATCATGAGTCAGTTTCTCCCAATCAGAGAGAAAATGTTGAGTTCTGCCACCAGGTTTTAACATACTTACATTTACTTTCTGTCCTGTTGGTATGCAAACTTGTGGTTGCCTCTGTATGGTCTCCTGTAGTTTGACGACCTTTCTGACCATCGATGTCGGCCCTGGTTGTATTGATTTGACGACCAGGGATGTTGATTGTAATAAGGGCGCCTGCCTAAAAAGGACCAGAACCTCTATTTCTGAAGCCACTACCTCTATTTTGAAAGGTTACCCTGGTGACCTCTCCTGCTTTTTTAATCTCCTTGGAGACATTATCACCGAATAAATTGAAGGTAATTGGTCTGTCAGGTGCACACAAAGCCTTAGATGGATTGCTAAAATTTGGTTTTATTAACAGTCATCATTTAACAGACACTTCGTGAATGGCTAAACCCATCAGGGTAATTCCATTAGTCAAGTTTGTTTTAGCATTTTCTAGATTATCATTAAACTTCTGACTTAGTTTTTGGTTTTTTAATTTCCCAATAGTATGTTTTATTTCCTTTAAATTGTCAACCATTTTTAAGAGTGGTGTCATAGCATGAGCCATAATTTTTTGAGTATCTTGCAGCTGACAATCACATGTCCTGGTGCCACCAACCCGCTGTTGCCATAATTCAGAATTAATTTTGAGTGCTGAGCTTACAGTTTTTGGGAACAGGATGTTTGGTAATTATATCAGTTATATCTGATTTAATTGTTGTAGTTTTGTTAGCAAAATCTGCTGTTGTTGTATTTACTTCCTGCCCATATTTTATATCATCAGGAAAAAGTTTAGGTAAATTCAAAAAATCATCCTC
Source organism: Pictodentalium vernedei (assembly GCA_031216915.1). Taxonomy (NCBI): domain Eukaryota; kingdom Metazoa; phylum Mollusca; class Scaphopoda; order Dentaliida; family Dentaliidae; genus Pictodentalium; species Pictodentalium vernedei. Next base: position 426,793,331 of record CM062296.1, on the reverse strand, counting down.
TGACAAGTTGTCAACTTCTGACCCATTGTGATCAGAATTTGTCCTGTGTGAGTTATCACTGGGCAAAGATCCATGTTGGCCCTCTGAATCAGAGCCAAACAAATCATGAACTGCTACCTGTGTATCAACCAAATTTGTCGCAGAATTTTGATCAGAAGTATGTGTAATAATATCATTATTCAATCTCGACCTCTTTTGAGGTAGATGGGAAGTTTTATGTTTTCGTTTTTTAGCAGACTGGGACGAACTTCCCTGCACTACTTTCGATTTTGATACTTCCGTATTTACCCGTTTGAATCGATCCAGATCACAGCGTGATGCCGTATTTTCAATATTTGTCACAGAACGACTGTGTCGTGCTTGTCTGGAGGGGATAACATCCTCCTCCTTATCCCAACAAACATCGGATGGGTCAGCGACCTCACCCACAGTGATCTGTAAATTGCTCTTCGAGCCATACCCACTGAACTTGCCACTGAAAGCTGCGTCAGAGGCAAAAATATTTAAAATTTCACTGTCAGTGGAACCATCATGTAAATTTTCCGATTCTGAATCTAATGTCGAATCAAGAAGAGTGGAATTTTTATAAGCAGAACTATCGCTGCAGCTACTATTAGAGGATGACATGATCGAAATGGAACGGTAAGTCACTCAAAATAAAAAGACATCGCTTTTCACCTGAGCTGAGTATTTATAGTATTTGTGTGTGACCTTCAAACTTTAGTGCTTTGAAGTGAGCTGGAATGGTAATCCCGTGCAAAATAATATGCCAGTGTTACATCCGAAAAGCCGGAAGGCTTTATGGAAAAGAATAACCATTGATTTGTGTCTGGCATCATTAAAACTGAGATTTAAAAGCACAGATGTCAGTTTGTTGTTATCTGACTGAAGGACCAAACAAAGAATAATGCTGGCACCAGTTTCGGTGACTTCCTGGTGTCTGCGCATGTGCAGAGGGTGAATGTATGGAGGGCCAGATGCGACTTCTGATTTTTGGTTTTGCATGCAAATTTTGGGGATTGGGGGGCAAAATTTGTGTTTGGCCATAAATGTTTTTGAGTTGGCACCAGCTAAGTCTGGGCCTTTGGTATACAGTATAAAAATACATAAGTTATGACCCCTCATTGGAACAAGCTCATTGAGCTTGTTGCAATGAGGGGCATAACCTATGTTTTTGAGACAAAAAATGAAAAAAATTAGTTATTCAAGAATTTTTTTGCAGGTGTTGTCTGTTTTTCATTTTAGGTAAAGGGTTAAAGGTTGGTGTATTTTGAAGATCCAAGCTATACATCTGACAAATTACATACTTGACCAATGAAGTTTGAAAGGGTACATGTAGGTGTTTAAGACATCACTGTGAACTCGCGGAAGAAAGATCAACTGAATAATACTGAAGACATGCATTTTATTTTCGTGTTCATTAACTGGTAGAGTGCTGGAATTGCATATTTGGACTTTTTAGAAGTTCAGGTGCTGCAACATGGAGGGTTCATAATGTATTCTGTGGATGTGCTTCATATTATCTTTGAAGTGAAATTATTTAGTCTGCGTGGATTTGCCTTGTCACAATTCTCTACATAAGACAAGACAAGTAAGCAAATTTTGACAAAAAATAATTCATCACTCTACCAATTGAAAAAAAAAAAAAAAAACACTGACAAAAGCGAGTGCAGTGGGATTGGGGTTATCTTTGCTCAAAAGGGTTATGCATTTTTTTTTGACCTAACATCTGAGGGTTTATCTTAAATTTCAATTTGTCCAACCCTTTGCCCATCTCAATTTTATAACTGGCACCTAAAACATTTCCTAGCAACCTTTTGCCAAATGTCACAAAGTTGCTCATGGAAATGTATAATCTTTTGTTCTCACAAATGAGAAAAAAACATTAGATTTATTTAACAGGAGTTTACGTTAAAAGCTAGGAGCTAATAACAGCCATATTTGTACTAAAGGCATCGTTAATGGTATGGTACTTGGAAGTTATTAGTGCAGTTACTATGGTAATTCAACTAAGGACTACCCAATTAAATGGATTTCAATGTACTGAGTTTTCTGGGAAGAAACTTGTTTGGAATTTTAATGGGGATTTATATTCCATCCACTGTAGTTCTTTCCTACAATGCTGTAACTAAAAATGAAGCTTACAGTGGAAAAAATATACATTTGCTAAAACAGTAATAAACCATTCGAAAAGTATGACTATTTTATTTCATTTCTCAGAGAAAAATTGGATTATAAGGAGAAATTTTATGTTAAAAGGCATGAGAAAAAGATTTTAAAGTTTTCTGGATTGCTACCACTTGTCTGCATACAGAAAAATCTGACAAACACATTTGTAATAAAAAAAGCTGCTGATAAAATATTACACATTATTAAATAAACATTCATCTAAAATCAGTAAAAATTTCACATGGATATTTATATAACGTTCATGAAATGATGTTAGACATTGAAAAATCCTATACAGAATACAGATGAACCATATTCCGCATGTCAATGGCATTGTTAAAATATTAATTATTACCCAATTGATTCCTTGTTATATTACGGAAAAAGTCCCTTATGCCACAGCTGCTTAACTGGCAGAGTGCTGGGAGCCCTTATTTGGGCTTTATTCAGAAGTGTGGAGATCACACCTTACAATCTTCATATTCATGTTGATGTGCTCCATATTATCTTTGAAGTAAAATTATTCAATCTGTACGAATTTGCCTTGTTACTACTTATAGGAGAGTGCCCAGAGGCACTCTCCCATAAATTGTTACAAAAAAAGACACGAGAACAAATTTTATGACCAAAAATAAAATTCAGCACTCTACCTGTTAAAATCAGTCTAGGTTTGAAATAGATATTGATCATGGAGAATTCTTGAATATGACAATGGAACTTTTATTCAAACCTTCAAGTACCAGGATTGATCTAATTACCTAGAATTTCAAAGCTCACAGTTACATTTATCTTATGGTAATGATATGCCATGAAAATGTAGTAAAGTGTTCAGAAAGACCTGTTCAACAATATATGGCATAACAGCATTTTAACTATACAAGAAAAGGTAATGGAAGTTTTTGTATTAAGAACTGATCCAAGTACTGTACCAGTCAAGATCAACTCTGTTGAATGACAATGAGATGATTAGTGTTATCTTTATCATCTATCAAAGGTCAAATGTTTCTGTATGCATGAATGTAACCACAAACCCCAAAAATAGTATAAAATACTGTCAACTAAATACCAAAGTAGTGCAAAAATAAATATATATTGTTCCAACATAGAAAAAATAATTTGTCCCAAGATTTTATGCAATTTTTCTTAAATGATAACTTAATTGATTCAAAATAATCACCCTCCCTTTTACAGAAAGGGGACACCATGGCTAATTATTTACTCTATCATACTTCTGATCAAGAAGTAGTAATTTAAAACAAAGGCCAAACCACCCAATAAGACAGTGAAACATAAGAACATGAAAATCACTAGTATCTGTCTTGAGTGATAAGGCAATTTATACCCAATTTATGTTCTCAAGCAAAAATTTCACTATTCTTACACTAATCGAAGCACAGTGGCATAAGGCAGCTCAAATCCTTATGCATGTAAACCTAAAAGATCTGGAGAATTTTTCACTATCTTTGAACAAGCTTAGTTGTGCTGCTTTGTGGTGATTCAACACAAGCCTTGGCTACCTATATCAGTACCCAAGGCTTAAGTTGTAGGCATTGTCAAAAGAAATAGGAAATAGAAAAAGAATAGATGTTAACCCTTTGAACCCTAGCGGCCACTTTTCTGGACAGGAACATGATACGCCATAACGTTATTAAATAGAATGGCTTTTCGGTAAACATGTGAGGTAGACCAATCAATATTTTCAATGTGCAGCCCAGAGGCTGCATGTTGAAAATATTGATTGGACTACCCCAAATAATGAATATGAACTCTTCTAATTGTTTTTATTGAACTGGCATGGAAGATAGCACCATAGTTCAAAGGGTTAAAACAAAGAACATACATAGCATCAGAAAAAGAACTGACAAACAAAGTTGGAATTCCGCACAGAAGGTTTGACCAAGCTTGTGTCCATGTAATATTTTAGGGAGTCTGATCATTACTTGCTCCTACTTCATGATTCTGGGGCTTCTCTATCCATGAAAACTGTCTTGAGTGATAAGGCAATTTATACCCCCATTGCAGTGCTGGACCAATGAAGCAAAAATCAATTAAAAACAAATTAAGGACCATAACTCTGTTGAAAAAAAATGTGGCAACTTTTTATAACATGTACAGAAATGGCTTGTCACAAGGATCCCTCATACCAAATTTAATTGAAATCAGTGCTAAGATATCTCTACAGAGGGACAGACAGACAGACACATGCACAAAGGGATGCATGGATGGATGCACGGACAGATGCACAGATAGACAGGTGCATGTAATCCAGTATACCCTCCATTCTCTTCAAGAGTTGTGGAATAATTGACACCACTGTCTAGTAATATTATGTGTAAATAAGCTGGTGTAAGATGTTTCCCAATGTGACGAAAACTGAGAAAAACAAAAACTGCCAAGATTAACAAAGGATTAATTACATTTCAAATCAGGGCCTATACAGTAACACCTGTTTTGAGAGACCACTGTCGTTAGAGACCACCTGTCTTGAGAGACCACTGTGACCTTGCAATTGTCCCATTTGGTTGTTTTACACTGTAATGGACCTGTCATGAGAAACCACCTGTTTTGAAAGACCTCATTTGCCTGGCAAAAAGGGCGGTCTCTGAAGACAGGTTCTACTGTATTCCATCCAGACTTGGGAGAATCCATTTGGATTCTCCTGAAAATGGTTGCGAGAATTCACACCTGCTATGAGTGTCCTAGGATCCAATGAGGCCACCATGGTATCACCCCGGTTGTATACCAATAACCAAGCCTGACAATAAGCAAACTGTCATCTGCAAAATGAGGTCCCCAGAGAGTGAATTTGGTGCACAGCAGGATAGCATCATAAAATTTACCCTCTGTAAACCTCAGTCTGAATCAAGGTCTCAAGTCAAAACAGAAAGATGCACCTAGAGGATAAACTGGCCCACTGTATGGCATGGAATAGCATCAGCAAATTCACCCGCTGGGGACTTCGTTTTGCAAATGACAGGTTGCTTATATTCAGGCTTGCTGATAACACATGTTAACTGTTTACCCAACACAGCCTTTTTTGAAAAATAAACAATATTTACAAACAGAACCTTACAAATACGGATGTCATATTTGTACAATTTTATTGACAAAGTGTCAGGATATTTCAGGTCATGTTGGCCTTGTATTGGTTAATTTGCTGCCTTTATGTTAAGTAAAGGGTTAAACTGACTCAATTCTTTTCACACAAATCCTAGCAGAGGTGCAGCGAGAATCTACATGGATTCTTGCTAGTTTTGTTGCATGAATCTTTGCATGAATCGATTTTTGGATTCTCATCAAAATATAAGCCCTACAAACATTCTGTACGTCTGTTGCTACAAAGGATAAGACAGTGAAACATAAGAACATGAAAATCACTAGTATCTATTGTATATCAAAGCAATGGAATCAATCATATCACAGCCTTATCAACTGTTGAATACTCAAAGCTAACCAAAACTCAACAGCTTTGTTTTTACACCCAAAATTCTCCCATTAAAAAAAAATTCTTGTTTCTTAGGCACCTCCCTCATCATAGAAAATCTGCCTCATCACCAATTTTTTTCACCTGGAAATCTCTACTATGACAATATTTTGCACTTGTAGGATAAATAATTAACCAACTATACCTTGTTTGACAGGGATCTGTCATACAAGACATAGTTGGTGAAAATTTCTTCTACATTATGGGAAACTTTGACCGCTGAAAATGATAAATTTAAAATACATTTGTATATTTTTTATTCTTACAAATGGCCCAGATTTAGCTGGTGCAAACTCTTTAATTTCCAGGGACAAACACAAATTTTAGAAGACTGTAGTATCTCATTTACTCCATAATAAAGAATATTTCCTGCAGGAGAATAGGAGAAGACATTGGAATTACTCATGTCTCTCTGTTTTTCCCAATAAAAAAAGAGAATGACACAACATCCAATATATACTGGAGTAAGGCATAATAATTTCTCTATTTAATGCCAGCATAACCCTTATGCTCATTCAGTGAAGAAAACCAATTATAAGGAAATCCAGAGAATGAGATGCCTTACACTCATTAAAAGCATCCGAGGATTGTATATTAACGCTCGTATGACACGTAACATATACTAATGCTTCACACTGAGCTACACTTTAAAAGCAATACATGAACGAGACATAATTGTTGCTTCACACTGAGCTACACATTAAAACCACCCAGCACTGACGCTGGACTACTGACACAGGAGATGCTATTCCCTTGCTTTTCACTATAAAGCCAGATGATATAAAGGGACCTCCCCCACCCCCTTCCCCTTGTTCTGAAGGAGATTCCTCAGAATAAAGAGGGGAGAGGAATGGCATCAGTGCTCGAGCAGACTGCCTAAGACATCACTGAGTTGTATTATTAATGAACGACAGAAAGAGGACCCAAGGTCCTCAGGTCTCCGGAGGTAGACTCTAAATTTCTAGGATAGAACTTTGTAAATGAAGACGGTTACATCCAGTATGCTGCCTTCATTAAATCAGTAATAGCAATACTATTTTGAATAAGCCCAAGAAGAAGACAGTGCCCTAACCTCATGTGCTGAAATTTTATTGACAGAACGTTGATCCGCCAATAGGTTCTCGTAAGCGATTCTAACAGCCAATTGAATCCATCTAGCGACTGAATGAACAGATATATCTTTTCTGTTAGGTATAAGTGAAAGGAAAAACCTCTTTCTTCCTTTTCGAATAAAGCTAAATCGACGCTGATATATATGCGCATTGCTCTCACTGGATACAACAGCGGTCTATGGTTGTCCGAGGATGGTAAGGCCTTAATGACAATAGGTTCCGGCTGCTTATCCGGAATCTGATTCTTAGCCAAGAATCCCACTTCCGTAGTAAGAGTAATAGTATTACTCACACTACGATAACGGGAATCTTCGACAGATAATGCATGGAATTCACTAACTCGTCTGGCAGAAGTGAAGGCTAAGAGACAAGCCGTTTTATAAGTGAGGAATTTAAAGTCTACATCGTCTAACGGCTCAAAAGGAGCTTCTTGAAGCTTCAAAAGAACCCAAGCCAAATTCAACTTAAGAATTAATCTGAGGCTTCTAGGTCAATTGATAGAGATATTTCTAATCAGCTTGGAAAAAGAAGGATCTAATCCAATAATCAAGTTATCATGAAGAGAATATGTGTTTGATAACATAGACCTATAGCCCTTAATGGTAACAGGCTGCAGTTTGAGTATGTCAAACAAGTGGACCAGAAAATTGCCAATCTGAGGAATAGATGGATTATATATATCCACCGACTGGTCTGTACACCAATGAAAGAAAACCCTCCATTTTGCTGCATAATTCAGCAAAGAGGAGGTCCTCCTACAGTTAGAAATTGCGTCCACTGCTCGTCCTGTAAATTGCTTCCCATACAAGAAGGACCGCACCACAGAAATACGTGAAGGGTGAGACCTTCCGGGTTGTGATGCAGTGTGTGGGGCTTCCCCTGATATAGAAGGTCCTTGAGAGGAGGAAGCATCCAGGGAATGTCCCATAACAGACACCTGATCAGGTCGATCCAGGGTTTCTGAGACGACAGAGGTGCTACTAGCAAGATTTTGCAGCGAGACTGTTTGATTTTTAACAGAATCTGCAAAATGAGTGGAGTTGTATCCTATTATTATATCCATGAGATCAATAGAGCATCTACTGCATACGCTCGATGATTCGGACAAGGTGACATGATCGTTGGTAGCTGACTGTTTAGGTTCATGGCAAAGAGATCTATCATGGGACGATCCCACTGGTAGCAAATCTGCCGGAATATTCGTTTGTTGAGAGTCCACTCCAATGGCAACGGGCAACCCTTCCTTGAGAGCGAGTCTGCTACTACGTTCAGACGACCCGGAAGGTGAACGTGATGAGACAAAGGAAATAGGAGACTTTTCTACATCAAGTAGCATAGAGGAATTGAATGAGTACTGCCCTGGTTCCTGTGATATGCCACTACTGTCGAATTGTCCGACAGAATCTGCACATGGACGTTGGCTATGCGAGTAATCCAGTGTTTCAGTTCAAGCCAAACAGACATCTCGTTGATGTTTCTTTGCTTTTGCAGGAACAAAGAGTCCCAAAGACCTTGACACTTCAGGTCTGCAGGAATCATGGATGGCCCCAACCTGTCAGACTCGCATCCATCATAATAGTACAGACCGGATCCGGTACTTGAAGCAGAACTCCCTGAGTTAACCACTCGAAATCTGCCCAAATCTGAACTTTTTGTTTTGTCAGATCTGTTAAAACAATCTGGTGTTCTAACAAATGCATCTTCACACTCCAGTTCTGAGTAAAGAATATCTGGAGAGGACGTGTGCGTAAGCACCCCAGCAGAATTTAGTCTGCCGCTGCTCCGCATAGACCCATTAGTCGCATGAACTCTCTTGCCGATACTGTTAGAGAGTTTTGACAGAAGTGAGCATAGTAACTGACTAATCTCACTTGGGTTATCGGAAGGCGAACCAGATTGCAATGAGTATCGAAGCTCATTCCCAAGTGAATGAATGACTTGGACAGAGCTAAATATGACCTCTTTTCATTCACTATGAAACTGCGATGTGAGAATAAGTGAAGCAGACTCTGCACATTGTTCTGAAGTGCATCTTTGTCGCAGTATCTTTGAAGAATGTTGTCCAGATAAGCCGACGTAACCAAGACTGAATGAGTTCGGAAGTATGACATTACCAAGTTCATTATACGAGTGAATGCCCCAGGTGCCAGGTTCAGACCGAAACACATCACTCTGAACTGGTAAACCTTCCCTTGGACAGCAAAGCACAGGTACTCTCTGAAAGCCGGATGAACCATGACAAGAAAGAACACGTATTTTAGATCTATGCTTGCCGCAAAGTCGTTCAGTCGAATGGTTGCTCTTACTGACCGAATGGTTTACATATAGAACTTTGGAGCGATAATCAGTTTGTTTATCCAGCACAAGTCTATGACCGTTCGAAACGAGCGACTGGATTCGGCACAAGGAACAGGTGACTGTAAAATCCCGGTGAGTTGTGATTTTTTACAACCTCTGTTGCATCTTTTAGCAGGAGAGACTGAACTTCTGCAAGAAGAGACTCCTTTTTTGAAGGATTTGCCAGAAGAACTGTCTGTGGACTTCTTGTAAGTGGGGGGGGGGGGGGGGTTTGATCTGAATGATAGTCGGTGTCCCGATATGACTACATTTCTGACCCACTGATCTTCCGTTATATCCGTCCAGTTTTTAACGAAGTTTGACAATCTTCCGCCAACTGGAGAGCAATAGAGGTTATGACCATCACCTGTAAGACCTGTGAGGCCTTCGGGAGGAGAAATCACATCCTCCCCGAGAACCACCTCATGTCGTTGGCCTAGGAACATCTGATTTATAGTCTCTGTAAGACTTACGCCCCTTTCCAGAGTCGATGTACTGCTGGTTTCCAGAATAATTGTACGAGGGTTAACTAGAACCCCGCGACAAGCTTTTCTTCGACCAGCATATGGATTATGCTGGGAAACTGACCTCAGCAAAAGAATGTCGATAGCTTTCTTAGTAGCTTCATCGTACACCAAGGACAACTTGTCATCAAACAACGTATGTCCTGAAACCGGAGCGACTCTAAGAGAGCTCTTCACCTGATTGTCAATCAAAGAAGATGATGCAAAGGCTCCATCACATTAAGAATTCCATATTAGCCACTGTAAGGGCGGAATGATGTGTGGCATACATAACTGCCTTACAATGAACTCTGAGCAATGCATTAATATCATCAAATTCTTTTCCCACAAGACAATGGGCCAAAGCCCTGGTGATATAATCTGCATAAGACATAGCGACCAAAACTGCCCGACTAGAATCAATTGTAGATTCGATCACATCTGAGCGGACACTGAATGATGTGGGTAACAATACGTCCATATCCGTAGCCCGATCATCCAAACGCAGAGGAGCTCTCTGTACATCTTCACCAACCATTTTTAATTTGCTAGTATGTGAATGGAAGATGCTGTTAAGAAAGGATATTTATTTCTTGAACTTGCTAGGTTAAATAATGCGTCATTTACATGGTTGAAAACCTCTGACACATGGACCGACTGACCCAGGAAGGAAAGAACATCCACTTTCCTCTGCAGGGTATCCCTATCTAGGGATGAAAGCGATCCCCGCCTAGCAGACGCAGCTTCCTGACCAGAGGGAACTAATTCAGGAAAACATTGATGAATAAAATTCATCATTTCCATATGTTGTTCCATATAGGTTGGAGAATCTTCCTCCACCGCTCTATCATCATCCGCTTGGTCAGGCTGTGAAATTCAGTCGGCTCCCTCCGAGTGAACGGATGACATACCGACCCAGCACCGTCTGACAGCTCACTCCCAGAGTCTGTTGATGGTCACACTTGTGTTGGCTGAGAAGCTGCTTCACCGGTCGAGCTAGCTGCTTTTAATGGAATAAGAGGCCTTATTCCCTGTTTTATATCCATGAGCACCTTTGCAGCTAGCTCCGTTTGCTCATCTGAGTGCAACGAGGGCAGCACATTTTGGATTGGCATCGCTGAACCATCACCATATTCTTGTTCCTCTGAAAAAGAGACTGAAAAACTAGAGTTAGCATGCGGCGACAGCTCCAGCATCGGAACTTTGATGTGTATATAACACGACACTCTCCTGCAATGTTTGGCATCTCAAATGACACAAGTAGCACACGTATCAGAAGGAGTTCAGCGACTACAAGCAAGACAGCAAGTGTGTAAATCCGAGGCCGATTGCCTCGCCTCACACTTAGTTCAAAAAGATTTCATAATAATATTAAGCCAAAAACTAAGTCCACTGAACTCATAAACAATCAATAAATTATACATATTAAGGATACCGAAATTATGTGGCAATCAAAACCGTTTCGAAAAAAAAAATCAAAACTGAAAAAACAATTTTGAAAAAATGTTGAAAACGCCTAAATTCCCAAAGGGAACCTCATGAGCTCAAGGGGTTCCCGATAGAGCCTAAGTGTGGATAAACACCAAAAAATTAAAGCTACACTTCTGGCATATTAAATACATGTATCCTACTACAAGTATGATAACTGTGGTATACAATAAAATAATAATACACTAATTTAAAGCGTTGTTCAAGTGAAAAGTTAAAAAATTTATAATAATTTATATATTTTTTATACTTACCAATGACCCAGACTTAGCTGGTGCTAACTCTAAAATATTTAGGGCCAAACGCAAATTTTACCCCCCAATCCCCCAAATTTGCATCTAAAACCGAAAATTACATGTCCTATATGGTCCTCCATACTTTTACTCCACTGCGCATGCGCATTGTCAAGGAGGTCTCGAAATTGCCGCCAAAAGTCATTCTTACAACCAGTGCCTAGTAAGCGTTATGTACTCAGCGGGGAGGTATGAGTTCCCAACTCATGGGAGGGTCATCCCTGTCTGGGTCATTGGTAAGTATAAAAAAATTTATAGTAATTTATATATTTTTTATACTTACCAATGACCCAGACTTAGCTGGTGCTAACTCAAAAATATTTAGGGCCAAACACAAATTTTACCCCCCAATCCCCAAAATTTGCATCTAAAACCGAAAATTACATGTCCTATATGGTCCTCCATACTTTTACTCCACTGCGCATGCGCAGTGTCAAGGAGGTCTCCAAATTGCCGCCAAAAGTCATTCTTACAGCCAGTGCCTGGTAAGCGTCATGTACTCAGTGGGGAGGTATGAGTTCCCAACTCATGGGAGGGCCATCCCCGACTGGGTCATTGGTAAGTATAAAAAATATATAAATTACTATAAATTTTTTAACATTTTTATACTGTACCAATGACCCAGACTTAGCTGAATAGTAAAAAGGTTGGAGGGCCTAGGACATAAGGAAAATCCAATAGACTCAATTACCTATAACAGACCTATCCCCTTAAGGAGAAAAGGAGAGATAGTCTTACATGTATCTTTCTTATTTGTAACAAAAAAGAAAGACACAATACTATTCTGTAATTGAGCACAATAATATCAATGATCTCTATAAACATCTAGTATAACCCTTTATACTAATATTTTTTAAGGAAAGCCAATAAATACAGGACTCTAGAGAAATGAGACTCTACATACTCATTTAAAAGTGTTCGAGGATTGTATATTAATGCTCAATTAATCACGTGATATATAGGAATGCTTCACACCAATCAACACTTAAAAAATATTACACAGATGAGTAAACATAGGCTTAACCCTAAAATCATTTCGGAACCGACACGGAATTACTAAGTCCAAGGGAGGTATTCCCTTGTTTTACATTATAAAGCAACCTAAGCGAACACCTCCCCCCCCCCCCCCCCCTTTCCTTGCCCGGGATCAAATACTCCAGAGCAAAGAAGGCAGCAGGACAGAGTCACTGCCAGAACCGAAAGCCTATACACACATAGTTGCCACTGTTTAGTAGACAACATTCTGAGTAAAAAATAGCGGACCTAAACAATGTAGATCTGCAGAAAAGGATTCAATATTCTCAGATACAAAATCGTGAAAATGGAGGGCTAACACCAATATGCAGCCCTCATTAAATCTGTAATAACAATATTAATAGCTTAAGCCCATGAAGTAGAAGAACTCTTACTTCATGAGCTTAAAGTTAAAACACAGACTGCTGAATGAAGATATAATCATAAGCAGAACTGACTGTAGATTAAATCCATCTGACCATAGATTGGACCGAAATGTGGAGGAAGCTTCCACGGCATGTCCCACAACAGATGCCTGAGTAAATTAGTCCACAGTCTTTGTGGAGCTAGAGAAGCTACCAACAGAATTTGCATTAAAATAATTACACTAGAGCAATATCTGCTGAATCAACAGTGCTGGAAGATATGCATATCTTATTATTCCGTCTAACAAGATCGATAGAGCGTTTACAGCAAATGCTCGAAGATCTAAACATAATGACACAAAAGTCTGCAACTGATTGTTGAGATGCATCGCAAATAAGTCGATCATTGGCCACTCACCTTGGTAGCAATCTGATTGAAAACTCGTTTGTTGAAAGCCGATTCTGGCGGCAACAAAAGGCCCCTCCATGAAGGGAGTCCGCTAATATGTTCAGACGACCCGGAATATGAAGGACCGATAGGAGAACTTGATGTTCATTCTGTTAACATGAATAACAGGATGGAATGAGTGCCTCCATTCCGAAAATATGCTAATACCGTCGAGTTGTCAGACAGAATTAGCATATGAACATTCTGAATTACGTTATCCAATAATGTAGCGCAAGCCAAAATGACATCATACTTGATGTTTGAGAGCTTGATAAGGAACTACGGAATCAAAAGACCCTGGCACTTCAATCCGTTGGGCTCAATGAAATGACCCAACCTGTTTTACTGGCATCCGTCAAGACTGTAAAACTTGGATCCGGCAATTGCAGTGGAACTACCTGAGTTAAGCCCAGAAAACTTACCCAAGTCTGAATCTCTTATTCACTTGATTTGACAAGAAGATGTCCATATCGAGCAAAAGAATCTTCACCCTCCAATTCTGAATTAAAGAAATTTGGAGAGGAGCAATGCGTAACTGCCCCATCGGAATAAAATCGCGGCAGTTCCGCCTAAACGTATCAGTCTCATAAGATCTCTCGCTGAGACTTTGTCTGAGCGAAGACAATAGTGAGCATAACAACTGAATAATTTCGTTCTGGGTAACGGCAGACGAACGAAAAAGATGTGCGTTACGAAGCTCATCCCCCGGTGGGTGAATGACTTGGATGATACCAGATCTGACTTCTCCTCGTTTACTTAAGAAACCGAGACGTCGGAGCAATAGAAGCAGATTCTGCACATAGTTCTGAAGCGTTAACTCATTGCTGTACCTGTATAAATGTCGTCCAGGTAGGCCGACGTTATCGCAGACGAATAAGCTCGGAAATGAGTCACTACCGAGTCCGTTATTCGAGTGAAGGCCCAGGGGGCTAGATTCCGACCGAAGCATATTGCTCGGAGCTGATATACGACTCCTATGATAAGGAAGTGAAGATACTTTCCGGAGCCTGATGTACCATGACGTGAAAGTTCGCATCTTGAGATCTATGCATGTAGCATAATCGTACACCCAAATACTCGCTCTGACCGATCAGGTGGACTCCATACATAAACTTGGAGCCACGATCAGCTTGTTTATCCAGTTCCAAATAATGAGTGAACGGAACGAGCCGTCTGGTTTTTGGAACCAGAAAAGGATGGTTGTAGAAATCTGGAAATTCCTGGATTTCTACGATCTCCATCGCGATCATTCCAGAAGAGACTAGACTTCTGATGGAAGCGAGCCTCTATCCTACTGACTTGGCTGAAGCTGAGTCCATCTTGGACTCCCGAGTTAACAGAGGATTTTGTTTGAGGAACAATTTAGTCCTTCCAAAATCACCCCTTGAATCCAAGGGACATCCGTAATCTATTCCCAAATAATTGAGAAACTCGACAGTCTTCCGCTTACTAGTACACGATAGAGATTAACACCATTACCTCCTGGTCCTGCGAGGCTTGCGGAAGGAGAAGCCATGTCCTCCACGGTCCGCACCTCGCCCCGTCGACCTAGGGACGTCTGACCAGAATTACGACCCCTAACCCTGCTAGACGATATTATTATTTCCAACATCGTGGTTGGAATTGACATAGACGACAGTAAAAAACAATACTAGGTCCTGCCCTGGTCATCTAGATGCAGAGAACTCTCAGAATGCTCTGTCCTGCCGTTTCAAAATATTCGTTGAATTGATGAAAGGCAGATGTAGAGCATACTGCCGATAAGAAACATGACCTGCCCATTTAGGTAGCAAGTTAAATAAATATAGCGTCGTTCAACAGATCAAATGTCTGTGAGACATATCTGGACTATGTCGGAAGCTGAGGGATGATGTCCCTAAACCGATTAAGAATTCTGTGTCCAGTGGCGCTATCAGTCTCTTATCCGGCAACGCAGCATTCTGGTCCGGAGGAACAACGTCAGATGATAATGCCGGATGCACTCTACGCCAATTATGTTGTTCCGAAAAGGGAAAATACAACTCATCCGTATCCCTTTCGCCATCCTGTCGGACCACTTGTAATTCTTGGTTGTCCGTGCCTGAACCTGCAGCGGAACGTACCAACCCAGCTTCCTCGGATAATTCCTGATCCGACAGAGTCACTGTCGGTTGCTGGGATGCTGCGATAATTTGTGCTATCTGCGATAGCATGTCCATAGCAGAGGCCTGTGGAGCTGCGGTCTTATAGGATTTAGCCGCTGGAAGCTCCTTGGACGTTCACTACTGTATACATCTAATATGCGAACGTCCGGAGTATGAAGGCCTCGTATCCTTGGCTACCGGATGGCGTGACCTGGTCGCCGTAGAATTCCTGGTCGGCGAGATTGGCTGGATATCACTGGTCAAGTAGCCAAGGTGCAGTCGTGTGTACTGACATGAGGATGAGGAAGCCAATAAAGCAGTCTCTCTGGACTGTCTATATCATGGAGCATCCCGAGCGGTGGACATATGTCCCGACTGAGGAACATTCTGTACCACAACATCTGTACCCAGATGTTGTTGTATGAGAGAGGGATCTCTCTCGCTCGCAGGCCGTACGGAGTTGGACGAGCTAGGAACCGGACTAATAGGCTTCCTCCGTACCATCCTTGTATCCGTCGTCACTGGGTGTGCACGTTGTATTTATAATGCTCGCATCACCCAAACCTCCTCCTGGACAGCAATGGACTAACCCGGGTGCCGAGCCATTCGCTAAATGGTCGCTACACCAGGCGAGCTAGCGGACACCAAAGCCGTCGATCCTACTTGGGACCTCTTAGGCAATTGACATATCTGCATGAGCACTCTTGCGGCTAGCTCTTCATTTGATTGTGACGACGGAAGCACACTTTGAAGACATCACGGAAACATTGCTCTGTTCTTGATCGTCAAAGAGACCTGTGGAGCTGCTGTCTTACGTAAATAGCCGCTGGAAACTCCAGGGACATTCATTCCTGCATTTATATAATATGCTAATGTCCCAACTGGAAAGGCCTCGTGTCCTTGGCAAGCGGATGGAGTGACCTGGTTGACGTGGAATCCCTGGACAGCAAAGCAGGAGCTCCCGGGACGTTCCTTCCTGCCTTATATCATATATGAACGTCCTCCAGAATCTGTGGTCACAAAGCCAAGGTGCGGTCGTGTGTGCTGACGTGAGGATGAGGAAGCCAATAGAACAGCGATGGAGCGTCCCCAGCAGGAGGAGTGGATGTATGCTCCGACTATCAAATGAACATACAACAACATCGCGGCGCAGATGTTGATGTAAGAGAGAGGGGGCCTCTCTCGTTCGCGGTCCGGATGGACCTGGATGAGCTAGGAACCAGACTAACAGGCTTCCTCCGTACTATCCTCTGTTCCGTCATCACTGGGTGTGCACATGGTATGTTTATAGTGCTCGCAACACCCGAAATTCCTTCCTAGACCGCAACAGACGAACCCGGGTGCTGACCCATTCGGTAAATGGGCGCGACACTGGGCGAGCTAGGGGACATTGATATCAACGCCATTGACCCTACTAGGAGCCTCTCAGGCAAATGCCGTATATCCATGAGCACTTTTGCCACTAGCTCTTCATTGTGATGACGGAAGCACACTCTTGGACGACATCACGGAAACATCACCCTGTTCTTGTTCCTCTGAAAAAGAGAGTGAAAAACTAGAGTGACCTGGCAGAGAGAGGGCCGCATGGTCCTCTCCCCGCTAACAACCTACCGTGACACGCGCCTCCGATGTTTGTCATCCCAAGAATACACATTGAACAAAGGTTAGTGCGAGTACGTTGACTATAATTAATAGAGAAATCAAGAATGAGAGGAAGATTTCCTCCCATTACAATTTGAATAATTTTTCAAAGTGAAAAAAGTAAACAGTCATAGTACTCGTACTAAACCTTGAAAACAAAGATACATAATAAAATAATGCATTATAACATTGCAAAAAAACTATTCAAAAAGAAAAAAATTTTGAAAATTTTTTTTCATAAGAGCCCAAGTTCCCAATGGGAACCTTGAGCCCAAATGGATCCCAAAAAAGCCTAAGTGTGGACAAAAATTTTAAATCATTTTGAAAAATTAATGTAACACTTACGGACAATATGCTATGAACTAAATTAAGCAGAAGACAAGTAATCACTGTCAGAAGTAACAGTTGTCAACATTAGCAAAAGTGTCAACAAACCGGAAATATGACTCCAGGCACTGAAACAAACATGGCCCGAAAATAGTTACCAATTAAAACACTATCTGATGCAAAACAGAGGCTTCCAGAGAAGAAACTGTGGAACATCAGATGGTAGATGCAGACCAAAATGCCTAAACACCCCTAGGGTGAGGACGTAACATGGGGAAAAAACCGAAAATAATTCTGTTACGAAGCCAAAACTCCCAAGAAATTTTAGTAATAAACATTACAAAAAATAAGCCAAAAGCATGGGAAAAGAGCTAGGGGGAATAAAGGAAAGGGAGAGAGGAAACAATGATTAAACAATGGAACATTTACAGCAAGAATGACCACAACAAAGTCATGCCTCAAAAATAGGTAACATGAATAATTTCGTAAAAAAAATTATAAGTTACAGCCCTGAACATTTGAATCCACTGTTTTTTCTTCTCCACCTTCTATTTCCATCATATATCCACCAATTCTCGCATAATTATGCGTCTGGCATCTTTAAAACTGAGATTTACAAGCACAAATAACAGTGAAGTGTAAGTGTATTGAGGGCCAAACAAAGAATGACTTTTGGCGGCAATTTTGAGACCTCCTTGACACTGCGCATGCGCAGTGGAGTAAAAGTATGGAGGACCATATAAGACATGTAATTTTCGGTTTCAGATGCAAATTTGGGGGATTGGGGGTAAAATTTGCGTTTGGCCCTAAATATTTTAGAGTTAGCACCAGCTAAGTCTGGGTCATTGGTACAGTATAAAAATATAACGTCAATAGGAAAAACCGGAAACAACAGGCTATACAATAAGCTCACAGTCAGAAACCGGTCAATAACTACCTGATGCAAAGCTACATCTTCCTGAGAAGAAAAAACAATACATCTGGTAGAAGACAAAGGACAACATACATCCTAACACTCCCAAGATGAGGACGTAACCATGGGGATAAAAGGAATAAACATTCCGTAGACCTCGTTCAACTCCCAAGAAATTTAATAAAAAAATTTCAATAAAAGAGTCAATAAGCATGGGAGTTTAACATGAGGGTTCACAAGAAGAGTGGGAAGGAACATTTAACAACAGTAGGTTTGTCATTAGTAAGAATGATGACGTTCAGGCCCACGTCCCGAAAATGGGAAACATGAATAATTTTATAAAATTATTAATAAGTTACAGCCCTGAACGTCCAAAACCTCCGTAGTTCACTTCCAGCATCCTTTCAGTTCCTTGAATCCACCATAATCATGATTGCTTTGTGTCTGGAATTTTCAGAAAAGAGTATTTGAAGCACAGATGTCAGTTCAGACATTGCTGACTTTGGGCCAAACAGAAGAATGATGTTCGCGGCAGTTTCAATCACTTCCTGGTTAGTGCGCATGTGCAGTAAGCTAAAGTATGGAGGACAAGTTAGGACTTTTCTTTTTCGGTTTTGTATCCAAATTTTGGGGATTGGGGGGTTCAAAATTTGTGTTTGGCCCTGGAAATTAAAGAGTTTGCGCCAGCTAAGTCTGGGCCATTGGTTATTAGTATAAAAATATGTTGGTTTGCCATATAATAGTGTAAGTAGTTAAATGATTCCAATTATTTTCAGAACTGTTTTGTGAATAAACAAAGAGAAAAAAAGCCTTCCTCCCTCATCACAAAATTGAGGGAAAATTGCCTGAGAAACAAGAAATTTCTTTTTATAGGCCTTACTTCTAGGTAATAGTGTGGCTTGAAGTGGCTTCTGGAACTAGGGTAGTTGCATCATGCCAATAGCAGTAAAACTTATCAATCTTCAAACAAACATATATAAAATCTTTACACCAATTTGATATGAAACCTCAAACAACAGATAGTTTGTACTTTGTTGGATTAACCCTTTACCCAACATAACAGCCCAAACCGGCCAGCACTATTCTCAAAAATCGCCAATTAATTTTCATTATTTTTTCATTTTTTGTCTCAAAAACATAGGTTATGACCCCTCATTGGAATGAGCTCATTTGAGACAAAAAATGACAAATTTTTAGTTATTCCAGAATTTATTTTGCAAGTGTCGTCTGCTTTGCATGTTAGGTAAAGGGTTAAAAACTCTCTGAAAGAGTGGCAACAGAGTATAATATAAAAAAAAAAGTTGCTATGGTAGAGGAGTAGAAGTACGTAGTAGACTAAAATTTGAGCCAGTATTAGAGAAGTACGTGTGTCTTGAAGTGCATATTCAATTCAAGTTCAGAAACTAATGTATAGCAATGATTATTGTAAAAACCAATTCATCCCATGAAGTGTGTTCACTGTTTTAATAATATTTATCACTTACATCTTTTTAAATTAATATTTTGGGAGATTTTTCTATGCTGATTATTCCAATTTTTTTCAATTTTATGATTTTTTTAAAAAATTGTTCAATCTTGTATTACAGTGGAGCCAACTTAACTGGATATCTCTTAACTGAATAACCCTGTTAATTGAATATAATTTCCCAACACAAAACCATTTACTATGGCACCAGTACAAATTTGACCTGTTCATTGAATATAGGTTATAGAGTAAACTCCTGTTAATTGAATAAATAATCATGGAGCTCTGTCAAAAAAGATATAATAGAATAAATGCTAAGTTTATTTCTAGAATACAGGAAAGTGACAATCCCTGTTAATTGAATACTCCTGTTATTTGAATACTTCTCATTGGCAAAGTGGCTATTCAGTTAACAGGGTTCCACTGTATCTGTTTTGTTTAAAGAGAGCTGTATGTTGATTTCCTATATTTTTCTGTTGGACAAATTAATTGTTTTATAGGAAAAGTAACATTTTATATTCACTTGTCTTGTAGATGAAGAAGATTTTGACAAAAATTTCAGATTTGTCCACCCAGTAGTTCAGAAGAGGGGTGTCATTTACATTTTCACAATAAACTTGAAATCACATTAGTTTCTGAGTTCACATGCCATCATTTACCTCTGGACAGCCAATAGCTGCATCATAACCGGATGATATTAATATTAGCTCTGGTTTAAACTGTAATCATAGAATATATTGTTAGAAATCTTTTTATTAATATATTTACCTCAATTTTTTTCCACTCGGGTTGTAAGTGCCTACTGCCCCTCTTTAATTAATTAATTATTTATTTATTTACACTACTGTTTAACTGGTAGAGTGGTAAATTATTTTTGGTCATCGAAACTTGTCCTTATCTCTTTGCCTTGTTACATTTTATGGGAGAGTGCCTAGTGGCACTCTCCCATAAATTGTAACAAGGCAAATCCTTACAGACTAAATAATTTCTATTCACAAATAATATGAAGCACATGTACAGAATATGAAGTCATTAAGTTGCCGCACCTGCACTTTAGAATAAAGCTCAAATATGGGCTTTCAGCACTCTACCAGTTACGGTCACATATTTCTGCACAACAGCTAAACATGGCCACAACATGGATATAAAGTCAAGTCCAGCCAATCATTTATACCCATGTTGCCTGTTTTACATGACTTTTACTCTAGGTGGCTGGATTCTATTTTACCAGAAAAACAGAGCTTGTTTACCACAGTGAAGAAGTACTATTTCTCTTCTCAGGGTGTCCATGGGGAGGCCCTCAATGAAAAAACTAGAAGGAAATAATTTAGTTTTGTAAAACAGATCAGCACAAAAAACTTATATCTGGACTACAATGTAAAGTGTGATTTAACACATCAATTCAGTTACTTAATATTAATTTAAGAAAACATGAGCTTGTGTTTCTAATATTGTTCTGTAAAAACTTTTTCTCAGAGGCAGTGGTGCAAGATCCTTAGGGGAAACTTGTTATGTAAAACACTCATCGATTCAAACACACATCGCATTCTGTCTATTTATGAATGAAGCCCAGATATGGGTTTCTGGCACTCAACCATTTAACAATAACAAGAGGCCCCAAGGGGCCTTAATTGCTCACTGGGCAAAGTGATTCAAACAAAGTGGTTCAAAGAAGTATTTGGGGTCACATTCAGTTAGACATGGTTCATCAACACTACAAAGGAATGAAGTCATGAGAGACAAATTTTATGGAACTAGGGACATGGCTTGAACAAACTTGAATCTTACCCCCCCTAAGGATGCTGCATACCAAATATCAAAAGCATTCATCTGCTGGATCTGAAGAAGAAGATTTTAAAGAAAATTCCTCATTTTGAACTAAGTTATCATTCGGGCTCCCACAGTGAGCCCAAATATAAACCCAGGGACTTGGCTTTAACAAACTTGAATCTCACCCCACTAAGGATGATACACACCACATATCAAAACATTCCTACTGCTGGATCTGAAGAAGAAGATTTTTAAAGAAAATTCCTCATTTCGAACTATGTTACAATTCAAGCTCCAACAGTGAGCCCAAATATGGACCTAGGGATATGGCTTGAACAAACTTGAATCTCACCCCCATAAGGATGCTGCATACCAAATATCAAAACATTCCGACTGCTGGAGCTGAAGAAGAAGATTTTGAAAGAAAATTCCTCATTTTGAATTAAGTTATCATTCGGGCTCCCACAGTGAGCCCAAATATGGACCTAGGGACATGGTTTGAACAAACTTGAATCTCACCCCCCTAAAGATGCTGCATACCAAATATCAAAACATTCTGACTGCTGGATCTGAAGAAGAAGATTTTTAAAGAAAATTCCTTATTTTGAACTAAGTTATAATTTGGGCTACCACAGTGAGCCCAAATATGAACCCAGAGACTTGGCTTGAACAAATTTGAATCTCACCCCACTAAGCATGCTGCATACCCAATATCAAAAGATTCTGACTGCTGGATCTTGAGAAGACGATTTTTTAAAGAAATTTGCCTGAAATGCACTAAGTTCGAATTCAAGCTTTTATAGTGACCCCAAATATGAATCCAGGGGGCCGATTTGAACAAATTTGAATCAGATCCACCCCAGAATGCTGCACACCAAATATCAAAAGATTCTGCCTGCTGGATCTGGAGAAGAAGATTTTTAAAGAAAATTCCTTATTTTGAACTAAGTTATAATTTGGGCTACCACAGTGAGCCCAAATATGAACCCAGAGACTTGGCTTGAACAAATTTGAATCTCACCCCACTAAGCATGCTGCATACCCAATATCAAAAGATTCTGACTGCTGGATCTTGAGAAGACGATTTTTTAAAGAAATTTGCCTGAAATGCACTAAGTTCGAATTCAAGCTTTTATAGTGACCCCAAATATGAATCCAGGGGGCCGATTTGAACAAATTTGAATCAGATCCACCCCAGAATGCTGCACACCAAATATCAAAAGATTCTGCCTGCTGGATCTGGAGAAGAAGATTTTCAAGAAATTTGCCTGAAATGCACTAAGTTTGAATTTGGGCTTCTACAGTGAGCCCAAATATGAATCCAGGGGGCCGATTTGAACAAACTTGAATCAGACCCATACCAAGATGCTGCATACCAAGTATCAAAGATTTTGCCCACTGGTTCTGGAGAAGAAGATTTTTTAATAATTTTTCTATAATTCATACGGTGCTATCAGAGTTATGCCCCATACAAAGCCCCCATGGGATGTGGCCATTTCATTTGAACAAACTTGAATTGCCATATAGTAATGAACATCCACATGAAGTTTCGTGAAAATTGGACCAGTGGTTTCAGTGGAGAAGTCGTTTGAAAAATGTTTACGACGACGGACGACGGATGGCCGGTGATAAGTTAAGCTCCCTTCGGTGAGCTAAAAAAAGCCTCTCGTCCTCGCTGATTTGAAAAATGAATTGCTCAATCACCAAATGTATTCTTAAAAGCCTTAAAGCACATCACTCAATAAATAAAATTTCTTGAGAATTTATATTTTTTCATTGTGAGATCATCATTGACAATGACTAGGGAGATGAGGAATTAGACGGAACACAACTCAGAGTATGAAGACAGGAACCAATGGACCAAGATGGGGTTTTTCATGTGTTTTATGTGAGTGCAATAAGAAAAAAATGTTGCCCATAGCCTGAGTTGTGATCTGTATTTATACCATGATAAATTTGAATTAAGTGAATGAAGCTTAGATTTTAAAGACAGTTTGTTTACATCCTTGCCTGACACTGTAGTTCTGTACTGAAGCATTTCATTAGCTCATGCGAATCCCTGCGTCATTTATGAGAATAAGTAATGACAGATCAAGTGTGTATTTATATGCTGTATTTCAGATTCCACACATGGTTTTGCTGACATATTTTTTAATGCCTGTATTCTATCTGGTAATGTTAAATACACAAAGCAACTGTAGAATAAAGAAATTAAAATGCATCCAATGACATGATTTAAATATTTTGAAACACTGTTTCAATAAAACTGTATTACTGAATACTTCAAAATTATACACCAAATTACTACCCAAGCACTGTGTTGTGTTTGTAAATAAACCACATGTATTTAATGTATGAAAATGGTTTCTTGTTTTCTAAAACTTTTCAATGATACAGTGAAATCATTTGAAAAGAAAGTTTATGTGACCGAAAGAAATTCAAAATTTGTCAATTCTATGTATAATATATGAAAGAAGTTCACAAAAATTTAATTCAATCCTTGGTAAATTCCAGCCTTACCCTTAGAACAATGACATCAAAACATCAAAATTTCAACCTGCATTTTTTTTCCATAAGGCAATAGGGAATATAAACAATTCAATATTGTTTGATCAATAAATAATGTCAGGACAGTAATAATTTGCACTGAATTAGCAATTTAAAAAAAAAAAATAATAAAACTGTATCAGTATTTAGTTATTTTACATCAATACATACCTCTAATGCAATTGGTAAAAGAAGTTGTTGAAATACTGACAAATAATCTGAGTTGGTCATTTCTATCTGAAAATATATGGATAATCAAGATGAAATAATATTTTTCCAACAACTCAAAACCACTTTTGCATTGTTTAACTCTTAACCTGGAGTTTATTTTCTCAAAATCCTCATAAAAAAGTCATGGCTGTTGTAAAGAAGCCATAACTTTAATTGATGAAAAAATTCATAACAGGCTGGTATCAACAAACTACTAATAAGAGAAGAACACTACTCCCATTTGATGAGGTATAATTGGTTAACAAGAGTCAGGATGATACCTTCACTCGGTAACAAAGTACTTTTAACAAGAAATTAATTGATAATAGAAGAAGCCCCTCAAAGTAGATCTTCTGTTTCTCAGGCCATTTTTTTTTTTGTAAAATTGCAGGTAAGCGGATGTTTTTTTTATTTTATTTTTTATTTTTGTTATTGCTTCTTTGCCATCAAAAGTCTATGTTCTTGGTTTATTTTATGTTTTAGGCCTATAATCTATTGAATAGCATGGGTGGTGGTGTATTTTGTCCCTTGAGTGTAAGAAGTCTTTGCAATGCTAAAGCACTGTAAAGCCTTGTTGCACTCAAGGGACAAATTTACCAATTTTATTAACTTGGGTAAAATATCAGACATAAACCATTTAATTTTTATTAGACTTTCCCAAACCCAGTTTGCGAAAGACTCTTGTTATTCTTCTATTTCAAAAATTTTTGTTCATTATTTTTTATTTTCCTCCACCAATTTTGTCTGTTGCACAGCTCAAAAACAGGTAGTACAATTTCAAACAAATTTGGCATATTTAGGTAATGTCATAAAATCTAGTGAAATGAGGTATCATCATATCTGTGAAAATGCTTATTTTAAAAATATTCTGCCAAAACCATCAAAATTTCAACATTTTTCAACAAAGTTCAAAAACAGGCAGTACGATTTCAACCAAGTTTGGTACACTTATGTAATGTCATAAAGTCTAGTGAAATGAGGTATCATCATATTCACAAAAATGCTTATTTTCAAAATATTCTACCAAAACCATCAAAATTTCACCATTTTTCAAAAGTCTCAAAATTGTTTACAGTTGTTTAGCTCAAATTTTCTAAACATTTAAAGCATGATATGATACACCAAAATCACAACACAAATATTTAAAAAATAACCCCAATTGGACAAAAACAACATGAATATAGCATTTTTCTTAAAAAATAATCAACTTCAAGGGCAAATTTCTCTAATTGCAAGGTTGTTGTAACAATTATTTTGGAATGGATAGATGCAACAATGATTGCTGAAGAAAAGTTACTATTTACTTTTTAATCTCAGATTTACCCTTCATTGAGGGCAAGAATAAGAATACAGTTTGAAAATGCCAAAATTGGCCAACTTTGGTTGCTTTTTTCCATCATTTTGGATAGGGTTAGTTTCAAACACTTTGCTTTGCTATATGTAGTCTGCCTTTTCACATTAAAAAGTTGGAAAGGCCACAATTTGACCAACAAATTACAATTCTCAAGTTTTTTTCAAGTTTGCTTGGTTATAAAAAGAGAGCATGTGGCAGTCAAAAGGACCATGCAGGAGGACCTGAGAAACAGATTTTCAACTATTTTAGACCGTATGTTTTCATTTTCGGAATTCACTAAAAAAAAACATTCCCAAATTCATTCCAATGAGGGATCATAAGCTGAGTCTGAATGTATTTTGAGAATAATACTGACTGGTTTTGGCCATTACATTGGGTGAAGAGTTGATATAGATGAGATTTAACCCTTTACCTAACGTAACGGCCAAAACCGGCCAGCGCTATTCTAAAAAATCGCCAATTAATTTTCATTATTTTTTTCATTTTTTGTCTCAAAAACATAGGTTATGACCCCACGTTGGAACGAGCTCGACAAGCTCGTTCCAACAAGGGGTCATAACCTATGTTTTTGAGACAAAAAATGAAAAAAATTAGTTATTCAAGAATTATTTTTGCAATTGTCGTCTGCTTTTCAGGTTAGGTAAAGGGTTAAACTAAGGCTATACAGTGCACAGGGTTTGTTTACTCAATTAAAAGTGAAAATTTTATAAACCCAGAAACTGTGGCTAACCCTGTGCGTCACACTTTCTGATTATAAAAAAAAAATTGGTAACGGCCATATTACATGAAAATATACACTAAGACTGTAGAAATGCACATGGTTAGTAGGTTTTACATGTTACATAGGGTGCTGGATTCAATAAACTAATTGAAATACTTATACTGGATTGAAGAAAATGATAAATTTATAGTAATTTGTATATTTTTATACTCACCAATGGCCCAGACATAGCTGGTGCTAACTCTAAAATATCTAGGGCCAAACACAAATTTTGCACCCCCAATCCCCAAAATTTGCATGGAAAATCGAAAATTAGAAGTCCTATCTGGTCCTCCATACATTTACCATCTGTGCATGTGCAGCTGTCAGGAAATGACTGGAACTGGCGCCAACACTATTCTTTGTAAAAGAGAGTATTACATAATAATTCAACGGGGAGGTATGAGTGCTGACTCATGGGAGGGCCCTTCCCGTCTGGGCCATTGATAAGTATAAAAAATATACAAATTACTATAAATTTGTCATATTTTTACACAGTATACCAATGGCCCAGACATAGCTGAATCGAAAATAGGTGGAGGGCCTAGGACTTCTGAAATAATTCCAATCCTGCAATTCATGATGAAGGAAATTAGAATAATTAGGAATTACAAGTATGTCTCTCTGTAAAGTAATAGAGGAGACATATTCTAAATAAGGAGCCTAATTATAAGCAATTCCTTATTGTAAGCATGAAGACAAGTTCCTAATTTTTAAGGCTAGTCCGGACTAAGCCCTAAAAATTAGGATGGCGCATCTGAGAATAAGAGAAAATCTTCCGCAAACATACACCTAACAATAATATTTCAGCTGTATGCAGGATATAAATATGGATAAAACAGCTTCCTTCAAAGATACATACATTTTAAGCCAGATTACGGGTAAAATCCACCCCCCCCCCCCTTTTTTTGAAGAAATCTTCAAAAGAAAAAGGGGAGAGCTCTGGAAACAATAAGAGCGGTACCCCAAAAAACAATATAAATAATCATTAAACAGGCATTCAGGTATTAATTCAAAATTAACTAGATGGTGCCATTTGTGTGCGAAGCACACTATAGTATATCCCCGCATTTGCACTTTCCTTTTTGGTTAGTGCAGGATACAGACTTGGATAAAAAGGCTTCACGCATGTGTGTGATTTAAAATGATAAAACAGTATTTAATTTCCTTCTGAAGACTCACATGTGAAACTACTTCAATATTTCAAACAAGATACTTCACCCAACATGATGTATAAAGGGTAGTGTTCTGATCACATCATTGTCACATGATTGAAAAACCACTATGACCCAAATCAAAATTCCAAAACCTTCATGCACATCTACAGATGCTATCTGAACATGTTAACATGTTTAAACATTTAGAATTCAATACCCTAAGAGCCTTTGAGCGGACAAAGATTTTCTGAGGGTAAAAGTGGTTCCACTGGAACCACTTGGACCCAAATGAAAATTCCAAAACCTTCATGCACATCTACAGATGCTATCTGAACATGTTAACATGGTTTAAACATTTCGAATTCAATACCCTAAGAGCCTTTGAGTGGACAAAGATTTTCTAAGGATAAAAGTGGTTCCACTGGAACCACTTGGACCCAAATCAAAATTCTGAAACCTTCATGCACATCTACAGATGCTATCTGAACATGTTAACATGGTTTAAACGTTTCGAATTCAATACCCTAAGAACCTTTGAGCGGACAAAGATTTTCTAAGGATAAAAGTGGTTCCACTGGAACCACCTGGAACAAAATCAAAATTCCGAAACCTTCATGCACATCTACAGATGCTATCTGAACATGTTAACATGGTTTAAATGTTTCAAATTCAATACCCTAAGAGCCTTTGAGCGGACAAAGATTTACTGAGGGTAAAAGTGGTTCCACTGGAACCACTTGGACCCAAATCAAAATTCCGAAACCTTCATGCACATCTACAGATGCTATCTGAACATGTTAACATGGTTTAAAAGTTTCGAATTCAATACCCTAAGAGCCTTTGAGCGGACAAAGATTTTCTAAGGATAAAAGTGGTTCCACTGGAACCACTTGGACCCAAATCAAAATTCCGAAACCTTCATGCACATCTACAGATGCTATCTGAACATGTTAACATGGTTTAAACGTTTCGAATTCAATACCCTAAGAGCCTTTGAGCGGACAAAGATTTTCTGAGGGTAAAAGTGGTTCCACTGGAACCACTTGGACCCAAATCAAAATTGTGAAACCCTCATGCACATCTACAGATGCTATCTGAACATGTTAACATGGTTTAAACGTTTCGAATTTAATACCCTAAGAGCCTTTGAGCGGACAAAGATTTTCTAAAGATAAAAGTGGTTCCACTGGAACCACTTGGACCCAAATCAAAATTCCGAAACCTTCATGCACATCTACAGATGCTATCTGAACATGTTAACATGGTTTAAACGTTTCGAATTCAATACCCTAAGAACCTTTGAGCGGACAAAGATTTTCTAAGGATAAAAGTGGTTCCACTGGAACCACCTGGAACCAAATCAAAATTCCGAAACCTTAATGCACATCTACAGATGCTCTCTGAACATGTTAACATGGTTTAAACGTTTCAAATTCAATACCCTACGAGCCTTTGTGTGGACAAAGATTTTCTAAGGATAAAAGTGGTTCCACTGGAACCACCTGGAACCAAATAAAAATTCCGAAACCTTCATGCACATCTACAGATGCTATCTGAACATGTTAACATGGTTTAAACGTTTCGAATTCAATACCCTAAGAGCCTTTGAGCGGACAAAGATTTTCTGAGGGTAAAAGTGGTTCCACTGGAACCACTTGGACCCAAATGAAAATTCCAAAACCTTCATGCACATCTACAGATGCTATCTGAACATGTTAACATGGTTTAAACATTTCGAATTCAATACCCTAAGAGCCTTTGAGCAGACAAAGATTTTGTAAGGATAAAAGTGGTTCCACTGGAACCACTTGGACCCAAATCAAAATTCCGAAACCTTCATGCACATCTACAGATGCTATCTGAACATGTTAACATGGTTTAAACGTTTCGAATTCAATACCCTAAGAACCTTTGAGCGGACAAAGATTTTCTAAGGATAAAAGTGGTTCCACTGGAACCACCTGGAACAAAATCAAAATTCCGAAACCTTCATGCACATCTACAGATGCTATCGGAACATGTTAACATGGTTTAAACGTTTCGAATTCAATACCCTAAGAGCCTTTGAGCGGACAAAGATTTTCTGAGGGTAAAAGTGGTTCCACTGGAACCACTTGGACCCAAATCAAAATTCCGAAACCTTCATGCACATCTACAGATGCTATCTGAACATGTTAACATGGTTTAAAAGTTTTGAATTCAATACCCTAAGAGCCTTTGAGCGGACAAAGATTTTCTAAGGATAAAAGTGGTTCCACTGGAACCACTTGGACCCAAATCAAAATTCCGAAACCTTCATGCACATCTACAGATGCTATCTGAACATGTTAACATGGTTTAAACGTATCGAATTCAATACCCTAAGAACCTTTGAGCGGACAAAGATTTTCTAAGGATAAAAATGGTTCCACTGGAACCACTTGGAACCAAATCAAAATCCCGAAACCTTCATGCACATGTACTGGTGATACCTGAACACATTAGCATAGTTTAAACATTAATGCAAGTGAATGTAACACCGGCCGGACGTACGGACAGACAGACATACGGACGGACGGAGATAACGACAATATCCCCGACGAAAGCGAGGATAATAAATGGTGCTTAATGTTACTTCAGAAGTTATGGCTATAGTGACGATCCTGGTAATTAATATTGCATACTAAATAACATACACCGCAGACGACATACACAGATACGTTGAAAACCGGTGATATATAAAAATATAACATACACATATCCAATCAAGCCACACTGAACGATTCCTGAGGAGAAAACACACTTCCTACGTAACCCATAGGCTGCCACTGTACAATAAATTCCAGTAACAACACTCTCCAACGTGTACTATCCAATATCTGTGATCGTAAAAGTATGTGTACGATGAGTACAAAACAAAATAGAAACTTGGATCTAGAGATGTACGTAGGTATGATTAACATACTCCTACATGGACTGCCCCCAGAATAGATTATGATTTTAAGGTTCACCAAATACAATAAAGCACTAGCGTAATAACAATGAAAGTGTCAATGACACTGTAGCTCAACTTGACAAACTTGAACTTGGTAAGTTATAAATGAAATTTTCAAAATTGAAGATAATTGGTACCAATGTTATTTGATGAAATTTCAACATAACAGCATTGTATGTGCACAATATCAGAGTAATCCATGCAATTTTTAAATGTAAACTGTAAGACTGGCTAAAGGAAGAATGTTGATACACAAATGCAGTATGTTCAGAGGTTATTGTAATTGGCAATTTTTTTCACAGAAATGAATGCTAATCAATATCTCTTATCTAAAGGTCTTGCCTAATGAGCACACCAAGTTCAAGAACAATCCTATGATAAATGTGGCCTGTTGGCCATGTCAATGAATGTTGATGCACAAATGCAATAAATTAAAAGATTGTTGCTTACAGCAACAGTTTTTGGTGGAAATGAAAAGAAAATCAATAGCTCCTATCTTCGTCACCCTGCATAAGCATACAAAGTTTCAAAACAACCTGATAATGAATGTGCCCTCTGAGGCATGCCAAAGGATGATGTTAATGCATGAATGCACTAAGTAGAAGGTTATTGCTTGTGGCAATGGGTTTTTTTTATGGAAATTCATAAATATACCCTGCAGAGACAATAATTTTTTATGGAAATGAAAAAAGCAATAGCTCACATCTAGAGGTCACCCTGAACACACATACCAAGTTTCAAAGTGATCCAATCATAAATGTGCCCTGAAGGGTGTGTTAAAGGGAAATATTGAGGTCTGACTAAACTAAGTTCAAAGGTCAGCGGCAACATTTTTTGACAGAAATGGAAGAAAATCGACAGCTCCCATATAGATGTCACACCACACAAGAACACCAAGTTTAAAAGTGATCCAATCATAAATGTGCCTTGCAGGGTGTGTCAAAGGGAAATATTAATGCTTAACTGCACTAAGTTTTTACTAAGTTCATTGAGGGTCATTGCCAGTGACAACATTTTTTGACGAAAATAGAAGAAAATAGCTTCCATCTAGAGGTAACCCCAAACAAGCATACAAAGTTTCTGACTGATTTGATCATCAATGTGCCCTGTAGGCATGCCAAAAGAATATATTGATGCCTGACTGAACTAAGTTCAAAGATCGTTGCCAGCGGCAACATTTTGACAGACAGAAACGGAAGAAAATCGATAGCTCCCATCTAGAGGTCACCCCAAACAAGCATGCCAGGTTTCAAAGCAATCCCATCATAAACGTGCTCTGTTGGGTGTGCCAAAGGGAAATATTGAGGTCTGACCAAACTAAGTTCTAAGAACGTTGGCCGTGGCAACATTTTTTGATGGAAATGGAAGAAAATCGATAGATCCCATCTAGAGGTCACCCCAAATAAGCATGCCAGGTTTCAAAGCAATCCAATAATAAATGTGCCCTGTAGGGTGTGCCAAACAGAAATATTGAGGTTTGACTAAACTAAGTTCTAAGAACGTTGGCCATGGCAACATTTTTTAATAGAAATGGAAGAAAATCGACAGCTTCCATCTAGAGGTAACCCCAAACAAACATACCAAGTTTCAAATCATTCTGATCATAAATGTGCCCTGTAGGGTGTGCCAAAGGGAAATATTGAGGTCTGACTAAACTAAGTTCTAAGAACGTTGGCCGCGGCGAAATTTTTTGACGAAAATTGAAGAAAATCGATAGCTCCCATCTAGAGGTCACCCCAAACAAGCATACCAAGTTCCAAAGTGATCTGATCTTAAATGCGACCTGTGAGGTGTGCAAAAGGAAATTGTGGACGTACGTACTAACGTACGTACGCCAACGGACGAGAAGTGATGGCAATAGCTCAGCTTGACTTTGTCAAGTTGAGCTAATAATGAGCGAGAGCATTTATATTTAGCATGTAATCATCTGAATACCAGTTAACTGGTTATGCAGCCTGCGAGGTACTCAAGAGTAGCAATTTAATTGTGATGATTTATAAATAAAGCTAAAAAGCGGATGAGCACATGAGGTCGCCATAGAACACGACATAAATGCATAGTATGCATGTATTAAATTATATGAGGCTAGCGGGAAGAAAACTACGTCTTGCCAAGTAATTGCCTCTAAACACATAAGGCAGTGTGTGTGAGTGTGTGTGTGGGGGGGGGGGGGGGGGGGGTATTCGAAGTCATAACAAAATCTGCTCACCTGCATTATTTAATCATTCTTGTGTCAGTTAACAGAAAAATATAGGTACTGCGATCGTTCCCTCACATCTAACCGACTCCATTATGTCATTATGGGTGGAGAAAGACGTGAAAAATAAAACTTCCCCTGAAAGAAGACCCTCTCATGAAGAAAGCTTCTGGGGAGCATCCCATAACAGACACTTGAGAATACTGATCCAAGATTTCTGTGACAACAGAGGTGCTACTAGTAGGATTCACAACAAGACTGTTTAAACTTAAACGTAACCTATTGAATCAAATGAATTGGAGGATACGCATATCCTATCATTCCTCCCCATGAATTTTTCAGAGCGTCTACTGTCTGCGCTCAATAATCTGGGCATGGCGACACAAATGACGGTAACTAATTGTTCCAGTGCATCGCAAACTGAACAATCATGGGGTGATCCCAATGGTAGCAAAACTGTACAAATAAAATGTTGAGCGTCCATACAAATGAGACAGGCAACCTTTCCGAGGAGTGAGTCTGCTAGTACGTTCAGACAACCCAGTATATGACAGATAGAGAGATGAACATGAAAATTCTTCTCCATTAGGTATCATAACAAAACTGAATGGGTGCTGCCCTGGTTCCTGATGTACGCTACCACTGCTGAGTTTTCCAACAATATCTGAACAAGCATGTCCACATTGATGTAGCGCTAACAATATTGACATTGTTCTTGATGATTATGTGTTTCTTCAGAAACCAAGGGTCCCAAGACCCCTGCATTTAGAGTGTGTAGGACTCAGGGTCATGCCTCAAGCTATTGACTCATACCCGTCATAATCATGAAAACCGGATCTGGCAGTTGCAGCGGAATTCTTGAGTTAACCACTGAATATCTGCCCCAATATGGACCTTTTGTTTACTAGTTCCATTAAAACAATACTGGTCCCGAGCAAATGCATTATCACACTCCAAGAATAACTGGAGGGGACGTGTGCATAAGCGACCCATCTAAACAAGATGCATAGCTGCTCAGCACAACCCCATTCGTCGCATAAAACTAATTTTGTTCTGGATAATAGCAGACGAACCAGATTGTTATGAGACATTACCGAGTTAATATTTGAGTGACAGCGCAGGGTGCTATCTTCAGACCGAAGCTATCCTTAGATCTATGCTTATCTTAGTCAATCACTCGAACGCTCACTTTAACCGACTAAATGATAACCATAAATAAACTTTTAGAGCTTTGATAAACTTGTTATCCAGCTCCAGTCTATTATCTGTCGGAACGGGCTCCATGGCTTCGGTACAAGTAACAGGTGACGAAAGAATCCTAGAGAATATTGATTCTCGACGACCTCTATTACTTTCATTGTCAAGAGAACCTTTACCTCCAATTGGAGAGACTCTTATGCAAGGTTTTGATGGAAACATTGTCCATCAGACATTAAGTTAGTTGTGGTTCTCTCGGAAAGATAGCCGTAGGCTGTCCGAAACCACACTTCTCGCCTACTGGTCTTCAGTAATAGTTATCCAGTTTGATGCTAATCTTCATAACCATCAACTGCTAAGCAATAGAGGTCCTAACCCATACCTTAGGGGCGTCTGACCGGTAGTCTCAATCAGACCAACCTTTTTACCAATGACAAGAAACCGCCTTACTTCTTTCCACTGGAAAGTTGAATATGGAGTCGTCTAAAAGGCCAAAGGCCTGCAACACCTGTCTATACTTAATTTGAGTTAAGCACCAGCTAGTCTGGGCCATTGGTAAGTATAAAAATGTACAAATTACTACGAATTTATGAATTTTTATTCAACAACCAATGGCCCAGACTTAGCTGGTGCTAACTCAAAAATATCAAGGGCCAAACACAAATTTTGCCCCCCCCCTCCCCAATCTCCAAAATTTGCATGCAAAACCAAAAAAATGATGTCCTATGTTGTCCTCCATACTTTTGTGAACTGCGCATGCACAGTATCCAGGAAGACACCGAAATTGGCGCCAACCATTATTCTTTGTTTGGCCCTCTGTCAGATAACAACAAACTTACATATGTGCTTTTAAATCTCAGTTTTGATGATGCCAGACACAAATCAATGGAGAATTTGGTGGATCTAAGGACACAGTAGGATGATGGGAGGAAGAAACGGTGGTTTGGAACGTTCAGGGCTGTAACTTTATAATTTTCACAAAAAGTATTTCATGTTTCTCAGTTTCGGGACATGGGCCTGACGTCATCATTCTTGCAAATGATTTTGCCACTGTTTGTTAAGTGTTCCTTCCCTATCCTTCCTTGAAGCTGGAGGGGACGGACGTGCGTGCAGGCGTGCAGGCAGCCCCTCGGAATGAGATCCACAGCCACTCCGCACAGCTCCAACAGTCGTATGAATTCCCTCACTATTAATGCGTCTGAGTGTAGACAAAATCAAGCATAACAACCGACTAATTTCGCTCTGGGTAACGACAGGTGAACCAGATTGTTGTGAGTCTCCAAGCTCAATCCCAAGTGAATAGACGACTTGTGCGGAGCTAGATCCGACTTTTTCTCGTTTACGATAAAAATGAGACATCGGAGTAATAGAAGCAGACCCTGAACATCGTTTTGAAGAATAATTCTGTTGCCGTATCCCTGTAGAAGGTCGTCTAAGTAAGCCGACGTTACCGCAGATAAATGAGCTCGTAAGTAAGACATTACCGAGTCCATTATTCAAGTGAAACTCCTGGGGGCCAGTTTCAGACCACAGCATATTGTTCTGAACTGATACACCTTCCCTTGTACTGCGGACCACAGGCACATTTAGAATGACGGATGTACCAGGACATGAAAGTACGGATTCTTAGATCTATGCTTGCTACAAAGTTGATCATTCGAACACTCACTTTTACCGACTGAATGATTTCCATAAATAAACTTTTAGAGCCATGACAAACTTGTTATCCAGTTCAAGTCTAGTACCGGTCGGAACGAGATGTCTGGCTTTGGTATGAGGAACAGGTGACTGTTAAAATCTTGAAAATCCTGATTCTCGATGACCTGCATTGCTTCCTTTGATAAGAGAGCTTATACCTCCAGTAGGAGAAACTCTCTTATGAAAGAATTTAATGGAAGATTTGTCCAACGCGGACAACTTGTTAGTGGGGTTTTACTCGGAATGATAGCTGTAAGCCATCCAAGACTACACTGTTTTTTGCAGAGCTTGATAACCTTCTGCCAACTGGCCAGCAAAAGAGGTCTAAACCATCACCTGTACGACCTGTGAGGCTTACGGGAGGAGGAACTACGTCCTCCCTGCAAAAAAACCTTGTTTGCGTCTGCCTAGGGGCATCTGACCTATAGTCCCGATCAGACCTACGCCACATTTCTGAGTCACTATACTGACAACCTCCAGAGTAATTATAAGAGGGATTCTTGTACCCTCATGAAGAGTTTCCTTTTGACGATTTTTGTCTGGAATGCCCTCCTTTACTCTTGTCTGCAGAAGCAGGTCAATGATACGCCGACTTCAAAAGCAGAGGACTAGACACTTTCTTAGTAGCCTGTTCATAGACTAATGAAAGCTAGTCATCGAAAATAAAATGTCCCGAAACTGGAGCGACTTGGAGAAAGCATTTCACCTTGTCATCTTATCAGTGATGACGACGCAAGGGCAGCATCACGTCTGAGATTAACTCCAGATTAGCCACTGTTAGGGTGGAGTTATACGCGGTATACATAATTGCCCTGGAAAGAACTCTAAGAGAGGTACAACAAATGTCCTCAAAATTTCTTTCCCTTGAGATATTGTGCCATAGCTCTTCTAAGGTGATCTGCGTAAGACACAACGTCCAAATTCGCTCTATTTGAAGAAATTCCCGTCTCAATTGTGTCTGAGTGAATAGTGAATGATACAAGTAAGGATACCTCTAGATCCCCGGTCTGCTCATCCAAACGTAGAAGAACTCTCTGAACATCTTCCCTGACTGTTTTTAAATGAACGTGGTCCAAAAACCGGTATGTATACGTAAGATGAAGATAAGAAACTGCCTTCTTCCTCGCACTCAACAGGATAAATACGGCGCCATCTATATGGCCGGAGGCCTGCGACACTGCATAAACTGAACTGGAAAAGAAAGGACTTCCTCCTTTGTCCGGATAAAGTCTGCGTTTAATAACGCCAGCAGTTTCTCTCTTGTCAGCGCAGCATTCTGATTCTGCAGAACAAAAGCATTGTATTGATGGATGAAAGCCATCGCAACCATGTACTGTTCCGAAAGGGAAGGGTAATCCTCTTCCTCATCCCTCTCACCATCCGAGAAAATCAGTTGTGAATCTCGCTCCATTGCATCTGCACGAACAGACGACTGGACCAACCCAGCATCGTCCGATAGCTCAGATTCTGAGTCTGAGGGAGGCTGCATCTGCACTTGCTGTGATGCTGCGATTAGCTGCACAATCTGCGACAGCAAGTCCATCCTCGAGGACTGAGGGGCAGCAGATTTCCATTCCTTAGACACATGCTGCTCCTGGGATGGTGTGTCGGAAACGGATCCTTTCTCCGAGCGTCCCGATAATCAAGGCCTTGTCTCCCTAGCTACCGGATGGTTCCACTTCACAGGCGAAGAGTGGTTCCTTCTTTGTGCGGCAAGCTGGATATCCGAAGTTGGGTAGCTAGGAGGCTGTCGTGTATGCTTATATAACATAGCGGCGGAAGTCGTGACTGAAGCCAACCCCGGCTGCAGTCGAGACAGAGCGTCCCGAGCGGCGGACGGACATATGCTCCATCTCGTGCAAGTTTCTAACCAGAAAACTTCATTTCAGCCTTGTGAAACGTAGCGGAGGAAGCCCTGACTGAAGCTGACCCTGGCTGCTGACTAAACAGAGCGTCCCGAGTGAAGGGCGTACATATGCTCCGGCTTGTGCAAGTTTCTCAAAACAACATCTGACCCCAAATGCTGCTATATTAGAGAGGGGGGCCTCTCCCGCTTGCGGTCTATCAGACCTCGCCGAGTAAAAAAACTTGCAGACTTCCTC
Organism: Pictodentalium vernedei; assembly: GCA_031216915.1. Classification (NCBI taxonomy): domain Eukaryota; kingdom Metazoa; phylum Mollusca; class Scaphopoda; order Dentaliida; family Dentaliidae; genus Pictodentalium; species Pictodentalium vernedei. The sequence goes on along the minus strand of CM062296.1, from coordinate 426,755,683 downwards.
CCTATTTCCGTTGTCGCTGGGTGAGCTATCTATATTATAGTGCTCGCTCTACCCAATCCACCTCTTAGACCGCAATGAACTTGCCCGGTGTCACGGCACCCACAGATGGAGAGTACCGCTTCACCGGTCGAGCTAGTTGCTTGCGCGAGATTAAAACCTTTAACCAAAGGCCCTAACTCTTACAATAATGAGCACTGCAGCTAGCTCTATATGCACCATGGAGCGCGACAACGGTAGCACACTTGGATGGGTGTCAGAATATCATCACCATGTTCATGTTCCTCTGAAATAGAAACTGACAGAATGAATTAAAATGCGGTAAGAGGCTCTGATCCTCAGAACCTCACTGCCAACAACGTACCGCGACACCCGACTCCAACATCAGTCATCCCAGTGCAACACAAGAATGTCAAGAGTCCGCTGGAGTGTATCAACTAAACTCAATATCAGTCCTCTAAACTCCACAACAATATATATATATAATTGAGATACATGAATAATAGCAATCATAATTAAATTCAAAATATTTTTTGTAAACCAAAAAATTTTTTGAAAAACGCCCAAGTTCCCAAAGGGAACATGAAGAGCCCAAGGGCATCCCGATAGAGCCTAAGTGTGGACAAAATCAAAAATATTTTGAGCTACACTACCGGAATAATAATCCATGTATTCTACAGTATATTACAGGAATAGAATAGAAGAAACTACCTATATATGAGGATGCTGATAATGTGAACAACGTCAATATAAACAAGACATCAGGCACACAAAAAGTCCCAAAATCAGAACCAATTGAAATGCTATTATATGCATAGCTAGATCTTCATACGAAGAAAAAACAATACATTTGATAGAAGATGCAAGACTGTCCTAACACCCCTAGGGTGAGGACGTAACCCTGGGGAAGAAACAGAATAATATTCTGTAATAAATGTTAAACTCCCAAGAAATTTAATAAAAAATTTCAATAAAAAATAGCCAAAAAGCTTAAGAGTTTAACAGGAAGGGTTCATGGAAGGATAGGGAAGGAATAATTAACACACAGTGGAATAATCATTTTTAAAAATGATGGCGTCAGGCATATATCCCGAAATTGGGTAACATAAAATAATTTTATAAATATTATAAAGTTACAGCCCTGAATGTCCAAAACCACCAATGAACACTTCTTTCATCCAATAACAGCCTTGTATCCACCAATTCTTGCACTGATTTGTGTCTGGCATCCTCAAAAAAGGAGATTTTAAAGCACAGATGTCATTTCATTGTTGATGACTGTTAGGGCCAAACAAAGAATGATGTTGGTGCCAATTTCAGTCAGTTCCCGACGTTTGCACATGTGCAGAGAGTAAATGTATGGAGGGCCAGATAGGACTTTTAATTTTCGGTTTTGCAAGCAAATTTGGGGGATTGGGAAGGTTAAATATTTGTGCTTAATAACTCCGAGTTAAGCACCAGCTAGTCTGGGCAATTGGTTTACAGTGTAAAAGTTAAAAAATTTGTAGTAATTTATATATTTTTATACTTACCAATGACCCAGACTTAGCTGGTGCTAACTCTTAAAATTCTAGGGCCAAACACAAATTTTGCCCCCCCCCCCCCATCCCCAAAATTTGCATCACAATCCAAACAATCAATGTCCTATGTGGTCCTCCATACTTTTATCCACTGCGCATGCAGTGTCAAGGAAGTACTGAAATTGGCGCCAAATCCTCATTCTTACTACCAGTGCCTGGTAAGTGATATGTAATCAGCGGGGAGGTATGAGTTCCCAACTCATGGAAGGGCCATCCCCGTCTGGGTCATTGGTAAGTATAAAAAATATATAAATTACTATAAATTTTTTAACACTTTTATGATGTACCAATGACCCAGACTTAGCTGAATAGAAAAAAGGCTGGAGGGCCTAGGACATAAAGGAAAATCCAATAGACTCAATTACATGTAAACAGAATTATCCCCTCCAGGAGAAAAGGAGAAACAGGCTTTACATGTATCTTTCTTTATACCAAAGAAGAAAGACACAATAACATCAATGATCTCAATTAACAACCAGTATAACCTGTTATACTAATTTTTAAAGGAAAGCCAATAAATAAAGATAGTCCAGAGAATGAGACTCTTTATACTCATTTAAAAGTGTCCGAGGATTGTATATTAGTATGACACGTGACATATACAAATGCTTCGCACCGAGCTACACTTTAAAAATATTACATAAATGAGATAAACATTAGCTTTACACTTTAAAACCATCCCGGCACCGACTCGGACTTAATGACTCCAGAGGAGGAGGTATTCCCTTGTTTTTCACTATAAAGCAGGTGATATAAGGGAACACCATCCCCCCCCCCCTCGCCCACCTTCCCCTCACTCTGGGTCAAATACCCCAGAGCGAAGAGGACAGCAGGACAGAAAGACTGCCGGAACAAAGCCTACATAACTATAGTTGCAACTGTTTAGTGGACGACATTCTGAGTAACAGATAACAGACCTAAACAATGCAGGTCGCCAGAAATAGACTCAATATTTCTAAGATAAAAATTCGGTAATAGCCCAAGATGTAGACAGCGCTCTTACTTCATGCGCCAAAATCTTAAGCACAGACTGCTGAGATGAAGATAATTTTTATCATAACCAGTACGGATAGTAAATTGAATCAACCTTGCAATAAAATGGACCGTAATGCCCTCTCTTTTAGGCAGCAGAGACAGAAAGAAACGCTTACTTCTCTTTCTGGTAAACTCAGATCTACGTTTGTAAATATGCATAGCTCTAACTGGACAGAGCAAAGGCCCATGACAGTCTGAAGACGAAAGAGCCTTAAATACAAAAGGTTCAGGATACTAATTAGGAGCCTGATTCTTAGCCAAAAATCCAACATTAGTAGTTAAAGTAATAGTATTACCAACACTACGACAGGGAGAATCATCAACAGATAGTGCATGAAGTTCACTAACTCGTCTAGCAGAAGAGAAGGCTAAGAGAAAAGCTGTCTTATAAGATAAGTATTTGAAGTCCACTGTAACAAGAGGATCAAATGGCACATCTTTTAGCTTCAGAAGAACCCAAGCTAAATTCCACTTAGGAATTAACCTTAGGGTTCTAGGTCTATTTATCGAAATGTTTTTCACTAACTTAGATAAAGAGACATTAGATTCAATTTGTAAGCTATCATGATGAGCATAGGTATCCGATAGCATAGACCTATAACCCTTAATAGTTATTGACTGCAGTTTGATCTCGTCAAACAAGCAGACCAGAAATTAGCAATGTCTGGAATGGAGGGATCATAAATATGAATAGAATGATCCCTACACCACCAAGAGAAAACCTTCCACTTAGCAGCATAATTTAGCGAAGAGGAGGTCCTCCTACAGTTAGAAATTGCGTCCACTGCTCGTCCTGTAAAATGCTTACCGTGCAAGAAGGACTGCACAACGGAAATACGCGAAGGTTTAGACCTTGCGGGTTGTGATGCAGTGTGCGCAATATCCCCTGCGAAAGAAGATCCTCCAGTGGAGGAAGCTTCCACGGAATGTCCCACAACAGACACCTGAGTAGATTTATCCATGGTCTCTAGAGTGACAGAGATGCTACCAACAGAATCTTGCAGTGAGATTGCTTGATTTTTAGCAATATCAGTTGAATCAACGGAACTGGAGGATACAGGTATCCTATCATTCCGTCCCAAGAGATCGAGAGAGCGTCAACTGCAAACACTCGAGGATCTGGGCATGGCGACACATACGTCTGCAACTGATTGTTGAGATGCGTCGCAAATAAGTTTATCATTGGACAATGCCATTGGTAGCAAATCTGATTGAATACTCGTTTGTTGAGAGTCCATTCTGACGGCAACATGCGACATTTCCAGGAAAGGGAGTCTGCTAGAACATTCAGACGATCCGGAATATGACGGACCGATAGAAGAACTTGATGCTCTATGACAAACAGAAGGATTCTTTCCGTTACGTTGAACAATGGAATGGAATGAGTGCCTCCCTGATTCCGAATATACGCTACTACTGTAGAATTGTCGGACAAATTTGAACATGTGAATTCTGAATAATGTTCATCCAACGACATAGCGCAAGCCAAATTGACATCATCTCTTTGATGTTTATGTGCATGTTTAGAAACTGTGGATCCCAAAGACCCTGGCACCTCGAATCCGTTGGGCTCAAAGTTGCGCTCCAACCTGTTTGACTCGCATCCATCATTAACGTAAAAATCAGATCCGGCAGTTGCAGTGGTACTCCCTGAGTTAACCACTGAATATCTGGCCAAGTCTAAATCTCTTGTTTCACTTGACTGGACAAGATGATGTTCGTTTCGAGCGAAAGAATCTTCCACTCCAATTCTGAGTAAAAAATATCTGGAGTGGCCGAGTGCGTAGTCGCCCAATCGGAATGAGATCCGCAAACCTATCAGTCGCATGAATTCTCTCGCTGTGAAGACAAAACCGAGCGTAACGACTGACTAATTTCGCTCTGGTTAATGGCAGACGAACGAGATTGTTGTGCATCTCGAAGCTCATTCCCGGTGGGTGAATGACTTGGACGGCACTAAATCCGACTTCTTTTCATTTACTATTAAACCAAGAAGTCGGAGCAGATGAAGCAGACTCTGAACATCGTTCTGAAGCATTAACTCATTGCCGTACCTCTGATGAAAGTCGCCCAGGTAGGCCGTCGTTACCGCAGATGAATAAGCTCAGAAATGAGTCATTACCGAGTTCATTATTCGCGTGAAAGCCCAGATCGCTAGATTCAGACCGAAGCACATAGCTCGGAACTGATAAACGACTCCTAGGGCAGCAAAGCGAAGATACTTTCTGAGCGCCGGATGTACCATGACGTGAAAGTACGCATACTTGAGATCTATGCTCGCAGCATAATCATTCACTCGAATGCTCGCTCTGACCGATCGGATGGTCTCCATATAAATTTTGGAGCCATGATCAGCTTGTTTATCCAGCTCAGATCTATAACTGGACAAAACGAGCCGTCTGGTTTTGGAACCAGGAACAGGTGACTGTAGAAACCTGGAAATTCCTGGTTTTCTACAACCTGTATCGCGTTCTTCTCCAGAAGAGATTGGACTTCTGATAGAAGTGAATCTCTCTTCTGAAGGTTTGACGGAAGCTGAGTCCAATATGGAGATCGAGTTAACAGAGTTTTTTCCTTGAAGGACTGTATTAAACCTTCAAAAATAACCCCCTACACCCATGGTTCATCCGTAATTGACAACCAATTGGATAAGAATCTCGACAGCATTCCACCCACTGGAACGCAATAAAGGTTTAGACCATCACCTCTTGGACCTGTGAGGCTTGCAGGAGGAGAAACTATGTCCTCCACGCCCCACACCTTGCCCAGTCGACATAGGAGCATCTGACCGGCTGTCTCGGTCAGCACACGACCCCTGCCTGAGTCGCTACTCCGACGGTCTCTGGAGTAAGACGTAGAGGCTTTCTTAGATCCTCTATAGGAACTTCCCTTGGACGTACTCGCCCCAGAAGTGCCTGCCTTACTCCCCCTGCTGAGTCCGACTTTCGTGACACGGATTAAAAGGCAGAGAGTCCGAAGCTTTCCTAGCAATCTGTTGATAGATTATAGAAAGCTTACCGTCGAAGAGAAACTCTCTGGAGACCGGAGCGACTCAAAGAGAGTTTTTCACCTGACTATCCACTCTTGTGGATGCAGCCAGGGCAGCATCACGTCTAAGTAACTCCAGATTGCCACTGAAAGGGCAGAGTTATACGTGGAATATGCTATGGACCTCGAAAGAACTCTCAAGGAAGTTTGAACATCCTGGAATTCTTTTCCTTCGAGACGTAGTGAAAACGCTCTGGTAAGGTGATCTGCGTAAGGTAATGCATCTAAACTAATACTGTTAGACGAGATTGTCGTCTCCAGTGTACTGGAATGAAACGACATAGACGTCGGCAATGATGACTTCAAGTCTTCTGCCTGGTCGTCTAAATGCAGAGGAACTCTCGGCATGCCCTGTCCTGCCGTTTCAATTCTATTTCTATAATAGATAAAAGTCAGCTGTTGAGCATGAGACAATAAGAAACCAGATTTGATTTGCCAGTCTTAGAGGCTAGCTTGAGTATAGTGTCAATAAGAAGATCAAATGTCCGCATGACATTTCTGGACTTTGGTCGGAAACTCAGGCGCAATGTCCCTATTCCCGCCGAAAAAATCTGTGTCTAGTGACGCTATCGGTCTCTTTGGTCCGGAAAAATAACTTCTGGAAGGTGTAGCCGGATGAAATCTACGGCCACCTATGTTGTTCGGAAAGGGAAAATTCCAGCTCTGCTGATCTCTTTCACCTTCCGACTGGACCACATGAGAATCTCGGTCGTCCCTTACTGACTCTGCAGGGGAGCAAACCGACCCAGCTTCCTCAGACAGTTTCCTGTTCTGAAAAGTTTCTGATGGCGCTAGGATGCTGCGATGAGTTGAGCTATCTGTGATAGCAAGTCCATCACAGAGACCTGTGGAGCACGGTCTTACGTAATTTAGCCGCTGGAAGCTCCTGGGACGCTGATTCCTGCATATTTCTTATGCGAACATCCCGACTGGAAGGGCCTCGTGTCCTTGGCTAGTGGATGGCATGACTTGGTTGACGTGGAATCCCTGATCGGCAAAACAGGCTGGATATCTGCGGTCACGTAGCCAAGGTGCGGTCGTGTGTGCTGACGTGTGGAAGAGGAAGCCATTAGACAAGCCGTGCTGGACTGTCTATGCGACGGAGCATCCCAACAGGAGGAATGGACATATGATCCGACTGACAAATGAACATACAACGACATCTGGGCCCAGATGTTGTTGTAAGAGAGAGGGGGCCTCTCTCGCTCGCAGTCCGGGCAGACCTGGATGAGCTAGCTACCGGACTGATTGGCTTCCTACGTTCCATCCTCCGATCCATCAACGCCGGGTGTGCCTGATCCGAGATTATAGTGCTTGCAACACCCCTTCTCCTCTCCTGGACCACAACGGATGAACCCGGCGTCACAATCATTTCGGGAATGATTGCTTCACCGAGGGAACTAGCGGGCGACAAGTGACCGTCGATACTACTTGGGACCTCTTAGTCACTTGCCGCATTTCGTTGAGCTAGCTCTTCATTGTGATGATGGAAGCACACTCCTGAAGACATCACAGAAACATCACCCTGTTCTTGTTCCTCTGAAAAAGAGACTGAGAAAACTAGAGTGACCCTGTAGCGAGAGGACTGGCCTGGACCTCTCACCACTAACAATATACCGTGACACACGTCTCCAACGTTTGTCATCCCAATTGGCACACAGTGAGCAAGAATTAGTGCGAGTACACTGACTACAGCAAATACAATGAACATGAGAATCAGAGGAAGACTTTCTCGATTACAATCAAAAAATATTCTTTCATTCTGAAAAAATATTAAACAGTCATCGTACTCGCACTAACCCTTGAAAACAAAGATACATAATAATAATATAATCCATTACAAACATTTTGAAAAATAATTCAAAAGAAAAATTTTCTCGAAAAATTTTCAAGATGAGCCCAAGTTCCCAATGGGTACGATGAGCACAAATGGATCCCAAAAAAGTCTAAGTGTGGACAGAATTTTTAAACCGTATCTAAAAATTAATGCTACACTTACGGACAATATTAATGAATCTGGCTATGAACAGAACTAAATAGAAGACAAGTAATCACCGTCAGAAGTAACCGTTGTCAACATAAACAAGAGTGAATAAAAACCGGAAACAAGACTCCAGGCACTGAAAATATGGCCCGAAATCAGTAACCAATTTTAAACACTATCCGATGTAAAACAGAAGCTTCCAGAGAAGAAACTGCAGTACATCGGATGGTAGATGCATGACCGAATGCCTAACCACCCCTAGGGTGAGGACGTAACCATGGGGAAAAACAGAATAAACATTCTGTTACCAAGCTAAAAACTCCCAAGAAATTTCAGTAAAAAAAATACAAAAATTATGCCAAAAGCATGGGAGAACAGCAAGGGGGGTATAAAGGAAAGGGAGCGAGGAAAACAAACCATGGAAATTTCATAACAGGAATGTAAACATCAGGACTATGCTCCGAAATTAGGGAACATGAAATAATTTTGCATAAAAATTATAAGTTACAGCCCTGAACACATCCTTCCACTGATTCTTCTTCTCATCCTCTTATTTCATCCTTAGATCCTCCATTTCTTTCATGATTATGTGTCTGGCATCATTTTAACTGAGATTTATAAGCACAAATATCAGTGAGATGTTACTGATTTCAGATCCAAACAAAGAATGAGGATTTTGCGCCAATTTCGGTACTTCCTTGAGACTGTGCATGCGCAGTGGATAAAAGTATGGAGGACCACATGGGACATTGATTTTTTGGATTCTGATGCAAATTTTGGGGATTGGGGGGGGGGGGGGGGGCAAAATTTGTGTTTGGACCTAGAATTTGAAGAGTTAGCACCAGCTAAGTCTGGGTCATTGGTACAGTATAAAAATATACATGATGTTGCTCCACCAATGATTGTCACAGCGCTGTCATGCTCCACACCAATTATGCCTTGCTGTGATGCAACGTTCAGACAAATGTGGAATTATAAAAGGTCGTCGAGCATACAAATTCCAGCTGTGCAGGCAATTTTGGATAGTCTTACTCGCTCAGTGCAGCTGCTGTTCAATTTCTGAGGCACTTTGATGGTGGTTACATAATGCTGTGGTTCGGATGAAATGATCTTGGTTAGCAGTTGTCGTTGTTGCCCTTGGACGACCAGACCGCCGTCTGTCATCAACATTGGTGTCTGACAGTAGAATGACCACAACCTGCTAATCACCGAGTGAGTAGTTTTGAGAATTTGAGCCACTGCAGTCTGTCTGTGGCCAACTTCCAACTTGCCAATGGCTCGAAAATGTTTGTCACATTTCAGTCTTCACATACCTCAAAAGTTATGTTTCGACCAGAAACTATTGATCAATGGGTTTATAAGAAGAACGATGAGACCTCCAAAAAAGCCCATCCAGTACAAATGAAAATTTCAAAACGTACCCCACCAGACATGTTAAGTCTCTCTATTTTAAAGGAAAACTCACATTTTCAAGAATTAATTTTTGTTAAATGAACCTAAAATTGGGATTTTTTACAGAATCTCACTATTATAATAAAAAAATTTTACTCTTTTTGCTCAGAAATCTCACTATTTTACAATTCACCAGCTTAACCCTTTACCCAATGCAGACGATATCAAAATTTATTATTTTAAATATCATTTTTTCAAATTTTTCAAAAAATTTCAACAAAACCATATCATGTGACCCCTCATTGGAACAAGCTCGACGAGCTCGTTCCAACGAGAGGTCACATGAAATGGTTTTGTTGAAATTTTTTGAAAAATAATATTTTTTCAACTGCTAAATTTGCATATTATGCGGACGTATGCGGGCGATTCGTTGGGTAAAGGGTTAACATGTCTTTACCCCACAGACATTAAGTGGCGCTCGTGCAAAAAACTGTACGAAGTTTTCCTGGGCTGGTAACATTCATGGTCCACACTGAACTTGGTAACATAAGCTTGGTAACATATTGATGTGTCCAATCACATGTATCCAATACCATTTTCCAAAAATATCAACATCACTTTGGATATCCCCTACTTTTTTTGAATAGAGTAGTTCACAACACACAGTAACATCAAAGTTATTATTCAATTAACACACAAAGTATGTGTGCATAGTATATGTCTGGTTAATACAGCCAAGTGTATTGTATTCTTACACAAAACTGTATTAACACTGTTCACTGGAATAAACACAATATTCAAAAGAGAACAATATCATATGATTGTATCATTAATAATGATCTTCTCCCTTCCCCCCACCTCCCCCCCCCCCCACCCCCAAAATGCAAATATTATTTTGGCTAATATTACCCAGCACTAAACATGCATACTCTGAGAACTTGTGTGCTATCAAGCTTTCTTAATTGGAGATTTATCAATGAAATTCTGTAATATGACAGGCACCAACAGATTTTCTTTTCTGTGCAATTTCAACTATCGGAATCGGCAGCAGAATCGGCATATTGGCAGAGATATAATTGACTTACTGTAGGCCCCACCAAGTAGATCTTCTGTTTCTCAGGTCATTTTTTGTAAAATTGTTTTTTTATTTCATTTTTTTATTTTTGTAATTATTTCTTTGCAATAAAATATTCATGTTCTTGGTTTGTTTTATGTTTTAGGCATCATAATCTACAGAATAGCAAGGGTGGTGGTGTATCAAGGAACAAATTTATCAATTTTATTAACTTGGGTAAAATATCAGACATTAACCATTTAATTTTTATTTTTTCAAGTTTGCATTGGTTATAAAATAGAGAGCATGCGGCAGCCAAAAGGACCATGCGGGAGGGCTTGAGAAACAGATTTTTAACTTTTTTAGGCCTTATCTACCTATTATACAAATGCAATTTCAGTAATTTCATCCTTCCATCTTTCTGTTTTTCCATCTTTCCATCAAACTAGAAATTTTGTCCTGCAGGTGGGGCTACCTGTTTGGCAATGGGTTGCCCTGCTAATCTAATATATATATGGGAAGTATGTGATTCTATACTTCCATCTTTCCATCCTGTCCATCTGGAAATTTTCCTTCACATGAGCTGGGCTACTCATCCTTTTTGCAATTGAAAAGATAAATTTGTATTGAAGGTATAGTAAATGATTTGGTATTTGAAAAATATTTGTCAAATATTTGTCAAATAACAAAGTTATTCAGTTAAGAGACATCCAATGAAGGGGTAAATATGTATCAGTGTCAGAATGGTAATTTTTGTGTATAGTATTTGATAGATCAGGATGATATATTATGTAATAGCTAAGGTTTTTTTTGTCTTTTTCTTACCTGATTCAGTGGAACATTCACATTGAAACCCTTGCCCTTTCCTTCGCCAATAAAATCATAATCTGATGACCTTAAGTGTGGCCAATATTTCCCATACTCATAGCGATGTATTGAAAAGTATAACACTCTGAAAGTGAAAAATATGATGTTTTTAGTTCATACAATCTGATTGTAGCTATAGGATATTTCAGTTAACCCTTTACCTAACACAAAAAGCAGACAACACTTCCAAATAAAATTCTTGAAGCACTAATTGATTTTTTGTGTCAAAAACATAGCTTATGACCACTCATTGGAACGAGCTCATTGAGCTCATTCCAATGAGGAGTTATAAGCTATGTTTTTATGACAAAAAATGAATACGTAATAAAAATTGAATGTTGAATTTTGTGAATAGTGATGGATGGTTTTGGCCATTACGTTGGTTAAAGGGTTAAAGTTATAATACACATGAACTCTACCATCATTTGATTTGACTCATTTCACTACCTCAAACAATCCTGCCCATTTCAACAATAAGCTAAAAGAGTCCGAGATAAGTAAACAAAGGTACAAAAATCTGACATCAGTATTTATTGAGATTATTGGCGCCTGTGCTGCAGTGCAGAGTTACGATGTTGGGGAGCTGGCAGCTGCTCGTCGTTGCTCGGTGGTTCTCTCCGGGTACTCCGGCTTCCTCCACCCATAAAACTGTCACGGTCATGATTAGCCATTGTGCATAACTATGTGACCTTAAACATCAATAAATAAATAAATATAAATTGAGATTATTGGCACATGTCTGATTTGGTTATTATCACATTATTCTTTTTGCAACCAAATTTGAATTCACTCAACACCAAATTGTGAATAGTGAGTGAAATCTGTCACAGGCAATTTTGTGGCATGCTTATGCTTACAGTTCATGCAAATGTAATCCCACATAAGCTCTTATCTATAACAACAGAGCATAATGTTTGAATTTTTACCAACCCCTATACCCCTGGATGGGCTGATTGAGTAATCGGCCCATACTGGGACAGAGGGATTTGTGAACAATGAACACAGGTTCAACAGCCGTTTGTTGGCATTAATTGGTTCGAATGAATTCAATGGTGCACATATACTATTAATAGGCTCTTAGAGGATGTTTGTGAAGCAAAACAATGAAAAATAGTTCAGAAAAGCAATTTGCAAGACTGGCATTAACTGGTTTGACTGGATTCCATGGTGCACATACACTATTACTAAGCTCTTAGAGGATGTTTGTGAAGAAAAACAATGAAAAAAAGTTCAGAAAAACAATTTACAAGACTAAGTAAAATTCTAGGACAGCAATTTTTTGGCTCCCTGGATTTTAACCCTTTGAACTTTAGTGGTACCTTCCATGTCAGTTCAATGGCAGCAATTATAAGAGTCCATATTCATTGTTTGGGGTAGACCAATCAATATTTTATAATGTGCAGCCTTGGGGCTGCAGGTTGAAAATGTTCATTGGTCTACCCCAAACATTTACTGAACATCCATCCCATAGTGACGTCATGGCCCTGGCCATAAAAAGCAGCCGCTCGGGTTCAAAACGGCTAAAAAAAAAAAGAAACAAGCACAAACAGATTGTTGCAATACAAAAGACTATAATTTTGTCTTGAAGAAAACTTTTTTTTAAGAAAATCAGTATAGTATTATTTAGCTCTGTAAAATTTGCAAGTCAAAAGTCAAAGATAAAATAGGTGCATTAACATGTAGTTTTTTTCATAAACTTGAAGTAATAAATAATTCCTCTGAGAAGTGCTGTCACAAGAGGTATCAAATTATTTAATTAATATAATTTCAACAGCAACACGCAGCCCTGGAAAGTTAAAAAATTTATAGTAATTTATATATTTTTTATACTTACCAATGACCCAGACTTAGCTGGTGCTAACTCCAACAAAACCAGGGCCAAACACAAATTTTGCCCCCCAATCCCCAAAATTTGCATCCAAAACAAAAAGAAATCATGTCCTAAAGGACCTCCATACTACGCCTCTACTGCGCATGCGCAGTGACACAGTCGTCCCGAAATTGGCGCCAATTATCATTCTTACTGGCAGTGCCTGGTCAGCGCTATGTACTCAGCGGGGAGGCAAGAGTTCCCAACTCCAGGGAGGGCCATCCCCGTCTGGGTCATTGGTAAGTATAAAAAATATATAAATTACTATAAATTTTTTAACATTTTTATACTGTACCAATGACCCAGACTTAGCTGAATAGTAAACAGGCTGGAGGGCCTAGGACATAGAGGAAAATCCAATAAGCTCAACTATATAGTAAAGAGGTAACCCCTTAAGGAGAAAAGGAGTATTAGGCTTTACATGTATCTTTCTTATTTAATATTAAATTAGAAAGATACACTACCCTTAATAATTGAGCACAATAACATTCATGTTCTCTATTAACATCCAGTATAACCCTTATACTAATTATTTTTAAAGCAAGCCAATAAATAAAGTAGTCCAGAGAATTGAGACTCTTTATAATCATTTAAAAGTGTCCGAGTATTGTATATTAAAGCCCGTTTGACACTTGACATATACAAATGCTTCACACCGAGCTACACTTTAAAAATAAGGCATGAATGAATTTAAACATTAATATTACACTTTAAAACCATCCCGGAAGCGACTCAGAAATACTGACTTGGAGGAGGCATTCGCTTGCTTTTCACTATAAAGCAGGTGACCTAAGGGAACACCCGCCCCCCCCCCCCCCCTTCCCCTTGCCCTGGGTCAAATAGCCCAGAGCGAAGAGGGCAGCCGGACAGAGTCACTGCCGGAACAGAAAGCTTGCATAACTATAGTTGCAACTGTTTAGTGGACGACATTCTGAGCAACAGATAACGGACCTAAACAATGCAGGTCTCCAGAAATGGACTCAATATTTCTGAGATAAAAATTCGTAAATGTGGATGGCTGAGACCAATAAGCAGCCTTCATTAAATCTGTAATAGCAACACTATTAGCATAAGCCCAGGAAGTAGAAAGAGCTCTTACTTCATGAGCAGAAATCTTAAGCACAGACTGCTGAGAAGAAGATAAATCTTCATAAGCAGTACGGATAGTTAACTGAATCCATCTAGCAATAGAATGGACTGAAATGTCCTTTCTATTAGGCATCAAAGACAGAAAGAAACGTTTCCGTCCCTTTCTGATAAACTGAGATCTCTGTTTATAGATACGTAGTGCTCTAACAGGACAGAGTAAAGGCCTACGCCCATCTGAAGACGGAAGAGCCTTAATAACAATAGGTTCCGGATATTTATTAGGAGCCTGATTCTTAGCTAAAAAACCCACATTAGTAGTGAAGGTGATAGTGTTCCCAACACTACGATAATGAGAATCATCCACCGATAGTGCATGAAGCTCACTGACTCTTCTGGCAGAAGAGAAAGCTAAGAGAAAAGCTGTCTTATAAGATAAGAATTTGAAATCTACTGTCCCAAGAGGTTCAAATGGCTTTTCCTTCAATTTAAGGAGAACCCAAGCTAAATTCCACTTAGGAATTAATCTAAGAGTTCTGGGTCTATTTATCGAAAAGTTTCTAACCAACTTCGATAAAGAGACATTAGATCCAATTTGTAAACTATCATGATGTGCATAGGTATCAGATAACATAAATCTATAACCCTTTATAGTAACAGGCTGCAGTTTGATTTCGTCAAACAAGTATACTAGAAAGTTTGCAATGTCTGGTATAGAGGGATCAAATATATCTACAGAATGATCCCCACACCAACGACGAAGAACCTTCCACTTAGCCGCATAGTTTAGCGAAGAGGAGGTCCTCCTACAGTTAGAAATCGCGTCCACTGCTCGTCCTGTAAAGTGCTTGCCATGCAAGAAGGACCGCACAACAGAAAAACGTGAAGGTTGAGACCTTGCGGGTTGTGATGGAGTTGGCGCGATTTCCCCTGCGAAAGAAGATCCTCTCGTGGAGGAAGCTTCCGCGGTAGGTCCCACAACAGACACCTGAGTAGATTTATCCACGGTCTCTGTGGCGACAGAGATGCTACCAACAGAATCTTGCATTGAGATTGTTTTATCTTTAGCAATACTTGTTGAATTAACGGCGCTGGAGGATACGCATATCCTATCATTCCGTCCCAAGGGATCGACAGAGCGTCTACTGCAAATGCTCTTGGATCCGGACACGGAGACACATACGTCTGCAACTGATTGTTGAGATGTGTCGCAAATAAGTCTATCATTGGCCGTTCCCATTGGTAGCAAATCTGATTGAATACTTGTTTGTTGAGAGTCCACTCCGACGGCAACAAGCGACCCTTTCGTGAAAGGGAGTCTGCTAGCACATTCAGACGACCCGGTATGTGACGGACCGAAAGAAGAACGTGATGTTCTAACGCAAACAGAAGGATTCTTTCCGTTAGATTGAACAACGGAACTGAATGAGTGCCTCCCTGATTCCGTATATACGCCACTACTGTCGTATTGTCGGATAGGATTTGGACATGAGCATCGTGAATAATGTCCATCCAGTGACGTAACGCAAGCCAAATTGACATCATTTCCTTGATGTTTATGTGCTTGCACAGGAATTGCGGATCCCAAAGACCCTGGCATCTCGAATCCGTTGGGATTAATGACGCACCCCAACCTGTTTGACTGGCATCCGTCATAACGGTAAAACTCGGATCCGGCAACTGCAGCGGAACTCCTTGAGTTAACCACTGAATGTTTGCCCAAGTCTGAATCTCTTGTTTCACTTGATCTGACAAGAGAACGTCTACATCGAGCGAATGAATTTTCACACTCCAATTCTGAGTCAGGAAAATTTGAAGAGGACGTGTGCGTAGCCGCCCCATCGGAATGAGATCCGCGGCGGCTCCGCACAGACCTATCAGTCTCATAAATTCTCTTGCCGTGACTTTGTCTGCGTGCAGACAATAGCGAGCATAACAACTGACTAATTTCGCTCTGGTTAATGGCAGACGAACGAGATTGTTGTGCGTCTCGAAGCTCATTCCCAGATGAGTGAATGACTTGGACGGCACCAGATCCGACTTCTCCTCGTTTACTATAAAACCGAGACGTCGGAGCAATAGAAGAAGATTCTGAACATCGTTCTGAAGCGTTAACTCGTTGCCGTACCTCTGAAGAATGTCGTCCAGGTAGGCCGACGTTACCGCAGACGAATGAGCTCGGAAGTAGATCATTACCGAGTTCACTACCCGAGTGAAAGCCCAGGGTGCTAGATTCAATCCGAAGCACATCGCCCGGAATTGATACACCACTCCTAGGACTGCGAAGCGTAGATACTTTCGGAATGTCGGATGTACCATGACGTGAAAGTACGCATCTTTGAGATCTATGCTCGTTGCATAATCGTTCACCCGAATACTCGCTCTGACCGATCGAATCGTCTCCATATAAAACTTCGGAGCGACGATCAGCTTGTTTATCCAGCTCAAATCTATGACTGGACGGAACGAGCCGTCTGGTTTCGGAACCAGAAACAGATGGCTGTAGAATCCCAGAGATTCCTGGTTTTCTACGACCTCTACCGCGTTCTTCATTAAAAGAGACTGCACCTCTGATAACAGAGCGTCTCTTTTCTGTGGATTTGACGGAAGATGAGTCCACTTTGGACTTCGAGTTAATGGAGGCTTTCGTTTGAAGGATATCTTTAGACCTTCCGAAGTCACTCCTCTCACCCAAGGGTCGTCCGTAATCGACGCCCACTCTTGTGAAAAACTCGACAACCTTCCGCCAACCGGAACGCGATAGAGGTTTAAGCCATCACCTCCTGGACCTGCGAGGCCTGCGGTAGGAGAAACCACGTCTTCCACGACCCGCACCTCGCCTCATCGACCTCGGGGCGTCCGACCGATTGTCCCGGCCTGAAGGACGTCCCGAACGAGAGTCGCTATCCTGACGGTCTCTCGAATAAGACCAAGAGGACGCACCGGGACCTCTATAGGAACCTCTCTTGGGCGCATTAGACCCAGAAGTGCCTGTCTTATTCGTGTCTGCTGTATCCAACTTTTTAGGAGCCGATCTGAACAACAGAGAATCATTAGCTTTCTTTTTAATTTTATCATAAATAGCGGAAAGCTTGCCGTCAAAGAGAAGTTCTCCTGAGACCGAAGCGACTCTAAGAGAGTTCTTCACCTTAGAATCCACTAGTGTGGATGTAGCTAGGGCTGCGTCACGTCTAACCAACTCCAGATTTGCCACTGAAAGGGCGGAGTTACACGTGGAATAAGCTACTGCCCTTGAAAGAAGTCTTAAAGAGGATTGTATATCCTGAAACTCTTCCCCTTGAAGGCGCAGTGATAACGCCTTAGTAAGGTGATCTGCGTAAGATAAGGCATCTAAATTGGCTCTGTTAGACGCAATAGCTGTTTCCAACACCGCGGTTGGAATAGAAGCTGACGACGGTAATGATAGCTCTAAGTCTTCCGCCTCGTCGTCCATACGCAGAGGAACTCTCGGTATACCCTGTCCTGCCGTATCGAATTTATTCCTTGCATTAATGAAAGGCAGGTTAAGAGTATTAGCGGACAAGAAACCTGCTTTCCCCGTCCTGGAAGCAAGTTTAAATATAGCGTTGTTCAATAATTCAAATGTTCTTGCAACATTATTGGACTGCGACGGAAACTCGGGAGCGATGTCCCTGAACCGCTCAAAAAATTCAGAGTCCAATGACGCTATAATTCTCTTGTCCGGAAGCGCAGCAGTCTGGCCCGACGGAACAACTTGAGGGAGAAAGTGCCGGATGAAGTCCACGGCAGCTTTATGTTGTTCCGAAAGGGATAGCTCCAAGTCATCCGTATCCCTTTCACCATCCGGTCGGACCTCCCGATGTATCCGGTCGTCCGCCCCCAATGCTTCGGCGGAGCGTACCGACCCAGCGCCGTCGGATAATTCTCGATCCGACACCGTTTCTGTCGGCTGCTGGGATGCTGCGATAAGCTGTGCTATCTGCACAAGAATGTCCGACGTCGAGACCTGCGGAGGCGCAGTCTTTCGCTGCTTCGCCGAGGGCAGCTCCGCATCAGATGGCTCCCGCATACTTTTCCTATGCGAACGTCCGGAGTCCATCGGTCTCGAATCCCTGGCTGCCGGATGGTGTGACCTGGTCGCCGAAGAATCCTTCATCGGCGAAGCTGGTAAAATATCGGCGGTCACGCAGCCAAGGTGCGGTCGTGTGCGCTGACGAGAAGAGGAAGCCTTAACAGTCTCTGCGGACTGCTTATACAACGGAGCGTCCCGAGCGACGGACGTATGCTCCGCTAAAGACACATTTTGTACCACAACATCTGGTCCCAGATGTTGTTGTACGAGAGAGGGACCTCTCTCGCTCGCGGCCCGGCTGGACCTGGACGAGCTAGGAACCGGACTAAAAGGCTTCCTCCGTTCTCGCTTACTATCCGCCGTCACTGGGTGTGCATCTATTATGTTTATAGTGCTCGCATCACCCAAAATTTCCTCTTGGACCGCATCGGACGAACCCGGCTGCCGAACCATTCGGTGAATGGATGCTACACCGGGCGAGCTAGCGGACGACATTTGTCTAATCTCCATGAGCACTTTTGCCGCTAGCTCTGAATTCATTTGTGACGACGGACGCACACTTGAAGAAGATAACATGGAAACATCACCCTGTTCTGGTTCCTCTGAAATAGAAACTGAGAGAGTAGAGTGACCTTGCGGAGAAAGAGCCGGCATCGCTCTTTCTCCAGAAACAACATATCGTGACACACGTTTCCAATGTTTCTCATCCCAATGTTCACATATAGGACAGGGATTAATGCGAGAACACTGACTACAATTAATACAATGATCATGAAAGTCAGAGGAAGATTTCTTCCTATTACAATTTGAACAATGTCCCTTCATTGTGAAAGAACAACAATAAGTCCTAGTTACTCGCAAAAACCCCTGACACAAAGATACATAATAACATGATCCATTAATAAATGAAAAAACAATTGCAAAACAAAATAATTTTGAAAAAATATTTTTTCAGAGAAGCCCAAGTTGCTGAAAAGTAACGTTGAGCCCCGATGGATCCGATGGCAAAGTGTGGTCAAAAATTTTAAATTTATATAAAATAATTAATGAGACACTTTCGGATAATATAAATGTATCTTATAATGAGATAAACTACCACAAAGGCAAACAGCCCCCCTCAAAAAAGGCTGTTGCCAATGAAAACAAACAGTGTAAACACACTAGAAAACATGACTCCAGGCACTGAAAAAACTGGCCCGGAATCAGTCATCAATTACACTCTATCTGATGCAAAACAGAGACTCCCAGGAGAGAATCTGTAGAACATCAGATGGAAGATGCAGAACACAAACGTTATACACCCATGGGTGAAAACGTAACTATGGGGAAAATAACAGAAAACATTCTGTAACCAAGCAACTCTCCCAGGAAATTTTAGAAATGAAATTTCTCAAAAATATGCCAAAAGCATGGGAGAATTGCCAGGGGGGACTTTAGAAGGCTAGGGGAGAGGAAACACTGAATAAGCAGTGCAACAATTAGCAAGAATGACAACAAGAGGCCCATGCCTCGAAAATAGGCAACTTAACATAATTTCATCAAAAAATTTTAAGTACAGCCCTGATTATTTTTTGCCACTTCTTTTTCCTCTCCTCCTTCTATCCTCCTTAGAATCACATTTTCTCCAAAAATTACGTGTCTGGCATCCTTTAAACTGAGATTTACAAGCACAAAGATCAGTGAGATGTTGACTGATGAAGGGCCAAACAGAGAATGATAATTGGCGCCAATTTCGGGACGACTGCGTCACTGCGCATGCGCAGTAGAGGCGTAGTATGGAGGTCCTTTAGGACATGATTTCTTTTTGTTTTGGATGCAAATTTTGGGGATTGGGGGGCAAAATTTGTGTTTGGCCCTGGTTTTGTTGGAGTTAGCACCAGCTAAGTCTGGGTCATTGGTACAGTATAAAAATATAACTTGTGAATGATCATTTAGGTTATGTATAGGTTACATCAATTGTAAAATATATGAACAAACTACATGAGCAGGTTATGATAAAGTAATACAACACATTTTATAAAGTTACTAATCTTGCATGTTTTACCAGAAAGATTTTACAATCTTTTAAAACTATCTCATTTCCAAGATTGAGTATTGCATGCACATATAAACAGAATGACATGCTAATTCTATCTTAAAACAATTTCTGCCAAAATAAAATGCAACAACTAACATGCGATCACGCTTTGACGGGATATATCCCCTCTTAGTTGTTATTTGGGTGGAAATCCTGTTATGACATAAAACAGCATCACTGGTGTAGTAACAACAGTAACAGTATTCCAGAACTATATTTTCCTAGATATTCCAAGGCATAAATAGTCACTGAATTTCAGTTCTAGCAACAGCCAATCCTCCATCCTCCCATAATGCATTTTAGAACCAAATTTGGAGTCTCTGAAAAATGAGTACGTTTTCAGTGTTTTCAAAGGAAAAAACTGAAAACCTAGTCCAAAGAGTGGGGTATATCCCTCAACCAAGCCTGAATATAACCAACCTGTCATTTGCAAAACGAGGTCCCCAAAGGGTGAATTTGCTGATGCTATCCTTTGTGACAAACAGATAGCCATGTAGACTGATAAGTATATTAGTCTTCAGTGTTGTAATCAACATCAAAGAGTTGTAAAGAGCTAGATAGAATTTTACCAAAACAATATAGTCAAACAATTTCCATATCCCTCCCACTCACCTCTTCCCCTCATATACCTTGACCGTATTTAGCAGTTTTTGAAGTGAGGTTACTCTGAAAGTGGCATAAATGAGATAAATTTGGGCTTAGAGGCATATTGCTTTATGTTAGGATTTACTAAACACAAATAACAGGTGACACATTCAAAAACAGTTTTTCTTTAATCAGGAATAATAGTAAATATTCCATTTTTTCTGCCACAACATAGCTTATGACCACTCATTGGAATGAGCTCATTCCAATAAGGGGTCATAAACTATGTTTTTCAGACAAAAACTGAGAAAAATTTTTAAATTTTGAATGCCATTTTGTGAAGAGCTATAGTCAGTTTTGGATATATTTATAACAATATTATTTCAGTTTGGGTACAGTTTTTATAAACATTAGGTATAGGGTTTACTGACAGAATGCTAGAATACTTTTTGTAATTCAGAATTTGTTAATCAAAAGACTACCATGTTTTGGAGATGCCATATTTAGAAAGTATCCTTTGCTTCCAGATGAATATGAAGTTCATGGCAAGAATAAGAGAGCATTGTAGCGGGATTGGCAGCTTTAAATAAAACCCGAATGTGGGTTTCTACAACCAAACCAACTGATAAAGGTTTCTTCAGCATTTTTCAACCTACAGCCTATAAAATTGCTTTTCGTTGTTTCTCAAGCAGTCTCTCCTCAATTATATGATGAAGGAGGGAGGGTCTTTTTTCAAATACAAAACAGCCCTGAAAATAGTTAGAATTATAAATCTGACTTCCTTACACTATGAGGTATAAAAAACTTTTTTTATTTAAGGTTTCAGCAGGAAAAAAATTATCCCATAAGGCAGTTGAAAATTCAACCAACAATATCTTATTTGATAGGGCTCAGTGAGCTCAATCAAACAAGATATAGCTGGTTAAATGTTTAGTCCTACAAGTGCAAAACAATATCAGTGAAGAGATTTCTGGGTAAAAAGGAGTGTTGAGACAGATTTTCAATGACGCGGGAAATGCCGGACAAACAGGTATTTTTTTTTAATAACTTAATGTTGATAAGCATAAATTTATGAATGATGACTTAAATATTGCAGTATATATAGAGGATATGGAATGAGTGTTTTTCTCATATAATATTTATGAAACGAGTCTAAGAATTTTCCGTTTTGGCGGGCCTCTGGCGAGCCCAAACATAAAATTTGGACGAGTTTCATAAATATTATATGAGAAAAACACTCATTTCATATTCTATTTATCATATGACACACACACGCACAAATTAGCTGCTTAGTATGAATTTTTAACCCATCACCTAACTTGAGTTGCAGATGGCACTTGGAAAAAACATACCCGAATAACTAAATAACTAAAAAAATTCATTTTTCGCTTCCAAAACATAGGTTATGACCCCTCATTGGAACGAGTTTGTCAAGCTTGTTCCAATGAGGGGCCATAACCTATGTTTTGGAAGCAAAAAGTGAAAAATATAAAAAATGAAAGTGTCAATGACACTGTAGCTCAACTTGACAAACTTGAACTTGGTAAGTCATAAATGAAACGGCAAAATTGAAGGTCATTGGTACCTATGTTATTTGATGAAATTTCAACTTAACAGCATTGTGTGTGCACAACATCAGAGTAATCCACGCAATTTTTAAATGTAAACAGTAAGACTGGCTAAAGGAAGAATGTTGACACACAAATGCAGTATGTTCCGAGGTTACTATAAATGGGAACTTTTTTCACAGAAATGAATGCTAATCAATAACTCTTATCTAAAGGTCTTGCCTAATGAGCACACCAAGCTCAAAAACAATCCTATGATAAATGTGGCATGTAGGCCATGTCAAAGAATGTTGATGCACAAATGCAATAAATTCAAAGATTGTTGCTAACAGCAAGTTTTTGATGGAAATGAAAAGAAAATCAATAGCTCCTATCTTTGTCACCCTGCAAAAGAATACAAAGTTTTAAAACAACATGATAATGAATGTGCCCTCTGAGGCATACCAAAGGAAGATGTTAATGCACAAATGCACTAAGTAGAAGGTCATTGCTTGTGGCAATGGTTTGTTTTTTGTTTTGGTTTTTTTTTTTGGGGGGGGGGGGGGGGGAGAGGTGGATGGAAATTCATAAATATACCCTGCAGAGAGTTCAAAAGGGATAAGCTGATGCACAAGTGCAGTAAGTTCAAAGGCTGGTGATAACGACAGTAATTTTTTATGGAAATGAAAAAAAGCAATAGCCCACATCTAGAGGTCACCCCGAACACACATACCAAGTTTCAAAGTGATCCGATCATAAATGTGCCCTGAAGGGTGTGTTAAAGGGAAATATTGAGGCCTGATTAAACAAAGTTCAAAGGTCAGCGGCAACATTTTTTGACAAATAGGAAGAAAATTGACAGCTCCCATATAGATGTCACCCCACACAAGCACACCAGGTTTGCAAGCAATCCAATGATAAATGTGCCCTGCAGGGTGTGTCAAAGGGAAATATTGATGCTTAACTGCACCAAGTTTTTACTATGTTCAGTGAAGGTCATTGCCAGTGGCAACATTTTTTGACAGAAATCGAAGGAAATCGATAGCTCTCATCTAGTGGAAACCCCAAACAAGCACACAAAGTTTCAAACCGATCTGATCATAAATGGGGCCTGTAGGGCATGCCAAAGGAATATACTGATACCTGACTAAACTAAGTTCAAAGATCGTTGCCAGCGGCAACATTTTTTGATGGACAGAAATGGAAGAAAATCGATAGCTCCCATCTAGAGGTCACCCCAAACATGCATGTCAGGTTTCAAAGCAATCCAATCATAAATGTGCCCTGTAGGGTGTGCCAAAGGAAAATATTGAGGTTTGACTAAACTAAGTTCTAAGAACGTTGGCCGTGGCTACACTTTTTGATGGAAATGGAAGAAAATTGATAGCTCCCATCTAGAGGGCACCCCAAACAAGCATGCCAGGTTTCAAAGCAATCCAATCATAAATGTGCCCTGTACGGTGTACCAAAGGGAAATACTGAGGTTTGACTAACCTAAGTTCTAAGAACATTAGCCGCGGCAACATTTTTTGACGGAAATTGAAAAAAATCGATAGCTCCCATCTAGAGGTCACACCAAACAAGCATACCAAGTTTCAAAATGATCTGATCATAAATGCGACCTGTGAGGTGTGCCAAAGGAAATTGTGGACGTACGTACTAACGTACGTACGTACATACGTACGCCGACGGATGAGAAGTGATGGCAATAGCTCAGCTTGACTTTGTCAAGTTGAGCTAAAAATGAATGGCATTTCTCTTGTAGGTAAAAGATTAATACAATATAACCCACCTAAACAGGACAGATAACGTAAATTCTCCCTACTGAAATTATGCAAATATGAGCCACTTGTATTTTGTTTAGCCAATCAAATTGTCCAGTTTTGAAATTGACCAATGAAAGCTTCCAACTCTAATTATGCAAATTATGAAAATTTGGCCCAGTTATATTTTGTTCAGCCAATCAAATTGTCTAGTTTTGAAATTGACCAATGAAATTGACGGAAGGCTTTATTTATCACTGAATAATATGAAAACAAAATATCAAATGTTTTAAAGTGAACAAAACGGACGAGTCATATGATAAAAACAGGTAATACTGCAGTCAGCAAATCATTAAAGAGAATTTGTAATATTCAAGTATCATTATAAAATAGATTATGGCACTTAAACAAATGAGAAGTAATTTTTACAAGCAAGTCTAATGACACCCATATCCCCCACCGAATTTGATGCTATGACAGGAATAATCATATGAGGTGATCAAGACAGATGAAAAGATGGATGAACAAACACTGAGATGGTGAATGGATTTCATTGGAAAAGGTTAAATACCTCATTTGGTTCATTGCAACTGAAGGAACCATATGGAAAAATCAAATGGGAAGAAAACAATGTACATGAAGGGAAATAACTGTGCTGTAAATTTTCATAACATCATCATCAAACAAGATCTATTAGCAATGTAACTTGTCAAATAGCTTTCCCGCATTTATTTCTGAAATTATTTGAATCGAAACTTCCTTTCCATATGCAAATAAGTGCAGTTTTCATTACAAATTTCGAGACAACAGGGGACCATATCTCAGGACAAGCCATAACAAGAAAATGATGTAGACAAATATATTATCACAAAAATTCAGAAGAATTCTAAGTACAGAAAGTGGAATAATTCTGGTAAAACAATATGGACTAATCCCCCACCTCATCCAAGCATCTGAAGGATGTGCTGGATGTGGATGTGGGAGATTCTTTGAATACAAGCCTGTAGGCTTGGAGGATGTAACACTGGCATATTGTCTCACACGAGATAGTCATTCCACCTCATTTTTAAAGAAAGAAAAGAACAAAGGAGATGCACACTATAAGGTGTGGAGAAGTGTCTCTTTAAAGCATACCATATTCAATGATGAAGCAGATGCTGCCTACTAGGGTGTGGCAAGAAGATATACTGTTCATATATGGTTGAAAGAAACATAGGGTGGGTGCTACATCCTCCAAGCCTACAAGCTTGTATTCAAAGAATGGGGGCGCGGTGGCTTAGTTGGTAGAGGTGCAGGCTGCAAGCCGAGAGGTCCTCGGTTCGAATCCCACCTGCGGCAACCGCGTTGTGTCCTTGGGCAAGACACTTCACCCCGATTGCCTACATGGGGGCACGATGACGCTGTGTACTAAGGCGTACTGCACGTCGATGGTGCGCATGTCTTCAACCAATCTAACCCTGCCTGTGCTGCGGTGCAGAGTTCAGAGTTACGATGTTGGGGAGCTGACAGCTGCTCGTCGTTGCTCGGTGGTTCTCTCCGGGTACTCCGGCTTCCTCCACCCGTAAAACTGTCACGGTCACGATTAGCCATTGTGCATAAGTATGTGACCTTAAAACACCAATAAATAAATAAATAAATTCAAAGAATCTCCCACATCCAGCACATCCTTCGGATGCTTGGATGAGGTGGGGAATTCTTTTCCATAAAGCCTTCCGGCTTTGTCGGATGTAACACTGGCATGATTTCAAAGCCTTTAGCATTGAATATGGTTCATTCAAAGTCCCATGATAAACATGAATAAGACTGGTAATGTAGTATGGAGTTTAAGATCACTGATAAACAAGTGTGCTAAGTTCCTCTGATCAGGCATAACACACCCTGTTGTGGAAAAGAGTCTCCATGAAACGTTCAAATTGTTGGAGAGTCATCGTCAGTGTGAACAAATGTCACCACAAAAGTCTGTGAGTTTATAAATCAAAAAATGTCAATTAATTTCAGGACACAGCACCCAGCATGAATCAAGACAGAGCAGATGTGGAAAGCATATCATGTTGCATATGTACCAACATTTCAGAAATAAAAGCGATGAAAAGCGTTAACAAATCACCAATCTGCAGCCTTTACTACCTGATGCAAAGAAAACCCTTCCACATTGCAGTAGAAGTTGCAGCCCCACTATTGAAGGATTATTGGATGCCAGCTTTATACAAGCAGTTGGAAACCCACCATGCAAAAGTAGATGGTGTAACAGAATGTTTGAAAATAAATAAATTATCAGATTTTCTGATGTGTTGTGTTATATAAGTAAATTATCAGATTGTCTAATGTGTTGTGTTCTCTTTAAATATTCTTGCAATGAGGAAAAGACACAAAGTGTCTTGTGATACTGAAAAATAATTTCACTGTAGCTAAAAGATGACCTGGTCAGGAGACATTTTGTAATGTGGAATTTGCTAAAAATGACCTCATCAGTATGTATCAGTCTATCACTTACTTTTTTTTTAAGAAAGATATGTCTGTGCTCTTTGGGAGAGACTAGAGCCATTAAGCATGTCAATTTCTTGGTCAATAATTGTAGCTTCAATTTTGGCAAAGGATATAATGTTGTGAGATAGAATAGAACCTAAAAAACATCTCATGTTGCTGTACAGCGAGCTTTGGGTAGTTTACAATTAAAAAGCCCTTCATAAATCTAGAAGTTAGAGGTGAAGAGGTAAATTCCAATCTCTCAATGGAGATAAGTGTCTGAATCAACATACTTCTATCAGTAGTAATATCACTGCAAGATTTTTATAACCTGAGATCAGATAAATCATTATAATCGGAATGTCAATTGACTGAAAGTGATTAATTTTTTGTTCAGTACACCACACACATTAATTTTGCTATGCAAAATCGTACTGTTCAATGTTTGATTTCTGCCATTATGAGGTATTTGTCTAGGAAGCTTTTGCCGAACACTCTTACCTTGGTGGATATGTCAGAAACAGTACAAGTGATCAGTTTTTTAATGTGGCAGTAGAAGATGAAAAATGTCTGAAACTAGGTTTACTAGTAACTTCTTGTTGTTTGGCAGAAATCCCGGGTAGGAAGTCAGCAGTTGTTGCAATCTTGGGAAACCATGTCTTCATGGCCAAGTGCGGTACAATTAATATGTGTGTTGCACTTTGTCTTCCTCTATTGTTACTAGCACCTCTCTGAGCAGACTGAAAGGAGGGAAGTGATTGGCCCAAGAGATGGAATAAGCATCAGCCATGGATGCAGAACTATCAGGAAATCAACTATGATATACAGGCAACAGATGAGTCACCTTAGAGGCAAACATGTTGATAGTAGGCTAGTAAAAATGATGACATATTTGACAGAAGACACTGGATGGTAATAGCCATAATGCAGAACTGTTGAAATGACATTGAGAGATAGCAAGAGTGCTTGTTTGACCTGGAGTATGAACAGCTGATATGAGTATGTTTTTGGCAAAACATCAAATATTATGAGAAGTCCCGAACAGAGAAGTCTTCTTACTGCCATGATTATGGAGATAAGATACAGCAGTGGTATTATTAGTTTGAACACAAATATGACAAGGGCTTGTATGAGCTAAATTCCGGAAAGACTTCTTGATGGCTTGAAGCTCCAGAAATTTGACATGTTTGTACTTTAATGTCACAAACCATTAATCCATAAGTTGCCTAGATATCCTCCCCAGCCATAAGAAAAGTCTGTCATAAAAATTTGGTCAGTTTGACGGTGACCAAGAAGGTAACTCTTCATTAATGAAAGATGGGTTACCCATCATAAGACTTCCTCCTACTTGACGATTATTTCATCATATGAGAGTGGGATTTATATATTTGGAGAGCTTTAGTTTTACCCCTGACCATTGATCTATAAAAGAAAATGCCCAATCGTAATACCCATAAATGTTGAAACATACATCCCAATTAACCGTTCAATAGATCATATGGTTGGTTTGTCATCTGACAAAATTGTTTGGACAAACCCAGAATCAGAGTTACTGTAACATGTGGTAACCATAGAAGGAATTATTGGGGGGTCTATCACATGACCCAGACATTGAATTTATTGTTGAGGTTCAGGCACTGACTACTTACAGCGGATAACAATTCCCAACTTGTTAAGTGTGTGTAACTAAATTTGTCTCTACAACAAGATTATAGAAGGAAATGCTGAAATATGCATCCGCCAAGCCAATGGATGTGAAAAGATCACCTTTTTGAATCAATGGCAGTACATGGGACAAATTATCCATCTGGAAATGGGAATATTCCATGTATTTTTTTTTTTTTTTAAAGCCTTCAAATTGATAATTGGGCATATGGAACCATTTTTTCCTTTCTCATAAGAAAAGATTTGAAATAAACTGCCCTGGATCATGATGGCAAAGAACAATGGCATCTTTATCCAGCAGATACAAGACACCTGCCTGAACAAGTTGTGATTCCGAAGGAGAGAAGTTAATTGGTGGAGGAATATTGTGCTGCACTGATGAAGATACAAATTCAATCCTATAAACGGTAACCGATAGGAGGTTAAATTGATCACTGGTTAAGTTCTTTCAATTGGATAGAAAGATTTGAATCTACCAGTTTTAGGAAAATCAAAACAGTTATGTCTTGGTTTGGTAAGTATTGAACTACTAATGGCTTTAATAGGGTTTCTTGAAGCCTGGCCACTGCTTTCCTTAACTGTAGCCGGTATTGTAAGAGTTCAACCAGAAATTGTAAAATTCTGGTGCCTGCCCCCCCACCCCCTCCACAAAAGCTGAAGATTTTTTGTTTGTGAAAGACTTAGGTCTATTTGCAAGTGTAACCTTAGTTACTTCTGCCTTATAAATATCTTTGGAGACAAAGTCCCTAAAAAGGTGCTCGGAGAAAGGTCAATCCACAGCACAAAGAGATTTGTATTCGGCACAGAAAGTAGGTTTAATCAGAAACTGATGCTGAATAGAGAGGTCACACACAGTCGACCCTACTAAAGTAATCCCATCCACAAGGTAAGTCGTGGTTTCTAGTGAATTATGAAATTTTTCATTGAGGTGCTTTAAGTAGATTGGCTTTGAGCCGCATGCCCAAGAAGTATCTAAGCGTCTTGCAACTGACAATCACGTTTTTTACAGTGTGAGTCAAGATGGGTCCAAAATTCTGGACCTACTCTAGGAGCAGAAACAAGTGGATAACTTCTAGGTGATTTCCGAAAGATCAATTTTAAGCACTGGCAGATCTATTCGCAAAGTCAGCAATTCTTTCTTCATTATGGCTCTGCCTAAATTGATTTCATCATCCAAAAATTCGAGAAGTGCAAAGAAATCATCATCATCAGAACAAGCCCCATCAGACTGTGTGGGGTGTGTGTAATAAATATGAGCATTAACTAGAAAGAGCTCTGAATTGGATCATAAAAAGGTTAGGAAGATTGAGTTGTAACAGATTTTGATACTGAAGCAGAACGATGATGCGATTTTTACTTTTTATGACACTTGTCCTTTTCATGTCCGTTTTGATGTTTTTTAGAAACACTGGTCAGAACTTATTTTAGAAATGCTCATTTTAGTACCACCGGTTATGTTTGCTTGCAAAAACACATCTGGGTCACACAGTGATGTTGTTTATTGTACAGTTCGACTACAACTACGTTGCAATATAATGGGAGGGACATTGTCCTCACCCTCACCGTGTCTAGGTGATGGGACTGCGTCCACATCAACGGTGACTGGAAATAATGTCGACAATATATTCTTCAAAACTGTGGTCATCGTTATCAGAAAAAATCTGTAATGTGTTACTTCGTACAGACCAAGCAGGTGAGTGTGAAAAAACAATTGCTGTGAAACTGTCAACATTCTCAAATCCAAACGATTTCGAATCGCTGGTGCAACTATCGGATGAAACCGATTCATAACTGAACGATGACATTATTGTGAAACGCTCAAAACAAAAAGACACTTCTCCACACCTGCGTATCGCCTTTATAGTGTGCCTCTCCTTTGTTGTTTTGTTTCTTTGAAATGAGGTGGAACGACTATCTCGTGCGAGACAATATGCCAGTGTTACATCCGACAAATCCGGAAGGCTTTATGGAAAAGAATCTCATTATCAACTTGGACATGTCTTCATTCCCAACATCACTCAACAAATATCATTTATTTCTTTTATTGCAACAGAAGATATCCTTCAAAAACCTGAAATTTTACTGAAATTCAAAAGAATTCTAAGTACAGGAAGGGCTATAAATCTGGTAAAAAGGGGCGGACCAATCTCATTATCGACCTGGACATGTATCCGTACCCAAAAAAATAATGTTACTCACCAAATATCATTTAATTTCTATGATTGCAACTAAAGATATAGTTCAAAAACCTTAAATTTTGGTAAATTCAAAGTTGACAATGGCTATAACTTTGGAAAAATTATTTGAATCGAAAATTCCTTTTCATATGCACATGTACACATCATATTCATTCTGCACACCATATTTTGTAAAAATGCAATGAAAAATGCAGGAGGAGTTAAGAGTGTTAAAATTGATGGATACTGTAAAGACTATCAGGGGAGTGAATTCATGTACAGTGATAGAAGTGTTCAGGGAAATCAAGGGGATAACTGAATATAAAAGAAGAGTGAACTTCCTGTGGGGAAATGGTTAAAAACTGTGTGTTGGAGAAATTGTAAAATTCTCAAGATGTTTGATGGCACTGATGTTGATTCTAATGTTTGTGAAAGGAAATGAACTCATAAGTAAGTCTACCAAGTTTAACTTAGCAGACAAGCATTTGTGATGGAAATTTACCAAGGGCCATAACCACACAAACTTTGTTGCATCAAAACTTCCTGACCAAAGCACATCTATACTTGATACTAATACTTGAGACTAAGTGTTGTAAAAATCCGATAAAAAGTGTAGGAAGAGTTCAGCGGACAAGCCTTTGTGATGGAAATTTTGGTATTTCCAAGGGGCCATAACCATGCAAACTTTGTCACATCTCCTGACCACATGCACATCTACACTTGATACTGATACTTCAGACTGAAAACTGTAGGGAGTTAAGCGGACAGGCCTTTGTGATGAAAATTTTGCTATCTCCACGGGCTGTAACCACGCAAAATTTGTTGCATCAAAAATTCCTGACCACATGCACACCTCACTTGATACAGATACGTCAGAACAAATTTCGAAAAAAATAAAATAAAAAATGTAGAAGGAGTTAAGCAGCAGACAAAGTTAGTGATGGATGGACAAATGGATGGACTGACTGATGGACAGATGGATAGACAGACTAACTGATGGGCAGACAGGTGAATGGATGGATGGATGGATGGATGGATGGATGGATGGATGGATGGATGGATGGATGGATGGATGGATGGATGGATGGATGGGTGGGTGGGTGGGTGGGTGGGTGGGTGGATGGATGGATGGATGGATGGATGGATGGATGGATGGATGGATGGATGGATGGATGGATGGATGGATGGATGGATGGATGGATGGATGGATGGATGGATGGATGGATGGATGGATGGATGGATGGATGGATGGATGGATGGATGGATGGATGGATGGATGGATGGATGGATGGATGGATGGATGGATGGATGGATGGATGGATGGATGGATGGATGGATGGATGGATGGATGGATGGATGGATGGATGGATGGATGGATGGATGGATGGATGGATGGATGGATGGATGGATGGATGGATGGATGGATGGATGGATGGATGGATGGTAAACTTACCTTGGGTCATCATAAAACATTTGCTGAACTCCTTGGCCATGGTGTACATCCCAGTCCACAATCAGAACCCTGCAAAAAAAAATTAATTTCAAAAAATATTTATTTTGTAGCCATGTATAACATACTGCCTTTATTTTGAGGCAATATTCAAAAATCAATCCCTGAGACCAAATGACAATATTTAATAAATTTTTGTCATAATTCAATCTAGTTAAAGCTTACTCACTTGCAACATCTAATTCACTGTCTCTTCCAAGTCTAAGGCAACAGGGTTTGAGACATTCAGACTTGACCACTTAATATTTGAAGGCTAGGAAACCATCACAAAATTTTGTCAAAACCATAAACCACAAATCAAGAGAATTGACAGAAGTTTATACAGTGGAAGCCTGTTAATTGAATAGCCACTTTGCCATTGAAAATTATTCAATTAACAGGAGTATTCAATTAATCAGGATTGTGTCACTTTCCTGCATTCTAGAGATAAACTTAGCATTTTTTCTATTATATCTTGTTTGACAGAGCTCCATGAGCTCTGTCAAACAAGACATAATAGATTAAATGTCTGTATTGAATGCACTGAGGGCAAAAGGTCTATAAACAAAGAAAAACTGGGGAGAGTCAGGTTTTGTGTTGGAAAATTATATTCAATTAACAGGGTTATTCAGTTAAGAGATATCCAATTAAGTGGGCTCCACCTTATATAGAATAAACATAGTGATCTGCTGAACAAATTTCAAAGCACTCAATTAATTTTATGCATTCTCTGGCATTGGCACAGATAATTTGTACAGAGGAGAATGAAAAAAAATCCCTATAGGCTACACAATAATATAAATTTCAACCTCATCCATGATTAGACTATATCAGAAGAGTTTACAAATATTATGACAGTTTCATATTCCCTTTTGGAAGATGTACTACTTTTAAATTCCTCCAAAGAACTGATCTTTAAAAAACCAAGATGACATATAGTTTGTATAAATTATGCAGGAGAGAAAAAACCTAGACAGAAAATTATGTTCATTAGTAGTTGATTTTGTTTTAAATGAAAGTGTCAGTGACACTGTAGCTTAACATGACTGTGTGTAGTGTTTGATGGAAAGGATAATGTTCAATGTTTATGAAAGGATTATGAAATAAGACAAGAATTGTGATAAATGAGAATATGTTCATTTCTGTTCCCTATATGCTATGTTTTCAATAAGAATAATTTGAGGTGTAGACTGTACTAAAGAACTGAGGCCTGGGTTAATGTGGCTCTCACAGTTAATGTATGTCAACTAAAGTTACCAAGCTACAGCAAAATCATTCCAAAACGAGTCATCCTACCAAGTTACAATGAAATCCCTTCATAAATATAACTCATAGACTTTGCTAAAGGAATCTAGTTCATGTGACAGTTTGGTGGTCATGGTTGACCGATCATGACCAAAATAAGAGAGCCTCATCTAGTTATCATAACAAGTTATCCTACCAAGTTACAATGAAATCCCTTCCTAAAAACCAGTGTGCTAAATAAATCTAGTTCACGTGCCTGTGCGGCCATCACAGTTGACCGATCATGGCCAAAATAGGATGTTCTCATCTCAACATTATACTAAGTCAGCGTGCAAATTTGCAATGAAATCACTTCATAAATGCAAGCTGTAGACTGTGCTAAAGGAATCTAGGTAATGTGCCCCTGCAGCAGAAACAGTTGACTGAATCCAACCAAAATAAGACGTTCTCATCTAAACATTATGCAGATTCTTCTTACGAAGTCACAATAAAATCCCTTCAATATGACCTGTGGACTGCACTAAAGGTTTTGGGCCTGCGCAGCCGTCATGCTTGACTGATCACGACAATATGTGGATGTTCTCATCTAGACATTATACAGAGTCATTCTACCAAGTTACAATGAAATCCCTTTATAAATACGACCTGTAGACTGTGCTAAAGGTTTTCGGGTTTCAGGCTCACATAGCCATTACGGTTGACCGAATGCGACCAAAAGGGCTCATTCTCATGTAGACATGACCTCAAACCTGCATATGAAATTTTGTGATGACCGGACAAGAACTATGGGGTGTAGCCTGTGCTAAAGAAAATGTGAACAGACTCACAGACTTCTGCATGCATGATGGCAATAGCTTATCTTGACTTTGTCAAGTTAAGTTAAAATTATTCAGAATCCAAATCACTTGTTGGAAGTTCTTGCTTGAGGTGATGTTACTATTTTTTTAACATAATGGGTTA